>OY728142.1:447187938-448437938 GCA_963277665.1 Viscum album
AAACTCGATGTTGCGTACAACACACGCTATTGCATTATTCAAAGAGAAGCGTACCGTGGAAGCTTGGGATGTTTCATTGTAAATTTTTGATGTACCCATTCTAAAAAATAAATTTATTTAGTCAAATTGAATAGATAAAAGTTTAAAATATTGTATTTAAAAAAGGTTCACTATTAAAAGTTTGTAAAAGTGCAATACTAAAAATGAATTTATTCTTACATTATGTCTAAGAAACTCATAATATGGATTCTAAAATTATAAGGATTATATAAAGTTTAAAATTTATTTAATATTATTCATAACCTCTTTTGAACGGCTTGTTTGGTAAGTCATGGTGCGCTTGAACTCGGTGTTGCGTGTAGTGTAATTTATTGAATTATTTTGAAGAAATAACACACTATGAAATCTTGGGGTGTTACACGTTTACACACATCCTAGTAAAATCATAACTCATAATGACATGACGTCAGTTCCTACACTTCACAAATCAATATAAAGTCATTTTCTTCCAATTTCATGGCTATATGATATTATTTTACTGGGTTTGACCCCTTGACACACATTTTTAAAGACTTTAGTATCTTTAAAAACTATTTATTGATTCATTTCGAGTGCACCACACAACATATTGACATGTAGTCTGCATGTACATATCAAAAATAATTCAAAAATGGTTTTCCTAGGATTTAGCATAAATATTAGGTATTTTCTATGGTTTTTACCATTACACGCATGTTTTAGTGTTTTAAAACATTAAAAATGTGTTTACGGAAATCCTAGGAAAACTGTAACTTGGTAGGATGTTTCAACAGTTATTACATTTTAAAAATAAATTTGAAATCATTTTTCTCTAATTTCATGGTCATCCGACATTTTTTTCTTGGTTTTGACCCCTTGACACACATTTTTAAAGACTTTGGTATCTTTAAAATGTTTATTGATTCATTCTGAGCACACCACTTTTTGGATTGACGTGTTGTCTATGGATACACATCATAAATAATTCAAAAAAAAATTCTCTTGATTTCACATCAATATGAGGTCATTAGATATAGTTTTGACCATTACACAGACGTTTTAGTTTTTTAAAACACTAAAAACAAGTTTACAGGAATCTCAAGAAAACTGTTAATCAGAATGATGTATCGTTAGTTCCTACATTTAAAAAGTCAATATATGGCCATTTTCCTCTGATTTAAAATCCATACAATGTAGTTTTCCTAGTTTTGAACACTTGACACATTTTTTAATGAATTTAGTATCTTTAAAAATTGTTTATTGAGTCATTCTGAGCACATTGTGCATCATATTAACATGATATCTATGTGTTTACATCAAAAATAATTCAACAATGGTTGTATCATGATTTCACAATAATATGATGTCGTTTTCTATGGTTTTGACCATTACACTCATGTTTCAGTCTTTTAAAACACTAAAAATACACTTATGGGCATCCTAGGAAAATCCATGCTCCGAATGATAGGTCATAGGTTCCTATATTTCACAAATCAATCTAAATTCGTTTTCCTATGATTTCATGTCCATTCAACATCATTTTCCTAGTTTTAACCCCATAACACGTGATTTTAAAGACTTTGGTATCTCTAAAAACTGTTTATTAAGTCATTCTAAGCACACCGCATATCGGATAGACATGTTGTCTATGCGTACACATCATAAATAATTCAATAGTTTTTTTTCATTATTTTATGTCAATATGAGTTTGTTTGTCATGATTTTGACTATTACATGCATATTTTAGTGTTTTAAAATACCAAAAACATGTTTATGGACATCCTGACCAAACTGTAACTCTAAATGACATATTTTTAGTTCCTACATTTCATAAATAAATATATGGTCATTTTCCTCTGATTTCATGTCCATCCAACATTGTTTTCCAGGTTTGGACCCTCTGATACACATTTTTAAAGACTTTGGTATCTTTGAAAATTGTTTAATAAGTCATTTCACTATTAAAAAACTAGCATTTAACAACATTGATATTTATCTATGCTGCAAAAAAGCACTAATAAATTTAATCTTTTATCAGTTTTTTTTAGCACTGATAAATTGAGCCATTATCAGTGCTTTATTTTTAGCATTGATAAAGATAGATTGTATCGGCACTTTTTAAACACTAATAAAGGTCCAAATAAATAAAATGAAATAATTAAATAAATTAAAACTAAAAATGAGTTTGTTAAAAAAATATTGCAAATTTTATTAATTAATTAATTATTGATAAAAATGAATAAATTGATTATACATTATTATATATTAAATATTTTATTAATTAGATAATTATGATAATTAATGTTAATAAATTGTATATATTAAATATGTAGATATATATATTAATGTATATAAATATTATTTATATATCACAATATATTTATTCTATTTACATTAAATAATCATATATTTAGTAAATAGTGGTTTATAATTAAAATTAATATGAATTAAAAATACTAACTAATTTCATAGTGTCATGGACATATAATTGAATGTGCCGTTTGATTTTTCAATCTAACATAGATTAAATGTGTGTTATATTGATTTCACATATACGTAATTAATGTATTTTTATATATAATGCATACACACAAAACTTTTCCATTCTTCAATATTGTTAAATTGTACTTATTTTTAATTTATTCAATTTCACTCCTTTTTAACATATATTCATATTTATGCAATTAAAAATAGATATAAATATTATTTTTCAAAAATATTTCTATAATTTTAAATAATTAATTATAAAATTAAAATAAGTATATATTAAAAGGAATATATTTGCTGTATTTATATTTATATATATTTATTAAGTATATATATATATATTTACAATTTTTTAATTATAATTATAATTATAAATCCTTTATCAGTGCTTAAGTAATAAGCACTGATAAAGGTAGGTCTTTAACATCTCTTTTTTCGAACTAATAAAGATTAGGCTTTATCAATGCTAAAAAATGTGCGGATAAAATAATGTTTATCAGTGCTAAAACTTTAGCGCTGATAAATATAGATTTTATCGATGCTTTTTTATTGCTGATAAAGAACTACCTTTATCAGTGCTAAAAAAGTGCTGAAAAATATTTCTTTTATCAGCACTTATCACTTAAGTGATGATAAAAGGAATATTTATCAGTGCTTATTTATAAGAACTGATAAAAGTGTCCTAATCTATTTAAAAAATCCTAACCATTTGCATAACTGTCACAATATCAGAAGCTTTCTATGGAAGCAACCCATTGTCGATGCTTCTCTTTGGTTAATCGAAGCTCGAATCATACCACTCGACTGCCTCTAGTTTCTCGAACATCGTTAGACATCTAGTTCTCAGTTGCAGTTAGGGTTTCCGAAGTGGATTTTCTTCAACCTTGCGAGGTAGGACTTGCGATTTTCTTTGTGTGTTTTTTGTTTCATTTTTGATTTCTTGTTCGACAATGTCATGAGTTATTAATGTTCCCATCCTTGAATACTATTTTGATTTTATATTATAAACAAAATTATTTGTTTATGATCCATTGGTTGATTGACTACCAATTTGGATATCATATTTTAGTCTTTTTAAATTTTTTTTTTGAATCGATTTTCTGCATTGTCTACATCTATACCCCATATTTCTCTCCAAGCTTAATTCCTAGTTTTTAAATTATACTGATTGTCGGTAAATAATAGTTCCAATTATTCCTTATATATTTCTATATAGTGATCTTGGACATTGATCCCTATTCAATATTTCCTCTTCTTCTTAATAATAAATGTATTATGATTATAGTTCCATTGTGAGTTAATATATTCGATGTTCATTTCACTGAGGTTTTAGTTATGGTTCCCCAACATAGAATCTATAACATGCTTGTTTTAATAATTTTTGAAAAACTTAAGGTGGTTTATTAAGAATGGGTTAAATTTTCATGTTACCTTTATAGAAACATAAACCTAAATCCTTTCATTATAAACATCAAATAAAAAAATTAATTATGTTTTCATAACAATCCATGATATCATTTTATATCATCCTTCATGTTGGTGGTTAAATTGACCCAAAAAAATAAAATATAATGATTAATTGATGACAATTAATATAAAGTTAATTTTATTGTAATATATTTATTAAAAAAGTATAATTATTTTATTTTTATTATATTAAAGTGGGAAATTATTATTATGAATATGTAGTTGAAGAATCTTAATGGAAAATAAATAAAAGAAATTGTTAATTGCATAAATTAAATCATATCTTCTCTTGAAATATTTCTTCATATTGAATAATTTAGGACATCCTATTGATATTAGGACCTATAAAAATCATAATGGATGAAAATTATAAAGATTATTTGTAGCTTATATTGAGGGATCATAATTTTATTTTTTTTCTGAAATGGTGGTGGAGGGGTTCCTATATAATTGAGGAGTGTAATTTTCTCAAATACCCATTCCTTAATGTGTGATAAATAAAAATATACATCTCAGGTGGATCCAATTTGAAGAAATAATATATATTTTTTGTGCATTGCCTATAAATATTAAGAGTGGGTATGCATCATGGAAAATTAAATGAGGATGATTTGTCTATAACTTTCACCTTTGAATGAATTCATAGGATAACACCTGCCATAGTGGAGTAATTCTTTTCTTAAATCCAATTACCCATTTTCTTCAAAATACTAAAATTCTTTGAAATAATCAAATGTTGAGTTTCCCTTATTAGAATTGTCTTTAACTTTCACCTTAGATAATGAATATATTATGTGTATTTATTTATATATTGTACAAAATTAATCTTTTATGAACCCAATAGGATGGATATGAATCAAAAATGGATGAATGCTAATCATTTGACAAATGAGTATGAATATGGAGTTAAAGAGTTCATCAAGTTTTCAAGAAAGCATGCATACGACCCTTCTAAAATACTCTATTTGTGTTTACATTGTTGTTATTATAGATAAATTAGTCCAAAAGAGTTAGAAGAACATTTTATTGGTCACAAAATAGATCAGATATATAATTGTTTGACTAAACATAGGGGAAAACTAAATATGGACACCGATTGGGATGATACTACTGTTTATGAATCATTTTATATGAATACCTTTTTAAATGATTATGGAGATCACATGGAAGAAATGAAAATGAAATTTAAGATGACCTTTGTGGTTGTCCAAAGTTGTTTGAGGAGATAAATAGTTATTCCAAGAAACCATTAAATACTATTTGTACTAAATACAAAACATTTTCATCTTTATTGAAGTTATATAATTTGAAAGATGGTAGTGGATGGAGTGACACCAGATTTTCAGAACTACTTGGTCTCCTAAATGATATGCTATTAGAAAAAAATGAACTACCATGTCGGACATATGATTTTAAATGGATTTTACATTTAATGGTAATTATCTCTAAAAAAATAAATGCTTGTCCAAATTATTTCATATTGTTTCGCAAGTATTATGAATCACTCATAAAATTCCCTAAGTGTGGCACGGATCGATACAAGAAAAATAAATCAATCCCTTTGAAATCAACATGGAACTTTCCTATCATTTCATAGTTTAGAAGACTACATGGCTTTCAACAAACCATGAGACAATTAACATGGCATGTAGATACAATAATTAAATATGGGAACCAACTTCATCCAGTAGATTCTCCTCAACAGAAGAAAATTGATTATGAGTTTCTTGAATTTTGAAGTAAGCCAAGAAACTTGCATCTTTCATTATCTACAGATGGAATAAATCCTTTTGACGTATAAATTAGTACTCATAGTACATGGCCTGTCATGTTGGTAAATTATAACTTTCTACAATGGTTATGCATGAAGTTCGAATACATTATGTTGTCTCTGCTTATATCTAGACCAAATAAACCCGATAATGATATTAATGTCTATTTGGGTCCACTGATAAAAGATCTAAAATTGATGTGGGATACAAGTGTTATAATGTATGATCCTTATAGAAGTGTATAATTCACATTGAGGTACATGTTTAATGGAACAATACATGACTTCCCCACTTCTATAAATTTATCAGGATATAGAATTAAAGAAATGTTGGGGTGTCCCATTTGTGAAAAAACGCACATACTCAGTTCAGTTGAAACATTCCTTAAAGACTGTGTTTTTAGAACATCAGAAATTTTTACCTCAAAAAAATAAATATTGATCCTAGATAATAGAATTCAATGGGAATATCAAACAAGGTACAACACAATATCTAGTAATGCCCGATAAACTATACAATAAAGAAAAAAATATGGACACTATTTTTGATAAACCATTTTCAAAAAACCTTACAAAATCAAGTTGGACGAAGTGATAAATTTTCTTTGGATTGTCATATTATAATTATATGTATGTCATACATTTTATTAATGTAATTCATGTAGAAAAAATGTATTTTATAGTGTTATTGGAACATTACTAAATGTTCCTAGAAAAATGAAATACGGAATCAACACTAGGTTAGACTTTATTGAAATGGATATAAGGGAATAGTTGGAACCAGGGAAGGGTAAAGGATGTAATTTTCTTCCTCCAGCAGCTTACACTCTATCCATATAGGAAAATTTTCAATTTTTCCTTTTCCTTACTAGTGTAAAATTTCCAAAAGCTTATTCATCAAATATCAAGAATGTCATGTCAATGACTAATTTGAAGTTACAAGGACAAAAATCACACGACTATCATGTTTTGATGAAATATTTAATGTTTGTTGCTTCATATTGCATTCTAACTCAAAATTAATGACATATATTAACCAAACTCTGCTTATTTTTCAAATCCATGTGTAGTTTGTAGACCTGGAGAAGTTTCCTATCATGATTAGAGATATTTCGGTCATATTAGATGAATTAGATATGTTCTTCCCATCTTTATTATTTGATATAATGGTCCACCTAATGGATCACTTGGTTAGAGAGGTTCAACTATGTAGTCTTTTCCATTATAGATAGATGTAACCCTTTGAACTATATATTTAGATTTTGAAAGGGTATTTCAAGAATAAAAGTTATATAGAAGGTTGTGTTGCTTAACGACATGTTGTTGAAGAATCTATTGAATTCTATACTCATTACCTATCAGATGTTGAAAAAATAGGTCTCCCAAAGTCTCATTACAGCAAATGCCTTCTGGGTGAAATGATTTTTGGAAAAGAAGTTGTTACAATTACTGTGACAGAGTGGGGGCAAGCGCACCTTTACATATTACATAATAGTGAAGATTTTGATCCATACATTGAATCCCAAAAATAAATTCTTAGAGATTTGAATCCATCAAAGGATGAATTATGGATATCAAATACACATAATCAATAATTTATAGGATGGTTCAGAGATAAAATTTATAAGCAATTACCAAAAAATCTAAATTCAATTGTTGTATGACTTCAATAAATAGCCAGAGGACTGAATGAAAATTTTATATCTTACATTGGTTCTGTAATCAATGGTTATATGTTCTATACAAAAGAATATGATGACTTTAGTATTATGAAAAATAGTGCCATTATGCTTGTTGCTAAAGTAATGTGCATATCTGGTTCCAAGGAAAGAAATCCAATTTATGAAAATATTTCATATTTTGGCATTATCGAACAGATATATGAGTTGGATTATACAACATTTCAAGTGCCTATTTTCCATTACAAATGGTTTGACAATATAAATGGATTGAGAGTTAATGGAATGGGATTTATGAAGGCGAATTTCAGTGTGGAATGGGGAAAAGATGATTCATTCATAATAGAATCACAAGTAGTGCAAGTATTTTATGTCTATGGTCCAAAAAACAAGAATTGGTCTATTGTCCTGTTATCACCTCAAAAAAATGTCTAGTCAGATGAAAATTCAATCGAATATGACCCTTTCATTGCGACATCACAATCATTTCATGCCGGTACCAATATAGACAATGGCCTGTACGTTAGAGGGGACCAAAAAGAGGGGATTTGAATTCTCAATAGAGGAACCAAATCCTTGAAACCATTATAAAATAAAGAGAGTTCAATGAGAAGGTAAAAGTGTTTTTTAATATATTATGTTTTTCCTCATAATATTATATATTCTCTACTGTATTAACAAAATCTAAATTAAATGTTTCACTACTCATGTAGACAATGTCTTATACACATGATGATGTTACCAGTTCCTCATAAGAACAAACTATAATGAAGTAAACCCTTTGGAAAGATGAAAAGGTAATGTTACAATATACTTTCTCTATTTTAATGAAAAAATATAGAATGAAATTTGGATTTAATTTTCATTATTCTTTACAAAGTTCATTTATTTTATAATATTTCTATCCATGTGTCATGCCTTTTCAAGAAGAGAAACAACAATGTCTATGCTCAATCACAGAGGTAATCTTGATGTTTTCACAGTAAAATAATTGTCTATAGAATTAATGTGTTGTTTCATATTTAAGTTTAATTTATTTCTTTTTAGTATTACACACATAATAATTTTTTTCTTATACAGGTGGATTCTTTTGTTCAATTTGGGGTGCTCTGTCCATATTTTATGCCTTTATACACCAAAACTTCCAAAAAATTCTTCTCCCTCAAAACCTTTTCACCCCTGTAGTGTTTCATTTATCACTTTCTTCCAAGTTATCTCCACTTACTTTGTAGGAAGAGCAACGAAACTACCTCTACTCAATTACAGAGGTAATTTTGATTCTTGCACAGTAAAATCATTGTCCATAGAATTAATTTATAGTTTCATATTTATGTTTTATTTATTTATTTTTAGTATTACTCATATAATAATTTTTTTCTTATACATTTGGATTATTTTTTCGAGTCGGGGTGATTTTTTCATCTTTCATGCCTTTCTGTAACAAAACTTCCACAAACTTATTTTCCCTCAAAATCTTTCACCTATGCAGTGTTCACATTTATCACTTCCCTTACAGTTCCCTCCACTACTCAATCATAAAGGTAATCTTGTTATTTTCATAGTAAAATCATTTTCTATAGAATTAATTTATTATTTCATATTTATGTTTAATTTATTTCTTTTTATTATTACTCGTAATAATTGTTTTCTTATACAGGTAGATTCTTTTTTTCGAGTTGGTGTGGTTTATTCAAAGCTTCTCATGCACTGTTGGAAGTTAAATAAACAAAGTCAATGGAAATCATGGTAACATTCACATTTAGGAGTTTTTTGAGACTTTGGGGTGTGTAAGAATCAGTTTCACCTTAATCTGACACATGATGTGACAGGTATGACTCTAAGTACTTCTTTCTATTTAAAATCGACATTAATTTTAGTAAAAAAGATAACTAACATACTCAAAACCAATAAAAAATATTCATATTGTTTTGATACTTTAAGAAAACGATCCATAAGTCATTTTTGACATGTAATAATTATTTGCACCTCAATATGATACATGAAGTGCCTGATATGACTCGATGTGTTTGTTATCAATTTGAATTCGACATTTAACTTTAAAAAGTTTCACTCACTGAAAACCAAGAAAACATACTTAGATTTTCTTGATAATTTAAATAATCGATTCACAAATCATTTCTAACATGTAGGAATCATTCTCACATAAAATTGATACACAATGTGATCCATATGAGTCAAGGTGTGTGTTTCAAGTTTAAAATAACATTTTAGTAAAAAAGAAAAAATGACGTACTCAAAACTGAGAAAACACATTTAGATTATTTTGATAATATAGGACAATGATACATAAGTGATTTAGAATATGTCGAAATTAGAAACACCTCAAAAAAATGCATGGTGTGATAGATATGACTCTAAGTGCAAATTTATTTAAAATTGACATCAATTTTAGTAAAAAAGAAAGTTGACCTACTCAAAACTAAACAAACACATTCATATTGTTTTAAATGTTTAAAAAAATTATCCATAAGTTATTAGATATGTTCATGAATCATCCTCGCCTCAATATGATGCATGTTGTGATAGGTACTACTCCAAGTGCGTGTTTGTATTTAAAATTAACATCAATTTTAGTAAAAAGGCCAACTGACCTACTAAAAATCAAGAAAATGCATTTGAATTGATTAAATTAATTATAAAAATGATCCATAAGTCATTTTGGATGTATAGGAATCATCTAAACCTCAATATGATACACAGTGTGATCGGTATGAGTCAAAGTGTGTGTTTCAATTTTAAAATGACATTTTAGTAAAAAAGACAAGTGACGTACTGAAAACTGAGAAAACACATTCATATTATTCTGATACTTTATAAAAATAGTCCATCAATCATTTGGGACATTTAGGAATCAAAATCACCTAAATCCTATGCACGACGTGATCTGTATGACTCAAAGTGCATCTTTTTATATAAAATTGTCATCAATTTTAGTAAAATGGACAATTATCCTACTCAAAACCAAGTAAATGAATTCGTATTATTTTTATACTTTACAAAAATTATCCATAAGTAATTTTTGATGTGTAGGAATCAAACACACCTCAATCTGATACATGATGTTCCTGGTATGAATCAAAGTGTCAGTTATTGGTTAAAAATCCACATTTTCGTTCAAAAAGTGTCACTCACTAAAAATAGATCAAAAAACTCATATTTTATTAATAATTTAGGAAAATGATTCATAATTCATTTGAGAAATATTGGAATCCTTTTCATGTAAAATCAATACATGATTTAATTAGAATAAGTCAAAAGTGTGTGTTTCCAGTTTAAAATAACATTTTAGTAAAAAAGACAACTGACATACGCAAATCTGAGAAAACACATTAATATTGTTTTTATACTTTAGTAAAATGATTCATAAGTCATTTGGGATGTTTATGAATCATCCTCACCTCAATCTAATAAACGGTGTGACTGGTATGACTTAAAGTGCGTCTTTTTATTTAAAATTGACATCAATTTTAGTAAAATGGACAATTGTCCTACTCAAAACTGAGAAAACACATTCAGATTATTTTAATACTTTAAAAAATTATCCATAAGTCATTTTTGATGTGTAAGAATAATCCAAACCTCAATCTGATATATGATGTACCCTATATGACTTAAAGTGTCCGTTATCAGTTTAAAATCGACATTTTAGTTCAAAAAGTGTCGCTCACTGAAAACCAAACACACTAGGATTTTCTTGATAATTTTGGAAAAAAAATCATAAGTCATTTTTAATGTGTAGGAATTTGTTTCATATCAAAATGATACATGATGTGATCATAATGAGTCAAAAGTGCGTGTTTCCAATTTAAAATGACATTTTAGTATTAAAGACAACTGGTGCACTCAAAACTGAGAAAATGCATTTATATTATTTTAATACTTTAGGAAAATGATCCACAGGTCATTTGAGATGTGTTGGAATCATCCGCACCTCAATCTGATGCACGGTGTGACTGGTATGACACCTAGTGTGTCTTTGTTTTTAATTGACATCAATTTTAGTAAAACTAACACTTTTTATTAATTTATTTATTTATATTATCACTAACATAAGAGTTTTTTTCTTATATGGGTGCATTATTTTTCTCGATTAGGGGTTTTCTCGGTAATAGCATGATTTAGGTCCAGATTAAAAGGAAAATGAACATTGATGTTTTTTAATGTGTGTAGTAATTTGTATTTATGTAATTGTATAAACCAATGTTTGTAATGTTTATAATATAGTGTTTTTTCCTTTTGTTTGTGTCATAAATTTAATTTCATTTAAATATTGTATCGAGACTTTTTTTATATCTGGCGTGTTTTCGGTTCTGTGGTGTGTTATTACAGCATATTACAGTGGTACTGCAATGTGTTGTTACAGCACACTACAGTATATGTAAGAACTCAGATTTTTGTATGAGGTAAAGATATTTTCTTTCTCGGTTTCATTGCTTTTTATGGCCTTACATATGTACCCCTTGTAATCATGGGTGTTTTGGAGGTTTCTAGAGCTTGTTCGGAGCCTGAAACTAAGTTTCGGGCTGAAAATGGCCTGGCGCACAGCTTGTGCACAGTTAGTCTAACCCTACGAGGGGAGGCAGTCAATTTATTATAGTTTGAGAAACCATGTGGTACAGGGCACATGGATGTGAAAGATGTCTGAAAACTTTCAGGTTTTTATCAAATAATTTTCACATGGTTACTGTATGGTTAGTCAAACCGTGTGGGGTAACCGTGTGATGTGTCCCTTTGGAGGTAGTGCACCTCACACTGTTGCTGCATAGTTTGGGAAACCATGTCGGTAAACCATGAGATCCTACTATGTGTGTTTTTTTAAAATATTAATTTAAATTTAAAAATCTTTTTAAACCCATTTTTTGGGTTTCTTCTTCAACGCACAGTAGAACCCCTTTGTGGAGCTTCTCCCTTAGGTACCTAACCCAGGCTTTGAGCCAAATCATCTATCTAATCTTCATTTCAATCATCAATTGTCTCATCGTATCTGCATCAGTAAGGCTTACATTTCTTTTTATCCATTTCCGATTCTTATGGAAATTTTTTACGCTATTTTATTTTAGGCTCATATGGACTAATTTTCCATTCTTCATCCGTTCTTCAGATTTCTTCCAAACCAGGATGAATCAGGACTTGATACTGGATGATCTCTCTACTACTGAGCTGAGGTAGGTGGTTTATATTTTTCATCATCATTTCTAGTGTTTTTTGGGTGTTCGGCCATTATTCCTCCTGTCAGACTTTCCAACGCGGCCCTTTTTTTGAGCGAGCTGCTTTTGGTAGGCTTAGTCGGACCTAGTGAGGATACTCGTAGGTTCTTTTTAGGTGTGTTGGCATCTGTTTCTTGATTCAAGGTCACCCATGGGGTGCACCTTAAGGAAACTCTTTTTCTATACTTTTTTAAACCACCCAAGCGGAGTGTGCTTGTGCTTACCTAATTAGAGGAAGTTCATTGATGTGTTTATGGTCTTGAATAGCTTTCTTAGGAGATGTGTTGCCTCCTTTCCTTGTTATGTCTTGTGATTCCATGCCTACTTTGGTAGTTTGTATTAAATTAAACAGTTTATATGGGTGGGTATACCTATATGAATTTAATAATAGCATGTTAAATGTTTTATATGGGAGGGTTGGCCCATATTCTTTGTAAATGATAAGTGGATTGAATGAGTGGATATAGTAATGGATTGTGCATGTTTATGTGAGTGGGTATAATCACATAGATTGAGTTATTTAAATTGAATGCTTGAATAAATGGTTATATAGATGTCATGGAATACTCTCCATGGATCTGGGATGGGGTAGTGGATGCCTTGGGTTGACTCTGCCCCTTGGGCCTTGATTTCATGGGATGCCTCGGGCCTTGATACCTCATAGATACAAATTGCTTAGACTCATGTAGGACATGTCGGTACACATGATCCTAGGACTCTAACCAGTTCCTAGGAAAAGTTTTCACTGGGATGACCATGGGACTCGATGTGTATGCCTTGGATAAGTTCCTTGGATTCGGCCCTTCGTGGTCTAGATTAATTATATGGATTCCATAGTGCATGTTACCTTGAATCTGACCCTTGGGGTATACACTTCATTGTATGATGTGGTTGTGGGATTCTTAACATCTTTTTACAGTGTGGTTGTGGATTTTTTGGTGTAGTGGGATGCATGGTGTGGTCGTGTTACTTGTTTACTGGTTATAGCTACCTTGTTAGGTGATAACTTTTTTGTAGGGATCCTTGAGGAGCTGTTTGGTATTTCTAGTTGTTATAGACTTATTCCATGGGCATACACACTTTACCTTACTACTTTGATTACACTTTCTAGCACTTTTTATATTGTTGTTAGAATTGTATAGACCTAGGTCGTTACCTACTAGGATGTTTATCTTACACCATGTTTGGGCCTCCTCGTGGACTCAAACAGATTATATGGTTGAAGGTGATGATAGAGGCAAATGCCCTAGTACAATTTGTTGATTATGGCTTTGGAGCAAGGGAGAATAATACCAAGGTGAGGCTTGCGATGCTACTGGGATACCTTTTTTGTCTTTTTTTCTTTTTGGGACATTTGTATTGTATTGTATTTCCATGTACTACTTTGGATGCTTTCTAGATACATGTATCATCTACATCATTTTGTATGTGAGACTTTCCTAGTTATTGATATTTTTCATGTCCTGTCTTGATTCCAGTTGACTGTTATTTATTTTGCTTCTTCTATTTGTTGTATGTTTGATTTCCACTGTGATACTCTGGTAGTAAGGAAATAGTTTCCCTACTGACTCAAATAGGCCCACACTGCTAGTCAGCAGCCTCTAGTGTTTGGGGAGATGCGCTTGAGGCCATGTAACCAACTGAGCCCGGGGCACTGTCGAGTGGCATCCAGGTCTGAGATGTTACAAAGTGGTAATATAGGTTTTTATTTTCTAGTTTGACTTACTATTTGGAGACATTAGACAGGGATAGAAAGGAAATGGAGTTTGGTAATAAATTGTACCAGGGAGTAGCTAACTCGTGTATAGAGTAAAGACAAATTTCCTCGAATGGATTTCTGATTTTTTGGATTTTAGCTATTACAGTTGATTTTTTTTCACCACTAGGTGACACACTTGATTTATGTTATTACTATTGATGAAATTGTGGATTCTATTTTAGTTGTAACCCGATGAGATGAGGGTGTGTCATCTCATGCATCATATAGACACTTGTTAGAATCACATGTCATGCATTATGCCATTTCATTTAGGATGCATTAATTATTTCATATTTTTTTGATAGTTGGTGTGATAGATGTTTCTAATATTGTGTTTGTTTGGGTGCAGTATATATAAATGGTGACATCATCTTTCAATCCATGAGGAGTATAGTTCTTTATGAATTGTGAAATGACGCACCAATGGAATGAAAATGCCAAATGAACATGATATATGTATGGTTTAAATGGGAACCAAGTTTGGGTTTGTGTGGTGTTATGGGCCCTCATGGATTTGGAATTGGTAACCCTTGGTGGAATTTACTGGATGACTAAATGTGAATTGAGAATGGAAACTAGAAATGATGAATGAATACTTGACCTAGACCCAGCTTTTCAATGGGTAAGAGGCATAGTTTCTAGTGGTTCATTGACTATTCTTTATATAGTCCTAGATTTAGGATCAGGTTGTGGGTTTAACTTGGTTTCTATGAGGGTTTTTACCTATAATATTCTTATAAGTTGTGTTTTTTGATGTTGTTCCTTCCTAAGGTGTGTGTTTAGCATTGTAGATACATGCCACCATGACGACCTCCAGTGGTACTTTGTGAGGGAGGTGATGACCATACTTCAAAGATGGTGGGCCATGAGCTACCATTTTATCCTCCTTTAGTTCTAGCTAAGGCACTTAGGGCTATTATGGACATAGGTGCTAACTCACGGTTTTTTGAAGGCTTCTTTCGATATATGCAAACCTTCCAAGGAGCACTACAGCCCATCGTGTCTTTGGCTGAGCTGACATGGGTGTTCCAATAGTAGTATCCTCCTATGTTTTTTAGGGATGGAAATCCATTGGTTGTAGAGATGTGGATAGAGACCATGTTAGAGATTTTTGAGCATCTGTAGATTCCTTCTGAGCAGAGGGCCAAGCTCACAACTTATATGCTACGTGGAGCAGTGAAGTGTTGGTGTGATGTTTTGAACCAGGATGATGGGCTATGAGATTTGGGTTGAAATTATTTTCATACCGGATTCTACAACTAATTTTACCCTGCAACTCTATGATTAGAGAGGGATAGTGAGTTTATGCATCTGGATCAGGGCGCGATGATGGTTATGGAATACTCGGCACACTTTACTGAGTTGCAGCGTTTTGCACTGATGTATCTTACTGATGAGCTGTCGATGGGGATACGCTTCAAGGAAGGTCTTAGATAGGCTATCAAATCTCATGTCAATGTGTTTAGGTTTGCTTCTATCACTAAGATTGTGAATTAGGCCCTGATCATAGAGAGAATCCTGAGAAAAGTTGGGGGTACAGAATAAGGGAGTGTTGTTTCTCACCCCAGCGGGTCTATGTCTTCTGGAAGGAAGTGCCATTTTAAGTCTTCTTGTGATGTGGGTGCTAATCAGGCTATGGATCTAGGAAACTTGGTGTTTTTCCATTAGTTTGGTAATTGAGGCCACACGAATAATCAGTGCGAATACAACCCAGTCGAGTGTTGATCATGTGGTAGTATGGGGAACATGCAGCGGTTTTGTAGGACGCTCCCACCAGCTGTGAGTGGTAGGGGGTTAGCTTCAACACCAGTTTTAGGAGAAGGTTCTTTTTCTCTAAATCAGGCTAGGAGCTAGAGCAGTGCAGTCTAGTCAAGGCAAGGTAGTGGTGGTCATGTTTGTGGTAGCCGGACACCATGTTCTCAGAGACAGTAGGGTGGATCAGCTCAGGGTAGCTAGGCAATGTCACAGGGCCGCTGTATAGGCTAGACTTATGTTGTGAAATAGAACCAAAAATAGTAGGATCCCAGACCCTCTTAGGTGAGAGGTACAATCTTAGTAGCTTCTATTATTTCATCTTCTCTCTTTGATATAGGCGCATCGCATAGTTTTATATCTGCACCAGTGGTTAAAAGCCATGGGCTTGCATTTTTTCCTTCTGAGGGCATTATAATGTTAGAAACGCTGTTTGGAGTTAGAACGGGTTATATATGCCAATATATGGAGTGTTTCCTTGAGTTTGGAGGGATTCAATTCATCAGGATCTCTATGTCTTCAAGATGACGGGGTTTGATGTCATTCTTAGGATGGAATGTCTAGTAGATTATTGATCATACATTGACTGTTATCATCGAAGGGTAACTTTCACAACACTAGAGAGTGTATTGTTTACTTACAAGGGTGAATGGGATGTCCATATGAGTTGAGCTGGACCCGAGCATCGTGGTCTGGGTGGGATGACAGACCATATTTCTAGTTTGTTTCTGGATGATTAGGGAATGAGTTAGGCATACTTCCCTCTAGTGGTTGAGCGCTTCAGGGATGTCTTTCCTAGTGAATTTTTTGGTTTACCTCATGAGAGATAGGTGGATTTCTCCATTGTGCCAGTGCCATGAGCTATGCCAATATCCATTCCTACTTACAATATGGCTACGACAAAGTTGCAGGAGCTCAAGAGGAATCTAGAGGGTTTGGAGGCAAAGGGGTTTATTAGACCAAGTACTTCTCTGTGGAGTTCACTAGTCCTTTTTGCAAAAAAAAGGTAGATGGAACTCTTGGTCTATGCATGGACTATAATAAACTGAACTAGCTAACAGTTAAAAACCGATATCCCTTTCCATGAATAGATGATCTGTTTGATTAGCTTTAAGGAGCTTGAGTGTTCTCGAAGATCGACATGAGGTTTGGATATCACCAGGTGTGTGTTCGGCCTACAAACATACCTCGTGTATCCTTTCAGAGTAGGTATAGGTTAAAGGAGTATCTAGTTATGATGTTTGGTCTCAATAATGTGCCAACAGTTTTCATGGCATTGATGAATCGAGTGTTCCATCCTTAGATTATTTTGTGATGATTTTCATGGAAGATCTCTTGGTGTATTCTCACAATTGACATGACCATGCCAACCATCTTGATATCATTTTTAATACACTAAGAGAGAATCAATTATATTATAATCTCACAAAGTTACACTTTTGGTTGCATCAAATTCACTTCCTGGGTCACATAATTTCAGAGACAAGAGTGTTAGTGGACCCAGAGAAGGTGGGAGTGGTAGTTTTTTGGGAATAGCCTAAGAACTTCTTTGACCTATGAAGTTTATTGGGGATATCTGGTTACTATATGTGGTTTATAGGGGTATTATCACTCTTAGAAGCATCATTTATAGGCTTGACTAAGAAGGGTGTGAAGTTCGTTTGGTCAGATTCTTATGAGACAGCTTTTCAGGAGCTGAAAAAAAGGTTGACATCAGCACAAGTCCTCATACTTCTAGAGTAAGGAAAGAGTTACATGGTTTACTATGATTCTTATAGTATTGGGTTGGGGGCAGTGCTGATGTAGGGGGGACGAGTTTTGGTTGACGCGTGTTCACAGCTGAGGCCTCTTGAGAGAAATTACCCTACGCACGATCTTGAGTTAGCTGTAGTTGTTCACGCATTGCAGTGTTGGAGACACTATTTATTGGGAGATCATTGTTTGGTATACACGAACCACAAAAACCTCAAGTATATCTTTACACGGTATGATATAAATATAAATTAGCAAAGGTGGGTGGAGCACCTACAGTCTTTTGACTTTGAACTTTCCTACACACCTAATAAAGGTAATGCAACAGCTGATGCACTGAGAAGGAGGACTCAGATACAAGAAGTGAAGTAGGTTAGTAACGAGTGGCAGCTCATGGCATTGTTCTCTGAGATGCATCTGTAGGTGCATGATAGATAGGAACAGACTTATCTATCATCTTTATCTATGACTTCTACCCTGCTGGAAAGGGTGAGGATGAAGCAGCTATCATATTCAAAAGGCCTAGTTCTATGAGAGTGTGTGGAAGGTGAGGAACCTATTTCTGGTTGGATGGTAGGTGAGGATGAAATCCTACATATCAATGGACGTGTTTGGGTTCTAGTGGATATACATGAGGAGCTTCTACAGGATTTTCATACTTCAGCTTGGGCAGTGAATCCTGAAGTCACCAAGTTGTACCGTGACTTGCGATGTTAGTACTGGTGGCCGGGAATAAAGTGTGAATTGTATGGTTTTTCCATGAGGTGTTCCACCTGTAAGTAATTGAAGGAGGAACATCAGTAGTAGGCTAGTATTTTACAATAGTTACCTATCCTAAAGTAGAAATGGGATGATGTCGTGATGGATTTTGTGACTAGTTTGTCGAGATCACCTCAAGGTAACGATGTTGTGTGGGTTGTTGTTGATAGTAACACAATGGCCACTCACTTTTTGTCGATCAAGGAGTAATTCAGTTTTGATGAGCTTAGGAGGTTGTATATCTGATAGGTGGTATGACTACATGGGGTCCCACACCCTATCATTTCAGATAGGGATTCTCACTTTACTTATTGTTTCTAGCAGAGTTTTCAGAGGTTGTTGGATACACAGGAGCTTATAAACACAGCATACCAACCTCAGACTGATGTCCAGTCAGAGCATATGATATAGGTTCTATAGGACATGCTACGAGCATGCATCCTGGATTTTGGGGGCTCTGGGTAGGGGCATATTCCCCTGGTTGAGTTTGCTTACAATAACAGTTATCTGGAAACTATATAGAGGTCACCTTACGAGGATTTATATGGTAAGCCATTTATTTCTCCCATATATTGGTTAGTGGTAGGAGAGGAAGCTTTACTAGGACCACTTCTCATATAGGATACTTCTGAGCAGGTCTTGTTGATTCAGAAGCAGATGGCTACAGCACAGTCTCATCAGAAATCATGAATTGATCATCGTAGACGGCTTCTAGAGTTCGAGGTCAGGGATTAGGTTTTCTTGTGTGTTTTTCCATGATTGGGAAACGGGTGAATCAGGAGATAGGGTAAGCTTTCACTACGATATTTCGAGACATTCAAGATTATTGAGAGAGTCGGTTCGGTTGCCTATCGGTTTCAGTTACCTCATAGGTACCGAGCCATGCACGACATCTTCCATGTATCTTAGTTGTTCCACTATCACTCAAACCTGTCTCATTTTTTTCATCCTGAGGTGGTTGAGATTCAGGATGATGCATTCTTAAAGGAACATACAATTCGTATCGTTGACAGGAGCATGAAGTTTCTCCAAGGCTGGTCAATTCCTCTAGTACGGGTGCTATTGAAGCATGTATGTTTACAAGATGAGACTCTAGCGCAGGAGGCTAATGTACATCCTTAGTGGTCGGAGTTGTTCTTAGAAGAATCTTGACCACCCTTCAGAGAGAAATTCGAGGATGAATTGCTATAAAGGGGGGAAGATTTTAAGAACCCAAGTTTTCATATGAGGTACAGATCTTTTCCTTCTCAGTTTAAATTCTTTTTTATGGCCTTACATATGAACCCCTTGTGATCACGGGTGTTTTGGAGGTGTCTAGGGATTATTTGGATCCTAGAACCAAGTTTTGGGCTAAAAATGGCATGGAGCATGGCTTGCGCACGGTTATTCTAACCATGC
The DNA here is from genome assembly GCA_963277665.1 of Viscum album. Taxonomy (NCBI): domain Eukaryota; kingdom Viridiplantae; phylum Streptophyta; class Magnoliopsida; order Santalales; family Viscaceae; genus Viscum; species Viscum album. The sequence continues at coordinate 447,208,009 of OY728142.1, forward strand.
GAGAGGAGGTAGTAGCTTCTGCACTGTTTGAGAAACCATGCAGTAGAGACCGCATGGTCGTGCAAGAATTCTGAAAAGTTGTGGGTTTTTAGCAGATCATTTTCACATAGTTACCGCATAGTTAGTCAAACCGTTCGGGGTAACCGTGTGATGTACCCCTTTAGAGGTAGTGAGCCTTGCAAGGTTTCTATATGGTTTTGGAAACTGTACAGGTAAACCATGTGAGCCTACTGTGTTTGTTTGTTTTTAATTTTAATTTAAAGTTAAAAATACTTTTAACCCCATTTTTTGGGTTTCTTCTTCAACACACAGTAGAACCCCTCCGTGGAGCTTCCCCCTTAGGAACCAAACCTAGGATTTGTGATAGATCATCCGTCTAATCTACGTTTTGATCATTTATTGTCTCATTGAATCCACATCGGTAAGGCCTACATTCCTTTTTATCCATTTCCAATTTTTTTGGAAATCATTTGTGCTATTTGATTTTAGGCAAATATGCCCTAATTTTCTGTTCTTCGTCCATTCTTCAGATTTCTTCCAAACCAGGACAAATCAAGACTTGATACTGGATGAGATCTCTACTACTGAGCCGAGGTAGGTGTTCTATATATTTCTTCATCTTTTCTGGTGTTTTTCAGGCGTTCGGCCGAAATTCCACTCGTCGAACTTTCCAGGGAGGCCCCATTTTTTGAGCGAGATGCTTTTGGTAGGCTTAGTTGGGACCTAGTGAGGATTCTTGTAGGTACTGTTTAGGTGCGTTGGCACTCTTTTCTTGATTCAAGGTCACCCATGGGGTGAGCCTTATAGAAATTACTTGTTTTTTATTGTTTAAACCACCCAAGGGGTGTGTGCTTGTGCTTTCCTAGTTAAAGGAAGCTCATTGATGCCTTTATGGTCTTGAATAGCTTGCTTAGGAGATGTAATACCTCCTTGACTTATTATATCTTGTGATTCCATGCTTATTTTGATAGTTTGTCTTAAATGAAATGGTTTATATATGTGGTTATACCTATGAAAATTGAATAATATCATGTTAAATGGTTTATATGGGAGGGTAGGCCCATATGATTTGTAAATGATAAGTGGATTTCATGAGTGGGTATACTCATGGCGTGTGCATGTTTATGTGAGTGGGTATACTCACATGGTTTTAATTGTTTAAATTGAATGCTTGAATGAATGGTTTGATAGAGTCCATGGAAGTATTTCCATGGATCTGGAATGCGGTAGTGGATGCCTTGGGTTGAATCTGACCCTTTGGTCTTGATTCCATGGGATTACTCGGGCCTTTCTACCTCGTGGATCTGACATGCTTGGACTCACATAGGACATGTCAGTACACATGCTCCTAGGACTCCAACCAATTCCCAGACCGAGTTTCCACTAGAACACCCATGGGACTCGATGTGGATGTCTTGGATGAGTTCCTTGGATTCAGACCTTCGTGGTCTAGATTAATTATATAGATTCCCTAGTGCATGTTACCTTAGATCTGACCCTTGGGGTCTATACTTCACTATACGGTGTGGTCGTGGGATTCTTAACTGCTTTATACAGCATGGTTGTGGCTTGTTTGATATGGTGGGATGTATGGCGTGGTTGTGTGACTTGTTTACTGGTTATAGCTACCATGTTAGGAGATGACTATTTTGTAGGGAGCCTTGAGGGGTTGTTTGGTATTACTATTTGTTATAGACTTATGCTATGGGTATACACACCTTACCTTACTACTTTGATTACACTTGCTAGCACTTTTAATATTTCAATTAGAATTGTATAGACTTTGGTGGTTTTCTACTAGGATCTTTATCTTACACCCTATTTGGGCCTCCTTGGGGACACAAATAGATTATATGTTTGCAAGTGATGATAGGGGAAAGCTCCCTAGTACAAGTTGTTGATTATGGCTTTGGAGAAAGGGAGCATAGGACCAAGATGAGGCTTGCGATACTACTAGGATACCTTTTTGGTTTTTTGTTCTTTTTAAAATATCTATATTGTATTGTATTTCCATGTACTTCTTTGGATGATTTCTAAATACATGTATCATCTACATCATTTTTTATGTGAGACTTTTCTAGTTATTGATATTGTTCTTGTCTTTTCTTGCTTCCAGTTGACTATTGTTCATTTCGCTTCTGCTATTTATTATATGTTTGATTTTTGTTGTGATACTCTGGTAATGAGGGAATAGTCTCCCAACTAACTCACCTAAGTCTTCACTGATAGTCGGTAGCCTTTGGAATTTGGGTAGATGTGCTTGAGGCCATGTAACTAACCGGGCTCGGGGCACTGTTGAGTGGAATCTGGGTTTGGGACATTATAGTATAGCCCTTTATCAACGCTTTTAAAAGAAATGATAAATTTCTACTTTATCATCACTTCTATGAGCACTGATTAAAGATATTTTATTAGTGATTCTATAAATGTTGATAAACAACCAGGACTTTTAACCTCACTCATGTGGTCAGTGCTTTTCTAGCACTGATAAAGGCTATTTCTAGCACTTTTAAAGGCTTATTTTGTAGTAGTGTTTTGAGAATACCGCATGTCATATTGACATGTTGTCTATGTGTAAATTTCAAAAATAATTTGAAAATGGTTTTCCCATTATTTCACTTCGATCTGAGATCATTTGATATGGTTTCGATCATTACATGCACGTTTTAGTGTTTTAAAACACTAAAAACACATTTATAGACATATTAGGAAAAGCATTAATTAGAATGATGTTTTCTTGTTTTCTTGTTTTCTACATTTTAAAAATAAATCTATTTTCATTTTCCTTGGATTTCATGGCCATCTGACATCATTTTCCTAGTTTTAACCCCATGACACACATTTTTAAAGACTTTGGTATCTTTAAAAACAATTTATTGAGTCATTTCAAGCACACCGCATGTCATATTGACATGTTTTCTATGTGTAAATATCATAAATAATTCAACGGTGGTTTTTTCAAGATTTCATATTAATATGAGGTCTTTTTCTATGTTTTTTATCATTACACACACATTTTAGTGTTTTAAAACACAAAAAACGGGTTTATGGGAATCTTGGGGAAACCATAACTCAAAATGACATGTCATCACTTCCCATAATTCAAAAATAAATCTATGGTCATTTTCCTATTATTTCATAACTATGAAACAATTTGTGTCTAGTTTTGACCACCTAAAAGACATTTTAAAAGACTTTAGTATCTTTAAAAATTATTTATTGAGTCATTCTGAGCACACCGCATATCATATTGATGTGTTGTCTATGTGTACACATAAAAAATAAATCAATAGTGTTTTCCTATTATTTTACATCAATATGAGGTCATTTTATATGGTTTTAACCATTACATGCACGTTTTAGTGTTTTAAAACACTAAAGACGCATTTACAGACATCTCAAAAAAATCATTACTAAAAATGACATGTCGTCAATTCCAACATTTAACAAATCAATATAAGGTAATTATCCTCTAAATCCATGGACATGTGACATCCTTTTCTTGGTTTTTACCCCCTAACATGCAATTTTAAAGACTTTGGTATCTTTAAAAATTGCTTATTGAGCCATTATGAGCACGTTGCATGTTGGATTGACATGTTGTCTCTACATACATGTCATAAATAAGTCAAAAATGGTTGTATACTGATTTTACATCAATATGATGTTGTTTTCTATGGTTTTAACCATTAAATTCAAATTTTTGTGTTTTAAAACAGTAAAAATGTGTTTATAGGAATCTCGGACAGACCGTAACTTGGAATGATGTGTCGAAAGTTCCTAAATTTCAAAAATAAATCCATTATATTTTTTATCTTATTTTGTGGCCATCTAAAATCAGTTTTCTGGTTTTGACCCCCTAACACATCTTTTTAAAGACTTTGGTATCTTTAAAAATTGTTTATTGATTCATTCTGAGTACACCGCAGATTGTATTGACATGTTGTCCATGGGTACACATCATAAATAATTAGGCGATAGTTTTCCCATTATTTCACATCAATATAAGGTTTTTTTCTATATTTTTTACCATTACATGCATGTTTTAGTGTTTTAAAATACTAAAAACACATTTACAGGCATCCTGGGAAATCCGTTACTCATAATGAAAATTTTTTGATTCCTATATTTCAAAAATCAATCATTTTCATTGTACTCTGATTTCATGTCCATTTGATGTCATTTTTATAGTTTTGACCTCCAAACACACGTTTTTAGAAAGCTTCAATATCTTTAAAAACTATTTATTGCGTCATTCTGAGCACATTTAATTGGTTTTAAGGATTATTTAATATTATAATTTATTTTTAATTATTATGTTTTTATAGTAATGAAATAACATGAAATAGTAAGGAAAATTACTTACTCCAATGTATTTGGTAGGTTCATTCACAAAATTTTCGTCAGGTTTTCTATGAACTTGAAGTCATGTCTCTATTTGGATAATAGAATGACTTAATTAATTAGCCTTTATAAAAAATATATATATAAGTTATAAAAAACCTTGACTTATAATAAAATAATATAAATAATAAAGGATAAAATACAAACCAAGATTGTTCTTTTTCTCGAAAAACTCTGAGACCCAATGTTATGAAGAATGACTTGTTTCTCATGATTCGTAGTATTTTTTAGATAATTCTTAAAAAATATAAACATTAATAAAAATTGTAATTTTATTGTGTTTATGTTATTAAGATACTATAAAAATATGAAATTATCCCATGAGATGCATCTTTATTAATATCAACAAACATCTTCCACTGCTCGTGAAAAATGCCTTCAGGCACTTTCTCATACATTCATCATGAGCTCAGAGATGTTTCATTAAACTCATGCCATAATATCCATTTAAAATCTCTCCATTTCTTACCCAAAATTTTCAGAGTCCATGGGTGTGAAACAGAGTTAGGGAGATCAAAATGAAAAAATATCTAGAAATAAAAGCATAACACTTTATAAGTATATAAATAATTGTACTCGTGTCTTTTTAATTGGTTATCAATTAATATTAAATTAATGTTACCTTTACTTGAATATCAAAGATCTCATTTTTCCAAGTTGTGGTAATATTACTCAAATCTTTATAAATAATGGGAAAGCTCATCATCTCACAAGAAAGCTACCCAAGAATTTATCCATAAATTCTAGCACCATCAACGATAGGCACCCTAAACTCATCAAATAGAATGATAATCTTAAATCCTTTCAGGTCCCATACATCTATGATGTTCATATTTATATCCCTTCTATCATTATCTTTATTTGTTTGAAAAATATAGTAAACAATTAATAAAATATATACTTTTCTATACAATGAAATACATACCAGTAATGGTAACTATCTAATATCCTATAGATTTAGGGGTGACCAATTTCTCTATTTTCAGAGGTTCATCAGACGGTGGGATACCAACAACATATGTGTAAACTATTGGCTCGCTAGAAATCTCTGGAACAGTGGAATCACTTGGATCCACCGAAGCTGGTGGTAGTGGTAGTGTTCTCTGATATGTTGATCAACTAGGATCATGAATTTTTTTTTCTCAGTATTCATGAAATTCAAATGATTCATATATATTACATGTATAAAAAATACAAAATTAAAAGATTTTTACAAAATAAAAATAAAAATAGAACAATGTATATATGTAAAAAACGCTTATAAATAACAAATTGTAATATGATTTCGTTACCAATTTATAAATTCTGTTGTATTCATATTCATTATCTTCATTATTATGATTCTATATTGTGATGATTTCTTCACTTTCACCCTCTCTTGTTTTATTATTCTCAGAAAAATAATTGTTCAATGTTTTGTGGTTGTTGAGGTTCACTGTCACAAAGTACCAATTGATCTTCATCACCCATATCACACAAGTATATCTACTTTAATTGTGCAACAACACTCTAAACTTTATATATTTCATCATCCACATAATAAATCATCTTCACTTGTGAATCCAAGATAAATGGATCATGATTTGTATGCTCAATGGTATGGATCAAGCGAGAGAAGTTGAAAAAAGTAAAATGTAACGAATCTTTCCTTATACCCCTATCATTGACCCATTTGTATTTGAATAATACAACTAAAAATTGACCATGATAGTTTAATTCTATTTTATCAATTATATTTTTATAGTATATTCCCTATTCAAGTGTAAATACGCCACTATTTTAAGTTTTAAAATCCTCTTCAAGATAAATTGTATGAAACTTAAAGCCATGAATATTGTAGGCATCAAATATCATAGCATGACTTAGAGGACATTGAGATGAAAAATTAAAATAATTTGATATTTCCGCTTGATTCTCAACATTAATTATCTATAAAATAAGATATAATGTGTTAATTTTAACATAAAAAGAATAACTACACATCAATAATATGAATATGAGTATATACTTACACGCCGAGCGAACCATTTGACAATATTATTATTAACAACCTTTGTTAATTCCATCTCATTTTGAGTCTAAACCCTTATTCATCTCATTGTTTTCAATATAAATTCTTCAATAAAAAATCTACAATATTATTATTGAGTATCACATATCTATGCGCTTTTAGTAACTCCAATTCAGTCGGTGTAAAATTTGACCCATTTCCATTTGGTCATCCAATAGTTGGAAATAACAATGACTAGTTTTTGATATGAGAATTATTAGATATGTTTTCAACACATCCAACATGATTGAATCTAGTTTCAATCCCATCCAAATAATTATAATAGAAGGTCAAGCACTCTTCAGTTATGTAAACTTTAGAAATAGAGCCCTCTGGTTGAGCTTTATTCCTCATATATGATTTCAAATGACCTAAGTACCTAATAAAAAAATAAAAAACATATTAAAAAAACTACACAATTATTTGATAAAAATTGAATTCATCAATGAAAATAAAAATAATATTAATGTACCTCTCAATTGGATACATTCATCGATTACATACTGGTCCTCCAAGTTTGGTTTATTAAACCAAATGAACAGTCAAATGAATTGTGACTGTGAATAATGAAGGGGAAAATAACATCTCCAAATGAAAAATTTAAAAAAATTATTTATTTAAGTTTATCAAGATCGGTTGGATTTAGATTTTTCCACAAATCTCTCTTAAAATGGCACATGGCTCAACTAGAACCGCATTTACTATTTCAGATAACATATTATGCAATTTCAACAGCAACAACTGCTCCATCAGAATTTGTGAGTCGTGATTTTTCAATCCATGCCACTTTTGATGTTTTTAGTCAATGCACCTTGAAATGCTACTTGAATATCCATCTGTAACTTTTACATTCTTTAAAATTCTAAGGAATATGTCTTTATTAATATTTCTCATTGTAAAAATATTCAAAGGATACTTTCCATTCTCATTTTCAATGTAAAAATTATATTATCATAGTCATTATTCTCAATATGCATTGCATCTTGATTATGAAGTATCAAATTAAACTCCCAATAAGGATGTTTTAAAAATGTACTCATTTTCTTCCACCATTAGGTTCCATCGGCTTCAAATATTATACCTCATACACTTTCCCTCTTTCTTTAAATTGATTTCATTTTCTAAATTTTATAGTGACATTCATTAATTGTATCAAGAATTTTGAATCATATAACACCTTTAGTGGCTTTATCAATTCAATATATCCATTGAATTGTATCATGTTAAACCTGAATTTATGAGAAGCATCAAGAAGTCGATGGTGGAAAATAAAACACCTTTTTTTACTATGAGGTAATCATTGAGGTTCAAAATCATAATTACTAACTGGACAAGACCAGTATGTGTTGGGAAAAAATCCCTCAAGGTATCATTGAAGCATTTTTGAGGTGATTGTGTTTGTTGAAAAAACGGACCTCCATGTTGAGTTTGTTGACATAGTAGACCAAAATGTTAATTTTGTTGAATAGGGGGGTTTATATGGTGATTTTTTGAGTTCCATAGATATTATTTACAAAGAACTATGAAAAAGGAATGGATGATCTGGAGGTGGTACAAAAAGAACAAATCTAAGGTAGATCCATTTTCCAGTGTTTGCCAAATTTTTGGGCCTCAAAATCAGAAAATGGGGAAACATGTTTTTGAAAAATGGAGTTGTGCACAAGATCTAGGGTGGTTTTAAAACTTCTGTGCAAGGAATGTTTTAGGAGCAGAATGTCAAAAAATGGAAAAGGTAGGAGGTGCACGAAAGATTTGGAAATGGGCACGAAAGAAACTTGTGTGCCCAATGCGATGTCAAATGGGGTTTTGTGCGCTTGAAGAAGAACATGCGTGAAAAAAGTTGAATCTTCTGCGCATGGGTCAAGAATGCTTATAAATACGAAGTGACCCCCCTCATTAAGGTGAGCTCGACACTTAGAGAAAATCCAAGAACCGGATCGCGTAAGAATTTCGCACAAAGGGAGTTGCGCAAAATATTTTGAGTTGTGTGCAAGTTAAGAAAGATGCTCATAAGATTTGAGTTGTGCAAAAGATTGAAGTTGCGTGCAAAGGGTGTTTCACAACAAAAGTAGAATCTTGCGCGCAAGACATTTAAGTTGCGTGAAAGACGCAGTAAGGGTTGCACGAAAGATTTGAGGTTGCCCGGTACACCCGGTGAAAAGTGAGATTTATCTGTGGGTGAAAGTTGGACATCAACAGAGCATGTATCCACAATTAAAGATGCAGATTTCATTGGAGATAATGAAGATACCTACAGGTATATAAACTGTGAGTGGATCTTCTGAAGAAGTAGTGATCTCACTTCAGTTGAGAGAGCAATGTGTTCTCAATTTGTGAATGGTTGTAAACTAGGAGGTTCAGTGAGTCTACTTCGAAATTTTAAACAGCAGTACGCTTATGGAGGATTTGGTATATCGGTACATCATCGGTGTATGATACTTGAATGTAGACCAGTGAGGTTGAACCAAGTAAAATTGATGTGTCATGTGCATGCTTTAAGATTCATTCATACTCTGCAATGGGACGGAGAGAGAGAAGAGGGTTTTGTCTAACAACAAAACAAGATCAAAGGTGTAGTTGTTTTAGTTTTCCATACCTTGATTCACCCCCTCTCATGGTATCTAGCATAGTCGACCTAACAGTATGAGTGTTCCAACTCCTGATAGTCACTAATTTTCTACATTAAAGCAGCATGCATTTTAAAAAAAATTATTAAATCATCATATACTTCCACACTATCATCCCATAATTCTCACAATTCTTCGATTATAGGTTGAAAGTATACATCAATTTCATTTACAAGCATTTTTTTCCAGGAATAATCATTGAAATACTGAAAGAATTCTTATTCATGCACATACATGGATGTAGATTATAGGGTATCAAAATAACTATCTAAATGTTATAATTAGTACTTAAATAACCAAAATAGTTAATGTAAGGCCCTGACCTTAATCATTACATATTCTAGTGATTTTAGACTAGAATTCACTTTCATAAACATTTATGAGGATCTTTTCAGTTTAGTTTTTTAGAGAATTTGGAAAAACTCTTAAAAAGTATACATTACAAGTGGAAACTTATACTCAGTATCCATTTTTTTCAGAAAAGGAGCCCCTTTTAAAATAAAACATGTTTTATTTTCATAACATATCTTCACAATTTTCATTGTGTCCTCATCCCCATCCCTACTCATCCTTTACCCTATGAAAAACATTTAAAAACATGGAATGAGCATAAAAAGATTAGTAAGGTATATAAAATAAAGAAATAAACTGTTATTCCATGAATACTTATAAACCCATGAAAATATTTTCACAAAGTTATACTTTTCACCCATAAAATATAAGATCTTTATCTTACCTTATGAAATTGTAAGTTTTCTGTAAAATCCATAGCAAACTTAAATCATAAAGGTAACTGTGGAATTATTTAAATATCACTCTTACATTTACTTTATATCTCATGGATACATGGGGAGTAACCTTCATGGTTACATTTTGAATAAACACTATAGTATATTCCCTTAATCTCTTAGGAGAAATCCTACCGGTTAACTTTGTACCTTTACCCAATGCATTGGAGAGATATAACAGGCTCACATACCCTCAGTTTATCATGGAACCACCCATCCTCATAAAAAATTCCTAATAACCAAAACATAAACATAACACATAAATATTTCATAAAAAACATTATTGCTAAAAATAACTTTTCCATTTTTGAAATCTTCTTTCATTTTTACAAAGTCGCACACTCATAATTGAAAATTTTTTATTTGAAAATAAAATTATAAACTTGTAAAGGAATATTAAAAACATTTAAGCAACATGAAAGAGATAAATTTATTTCATGTATTATATGTTAAAAACATTCATTTAGGCTTTTTAAAAAATAGTTGAAAGAGTAACTTTAAAAGAAGATTTTTAAAATAAATTCTTTTACCTTGAGTCTGACTTGTCATATACAATATTTATCTTACTGAATAATAAAATTAGGTTAATTATTTAATTTCTTGATAAACTTTTTAAATTTTATTATTCCTTTTATATCACTTATTATCATGTTATAACAATTACTGAATTATTTAAGTTTATGTCAGACATTTTGATGATATTTGGTACTTGAGTCCAAAATGAATTTGGTATGAGGTAAAAATTCAAAGTGGTAATTAGTCCATCATCTTAAAAATAATAATTATGACATAATTATAATTTTTATACATCAATAATACTTTTAAATCCATCAATTACATATATATAAGAAAGATGAACTAAGTTACAATCATGGAGACGGGAAGTTGTACGTACGCGTGAGTAACGTTTGCATTTTTTAATGATCATTATAGAAAGAAGGTAAGTATAATTTTATCTTTATAGAATTATAATAATATAATTAATATAATATTAATCATTTAAATATACTTATATATATCATCCATGTGATTTGCTGATGAAAAACGAATCACATCACTAAGTAGAGGTGATAATTCACACATACGCACGAACAACGTTATCATTTTCCTATTCAAGGAAAGATAAGAAAATAAATGATATATTATCTTTTAATAATAAAAAATTTGTCATTAATATTATATATAATCATTAATTACATCATTATAATCATTCTTGAGAGACGGTGATGGAAAACAAATTATATCGGTTCGTGAGGTGGTAGTCCTCTGTACACATGAACGGTAACTTTTTTCCCATTTGATGGAAGTGGAGATGGATTTAAGTTATGGTATTAACATAAGGAAATATCAGTATATTAAATATACTGGATTTATTATTTCATCGTGTTTGAAGAATATTTTAAGGAGGTGGAAGAATAAACAAAATAGAAATGCTTAAATAAAAAATGATACTTCTTCTTTAGAAATCCTTTGTTGCTTAATACCTTAAGACCACTAAGGATAGTTTTATGACTAAACTAAGAGATCTAGAATGTGGGTAGAGATTATATAAAGGAATTTGGGCATATATTTACTGAAAAAAAAATAGGTTTTTATGTGTTTTGAAAATAGAATAAGAGGTTCTCTTTCATAAGAGAGGGGAGGGGAACTCTTGAAATTCCTCAAAATACAAAATTAATATAAATTAATTTTATTTTTAAAATGGATTCAAAGTAATTTATTTAGAATCTAGGATAAATTTTGGGACTAAATAAATTAATTAAATTAAAATTATGCATGTTTTTACTATTTTTAAATCCTTATCTTTTGAATTTAACCCTTATTTAACCCCTTTAACTCTTACTGTGAAAACATGAAATTTTACTCTTTAAAGGTTAATATAATTTCTAAAAAATGTCAAACAGACAATAAATGAATCAAGCATAAAATTTTCAAAATTATTCCAATTATTTTGATGAATTTTATATTTTTTATGAATTTTATATAATTTAATAAAATAATATTTATTTTATAATATCATTAATGTCAATTTGACATTATTCGTTACTTGAATTTTTAAAAATATCATAACATGATATCTTTAAAAAAAATCTTTTAAAACATCATTGAAGTATAAAATACATCTATAAAATTTTTGGATGACATCAATTATCTCAAAATATATTTATTTTAATATTTTTAATATCATTTATTTGATATTTCCTTTAATTAAACAATTATTGCAACATCATTGTGTAACTCTTTAAGGAAATTATTTCTATCCTAAAAATTAAAAATAAATTACCTATATGAATATAAACATTTTATATTTAAAAATATTATTTATATTATAATATATCCCACAGATAACCCCATATTAAAAATATTTCACTTGTTAAAAATAAGAGTATGAAAAGTTTGGTTCTTCTTTAAATAAAATATTATAAAGGTTATAATATCATACAAAGGGCCATAAATGGTCACATAATTTATACTTTAATTATTATGTATGAAAAATAATTATAAGATAAAAATGGAACAATTTTTAGGGTCATTTTTTAATATTTATAATATAATTTTTATCCTTAATTACCTGATTTACCCTTAATCATGGTAACAAAAATTACTAAAGTTACTATTAATATTGGCCAAAAATAATAGGAACCTATTTAATAAATTTTTACCTTGTTATTATAAATATTAAATCTATTTTTCAAAATTCAAAATACATAATTATATAAAATTAATTTAAAATTAATCTCATCGACGGAACAAAAAAACGGGTTTTTAAAGTAAAAAGTTCAAAAGTTTGAAATATTTATATATCCAATTTAAATTTGAAATTGATTCCAATGACCTAAATTTTATTAAATGATATATAATTTATTTTATTATACTTTAAAACTAATCAAAAATATAATTTAACACTGTAAATTATTTAGATGAAAAAATTATTTTCAATTAAAATCCAGTATTTTTCATAATTCATCAAAACATGAAACTTGTCATAAAAATACAAAAAAATTAACCAAAGTAAATTTTGATATTATTATTTCATATAATAAGATTATTTTTTCAAATAAAATTTATATAAGTATCAAAATTTAGCATTAACACATGTCATTAAAAGGTGGTAAAACTACCTTTCAGAAAAAATACAGTTTTTTATGCTTAAAATATGATTTGTTCTTATTTTATGGATATAAAACTTAATGTATGAATTTATAAACATTTTATTGAATATATTATATATAAATTTCATTAATATCATTCACTAATAGTGATTAATTTAATTTATTAATATTAGACACATTTGTGGGCATAAAAATAATTTTTCATAAAAACGCATCCTTTATATTCAAATGGTTTTATTTTCATTTATAATTAATTTTTAACTAATGAATTAATTATATAAACATGTGTAAACCATATTTTTATAATTTAGTTAATTTTATTCATACTTGCAACTCTAATGACTAAGTTATAACAGTAACATTTTAATAATAATATTTAGTTGTTCGTTTAAGCTCGGTGTGGCATATCATGTACACTATCAAACATAATGTCTCCTTAAAATCTTGGTATGTTGCATTATTCCCCCTAATAAATTATGTACTCAAAATTTGAACTCGGTCTTGATAACCAGGGTTTGACTATTCAAAATACCTTTTTTGAAAACCCACATCGAAATAAGGATTAATCAAACTTCCACTTTAAAATAAAGAAAGGGATGTTTGAAGGTCACCTGAGATAAAACATATTGGGTTTTCATATAGTAAAACATGGACATGAAAGAGAAAACTAAATCTCAAATACTAATAGATAGTTATAGATAACATGATCATGGTAAGGTTAACCATCAAAACCCCATAAATATGTGATGGTTCAAAATACCATTGATAAAAGTAAACATATAAAGTTCTTATTTCAAGATCCTTTTCATAGAGTTAAGGAATTATTTTACTACCAGGACTAAGAACATAAGTAAATATACTTAATTTACAAGTAGATTTCCATCCATTCATCAATTTCCACCATAAATTCATCTTTTTCTCCAAACAATGAGTATTCAAGATAAATTATTTTCATGACTGAAGCATAAAAATCAACTTCTGAGGATCATAAAATCCATAAAATAATATCTATATATTACTCCTATCTTTATTAATTAACCAAAACCAAAATTATTGGTACAAGATAATATAATTCTCTAAAAAAATAATAAACCTTTATATGATAAAAAACTACTGCAATCTCCAAAATTCAACAATGACACTCAATGTTCAACATAGATCATTAAAAAACTATCCTTAAAATTACTCAAAAAAATATAGACTAAGATTAGAACCCAATAATTATTTGATCACATAATCTTCCAAGATAAATTTTAACATTTATCTCCAAATAACATCAATGGATCTTAAAGTCTCATACCAAAAATTTAATTGCCTAAATCACATAATCTCAAAGATTTTCTAACCATTTCTATAAATAACATAAATTACCATAAATTCACAATAAAATCATATATTATTCAAAAATATAATACAAACTTTTTTCCTAAAATAAAATATCATAGTATTTTTTTTATCTTGATCGTATAGGGTTCCCAAAATAGTGAACGTCTTCCAAAATAAAATTAATCAATTAATCACAAAAATATTTTCCAATCCCATTAATATAACCTTTATCCATAAAATAACTTTAAAAAAAAATTTAATACTAACGAGGACATCATGTAGGTTAGTGGTAGGTGATGCACCCATGTCGCCCTTTGCTTGTGGATTTAATTCATGCGGGGTCGTAACGGGTTATCTCCTGAACTATGGGTTGTCCTTTTTTTATAAAATTATGATTCTTATAACATTCCTAGAAATATGAGAAACATCCTCAAAAATAACTTTAATATGTTTTAACCTCAAAGGTTATCTCATACCTTTTATTTTTCATCCCAAAATGTAATAACCCATAATTACCCCAAAAATGAATGTCTCCAAAAAATATCATTAGTCGCCTTAAAATTTCATAACTTAAATCCTCAAAAGAGGTTCCTAATACATTGGTATTATGATCAACCTTATAGTTATAAACCCATGATGGTATCCCTAACTCTTAATATTACCTCACTTGAAGACATCTTAATCTCTAAAGTTGTCTAAACCGTCATTTGATGCCAACTATAAGGCCACAACCTTAATTATTACATATTCTATTGATTTTAGGCTAGAATAATCTTTTGTAAAAAAAATTAATGATCTTTTCAGTTTACGTTTTTAGATAATTAGAACAAAATATTATTAAGTATATATTACAAGTAGATACTTATACACGGTATCCATTTTTTCCACCAAAGGAAACCCTTTTAAAATAAAACATGTTTTTATTTTATGACATATCATTGGTAGAAGTGGAGTTTTTCCCAAGACTTTTATGCCAACAGTTTTATAAAATCGTTGGTATAGGAGGACTACACCAATGGTTTGAACAAACCATTGTTATACTGCTTTTACAATCAACCTTTCCCAACTGTTTGAGTAAACCACTGAGAAAGCTTTAATTTTTCTAATGTATACCATTTTTTTTTAAACTGTTGGTAAATACTATATCTCCCAATGGTTTTTTAAAACCTTTGGGAAAGTTTTCCCCCAAATACCCAACAGATCCAGTTCCCCCCGTCTGTGTGATTGCATCCCTAAACCGAAGCTCTCCCGTAACTCTATATTTACCCTAGGCTACGAAACTCCATCCACTCGATAGATCCATATTCAATCAAGTAATTTTTTAGTTATACACTTCAAATCTATAAGTTCTACATTAGTTTTAATGTTCTGCATCTTTTTTTTTGTTTTTTTTTTTATTTGTCCTAAACCAGAGTTCTGTGCGGTTTGTGGCATAGTATACCCAATAAGTGCACTTTGATCTGTTTTCTGTTTTTTTTTTCTACACTTAAAGTGTAGATTTAGTAAACCATATGAACTAATGGAGGTTCTAATGAGATGTATCCCCACTCGAAGATGGTAAAGGGTTTGTTTAGTCATATTGTCTCGAGGTGGGAAATGGATATAAGGATGGTCCATGTGAAGGGATTGGGGATAGTTAGGGTAGTGTTTTAGGTGGTTTTCCATTTTTTTTAGTGGGTTGATATGCTAGTTTATATGGACATTAGATTAGTTTAAAATTGGATTTGGATTTTGTATTTATAGTTTTTTTTTCAAGGAATAATGGGAAGGGTAGTGATATTGAGGATTAATTGGATATTGGTTAGGTGATGGATTGGAATTGTGAGGTTGGTTGGATTGGGTATATGTAATTTTCAAGGTTATGGGAATTGCTTCCCCTGAACACTCCCCCCCCAACCCCCAACCCCTAGACACCTCTTCCATTGGACAACACCCACCCACCCACCCCAACCCCCCCCCCCCACCCCCCACCCCTTCACACCCCTCACCCCATGGACACCCCCCCACCCCCACCCCCTCGGACACCCCTCACCTCCCCTAGACACCCCCATACCCTGGACACCCCCCACCCCCAGAACACCCCCCCCCCGGATGCCCCCACCCCCTTGGATAGCCCCCCCCCCAGACACCCCACACCCCCACCCCCACCCCCCACCCCCCTTCGACAGCCCCCACCCACTGGACACCCCCACCCCACCCCCACCCCCTAGACACCCCCACCCCCTTGAACACCCCCACCCCCTAAACAACCCCCCCCCCCCCACCTCCACCCCCCCTATACACCCCCCCCCCCCCCCACCCTGCAGTACACCCCCCCCCCCCCCCCGAACACCACCCCACCCCCTA
This sequence comes from Viscum album, assembly GCA_963277665.1. NCBI lineage: Eukaryota > Viridiplantae > Streptophyta > Magnoliopsida > Santalales > Viscaceae > Viscum > Viscum album. Next base: position 447,224,663 of record OY728142.1, read on the forward strand.
GACACCCCCACCCCACCCACTGGACACCCCCCACCCCCTTGGACACCCCCCCCCCCCCCGGACACCACCCCACCCCCTAGACCCCCCCCCACCCCCCTAGACACCCCCCACCCCTTGGACAGACCACCCCCCTGGACCCCCCCCCCCCCCCCTAAACCCCCCCCCCCCCCCCAGACACCACCCCACCCCCTAGACACCCCCTTCCCTCGGACACCCCCCACCCCCCTTGGACACCCCCCCCCAACCCCCTGGATACCCCCCCCCCCCCACACCCCCTAGACACCCCCCCCCCCCCACCACCACCACCACCACCCTGGACACCCCCACACAATGAATACTTTGACTTTGGGTATTGGGTGTTATGAAATCTCCTAACTTTTCAAAATATTTCCATTTTTTGCATCAATAGATTATTTAAAAAAACTTTCTTTACACATTATACATCTTTGATGAAAAGAATTCACTTTTTAATGTCTTGAACAATGTTCTATCAGGTCCATGGTGTCCTCTTGTATATGATAAATGAAAAAAAAAATCAAAACACATTTCACCTAAAATTTAGGCACACATAAATGAATTAGTATATCTTCACATTGTTTTAATAATAAGGTATAAACCCAGGAATAGTTCACTACATCAACTAGAAACCCCTTCCTTTATGGATATCTAAAATGGGGATATGTTGTCTCATTTGAAAAATAAATTTCAATCTCATCATTCAAAATCTTAATGTACATGGAATCATGCTTCTTTTCCTCATGGAACCTTCATCTTATGACATCAAACTCCTTTTAGTTCTATTTAATATTTCTTGGATTATGATCCACATATATGACCATGATGTTTCAATCCCTGAGGAACTTTTTACTATCATTTTTAGATTATATTTCTCATTTATTCAGAATAGATATTATGAATATCACTTAAATAATGTACTAAAATATAAAACTTCTTTGATCTAAAATTTACTCAACTCCTGAATAATTTTCCTCCACAAGTGTACATGATCTTGTACACTCATGTATAGTTCTTCAAAGATATTCAAAACCTTCCTTAAACGTTTTTTTGTCTCAAAACACTCTCCAGATCTCACGTGATCAATTTATTTCTTAGTTCACTGAATACTTGAGAATAATGGGATTCTTCTCCTTCAAAGGCTCATGGATTCAAAATCTCTCTTTCTCTTTGACACAAGATGTATAGGACTCTCAAAATTCTCCCATAGATTATATATGTTCTCTCAATATGCACAACTGTCATGGTATTATACTTATAATTGAAGTCAACGTCATGGATTTATATTAATTTATATTATTTTGTTATAAATATAGTATTTTGTTGTCTTTTATATTATGATTCTCATATAGAATAGTTTTTCAGTTATGGTTTCATATAAAGAGAACAATTCTCGTTTACTTAAATATATTTTCAATTAAAAATTAATATTATTGAATTACTTTTGGTGAAATGAATTATAACAAATTTTTTTACAGAATGGATAGAAGTTGGATGTATGAAACTGATCGGATCTCAAGCGATTTTCAAAAAAAAACTGGAGATATTTTTAGATTTTTTATTTCACAATGCTTCTGATAGTGGTCACATACACTGCCCATGTTACAATTGTGTTGGAATACCTTGGTTGAGCCATGAAGAATCCAGCTACTACATAACCAAATATGGTTTTAAAGAAAACTACTATGTGTGGTATTACAATGGGGAGAAAATGAAATATCAAATTACTGATGATCCTAATGAGAGGACTGTATTAGAGAATTTATTATATGACTGGTTTCTATTTATTCTTCATCATGAAAAAGAAAGGATTCTGACCTAAGAATACTTCGATATGATCACACATGATGCATCTAATGAAAATGATGTTGTTGTCAGGGTGAAAAAATTGAATGATGTTGCCACGACTCCAGTATACCGACAATGCGGTAAAATGAAAAGGCTGAAGTTTTTAATCTGATTGTTTCATGGGAAAACTCGGTATGGGATTTCTAGTACTACCATCGATTACATTATTAACTTCTTGAAGTAATTACTTCCATATGATGCATATATTCCCTCAAAACACTATATGTCATGGAAGTTAGTTGAGGAACTTGGATTTTCAAGAAACAAAATTTATGCTTGCCCAAAAGATTGTAGTTTATTCTAGGAGGAAACTACTGAATGAAATGATTGTATAAAATGTGGCACATCCCGCTAGAAGGAAAAAGTTAATGGAACACCATCCTGTGTGACACAAAAATTAATGTGGCACTTTCCATTGATCCCCACCATAATATTTTTATGTTTGATAAAATATCAATAAAAATGTGATGGAATGATACCGAGAGAAATAAGACTAATGATTTATTAGTTCACCCTACATATGGATTTGTATGGAATATATTTGATGCTCGATATCCTAATTTTGCAGCTGGCATGTGTAATGTGAGTTTGGGTCTTTCATGTGATGGTTTTAATCCGTTTGGGAAGATGCTTACTTCAAACAGCACATGGATGGTTTTTATACACATTTATAACCTTAACCCATGGTTGTGTATGAAAAAACCTTTCAATTTTATGATTATACTCATATCTGGCCCTTCTGATCCCAACAATGATATAGACATATACATGAAACCTTTAATAAAAGAGTTGAAACTTCTTTAGGATGTGGGTGTGCGCACATACGATGCATGTTCAAAAAACATATTTCAGATGCGTGTTGTGCTTATGTGGAAGATCAATGATTTTCCTACTTATGAAATGATGTCTAGATGGAGCACGAAGGGAAAACTATCATGTCCTATTTGTATAAAGAATACACGATCTAGAAGATTAAAACATCATTGTAGTTTCAGTTTTATGGGACATCGACAATTCTTGCCAATGGACCATTCATATAGAAATAATCATCAAAGATTTGATAATACCATGGAGACCGATGATCCACCTCAACGTATGTCTGGAAATGATGTGATTAATGAATTGAAAGATTTCAGTTTTTCATTTGGGAAGGGTCAAATGAAATCTGGAAAGAGAAAGAATGTTTCCACTAAAGCATGTTACAATTGGAAGAAGAGGATTATCTTCTTTGATTTGTCTTATCCATCAACCAATTTGTTACATTATTGCTTAGATTTAATGCACATTGAAAAGAATATATGTGAAATGTTGCTTTCGATTCTTTTAAATGTTAAGGAAAATACAAAATATGATTTATGGTCTCAGCGTGACTTGGCGGATTGGGGAATTAGACCAGAATTGCATCTTCTGTGTATCAATGAAAATAAATGGAAAGTTCCATGTTCTTCTTATGTGATGACACCTACAGAAAAAAAAATCTGGAAGTACTAGAGACTATTAATGTTTCTAATGGATATTCAAGCAACATATCTAAATGGGTCAACATAAGAGAGTTGAAGCAAAAATATTTGAAGGCTCGTGATTATCACGTCATTTTGCATGAGTTGATTCCAATAGCAATCCATCATCTTTTGTCCAATAATGTAAGGGTGGATGTTATTTGGTTGTGCCATTTGTTTAGATATCTTTGTGCTAAGAAGTTGTTCGAGTCTTTCTTGTAAAAAAATGTAGGCAGATGCCCCATTAATTTTTTGAGTTAGAGAAAATATTTCCTCCATCATTTTTCACATGCATGTTTCATCTAACTGCCCATATTCCGACTGAAATACTTCTCAGAGGACCTAATTCTTTTCATTGGATATATCCAACTGAAAGAAATATATACACATTAAAGTCTTATGTCTGAAATAGGAATCATCCCTAAGGTTCTATCGTGAATGGTTACTTGGATCAAGAATGTATGGATTTATGCTCTATGTATTTGTCTAATCTTACTAAAAGAATGAACATACAAATGAGAAACAAAGAAGAACATTATGAACAAATTGAACCTAGTTTTCCATCACTTCCTCAAATAGAAGGAATTCATGGATCATATACATTGACGACATTAATCCTTGAAGAGCGGGAGATGGCACATCACACAGTTTTGTTCAATTGTGATTTTTTTGATGACTACATCTGGTAAGTAAATTGAATATGTATATCTTACATATATATCTGTTAAACTATTCCTATTTTTATCTACATGGAACATAAAATAATGAGAAATATAAATCATCATTCTTTATCTTTGAGAAGGATGGAGACTTTTCATAGCAAAGAGTTTTCTGCTTAGTTAAAATTAAAGGTAAAAATATTACTATTTAAAATAATTAAATCAATATTTAATCAAGTTTAATATTCATTTATATTTCAAGTATTGAGTTTTCCTACTGAATCTATCTCTGAGGAAATAAGAGCTGTGGCTTTTGGTTCTAATACTGTGGTTCGTGACTATAAATTAATTGTTATCAATGGGTACAGATTTATTATCACTGAATGAGAAAAGAACATGAGAACACAACATGATGGTGTTATGGTTACTTCCAAAACAGACTGTTATTCCACTACATCAGATAGTAGACCGCAATTTGAAAATGTAGGTTATTATGGATTCGTTGAAAAAATGATAATATTGAATTATTACTCTCATGGATGAGTCACGATGATGAAATTTCAGTTGTTTGATTTGATGATGATTCAAGCCACATTTATTGATGATTTTGGATTTTGAGTAATTGATATGACTCTCAATCTTGCTACTGATGAACTATATGTATTGGCATCAATGGCGAAACAAGTTTTTTGTGTCAAAGACCATCTTCGACCTGAATTTGGTTTCATTATTGAAGTAATTCCAAGAAATATTTTTGATAATGGTGATGATGGAATTGACACCATACCTACTACCATTGGAAATGATCCATTTATTAATTTTGATGACTCCAATAGCTCAATTGTCAGAGTTGACTATGAACCTGAAGTTGTGGTTATAAATATATAGAATCATTTATCCATGTTCTCAATTATTTTGGTTTAGCTCGACTTGGCTTGTTAAGGTTGGTACTATTCAAATTGATTTAATATTGATTACAAATATGTTGTATATGAATTGACTTTTATGTGAATTTTCAATGTTTATTGGTTGTAATTTTATTTGAATTGCATTTTCTAATTTGGAATTGAACTGTATTCAAACCTATGAAACCAAAATTTCTAACTTAGTGATCATTTCAATTATTTATTGACCATGTATAAAATTAGTATAACTCTAATACCTCCCTTTAACATTTCACCAGATAATGAACATGATGGTTTGTCTTCTTCTGCAAAACATGTATAGAAACCTACATCGTCTACCTGGGCTAAAGAAATTAATTTTTTCCTTAATTTCGACAAGTTATTTACCCCTTATGAATCTGGTAGATATTTTATCCTTGTTCATATGTTTATATCATCATTTTCAACTATTTTAAGGGTTTAATAATTCATAATATATTCCTTTCTGAATTTTCTAGAGGCATAATTCGGTATGTTCTCTCTCTTGGTTGTTGAGTGAAATAAAGTATGAGAATCAATGTTCCATGATTTTAATAGATTGGTGACACATAGTAAATAACCATCCTACTCAAAATTAAATTTTTTTATTACATCTTGCATGATTTATTTAATTCATTATACATTCATTCAAGATCACCTAAAATAATGGATAGTTAAATTATCCATGAATCCCCATATTCCCTCTCATATATTTTGTTTTTTGGGTTACAGATTAGTTATCCTTTTCTAATTACTTCCATATTTGTTTTCAAATGCAGGAAATGCAACCAATTTAAGAGAGGTGATGGAAAAAGATGGTGGACAGCAATCGTCACATGGCTGGCATGGGTGTTCCACAACTAGTGCATGTAGTGAGTATTTTATTTCAAATATATATATTTAAATAATATATAATGTCATGTGATTAATTTTGTTTTAAACATTTTTTCAGGATCCACCTATTAAGAGACAATTATTTGATGAGCATCCTAGTAGTGGTCCCAGTACTCAGGTCGGTGGTACAAGGGGGGTGGTACGAGAGCTAGGTGATCTGATTGGCGTACCCGATTAGACCCTGCCCCTCCCACTGACATACCATCTATCCCACATTCTGATCCCGGTGTGTCATTAGGGACACACGGGATATTTAGGTCTCCCATGTTTTCACCACCCTTTACATCTGAGTCTCCTCACCCATCTTTACCATATTCGATTATGATTCTCTCTCCCCATCCAGCATTCGGCTAGCCATATGTGCCATCTTCTTTTACTTCTACTTTATTCTCTCTGAGTTTCTATATTCCATCTTCTTCGATTCATGCTCTACAACAGTCTGTCTCTATGGAGCATACACTAAGACCCACTCCACTTGTACAAAGTGTTCCTTCAGTTTCTGCAGATTCAGCGGCACCCATTGATTAAACTATCGCACGTATATTTATAGAACCCTAAAAAAAATTATACCATTATTTATTTTCATTATAACATGTATTGATAAATATTTGTTTTTCTTTCATAACATATACATCTACTGATAGGAGGTGGGGATGGGGGCATACATGCAAGCATGCGGTGTGGAACCGCTGCACATGGTTGATGGAAATGATTGAAAAAACAGGGCAGTAGTGTTGGAGTTTTTTGGCGATGTTTTCCAAATACTCAGACATCATTCTTGTCAGCCTGCTCTCATGGAGACAGTTACCAAATTAAGTCAACGATAAAGATTGGGCAGAGATATGGGTAAAAAAAAATATGTTGTATTTAATGCAATATATTATTTTTGTATTTATATGAATTAATATTTTGGTGTCAGCTTTGGTTTAATTTCCCCGATGGTGAGGGTACACAGCCAGCACGTCCAAAGGATTTAGGTGAGAATTGGAGAGCCTATAAGCACGAGTTGTATATTGGATGGTGTGCTAGAGTTGGCACAGAGTTAGAGGCAGTACCTATTGTGGATGATTTTCTGATAGAACAGTATCGGCAGATGATTACTCATTGGAAGACTATTCAGTTTAAGGTATTAATCACATTTGAGGTATTTAAATGAAAATTTTCATGTTTTTAATTAATACTATATTTTGTATTATTGAATTTTATTTAGGAATCATCCGAAATAAATAAAAAAATCTTGATGCTAAAAAATACCTCCACACATTAGGACGTACTACGATGTCAAATCATGAGAGGAAGCAGGTATGACAGTTGTTTATAATTATTCTTTACGACTTGCACTTTCTATTATTTCCTCCATAATTTATTCGATTGCTAAAATTTTCATATAATTTTAGTTATGAAATTAATTATTGGTAACATGTTTTTAATTATGGTTTCCTGTATTCAATTTCATTTTAGAGGCAAACATTGAATATTGAAGGATGTGTGCCTCGAGCAAAACTGTTTTTCTCGAGTAGAAGGAAAAAAAGATGGAAGTGCGGTTAACGAACCGACTCAATAGCAGATTGTAAGTTTTACATTGTTGATTTAAAATTTTAATATCTATTTTGTAACTTAATAATCCATTTATATTTATAACAGTCTACTTTAAAAGCCCTTGATGCCCAGGAACCTGACAATTTTTTGGCCAGATGATCACTTACATCAAGTGTTGGGAGATGAGAACCCTGACAGAGTAGCTATTGACCTGGGAAGAGTATAGTTCCGACGAGGTATTGGAACTCCTCAGGTACGAGTTGTAGTGCCACCGAGTTCTATAAAGTTAAGTCACATGTAGAACAGACTGAAAAAAGGGCCACAGAGACGGAAAAATAGTCTACTAGGGAAAACACTGCATTTATGAAACTGATGGAAGTTTTACATCCAACACTTCCACTAGATATCAGCACAGCTTATGATGAATATATATCATTGATGTGTTCTATATATGGTGTAACAGGTTTTAGTTCTAGTGGTGGTCAAGACGATGTTGTTCCTGGAGATGATGATGGTGAGGAGGAGGTCGAGGCGGAGGAGGAGGGTGAGGAGGAGGCCGAGGTAGAGGAGGAGGGTGAGGAGGAGTCTGAGGCGGAGGAGGGTGAGGAGGACGCCAAGGCGGAGTACGAGGGTGAGGAGGAGGGAATTGAGGAGGGTGGGGATGATGATAGGGATAATGATGAGGATGTGGATGAGGCTAATGATGACGGTGATGATAGTGATGGTGATGAGAGATAGATTGATCCGTTACATTTTTTACTGATATTACTGACATTTGATGTTTGATGATTTGTTGTTCCTGAATATATGTGCGATTAGGTAGGTCGCATTATCTTTATTTCTTTATCTCTAAATAATAAAACTTGACTTGATGTTTTTTTGTGACTTAATATATGTATGACTGATTCACCCCTCCCCTGGACACCCCCCACCTCCTTGGACAGCCCCCCCACCCCCTGGACAGGCCCCCCACCCCCACCCCACCCCTGGCCACCCCCAGCCCCTAGACACCCCCCCACCACCCCTTGGACACCCCCACCCACTTGCACACCCCCCCACACACACACACACAGAGAGACACCCCTAGACAACCCCCACCCCCTAGACACCCCCACCCCCCAAACAGCTCCCCACCCCCTGGACACCCCCACCCCCTTGAACACCACCCCCCCCCCCACCCACCCACCCACCCCCTAGACACCCCCCCCCCAGACACCCCACCCCCCACACCCCCCTAGACACCCCCCCCCCCCCACCCCCTCCACCCCACACACACACACACACCCCTGGACAGCCCCCCTCAAAATCTCCCCACCCCCTGGACACCCCCACCCCCCATGAACACCCCCCCACCCCACCCCCTAGACACCCCCACCCCCATAGACATCCCTCCCCCCACACCCCCCCTAGACACCCCTTGGGACACCCCCCACCCCCTTGGACACCCCCCACCCCCCGGACACCCCCCACCCCCTGGACACCCCCATCATCGTGGACATACCCCCCCCCCCCCCCCCCAATCCCCTGGACACCCCCCCCCCCATCCCCCACCCCTGGAGACCCACCCCCCTAGACACCCCCACCCCCTAAACAGCCCCCTCCCCCACCCCCTTGGACACCCCTCAGACACCCCCCACCCCCTTGGACACCCCCCCAACCCCCTGGACACCCCCCCCCCCCTCGGACAACCCCACCACCTTGGACACCCCTCCCCCCACCCCCCTGGACACCCACACCCCCCTAGACACCCCCCCACCCCCTTGGACACCCCCCCCCCACCCCCTTGGACAGCCCCCCCCCCCCCACCCCCCAGACACCCCACACCCCCTGGATACCCCCACCCCCATGGACAGCCCCCCACCCCCCCTCCAGACACCCCCCCCCCCACCCACCCACCCCCGTGGAGAGCCCCCCACCCCCCTGGACAGCCCCCACCCCCCTGGACACCCCCCCCCCTGGACACCCCCCACCCCCTTGGACAGCCCTCCCACCCCCCTGGAAAATGAAATTTTTGAATTCATTTATCCATTTTAATATCTAATTACATGTGAAAAGTAATATTAAATCTTTAATCACACTAATTTCATCTAAAATCACCCATGCCTATGAATTAAATTCTGAATTCATATTTTGTATGCTATATTTTGTATGCCATATTAGTCATATTCTGTATGCCATATTAGTTATATTCTATTTTGTATGCCATATTAGTCATTTATCCATATTTTGTATGCCATATTCTAAATTCAATTTTTTATTCCATATTCTATATGTGTTATACATAATTAAATTATATATGTAATGAATTATGAATTGAATACACTGTACAAAATTCAAAATTTTGTATGTAATTCATAATTCATTTTGTATTTTTTATTCATTTATAATTCAAAATTCAGTATATAATTCATTCTGTATGTATTCAATTGAGAATTCAATTCTGAATTCTATATTGCATAGGGTAATTGGGTTCTAAATTGAATTATGAATTCAATTAAATTATAAATTCTATATTTAGTTCTGTATATACATGCTTATAATTTCAGGTGCACAGGGAATTACAGAGGGGGAGGCGGGTCAGCCTGCAATTGCAATTGCAGCAAGGCTATACCAATAGTTATAAACCGTTGGTATATGTGTGAAAAGTAACTTTATACCAACAGTTTACATAAAACCGTTGGTAAAACTATATACCAACGGTTAGTAAATAGTTAGTATAGAACATGTAATCAATATTTACCAACGATTTTATGTAAACCATTGGTAAAGGATTATTCCAACGGTTTCAAAACCATTGGAATAGATCTGAAATTCCTTAATTTGCAATGGGTATCAACCATTAGTATAATGTGAATTCTAGAGCCATATACCAACGGTTATACTATAACCACTGGTATATGTCTATCCCCATGGATAACTAGCCAACGGTTTGAACAACCATCGGTATAGTTTATACCAATGGTTTTCAGGCCTTTACCAATGGTTTGAAACCGTTGGTATAAGTCATGTTTCCAGTAGTGTATCTTCACAATTTTCATTGTGTCCTCGTCCTCATACCTACTTATCCTTTACCCTGTTAAAAACATTTAAAAACTTGGGATGAGCATAAAAGATTATTAAGGGATATAAAGTAAAGAAAAAAAACATTAGTCCATGAATACTTATAAACCCATGAAAATATTTTCACAAAGTTATACTTTTAACCCATAAAAATTAGCTTTTTAGCTTACCTTATGAAATCATAAGTTTCCTGTAAAATCTTTAGAATACATAAATCATAAAGGTAAATTGTGGAATCATTTCCATATCACTCTTACATTTACTGTAGATCTCACGTATTCATAGGGATTAACCTTTATGGTTACATTTGGAATACCCACCATAGTATATTTCCCTTAATCTCTTAGGAGAAACTCTACCAGTTAACTTCATCCCTTTACCCAATGCATTGGAGAGCTATAACAGGATCACCCGCCCTCAATTTATCACAAATCCAACTATCCTCATAAAAAATTCCCAATAACCATAACATAAACATAACACATAAATCTTGCATAAAATAAACATTCTTTAGAAAAATAATTTTCATTTTTGAAATCAATTTTCATTTTTACAAAGTCGCGCACTCATAATTGAAAACATTTTATTTGAAAATAAAATTGTAAAATTGTAAAGGAAGATTCCAAACAATAAATAGATATGAAATATATAAATTAAATTCATGTTTTATATGTTAAAAACATTCCTTTATGCTTTTGTAAAAATATTTGAAAGAGTAACTTTAAAATAGGATTTTTAAAAGAAAGTTCATTACCTTGAGTCTGACTCATCATGTACAATATTTATCTTCTGAATAATAAACTTAGGTTAATTATTTAATTTATTGAGAACCTTTTTAAATTTTATTATTCCTTTTATATACCTTATTATCATGTTATAACAATTACTTAATTATTTAAGTTCATGTCGGACATTTGACGATATTCGATACTTGAATCCAAAATGAATTTGGTATGATGTCAAAATTCAAAGTGGTCATTAGTACATAATATCTAGAATAATAATTTTGACATAATTATCACTTTTATAAATAAATAATAGTTTTAAATCTTTTCATTACATATGGATATGAAAAATGAACTATGTTGCAGTCATGGAGACGATAAGTCGTATGTATGCATGAGTAACATTTTCATTTTTCAATGATCATTATGGAAAGAAGATAAGTATAATTTTATATTTCCAGAATGATAATAGTATCATTAATATAATATTAATCATTTAAATATACCTATATATATCATTCATGTGATGTGGTGATGAAAAACGAATCACATCGCTTCGTGGAGGTGATAATTCACACGTACACGTGAACGACGTTATGATTTTTTTATGCATAGAAAGATAAGAACATAAATGATATATTAACTTTTCATAATGATAAATATTTCATGAATATAATATCTAAGAATTAATTCCATCATTATAACTATCCTTGAGAGATGGTGGTGGAAAATGAATTATATCGGTTCGTGAGGCGGTAGTCCTCTGTACACACTAACGATAACTTATTTTTCCATTTGATGGAAGTGGAGATGGATTTAAGTGGTGATATTAACATAATAACATATTAGTATATATATTATAATGGATTTATTATTTCAACATGGTTGAATAATATTTGAACGAGGTGGAATAAGAAACAAAACAAAAATGCTTAATTAAAAACGATACTTCTTCTTTAGAAATCATTCGTTGAGTAACACCTTAAGACCACTAAGGATGGTGTTCTTTCCAAACTAAGAGATCTAGAATGTGTTTAGGGATTATATAAAGGAATTTTCATAGATATTTTACAAATCAAATAGGATTTTATGTGTGTTGAAAATAGAATAAGAGGTGCCCTTTTATAAGAGAGGGGAGGGGCACTCTTGGAATTCCTCAAAATATTAAATTAATATAAATTAATTTTCTATTATAAATGAAACAAAACTGATTCATTTTGAATATAGGATGATTTTGGGTCAAAATAAATTCATTCAGTTAAAATTAGACAAGTTTTGACTATTTTTTAATCATTATCTTTTGAATTTAACCCCTTTAACTCTTACCGTGAAAACATGGAATTTTACTCTTTAAGGGTTAATATAGTTACTATAAAATGAAAAATAAACCATAAATGAATCAAGGATGGAATTTATAACCTTATCCCGATAATTTTTCTTAATTTTATATTTTTATAAATTTTATATCATTTAATAAAATATTATTTATTTTAAAAATATCATTAATGTCAATTTGACACTATTCATTACTTGACTTTTTAAAAATGTCATAAAAATATGATATCTTCAAACCAAATCTTTTAACACATTAAAAACAAATCAAATCCATATATAAAATTTTTGAATGGTATTAATTATCTCAATTTATATTTATTTTAATATTTTTAATTTCATTTATTTGATATTTCCTTTAATTAAACAATTATTGCATCATCATTTTGTAAGCCTTTAAGGTAATTATTTCTATCCTAAAAATTAAAAATAAATTACCAAGATGAATATAAACATTTTATAATTCAAAATAATATTTATAGTATAACATATCTCATAGATAACCCCATATTAAAAATATTTCACTTGTTAAAAATAAGAGTATGACAAGTTTGACTCTTCTTAGAATAAAATATTAAGATGGTTATAATATCATTCAAAAGGATATAAATGGTCAGATAACCAATACTTTAATGGTTATGGATGAAAAATAATCATCCAATAAAAATGGGGCAAGTGTTAGTGTCATTTTATAATATTTATAATATTATTTTTACCCTTAATTACCTAATTTACCCTTAACCGTTGTAACAAAAATTGATAAAGTTATTATTCATAGTGGTCAAAAATAATAGGTACTTATTTACTAAATTTGGACAATATGATTATAAATATGGAAACCATTTTTTAAAATTAAAAACACAGAATTGGCTAAAATTAATCTCGTACACGAAATGAGAAAGTGGGTTTTTAAAGTAAAAAAGTTTGAAAGTTTGAAATATTTTTATATCCAATTTCAATGTGAAATTGATTCTAATGACCTAAATTGGATAAAATAATATAAAATTGATCTAATTATACTTTAAAACCAATCAAAAATATAATTTAACATTATAAATTATTTAGATGAAAAAATTGTTTTCAATTAAAATCCAATATTTTCCATTATTCATCAAAACATGAAACTTATTAGAAAAATACCAAAAAATAAACCAAAATAAATTTTAATATTCTGCTTTCAAATAAGAAGATTAATTTATGAAATATAATTTATAAAAGTATCAAAATTTATCATTAACACAAGTCTTCCATTAAAAGGCGACAAAACTACATTTTAGAATAATACTGTTTTTTATGCTTAAAATTGGATTTGTTCTTATTTTATGGATATAAAACTTATTGGATGAATTTAAAAACATTTTATTGAATATATAACATATAAATTTCATTAATATCATTCACTAATAGTGATTAATTAAATTTATTAAGATTAAATACCTTTTTAGGCATAAAAATAGTTTTTCATAAAAACACATCATTTATATTCAATTGGTTTTTGTTTTCATTTATAATTAATTGGTAACCAATGAATTAATTCTATAGATATGTGTAAACCATATTTTTATAATTTAGTTTATTTGATTCATACCCATCATTCTAATGGCTAGGTTTTAATATTAACATTTAAATAATAATTTTTTGTTTTTTGTTTAAGCTCGATGTGGTGTATCATATACGCTATCGAACATAGTGTTTCCTTATTAAAATCATAGGATGTTACAGGTAAAACCATCAGAATCCAATCTCAAATGTACATTCCTAATATTTGAGTAAAAATATGGATATAATGAATCAAACACCTTCCATGATGTTGAATCTTTCGGATGTTTCATCAAGTCGTCGTTGTTACTATCTTGAGCATGTCACTTCTTGTCGTATATAGTCTTTGATGACATGAATAATCTTTAAAAGCCTTGTTTTAGAGGAAAGCAACACAATAACTTTATAGGAGATTTATTCTAATGTTTCTTCTTGTGGTTCCATTGATTTGTACTCTCATTGTTGTTCATTGAATTATATTTTCTTGTATAATATCTTATGTATTCTTCTTTATCAGACTCATCTCACCAGTAAAGCATGAAATCATCAGGGCATGCATGTATCTTTGTATAATCAATTCCAAGTTTTTTGATGATTTTATTTATCTCATAGAATTATGTAGGGATCTTAGCTTCACTAAATGCATCATGAAGCAACTCTAAAATAATGAAAATTTCTTTTTCAGTAACTGCATAGAGACACTTTATATGATACAACTTAAGTAGAAAATATGAATTTGAATACTTGGAATACTCTCCATACAATTCTTATTATTAATCTTCAATTAATTCATAAAACACATTTTTTCACTAAAGTTTTGAGAAAGATTAACCTTCTCAGGATCAACTGAAGGTTTTTTTTGATCTATTAAAATCTAAGACATTGTATCATGTAAAGTCAAATGCGTCATTTATCAAGTTTCGAACTGAATTCCCATCTGGCATATCACTTCGTGTTTCGTTGACAAGATAGTCATTGTTTTGACTTTCCATAACATTCGATTCACCATGTCAAATCCAACATACATATCGAGTAAAAAATTGTTTCAATATCAAATGCTCATATACTTTGTTTCTATTTAATCATCGCTTGAATTTACAATCAGGACATAGACATTTTATTCTACCATCCATTGATCGATTTGCAATTGCATAATCTAAAAATTAATCTAACCCTTTGAAATATCGAGGTGTATTTTGAGGTAAATTAATCCAAATTTTATCTATAGGTATTATATTATCACTCTTCTCCTTGTACATTCAGATATAAAGATATAAATGTTTAATCAAACAAGTACAATAAAATTTAAACATCACCCAACTTTTTCATTGACCAGGGTAGGGTCTTGATTTGACAGAACATAAATTCAACATAAAAATGATTTTTTCCAACATTAAAAACATAAAAGACATAAATGAATAAGTATTACTTGTCACAATAATAGGTTTGAATGTCATTTAATAAGTTCATTGAGCTAATGAGAGAGGGAAACATACAGGGGTAAGAGGAACCAGGTCAAGACAGAGGTAGGATGATGATGGGGTTGTGGGTTGAAGGGGGATTAGGGTTGTCGTCACCTTCAGGGTCGTAGTTGCAGGGAAAAGGGGAAGAGGGGTCATTGTCGAGGAGCAGGGGGGTCGTTGTCAGTGAGCAGGGGGTTAGGATCACGATGATTGGAGGTGGGGTAGGGGTGGTCGTTGTTGGGGAGTAGGGGGATTTAAGCCAATGGGATTGGGAGTTAGGGCTAAGGGGATCGGGTGGGGGGAGATGGGTCGAATCAAGGTGTATTTTAAAGATTTAGTGGTGGTTTAGACAAAACTGCCAATAAATTTACTATATATATATATGTAACATCCTGGATCCGGAAGCCACCCAGAGGCGCCCCATACCCGGTTGGTGACATGGTCTCAAGCGCATTTCCCCGAATGCCAGAGGATGCCGACTAGCAGTGAGGGTCATGGGTGTGACAGTGGGGAAACTATGCCCTCATTGGCAGAGTACACAGCGAAAGTAAACAAATATGCAATAGCGGAAGCAGTAAATATCCAACAATAGTAAAAAGTGGAAGACTGAGATGATAAAAAACTGGAGCAATGCATAATAAATTATGCATGATACATATGTCTAGGAAAACAGTCAAACAAGTCACAATGCTGAATACAAATAGTACTGAACCAAGTACAAAAGAAAAAGATAACAGCTCCTCAGCATCGCAAGTCTAGGCTTGGTCTCATGCTCTCCAGCTTCATAGAAAGTCAAGTACCTGAAGTGGAAGGGTGCTTGACCTTATCAATACCTGCAACAATATAATCTGTTTGGGCCCAAAAGCATGGCCCAAACAGGGTGTGAGACTAAATCCCAGTAGGCAACCACCCGAAGATCTGTGGCTAACAGTCAGTGAATATATGGCATGTAAAAGTACATAAAGTAGTAAATAGAAACATGGTGAATAGTAAACAATCCACAGTTCCAATATCAAGCAATAACCAACAAGCAGCTAAGCACAAATAGGTAACCCTCTGGGAAGTACTCACAGTCATCCCCTCTGGTCCTACCTAACAAGTACAAGCAACCCTTCGGGAAGTACACTCAACCTAGCCCCTCTGGTTCAGTCATACGAATTCATAAAGACTCTTTGAGGAAGCACTCACAGTCAATTCCCCTTATAGTCTAAGGTAGTCAAGGACTCTCTGAGCAGGAATGCCTAGCCGAACAGCCATGCGAAGGTGGAGAGCTGATTTCACGATGAAGATGTTGGGGAGGAGCAGTTCCAAGTAGTTAGTCTGGGTTGTATGTAATGCTTGAAGCCTATGGGCAATGAATTCCTATAAGGCCTACAGGTCATGTAATACTTATGCCTACGGGCCTTGTAAGGGTTCCACCTCACCCCTTGAAAGGTGGATTATCAAAATCAATAAAAAATGAATGCCTTCAGGCCATTGGAGGAAGGACTCTCTGAGGAAGCGCATAAGGTCAATTACCCTTATATCCCCAAGGTCAAGGACTATCTGAGGAAGGTCGCCCAGTAAATTCCCCTTATATCCCAATTCGTTCAAAGACTCTCTGTGGAAGCTCACTCATTCAATTCCTCCTATAGTCTAGGATGGTTCAAGGTAATTCAAAGTAAACAAATACTCTCTTAGGAATCTCACTCGGTTTATCCCCTCATAGCCTATAATTCTCAAAGACTCTGAGGAAGCTCACTCGGTCTATCCCCTTATAGTCTATAATGCTAAAAGACTCTCTGAGGAAGCTCACTCGTTCTAACCCCTTATAGTCTATAACACCCAAAGACTCTCTGAGGAAGCTCACTCGGTCTATCCCCTTATAGTCTATAATGCTCAAAAACTATATGAGGAAGCTCACTTGGTCTATCCTCTTATAGTCTATAACACCAGGTTCTCACGACCCTATGCAAGTCAATGAGCATAACAATGAAATATGGCCAAGGTAAACCTTAAGAACTACTTTTCTAAATAGTCTATAGCTCAATAGCATGTCAGAAAAACAACTCTCCATCCTACAATCACTAGGCATGGGAAACAGGCAAAACAAGACCAAACGGTTGGAAATAGGACATGCATGGGCAAAGCATCCAAATCATATCAATTCAACCATATTCATATCGAATCAACCTCTACGCAAGCCTACAAGCATGGAAGGAAAAACACAGGGGTAAAACAGTAAACACACAATACCCCGTTCAAGGGTATTGGTACAATTTCACATAATACTCAAAGACTTTCAATGGAAAGGCACAAACCACCTACCTTTAGGGTTTCAGTGAAAACGATCCACAATCAACCGCACCCACAAATCTGGGCAACCGCTTCACGGAAGAACACTCTAAATCTTCTTACCTATCATCCACAAGCCTTAAAATCAACACCCAAGGAAAACTCAACACTAGATCTACATGCAACGGATGTAGATATAGAAAACCTAGAGAGAGGGAAGAGAATATCTAGGGAAAACCAAGGAGAAACCAAGAGGAGGGACTTACCCGAGGAGAACCGCTTTCGATCCGACAAGAAACCCCTTATATTTGCCTCCAAAACGAGCCAAGGAGCTCCCCCAACCTTTGAAAATCACAACTCCCACGTGAGCCACAAGTAGGAGGAAGAATGGTGGAGGAATGGGAAATCTCGAGTGGCCCGGGACTTAAAACCCATAACTTTAAGTGGTCGCACGGTTACCCCGCACGATTTGGAAAATCATGCACCAACTGTGCGGTTGCCACTGTCTCAACCAGGGATTTCATATGGCTTGCCTGCGCGGTTTGACAAACTGTGCACTGCCCGTGCAGAGCCCACTGTCAAGGGTTGCACGGTTTCCTGGGCTGGCCGCATGGTTTGTTCAGACTATGCGCCAACCGTGTGCCAACCGTACGCCCCTGCACGACCTCCATAATTTCCTCTTTTTCTCAGAAATGACCAGAAAAGGAAAACATACCTGAAAAGAAGGTTCGAGTTCTTACAAACTTCCCCCATTAAAGAAATTCATCCCCGAATTTCCCTAGCAAGGCGGCGCGGAAGAAGAAACCCCAAACAATTCCGGCCACTATGCTCGTACATCGGTCTCCCTCTCTCAAGTCTCGTCTTGTACTTTCACGTACTACCATAGCACTTGTACCAGAGGAACAGATTGGCCACGGAAAACCTTTGTACTGTGATCGACAATCCGGATAGGATGCTCCTCGAACGAGGCATCCACCTCTAACTCAACCTCCTCGGGTTGCAATACATGAGACGGGTCTGAAAAGTAACGTCGAAGCTGTAAAACATGGCAGACGTCGTGCATAGCCTGGTACCTATGAGGTAACTGCCACCGATAGGCAACCGGACCAACTCTCTCCAACACTTCAAACGGCCCGACGTACCTCGATGAAATCTTACCATGTATCCTGATCCTTCTGTGCCCCAACCTCATTGGGACACGTAGAAAAACCTGATCTTCGACCTCAAACTCCAGAGATCATCTCTGCTGATCAGCATAAGACTTTTGATGAGACTACGTAGTATTCATCCTCTTTCGAATTAACTCTATATGTTCTGCGGTCTTCTGGACAAGATGAGGTCCCAGCATAGCTTCCTCTCCTTCCTCCAGCCAACACAAGGGTGATCAGCATGGCCTACCATACAAATCCTCATAAGGTATCATTTGAATAGTTGCTTGAAAACTATTGTTGTAGGAAAACTTCACTAGAGGTATATGTATCTCCCAAGAACCTCCAAAATCCAGAATACATGCTCAAAGCATGTCCTCAAGCACCTGAATCGTACGCTCGGACTGGCCATCTGTCTAAGGATGGTATGTTGTACTCAAAAGTACCTGTGTACCCAAAGCCTTCTGAAGCCCCTACCAGACCCGAGAAGTAAAACGTGCATCCCTGTCTGAAACAATGGAGTGGGGAACCCCATGTAGACGTAAAATATCTCGGATGTACAACTGTCTCAGCTGGTCAACACTGAAGGTCTCCTTGATCAGCAAGAAGTGAGCGACCTTCATGAGTCTGTCAATGACAACCCATACCGCATCATTCCCTCGAGGCGACCTCGGAAAACTGGTCACGAAGTCCATCACGACGTCATTCCACTTCCACTTGGGAATGGGTAACTGATATAGAAGTCCTGCTGGTCGCTGATGCTCCGCCTTCACCTGCTGACAGGTGGAACACCTCATGACAAACCCAGAAACATCTCTCTTTATACCTAGCCACCAATACTGATGGTGTAGATCACGATACATCTTGGTGACACCAGGATGAACTGTCCAAAATGAGGAATGAAAGTCCCGCATCAGCTCCTCGCGTATGTCTGTTGGCACCCATACGCGCCCCTGGAAATGCAAAATTTCATCCTCACCTATGGCCCATCTAGGAATAGGGTCCTCTTCTGACACACTTTCCCGCAAGACTGGGCCTTCAGAATCTAATAACTGCCTCATTCGCACTCGATCAAGAAGAGTAGAGGTAACAGCTACTGAAGATAGAAACGTCTGTTCTTGTCTGTCATGCACCTCCAAATGCATATCATAGAATAGATCCATAAGTTGTCACTCACTACTGGCCTCCTGAACGGCCTGTATCTAAGTCCTCCTGGTCAGTGCATCAGCCACTGCATTGCATTTCCCAGGCGTATAAGTAAGATCGAAGTCAAAGGACTGTAGGTACTCAACCCACCTCCACTGTCTCAAATTCAAATCACACTGAGTGAAAATGTACTTGAGACTTTTGTGGTCGGTGAAAACCAAAAAATGCTCTCCCAGAAGGTAATGTCTCCAACAGCATAAGGCATGAACAATAGCTACCAACTCTAGATCGTGTGTCGGGTAGTTCCTCTCATGTGGCCTCAACTGCCGAGACCCATATTCAATGAATTTATCTCCCTGCATGAGCACAGCTTCCAGACCGATACCTGAAGCATCGCAGTAAACAGTATAACTCTTGCCTGGCTCTGGAAAGACTAGTATCGGTGCTGAAGTCAACCTCCCTTTCAGCTCCTGAAAGGCTGACTCACCTGAATCTGACCACCATAACTTTTCACCCTTCTTAGTCAGGCCCGTCAGTGGTGTTGTTAAGCGTGAAAATTCCTGAATGAAGCGTTTGTAGTATCCAGCCAGCCCTAGAAAACTCCGCACCTCAAAGACGTTCTTCGGTTGTTCCCAGGAAACTACTACTCTCACTTTCTCTGGGTCTACTGATACTCTTGTCTCTGAGATAACATGACCCAATAAGTGAATTTGATCCATCCAAAAGTGACATTTTTAGAGCTTAGCATATAACTGATGCTCTCTCAGTGTACTCAGAACGATCACAAGATGTGTGGCATGGTCGTTTCTAGTGTGAGAGTACACCAAGATATCGTCCACAAAAACAACCATGAAAGCATCCAAGTATGGATGGAATAATCGGTTCATCGGTGCCATGAAAATTGCGGGCGTGTTTGTGAGACCAAACGGCATAACCATATACTCGTATAGATCATACCTGCTCCGGAAAGCTGTAAGAGGTATATCAGATGGTCTAACGCACAACTGATGATAACCAAACCTCAAATCGATCTTCGAGAACACCTGGTCTCCTCAAAGCTGATCAAAGAGGTCATCAATCCTCAGCAGGGGATATCGGTTCTTGACCGTAAACTGTTTCAACTTCCAATAATCCACACACAAGCCTAAGAGTGCCATCTGTCTTCTTCGCAAAAAAGGACAGGCAAACCCCAAGGAGAAGTACTGGGTTAGATGAAACCCTTTGCCTGAAACTCCTCCAACTGCTTCTTGAGTTCCTGCAACTCAGGTGTAACCATCCTATAAGGAGGAATGGACACCGGTGCCGCTCCTGGCACAAGCTCAATCGAAAATTCTACCTCTCGCTCCAGAGGCAAACCTGAAAAGTCCCCTGGAAAGACATCTCTGAAACAATCCACTACTGTAGGAAAGTCTAACTGCGAAATCCCCTGGTCATCCAGATATAGACTGGCAATCTGGGCAGTAACTCCTCCTAACCCATGATGCTCTGGACCCGCTCTGCTCGCCCGGACATCTCATTCGCCCTTATGAAGAAAAGATCCACCCTGTGGTGATATGAAACTCACCCTACGGCGATAGCAATCGACAACTGCCTGGAAGGGAACCAACCAGTTCATTCCGAGTATGACATCATAGCCTGTCATCTCTAGGACATAGAGGTCCCAAAGGAAGTGACACCCACCAACCTTAAGAGGGCACTCCTTACACGAACGTACACTAGATTTCCTCGTCCCCAACAGAGTGTCTAACGTCAAGATATCGGTAGAGGAAAAGATACAGAGCCTCTCCACGACAGCAATAGATATAAAGCTATGGGAAGCCCCTGTGTTGAAAAGAGCAGAAGATAAAATTGAGGCAACCAGAATGGTACATCGAACTGTAGAGGGTCTGGGATCCTACTCCTGCTAGGTCTGCTCCACCAAAAAAGTCTGGCCTGCTCCACGGCCCTGTGACCCTACCTGACCGCTCTGAGCTGATCCACCCTGCTGTCGCTGATAGCCTGACGACTGGCCGCCATGGCCACGATCTCCACCTCGGCCTGAACGACCGGAAGAACTCCAGTTCCCAGACTGGTGGGGCTGCTCCTGTACGAGGAGTCATAGATGAATCCCTATCACCAGCTGCTGGTGAGAAGATCTGATAGAAACATTGCAGATGACCCATCTTGCTGCAAGATCGACACTCCATCAGGTCTCTCTGGCACTGCGGCCTAGTATGCCCGCTTCTCCCGCACTGGTAGCACACCACCTGGCTACTAAAAGATGCATCTTGCCTACTCTGATCTCCTCGCGCAGACTCCCTGCGGCACTTCCTGCTATCAGTAGGAGGAATACTAACTCTGGATGTCAAACCACCCTGGCTCACAGCTCCAGAATCCCTCATATTGCGCTCTGTGATCAGCATCTGGTTAATAATAGAGGATATCGAAGTTAACATGAAGATGTTCACCTGCGATCGGATGTCGTGCCTCAGACCATCCTCAAACTTCTGTGCAAGGAACAACTCATCACCTCCTGGAATAGGTGTGAAATGTTGTAGCTCAGTAAAGTGAGATGAGTACTCCATAACATAAAGAGTACCCTGCCCCAGACTCATGAACTCTCAGGCTCGATCGGCCCTCAAGGTCTTTGGATAGGAGTAAATCCCACACCATACTCTGCTGGCACCCCGCCTGTGAGATCATCTCCCACCACCTCTTGGTAGAGTCTCGGAGCATGTAGGTAGTGAGCTTCACCCTCTTCTCTGGAGGTATCTTCAAATGCTCAAAAATCGTTAGTGTGGCTTCTATCCATGACTCTGCAGCCTAGGGTCCTCCATCCCCTGAGAAAATAGAAGGATGTTGCTGCTGAAAGACCCACGTCAATTCTGCCATCGACGGGGCAGGAGGCGACACTCCCTGAAAAGTCTGCATCATCCTCAAAAGCCCTCTCTGAACTGAGCATCAGCTCCTGTGTCAGGAATAACTGATGGTGCCAAGATTGGCACAACTAGAGGATCTGTAGGAAGTCCCTGATCAGCCATATCCGGTGTCTGGTCACCGTCTGGAAAATGGCGTACAACCGGAGGACGTCTCGGTGGTAGGACCCTGCAAGGTCAACTGGACACCTTAGATTCAAGATTATCAATGAATGAAAACATGAAGGACAAGAAGGGAATATAAGAAAAAAAGCAATCAAGTTTTGCAAAACATGACTACAAGGCGTGTACTTAAATTTCTCTTCCCCTGCCCGAGTCCTTCTACACGACTAACCCACACGGTTCCCTTAAAACAAAACTACAGGGTGTGTTCTTTCCAAACACAGCGTGTACTAAACAAGCTTCAGCGACCTGTGTTGTTAGTTACACAGCCGGATACAAGGTTCCTACACACGGCGTGCACATCCAATACACGACGTGTTCTACCAAGATTTTCACAACCCCGTGTCTCTGCCCACACAGTCAGTGACACAGCGTGTAGTTTGGGTTTTTCCAGACAATAAGCCTCTGAAACTACTCTGCAACCCATAAAACACTGAAAACGAACATTTAAGTGCCAAATTCCGATCCGTGAGGGTTCATACTCTCCGCGAATCAAAGCTTGGCATCTTATACATGTTATAACAAAGTGAAGAAGTCAATAATCCACCAAATTTCGGTCCATGAGGGCCCATAACACCTCAAAAACCAAAGTTTGGTGTTCATTCAAACAAAACCTCACACAAACAATACTCTATCAAACAACAAGTATTTTTATCAAGGCATCTATCACAACAAAATGCATATTCTACACAACATTCATCACAACAACATGCAATTGCTAATGCACCCTAATTAGCATGGCAAGAATGCATGACATGTGATTTCTAGCAAGTGTCTATATGATGCATGAGATGGAATACTCTCATCTCATCGGGTTACAACAGAAATAGAACCTCAATAATATCAATAGTAACAGCACAAGGCATGTGAATCACCCAACGGTGAAATCGAATCAACTGTAAAATTGCAAAACCAGAAAACTTGCAATAATCGAGGTAAATTAGCTTTCCTTGTACACGGGTTAGCTACTCCTGGGCACAGTTTATTACTAATTACTTATTTTGTCATATCCCTTCCTATAGGTTCCAAACAGTAAGTCAAGAGAAAAGAATCATCTGATACCACTTTGTAACGTCCCGGGTCCGGAATCCACCCAGAGGCGCCCCGTACCCGGTTGGTCACATGGTTTCAAGCGCATTTCCCTGAACGCCAGAGGCTGCCGACTAGCAGTGAGGGTCATGGGTGTGACAGTGGGGAAACTATGCCCTCATTGGCAGAGTAAACAGCGGAAGTAAACAAACATGCAATAGCGGAAGCAGTAAATATCCAACAACAGTAAACAGCAGAAGACTGAGATGATAAACAACTGGAGCAATGCATAATAAATGATGCATGATACATATGTCTAGGAAAACAGTCAAACAAGTCACAATACTGAATAAAAATAGTACTAAACCAAGTACAAAAGAAAAAGATAACAACTCCTCAGCATCGCAAGCCTAGGCTTGGTCCCATGCTCTCCAGCTCCATAGCAAGTCAAGTGCCTAAAGTGGAAGGGCGTGTGTCCTTATCTATACCTGCAACAATATAATCTGTTTGGGCCCAAAAGTATTGCCCAAACAGAGTGTGAGACTAAATCCCAGTAGGAAACCACCCGAAGATCTGTGTCTAACAGTCAGTGAATATATGGCAGGTAAAAGTACTGAAAGCAGTAAACAGGAACATGCTGAACAGTAAACAATCCACAGTTCCAAGATCAAGCAACAGCCAACAAGCAGCTAAGCACAAACAGGTAACCCTCTAGGAAGTACTCACAGCCATCCCCTCTGATCCTACCTAACAAGTACAAGCAACCCTCTGAGCAGTACACTCAGCCGAGCCCCTCTGATTCAATCATACGAATTCATAAAGACTCTTTAAGGAAGCACTCACAGTCAATTCCCCTTATAGTCTAAGGTAGTAAAGAACTCTCTGAGGAAGCACACAAGGTCAATTCCCCTTATAGCCCCAAGGTCAAGGACTCTCTGAGAAAGTTCACCCAGTCAATTCTCCTTATAGCCCAAGTCGTTCAAAGACTCTCTCAGGAAGATCACTCGGTCAATTCCTCCTATGGTCTAGGTTGGTTCAAGGTAATTCAAAGTAAAAAAAGACTCTCTGAGGAAGCTCACTCGGTCTATCCCCTCATAGTCTATAATGCTCAAAGTCTCTCTGAGGAAGTTCACTCGGTCTATCCCCTTATAGTCTATAATGCGCAAAGACTCTCTGAGGAAGCTCACACGGTCTATCCCCTTATAGTCTATAACACTCAAAGATTCTCTGAGGAAGCTCACACGGTCTATCCCCTTATAGTCTATAATACTCAAAGACTCTCTGAGAAAGCTCACTCGGTCTATCCCCTTATAGTCTATAATGCTCAAAGATTTTCTGAGGAAACTCGCTCAGTCTATCCCCTTATAGTCTATAACATCAGGTTCTCACGGCCTTGTGCAAGTCAACGAGCATAACAATGCAATATGGCCAAGGCAAACCTTAAGAAATACTTGGCTAAACAGTCTACAGCTCAACAACATGTCAGAAAAACAACTCTCCATCCTACAATCACTAAACATGAGAAACAGAAAAAACAAGACCAAACGGTCGGAAACAGGACATGCATGGGCAAAGCATCCAAAGCATAGCAATTCAACCCTATTCATATCCAATCAACCTCTACGCAAGCCTACAAGCATGACAGACAAAACACAGGGGTAAAACGGTAAACACGTAATACCCCGTTCAAGGGTATTGGCACAATTGCACATAATACTCAAAGACTTTCAATGGAAAGGCACAAACCACCTACCTTTAGGGTTCCGACGAAAACGATCCACAATCAACCACACCCACAAATCTGGGCAACCGCTTCACGGAAGACCACTCTAAATCTCCTTCCCTATCATTCAGAAGCTTTAAAATCAACACCCAAGGCAAACTCAACCCTGGATCTACATGCAACGGATGTAGATCTAGAAAACCTAGAGAGAGGGAAGAGAAGATTTAGGGAAAACCAAGGAGAAACCAAGAGGAGGGACTTACCTGAGGAGAACCACCTTCGATCTGCCAAGAAACCCCTTCGATTTGCCTCCAAAACAAGCCAAGGAGCTCCCGCAACCTCTGAAAATCGCAACGCCCGCGTGAGCCACAAGTAGGAGGAAGAATGGTGGAGGAATGAGAAATCCCGAGTGGCTCGGGACTTAAAAACCCTAACTTTAAGTGGTTGCACGGTGACCCCGCACGGTTTGGCAAACCATGTGGTTGTCATTGTCTCACCCAGGGATTTCGCACGGCTTGCTCGCACGGTTTGACAAACCGTGCGCTGCCCGTGCGGAGCCCACTGTCAAGTGTTGCACGATTTCCTGGGCTGGGCACAGGGTTTGTTCAGACTGTGTGTCAATCATGTGTCAACCGTGCGCCCCTGCACGACCTCCATAATTTCATCTTTTTCTCAGAAACGACCAGAAAATGAAAACATACCTGAAAAGATGATCCAGGTTCTTACAATATATATAGCGGCGATTATATTAAATTGTTGTTATATTATAAATTATGTTTAATATGATATGTTTAGCGGTGGTTATTAGAACTGCACTTAAGACCTCTTTTTTTGTAGTGATGTTGGATGTCTTGTGACTCTACTTAATGTCATGAATAAATAGATTGTATGAGTGTACATGTGATTTATAGTGATACATCTGGTGGATACTCATATGGAGAAACATGTATTTCATAGAGATCGCCCCAAAAGTCTTTGTTGCATGACTTGAAATAAAGCGTTGGTAGATACAACTCTTTTTTATAGTTATAAATTAAGAGTTCAGAATCATTTTTAAGACTAGAATGGCCCACGATGTCACATAGAGGTCTATGTGAATGAGGATTCATTTTTTATACAAAATGATTGCCATAGCTTCTTTCAATGGTATTTGGATAATTTCACAAGTTGTGAAATATGCATAAAGTTTGTAAGATTTTAGTTCAAACATAAGATTGAAAGATACATTCCCTAAAACCAACATATCATACAATACAATATGATATAGTCATTTCATACAATATATACAACGCATATTGTATGGTATGTTATATATGATTTATATGAATGTGTTAATGGGCAATTTCTTATTCCACGTAAGTTATTGGTTTTGTAGTCTATCAGATAATTAGATGATCCCTTAATGGAATTTAAGAGGTGTTTCATTAATCATTTAAGTGTTCAATAAATTAATAAAGGTTTAGTCATTAATGTTAGAGGTGTTAACGGGGTGGGGCGGGTCGGATCGCTGGGTGGATCATGTGGGGTGTGGATTTTATGGAGCGGTCCGACCCGATTCACAAATAACGCATGCTTAAAAAATAAGTCGGGCCTTATCCATGCAGGACTCACAGACTAACGGGACTGATCACGGGTTTAAAGAAAACAATATGTAATTTTTTTTTTTTTTTGATTTGTGAACCATGATAAATTGAAGCAGAAAAAGAAAAAGGTCTTAAATTGAGTGAAAATATTTAATTTTACGATTTCGAGGCACGTGTTTAATTTACCAGGTCAAGTGTGAGGATCGCTTCGACATTAAATCCACAGTAAATTAAATTTCCGTAATTCCCTACTGGAAAAAAAAAAAAAAAAAAAACAGATGTGACGTGGATGAACAATTCGCTGGACGCGTGGGGGCCTCCCCTAGCAGGGAGCAGCACCGTACGGTCTCCGAATGGGTTGGGAACAAGCGGCGAAGGGCGCGCCACGTGGCACGCGGAGGGCGTGCCGACAGTCGCTATCGCCGCAGCCGCTGTCACCCTCTCCCCGCAGACGGACAGCGATCGCGACGCGTCCCCGTTCACCCCACCGTGTAGACTGCGGGGGCTGTGGGCGCCGACACGTGTCGCACAGACACGTGTCGCACATTTATTAAAAGTACACCAACTTATTTAAAAGTATTCTGAAATTAAATTTCATTCAATGAAATATTTATTCAGCTTTTCTTTTTTATTTAAAATCATTAATATTTATGTTCTGTTTAAGAAAAAATATGTTCCAAAATATATATATAGTGAAATTTGTGGGTGACAGCCCGTTTCTCGAGTGGCGAGGCGGAGGGGATGATGGACTTTCCACGGGTTTGATGGGAAATAAAGGGGTTTATTAACGTTATATATTATAATATATTGGTCAGAGATTTTAATGATTGTTTGACACCTGTAATATATGCGCTGTCCTCATCGTCGAATATAATACAACTGACCGTTAGTGCCCTAAAACAATTGGGAAGTATACGTGGAAATATACTTTTGTTGTAAATATTTAATATAAATAATTAGTAATATATATGTACACCGGGTAAAAAAAGTACTTAATATGTAAAAAAGTACACCAGGTTGTAGGCCTACGGTTCAAGGTAAAAAAATACTTAATATGTACTTAATATGTAGTATAATTATTTATTAATAATTAAAAGAGATGAATAATAAAAAACTAAAATAGTTAGCATTTAATTAATGAGCACTATTATCCATTAAAAATCAATAACTAATAATTAAATTATTTATAATCTATTAAATTTTTAATACAGTTGACATTAGTTATAATTATTAATAATTTATAATATAATTTATAACATAGTATAATTTACAATATTTAAAATATAATTTAAAATTATTAATAATTTATAATATAATTTATATATTTAATAAAGATGTAATAAAAATTAATAATTAATAATTCATAAACGTTTTATAAAATGTTTGTAAAAAAAAGTTTTCAGAAAAGTTTTGAGACGTTTTACTTTTTAAGAACGTTGTTATAATTTTTTAAATTTTTTATTTTGTTTTTAAAATAACATTTCACTAAAAAAATTAATAAACATTTATTAATAACTAATAATCTAATTATTTATTAATAATTTAAATATTAAAATATTACTAATATAATCAATATGATAATCAATAATTACCAAAAGGGTTGGGGTCAAGCCCCTTTATTAAAAAGAGAAAAAGACAACAGGAACCCACTTTGAACTGGGTAAGCCAAAACCCATTACAAGTCCGTAGACCTAGAGGGATCAAACTCGTTATAAAACCCAATACAAAACCCATTACAGTGGTCCAAAAGCTCAGAGGGACAACCCAATACAAAATCAAAGTCAACCCAAATTAGCCCAGTAAACCATCAAAAACCCTAAACACGAAAGCCGCCACCGCCTCGCCGGACAACCTCGCTAGGCATACTCCCCGCTGATAGATGCCACCAACAATGCTGGACATCCGCCACCGTTGCTCCGTTCCAGCTGCCGGGAACAATGTCGTCATGTCGCCGATCGAGAACGCACCCAACCGCCGTTAACATGAAAAATATTAAATAATAATATAATTATTTTTTAATATTATTATCAACAATTACCAATATAATAAACAGTTAATAACTACAAAACTAACAATAAATAATTAAAAATATTATTAATATAATGAATATCACAGTTACTAATCACCAATGAATGAGAGGGTATGCCATTGTCATCGATACCGGGCTCATGCATCTGTGCACTTGACAGCTAGCCAAACAACTATTCAAAGGTGGAGAGCTGATCACGATGCAGATGCTGGGGAGAGACGGTTTCAAGTAGTCATAGTATGTATGATTTCCTTAAGACCTACGGGTCCTGCAATGTCTCCAAGCCCACGGACAATGTAATGTTAGGGTCCCCTTCAACTCTTAAAAAGGGGTTATCAAAAAATAAATCAAAAAATGAAGGTCTTCAAACCATTCAGACAATGAATTGTATAATTATTTATTAATAATTTAAATATTAAAACTTAAAAACATAATAAATAGTTAACATTAAAAATAATAATTACGATGAAAAAATAACTAAAATACTCTAAACTATCTATTAATGTAACGATTGGCCATGAGGAGAGCACAACGATTGGCCATGAGGAGAGCTGACGATGTGGCAGTGGCTTCAGTCTGCGACGTGATAGTGACGACTAAAGGTGGCAGCTGACGATGATGGCATGTGCGGCAACGACCGATACTGGCATGCGGTGGCAGCCGGTGGGGAGGCCGTTGTTCTCGACGACACTGGTGCGAGATCAATGAAGGCTGGGCACGCTGCCCGCAACGATGGGGCTTCGATGGCTAGCCTTGACTTAAAGGGCGTCCTTAGCATGGGGGCGGTGGCGGGTGACGTCCGGTCGGCAGACAAAGCACGATGGCAATGGAGGAGTCGGCTTCGATGACATATGGCGGGCGACTTGACGGTAGCTGGTCGGCAAATCAACGATGCATGATGGGCCGCGACTCGGAGGTGGCGAGCTTCGATGACGCTTAAGATCTCGATGAAGGCAAGTTCATAGCAGGGGCTTGGTGTGCTCGGAGTTAGACCGTGATTGAGTGGGATGCAAGGCAAGACCAGATGCGGGTGTCGCGCAGGCATAACTGTAGGTGGGGTGCGTGGTGGTGCACGAAAGACCTAAGAGTGAGAAAATTTAGGTCAAATTTGGACCTACAAGTCAATTGTTGTCACGAGGTTTCATACTTATCGGGTTTACAAGCCATGTAATGGGTTTCCTATGTCTGGAATAATAAGAGGTATGTTTAATAATCAATAATATTATTAATTATTATTATTATTATTATTATTAATATAATAAATAATAAATATTAATGATACATGATGGGACGCGACTTCGAGGTGGCGTGCTTTGATGGCGCTTGGGATCTCGACTGAGGCAGGTTTATAGCAAGGATTTGGTGCGTTCAAACTCAGGCCGCTATTGAGTGGGACGCAAGGCAAGACCAGATGCGGTTGTGGTGCTAGCAGAGATGCAGATGGGGTGCGTGGTGGTGCACATAAGACCTAAGAGTTAGGAACTTCAAGTCAGATTTGGTCCTACGGGTCAGTTGTTGTCAATTGGGTCCTTTTGCACCAGAAGATTCTGTACGATATCACTACAACAATATGAACTCCTATCTGGCTTAACAGAGAAACTGAACATGTGTGGTTTGGAGATTGATCTCAGTTCCACCATAATTGAAGAGGTGACTCTTTCCACTCCCACCAATGATATACACACATTGATGTTGAAAATGAGAAAAACACACCCTGTTTTGTGATGCTTGTATGACCACACATTGGATTCATGTCAGATGAATGCTTATTGTGAGAGGTGTGGAATGAAGGGACATCTTTGTAACATCTCCGACTCGGAAGCCACTAAACTGGTGTCTCGAGTCAGGTCGCCACATGATCTCAGGCACATCTCCCCGTACGCCAGAGGCTGCCGACTAGCAGCGAAGGTCTAATAGAACACGTGAGGAGACTATATCATCTTTATCAGAGTAAGACACAACAAATAAAATACGAAATAAAGGAAACAATAAACATTAAACATGCATTACCAACAATTTCCCCAAACTAGGTACAAGCTCACAACCAAACAGTAAATATGTTGTGTCATGTCATACTATGCCAAGTGTAAGGAAAACCCAAAATAAAGACAAACAAAAGAATCCCCAAAATGGGTACTGACTCTGAGTCTGGATCCCTCATCCATGCACATCCCAAACCCAAATCAACCATCTAGCATAGGGCCCTTGTGCTTGTCCAGACCTACAAGAATGAAGTCTGCTCATGTACCCAATGGCGGCCCGAGCATGGTGTGAGTACAATTCAGTAGGTCACCACCAACAATGTATAAAAACTATCCAGTCTAAACAGATAGTTTATGCATGTGCTAAATAAATAACAAGGTAAACATGTGATAAACCAGGTGCCATTAGTTAATAATATTTACTTAAACCATTTTCATCGTTTGACCCTTGGCTTATGCATTTTCATCAATTTTGTTTTGGCCTATGCTGGCTAAATAAACAATGCATAAGGGGATAAGTCAAACTCCCCATCTCCTAGGGTAAACATTTCACAAACAATTATATTACACTTACCTTGGAGCCTTAGTCCATGTAGTCTCATCAAATTAAACCATTAGGGGTATAGAGCCTTAGTCCGACCTCCCTAACCTGTGCATTAAAGGGGGTGGGGTTTGGAGCCTCAGTCTAACCCGACCCGTGGGTGTAGATCCTCAAGTCCGATACCTGACACATACCACCAAACTATGTGCACGTGCTTCTTTAATCATTTACCACATATACCAATTCAAAAATCATACCTATTTAACACATAACCATTTACAATTCATAGACCATTCAACATATAAATCATCTTCATACCTTAACCCATTAACACAATTTATGTTTACAATTCACGACTTAATAACCCATTAACATTATACCAAACACCCCCGTATGCCATGTTACCAATTAAACATTATTACATCAATTTCATTTCACAATTCATGTTAACAAACAAAATACAAATATCAGGGATTTTCTTCATAAACCGAGTTAATATGGTAAAAATAACTATTATAGGTTTTATCTCATGGACCCTTCAAATCCACATTCACTTACCCACACCCCTATTCACTAACACGACACACCCCACGGGTGGCCACTTTTCTGGTTTAGTCAACCTCAATGCATCCCATGGGGATCATGAGAGGTTAAATTCATCATGGCTAGGGCATCACCTAGCTGACAGATTGCTATGTCGGACCATCACTGATCGAGGTGTTACCCCGTGGGACGCTCTGTCATCTCAGCTGGTAACTACTCCTTCCCGGCTAGGGAATTACGATCTCTTCGTGGGGAGGGGGGGGGGGTTCCTTGGAGTAGAAGGTTTGAAAAGGCCACTCTTGGGGATTTCATTTAGAAAAGAAGACATTATTTATCCTACCAATTCATCATTTCTTACTATGGGCATCAAATGCACAATAAGAAGGAACCAATAACATAACCACATATACACAAACCAACATCATGACTATGAGATATAACTTATAGACCACCTACCTAGATTCTAAAGACGAATGCTCGCATAACCCTATCCCATGACTTGGATTCAAACACCCTTTGAAGCCCCAACCTAAGATCCGCTGGAAAAAGAGGATTTTAGGGCTTCAAAATAAGAAGAACGACTACACAAGCCTTAATCCGAAAAAGAGAAGGAAGAGGAGTGTTAGACTCACCCAAAGCATTGATTCATAACCAACAACACTCCAAACGGCCTAGAAATGAGGAAGATTGATCCTTGGGAAGTCTAGGGCAATTTGGTTCATCACTAGAGATGCTGGAGGAAGAATGAAGAGAAATCTCAAGTAAGAAAACTTAAGGCCTAAGAGGGTAAAATGATAAAACCCCACTTTTAAAGGGGTGCATGGTTTGGCCGCACAGTTGGCCAAACCGCGCACCAACTGTGCACCATCCTCTGTCCAAGAGGGAGCTAGGCTGCACAGTTACCTGAGAATCCCGCACAGTTTGACAATCCGCGCGCTGACCGTGCAGGGTGGCTCTGTCCAAACCCGCATAGGTTTGTCCTTCCCCCTTGCGCGATTTCTTCAAACCATGCACCCCTCCTCCAGGCATGCACAATTACTACTAACCGTGTTCCAATCATGCAACATACACTTGATGACCACTTTTTCTCCGCTTCCATGTCCCGAACTTCCAGGACACCCCCTGAGACTCCCCTTACACTCGACAAACATCCCTTTAACCAAAATAAGGAGACTTAAACCAAAACATAAACAAGAACACAACTCATAGGAAGTCTGAGATCTTACAACCTCTCCACCTTATAATACCTCATCCTCAAGCCGCTCTTCCCAAGTATCACTGAGCTTCCAAGGTAAAGAGATAGGGCCACTGGGCTTGTATATCTGTCTCCCTCTCTCAAGTTTCTTTCTGAACATTACCATGTCACCATAACACTTGAACCAAAGGCATGGTCTTGCTCAGCAAGACTTTCTCACTACGATCCACAATATGAACCAAATGATCCTCAAAAGGATGCATCATACTCAATCTCAACATCATTAGAATCAATCACATGAGACGAGTCAGAGTGATACTATCAAAGTTTTGACACATGAAAAACATCGTGCATGCCACTATACCAATGTGGGAGAGCCAATCGGTACACCACTGATTTGATCCTCTCCACAATCTCAAACGACCCCAAGTACCTGGGCACCAACTTACCTTATTTATGTATATGATGATGAATCAACCTCGGCAACACCCATAGAAACACACGATCACCCACCATAAACTCAAGAGGTCGATGACGTCAATCAACATATGACTTATGCCTAAACCGTAGTCATACGCTTCCGAATCAACTGAACTTGTTCCAACGTCTACTGCACTAGACTCGTTCCCAACAAATTTGATTCCCATACCTCCATCCAACACAATGAAGATCTACATGACCTTCTGTAGAGCGCCTTAAACAGTGCCATCTGAATCATCGCTTGAAAACTATTGTTATAAGAGAACTCAACAAGTGCCAAGTGCTTCACTCAAGATCCACCAAAATCTACGACACATTCCCTCAACATGTCCTCTAGAACCGGAATAGTATGCTATGATTTCCCGTCTATTTGCGGGTGGAAAACCATACTAAAAAACACCTGGGCTCGCATAGACTAGTTCGTCAGGTGTCAGCGGGTCCCGTTTGATCCGCAATTATAAGTTTCATTCTGATGCTAACATTTTTCTGCGTTTTTTTTGCATTTTGTCATGTTCTTTTTTGTTTTTGTTTTTTTCTTTTTCTTTATTTTTAAAATAAAATTTTACTAAAAAAGTAACAATCAACAATAAAAATAATAAATATTTATTTCTTTTTTTAATAATTTGAATATCAAAAACTAAAAACATAATAATAATTAAAATGAAAAATGATAAATAATAATATAATTATTCATTAATATTATTATCAACAATTAATAATATAATAAATATATAATAACTAAAGAAATAACAATATTATTAATTCAATTAATATTATAATCAATAATTACTCATAAAAAATTTAACTATTTATTAAAAATTTAAATACAGTTTTTTAGCATAATTTGTCACGACCCATCCCCCGGGGCCCGTGCCGTGACTACCCCAAGCCCGCCTTCCATAGTCCAGGGGCTGGTGACTAGCACCGAAAATGCATATCCCAAAAAGATAAGGCATTTCCTTTAAATCTATACACACGTAGAAAGGGCATACCACACAAAGAAAACCACAAAGGAAAGAAAGTAGTACAACCACCACAAAGTATCACTACTGAGAGTAAGGTGTGTAAACTGAAAGTAAAGGGGGGCCAAAATACATGCCCAACTGAAAGGAAAGTACAACAAATGAAGTATAATCACTGGAGTCCATCCACTAAGGATCCTACCTGAAGGGTAGGTACAACTCTATCAGATGTCTCTGTAACACACCACGTCTATCGATCCACCTCCGAGCACTGTCTAGTCCTAGCTCCCGAAGGCCCCAGTCAAAGCTGTTTGTCGTCTGCACAAGACACAACAGATGCAGGCGAAGCCCGTGTAGGAGTGAGTATAAAAATACTCAGTAGGGACCCTGAGACCTCCGAAGGTCTCTCAGTAATCCATGAAGGAAAACACCGAAAAGGAAAATACCACAGAGGTAATACCACCAAACAAGATCTCAAACACATAGCACAAAGCAAAAGATGCAACTCACACCAGGTATAACTTAAGTACACAAGTAAAGATGATTATTTGTAAAGCTAGATCATCTTATTCTGTCGAGAGGCTCTGCTACTGATCCGCACAGTGTCGCTGGATGCTGACTCACATAGGATCGCTAAGTGCTGACCCACAGAGGATCGCTAGGTGCTGACCCTCACAGGATCACTAGGTGTTGACCCACACATGATCACTATGTGCTGATCCACTCAGGATCTCTAGGTGCTAACCCACACATGATCACTATTCTTTCTTCGCACCACATCTAGACACTGGATTCCCGCACTTAGCACGCTTGATTTCAGAAGGATCCGCTTCTCAAGCCATCAACCGTACCTCAACCACCACAAAGTCCCACTTAGAGTAACCCCAAAAAACTATCTCATCACAAGGGTCCCAATGCAATAGACATCACATCGTTCAGATGCCTGGTCAGCAAGTTATAGACTTTTTAGTAAAAAGGTCTCGGTTGGATTTGAGTCTGATCCAACCCAGTCATACTCCAAATTCTTCCAAAACTCAAGTGGAGTATATCAGAAGGACCACCCCATAAAAAGGGTGCTAACTACACTGACGGTATGCCAATCGGACACGCAGTTTTCAAGATACGAGCGTTTTAGTAAACAGAGGGCCAATTGTGTCTCTGCCCGGTCCGACCTAGTCAGACTGACCCGACCAACCCGGCCAGGGGGTCCCAAATACCATGGTTCAATTAAATAGAATTGATCGGACCCGGTTTGGGTCGGGTTAGTCTGGTCCGACCAGGCCAGTGGGCCAGGCCTAATGGGCCTCGTTGGACCCGACCCGGTTTGGCCGAGGGTCCAACCCGCTAGGTCGCCCGGCGAACAAGTTTCTTCCAGCTCGGCCCGAAGGGTGTGAGTCTGGCCTTCTAGGGTGGGTCCGGTGGTGCATCATCCAACCAGGGTGCAACATCCGTGCCGTGTCCGGCCCCCGCTGGCCCCACGGACGCGAGGCCTCCTCCAGCCGCGGTCGACAGACCGCGACTCGCCAGCTACAGGACGGCCCAGACGCGGGCCGTCCCTCCACACGGCACCCAGTGCCGCATCTCCCACTGCCACTACGGCAAGTCGGCCATGACCTCCTACTGCCTCGACGCGCCGCTCCTCTCGGCTGGCGGCCCTCTGTCCCGCCATCCAGCACGCTGCTGCAGAACCTTCGGCGAACCACCAAACGCGCTCCAATGGTCCTTTCTTCGTGTCACCTGCGTCTATACCCCCCCTGAGATCTCCCTCTTCACTGTGATGGTCTCAAAATTTTCTTTCCGTCGATTCAAGAGTTTAGCCACGAAGAACACCCACAACGGAGGGGCTCAGGCCTTGTTCGTGTCGGCCCGCGCCCTCCGCGTTAGAAGTTTATAATCAAGGGAGGTCCAAAAATTTTAGTTCAATCAACAATGATAATTCAACCCCAGATAAATAAATCCCAAAAGAAAAGTCACCTTCTCGCATAAATGCTTGAATCACGGATCAATCTGTTCGTGGGTTGATCCGTGTTCATCGTTTCTAGAAAAAAGAACGGGGAATAACTTTTAAAATTAAAAAACCCCTACCTTGTTGACGTTCGATGCCAAAGCGTTCGTCCTCAAGGTTTCAAGATGTCGAAGTCGCTTCTAGCTCCGTTCTTTGAGGCACGTCGAAGCTGGGGATGATCTACCGACGCGTCGTTCTTTGTTGGAGAGGAAGACCATTGGTGGTTTTCTAGAGAATCGCCAAGGTTTAATCCTCATTCTACCAACACACCAAACAATTAAAAGGAAAACACATCGCAACGTTTCAGTTACACTATGATGTTGCGTTGTTACGCTTTCTTTACTGTATTGTTACGCTGCGTGATACAGGGAATTAATGAGCATCATTAATGCACCTCATCGATGCCTCATCGCTGCACCACAACATCACCGTCCGCCACTCAATAGTGAGAAAAGAAATAAAATAATTCCTTTAAATTATTTTATTATTTTTCTTGAAAATTCTGAAAAATAATTTTTCTGCTCGACCTTTTCCGGTCAAAGTTATGTCATTTCTTGGCAAATCCCTGCATTTTGAGTTCAACGACGCACTTATATTTCCGATCTGAACACCGATTCAAAAGTTAGAAAAACCCGCTCGCACATTTACTGAATGTACCTTAAAAAAAGTTCAAAATTCCATTTCGGGCTCACTAGGCCTCAGAATCACGTGCCATCAAAGCGTGTGGTCTCAGAATAATTACTTATAATTTAAAAAAAATTACATGAAATTTTTGAGATATTACGTTCTCCCCACCTTAGGCCTTTACGTATCCAAAATCCAAAACCAAATACTAAACATATAGATAGTGGTACCGAGCATGAATCTGAGCCTCCCACTCCCATGTGCTCTCCTGGAGATTCCCGTGCTATCACCAAACTCGCACCAGATGAATCGACCACCCATATAGGACCTGCTCCTGTTGATCCTCTATCTTCAACAGGAACTCCACAAATATCGCCCCATCATCAATGTCCAGCTCTCCCCAATCGATGACGTGCGATTGATCATGCATGTACCTCCTCAGCTGCGATACATGGAAAACATCATGCACCAGGTGCATCTTTAGGGGAAAATCTAGGCGGTACGACACCTCGCCAACTCTGCTTAGGATCTAAAAAGGTCTGATGAACCTCAGAGATAACTTACTGCCCTGGCCAAATCTCCATAATCCTCTTCGGGGTGAGGCCTGAAGAAATACACGATCGCCCTCCTAACACTCCAAGGGTCTCCGTCTCCTATCGACATAAGACT
Organism: Viscum album; assembly: GCA_963277665.1. Taxonomy (NCBI): domain Eukaryota; kingdom Viridiplantae; phylum Streptophyta; class Magnoliopsida; order Santalales; family Viscaceae; genus Viscum; species Viscum album. Next base: position 447,263,169 of record OY728142.1, read on the forward strand.
TCTGCCTGCACTATGCAGTCCTCATCCACTCCTGGATGACCTGAACCTTCTCGGTGGTAGCCCGTACCAACTCTAGACCCATGAGTGCTGACTTGCCTCAGTATGTCCAGCATAGGTGTGATATGTAAGGCCTCCTATAAAAGGCCTCAAACGGTTCCATGATAATGGTGGAGTGATAGTTGTTGTTGTATGAAAATTCCACCAGTAGAAGGTGGTCCTACCAACTATGACCAAAATCTAGGACGCAAGAACGTAGCATTTCCTTCAAGTTATGCATGGTCTGCTCTATCTGACCATCTTTCTAGGGATGAAAAGATGTGCTCAAACACAGCTGAGTCCCGAACATCTCCTACAACCCTTCCACAACTGAGATTTAAAGCATGCATCACGGTATGAGACAATCATCAAAGTCACCCCATGTAGCCGCACTATCTCCTAGACGTAGAGGCGTCCCAAGACCTCTACCAGTCCCTACTCTTGGATGAGTAGAAAGTGAGCTGACTTTGTGAGTCATTCAACGATCACCCAGATGGAATCATGACCCCTGGATGTATGCGGTAACCCCGTCACAAAGTCCATCAGATACCATACCATTTCCCCTCTGGTACCTCGAGTGTCTGTGCCAAGACTACTAGAACCTAATGCTCAGCCTTCACTTGGTGACAAGTGAGGCATCATGAAACAAACTCGGCCACCACTTTCTTCATCCCTGGCCACTAGTACTGACGTCGGAGGTCCTGATACATCTTCTCCACTCCAGGATGTATCGCCAAAGGGGATGTATGGAAATCCCTCAATATGCCCTCCCATAACATTACTGGTATTATGGAGCACCCTCTGAAAAGGATGACGTGCTCCCCACCATCGAAAATTCATCAGGAGCCCGTCCTGAGGATAACTGAGCATGTTGGGCCTCATAGTAATCATCGGCCAGATGTGCCTCCCTGACTTGCTGTAAGAGTGGGGGAGTAATAGTCATCATCTGAAGGTAAGAAGCTCCACCATCATCCACAAAGGATATCTACATCACGACCAACTGCTCTGTCACCTCACTCAGCAGCTGCAAACTGGTCCTCCTGCTGAGCGTGTCTTCCACCACGTTCCCCTTCCCTGGAGTATAGACTATCTCAAAGTCATAGTCCTGGAGGAACTCTAGTCATCGAATTTGTCTCAGGTTCAAGTCCTTCTAGGAGAAGATATACCTGAGACTCTTGTGGTTGGAGTAAACTGTAAACCGCTCACCCATCAAGTAGTGTCGCCACATCTTTAAGGAAAATACCACTACTGCTAACTCCAAGTCATAAATCATGTGGTTCTGCTCATGTTGCCTCAACTTTTGTGAACCGTAGGCGATCACTGCTCTCTCCTGCATCAGGACACAACCCAGTATGGTCCTTGATGTGTTGCAGTAAACTACATACCCAATTCCCTCCTCTGGTAGACTCAAGACGGGGGCACTAGTAAGCTACGCCTTAGCTCCTAGAAACTCTTATGACATTTCTACATCCACATGAAGGGCTGTACCTTCCGTGTCAAAGCCGATAAGGGAGATGCTACTCTGGAAAATTTGAGTACGAACATCCAATAGTAAACATCCAACCCCAAGAATCTCTTCACCCCAGTCACGCTTCTGGGTGGCTCCCAAGCAAGCACCGCTTATATCATTGCTGGATCTACTGCAACTCTAGCCTCTAAGAAGACATGTCCTAGGAAGTGGACCTCTCGAACCCAAAACTGGCACTTTGAGAGTTTACCATAAAGCTGGTGCTCTCAGAGCATATCTAGGACTATCCGCAGGTGTGTAGCATGTTCATCCTCTGACACCGAGTACACCAAGATGTCATCAATGAAGACCACAAAAAACTAGTCAAGGTAAGGCTAGAATATCCTATTCATGAGTCCCATGAATACTAATGGGGGATTGGTCACACTGAAAGGCATCACCAGGAACTCATAGTGGTCATAACGACACTTGAAGGCTATATTCGGTACGTCCTCATCCTGTACCTGAAGCTGGTGATAGCTCGATCTAAGGTCTATTTTCGAGAACCACCACACTCCCTTCAGCTGGTCAAAGAGGTCATCAATCCTTGGTAGTGGATACTTGTTCTTAACGGTCACCTAGTTCAGGCACCAGAAGTCCGCGCACAACCTCAAACTCCCATCTTCCTTCTTGGAAAAAAGCACCAGAGCTGCCTATGGTGAAACACTGGGCCTCACAAACCCATTCTCCTACAAGTCCTCTAGTTGTACCCTCAGACCATGAAGCTCTGTGGGAGCCATCTGATATGTCAGTGTGGATATCGGTGCCATCCAGGGGTACCAATCGATGCAAAAGTCCACCTCCCTACGAGGAGGTAGTCTTGGAACATCCTCAGGAAAAAAATCCTTGTACTTTTCCACCACTACAGGAAAGCTTGAACTCCTCTCATCCACCGCACCGAGGGTGAGGCTAGCCAACAAGTTAGTGATCGGCTGTACCCTCCTCCGAGAAAGTCCATCCTGTGCTGCAAGGGTTTCCTTCTCATCGGTGAAAGAAAACCTGGTCCCATCTCTATGGACACACCGCACTGTATGCCTAAAATAGTTGATCTGAGAATGGACTGTAGATAACCAGTACACACATAATATGACGTCGTAAGGCCTCGACTCTGCTACTAGGAGATCCCAACCGAAGTTCTCACCTCCTAGAGTAAGCTCACACTGCCAGAACTAGTGTTTAATCATCGTATACCCTTCCATAGGAGTCTCTATCCGTAAGGATCGAGCCAATGACTCCACCATAATCTCTGAGCTCCGAACGAGATTTGTGTCAAGGAAGGAGTGACTAGAACCTGTGTCTATAAGAACTAAAGTTAGAGTGGAGAAGACACATATTGTACCTTGGATCATCTCTGGAGCATCATGGTCATAAGCCTCTACTACCTGGAGCTGAGCTCGTCCCTATCTGCCTACTCCCTAAGGTCGGGGTGGACCACCTAGGGGTGGTGGCAGTAACACCTCAAACCGTCGCCCACCGCCTGCTACTCGGCTTGCTCCCATACCACGTATGCTGCCCTGTGGACCTCCTTGCTCGAACCTTTGTCGCTATCTTGACAGTCCCTCAACCACGTGCTGGTCATCCATGTGGGGAGTTGGACAATCACGAGACATGTTCCCCTATCCACCGCAAGAGTAACAAACTCTAGTTCTCAGATGACATCATCCACCTCGCGAGCTCCGCACCTCTGACCCTGCATCCAAGGGTCATCCTCCGAATGGTCTGACCTGTTTGAGCCTTTTTGTTGTCTGCCTACTGCCTGCTGCAGATGAATCGACCTCCTGTCATCTGATGGTGGCTCTCACCGTCGGTGCTTGCTCAGCTGGGAAGCTCTCCACCAGTAGGGCTCGCTCTAGAGCTCCAGCCTATGTCGGGATGCTGAGTGAAATCATCGATGCCCTGATCTCCCATTGGAGTACTTTATCAAAGGTACGGGCCCTGAATAAAGGGTCCCGTACCATGTTAGTGAAGTAGTGGGAGATGTCGGTAAACCTCGCTGGGTAATGGGCCACAGTCAAGCTGCCCTGCTGCAGGTGCAGTAACTCCTGAATACACACTGAGCATAGTGTTGTTGGTACGAACTCCACCCTGAAGAGGCTCTCAAAGTCCGACCAGACAAGGGTCGCCTCTTCATGTGTCTGGAGCGTCAAGCTCCACCACCTCCCTATCGTGCCCTGAAAAAGGCTAGCGACTAGAACTACCATCAGGTCTATCGGTGTCTCTACTAGACGAAAAACCCGAGTATCTGCCTCCAACCAATCCGCAGCTGCCTAAGGATCTGTCTCACCTAGAAAGCTCAGAGGCCTATGTATCTAGAACTTGTGCAGTGCGCTCAGTCGGTGTGCACTGTCTGCTAGTGGGGATGGTAGCGACTATTTCTCTCTGGGTGGTGATGCTACTGGTACACCACCCAAAGGTGCCATCGCTATAAGCGGTCCCTACACTGATGCCTCATTTCTCGGGGGTCCATCTTCGTGATCTCTCACCGGAATCCTAGCTAGCTGTCTTCGCGGAGGTATCCTATAGAGAAACAGATGCGTCAGAGTCAATAAGTTATACATGGTGAGCTAACTCAAAAGAGATCTAGAGAAAAATATTCCCAAAATGCACGCAACAAGTGTATCCATGTACTGAGTTGGAAAACAGAATCCAGGGTCCTGGTGTATGGATACATCGACCATCGTACCAACACTGAATTCCCCGAACTAAAATCCAAACTCAAGACACTTAACACTATTTCCCCCATTAAAAATATATACTCTTAGTTCTTATGGTATAACTGACCTCATCTTATACCACTTTGTCATAACCCGTCCCTTGAGACCCGTGTTGTGACAACCCCAAGCCCACCTTACATAGGCCAGGGGATAGCGACTAGCACCAGAAAGACATATCCTGAAAAGGGAAGACATTGCCTTTAAACCTGTACACATACAGACAAGGAAAACCACACAAAGAAAACCACAAAGGAAAGAAAGTAATACAACCACCTCAAAGTATCATTACTGAGAGTAAGGTGTGTAGACTGAAAGTAAAGGGGGGACATAATACAAGATCAAATGAAAGTCAAGTACAACAAAAGAAGTACAAGCTCTGGAGGTCATCCTCTAAGGATCCTACCTAAAGGGTACAACTCTTAGTAAGATGTCACTGCAGCACATCATGTCTATCGATCCACCTCCAAGAACCGTCTAGTACTGGATCCCCAAGGCCCCAGTCAAAGATATCCATTGTCTGCACAAGACAAAACAGGTGCAGGCGAAGCCCGTGCAAGGGTGAATATAACAATACTCAGTAGGGACCCCGAGTCCCCCGAAGGTCTCTCAGTAATCCACGAAGGAAAACACCACAAAGAAAAATACCATAGAGGTAATACCACCAAGTAAGATCTCAAACACATAACACAAAGTAAAAGATGCAGGTCACACCAGGTCTAACTTAAGTACAAAAATAAAGATGATTAGTCGTAAATCTAGATCATCTTATTCAGTCATGAGGCTCTGCTGCTGATCTGCACAGGGTCACTAGGTGCTGACCCCCAGAGGACTGTTAGGTGCTAACCCACAGAGGATTGCTAGGTGTTGACCCACATAGGATCACTAGGTTATGACCCACAGAGGATCGCTTAGTGTTGACCCACTCAGGATCGCTAGGTGTTGACCCATACATGATCACTATTCTTTCTTCACGTCACAACCAACCATTGGATTCCCGCACTTAGCACATTTTATTTATGGAGGATCTTCTCCTCAAGTCATAAGACATACCTCAAATGCCACAAAATCCTGCATAGAGTAACCCCAAAGGGCTGTCTCATTGTAAGGGTCCCAATGCAATAGATGATGCGTCGTTCAGACACCTGGTCTGTAAGTTATAGGTTTTTTTCGTAAAAAGGGCCTAGTTGGATTCGAGTCCGATCCAACCCATCCATACTCAAACTTCCTTAAAAACTCAAGTGGAGTATATCAAAAGGACTTACCCATCAGGAGGGTCCCAATGCCACTGATGGCGTGTCAATCAAACGCGCGGTTTGCAAGATACAAACGTTTTAGTAAACAGGGGCCCGGTTGGGTTTGGGCCCGGTCTGACCCGGTCGTATCGACCCGACCAACCCGGACTAGGGGTCCCAAATACCCCACTTAGATTAGACAGACTTAACCTGACCTAGTTTGGGTTGGGGTCGGTCTGGTTCGGCCTGGCCAGTGGGCCAGGCCCAATGGACCTCGCTGGATCCAACCCAGTTTGGCTGAGGGTCCAGCCCGTCGGGCCACCCGATGACCCGATTTCTTCCGACCTGGCCTTAAGGGCATGGGTCTAGAATTACAGCGTGGGTCCGGCCCGCTGGGCATGGGAATGGCCCACCAGTGCAGGTTCGACCAGCCAGCCCGAGGCACGACCACAAGGGCGGCCGGTGGTGCGCCGTCCAGCCGGGACACAACAGCCATGCCTCATTTGGCCCCACCTGGCCCCTTAGATGCGAGGCCTCCACCAGCCACAGTCGATGGACCATGGCTCTCCAGCCACCAGACAGCCCGGGTACGGGCCCACCCTTCATGCGAGACCTAGCGCCGCGTCTCCTACTGCCGCAACGACCAGTCAGCTGCGGCCACCTGCCCTCTCGGCGTGCAGACATGTGCGTCGCTCCACCCGGTCACCGGCATGGGCAGTGACCCTCTGTACCGCCATCCGGCACCGACGTTGTGACAGAACCTTCGGCGGACCCTCGGATGGGCTCCGGTGGTCCATTCTTCGTGTCGCCTGTGTCTATGACCCCCGAAGATCGTCCTCTTCACCACGAAGGTCTCAAATTTGTCTTGCTGTCGATTCGAGAGTTTGACCACAAAGAACACCCATGACGGAGGGACTCGGGCCTCATTCATGTCGGCCCGCACCCTCCAAGTTAGAAGTTTATAATCAAGGGAGGTCCGGGGATTTTAGTTCAATCAATAATGATAATTTAACCCCGGATAAAGAAATCCCAAAAGAAAAGTCACCTTCCCACATAAACGCATGAATCACAGATCAAATTGCTCGTGGGTTGATCTGTGTTCGTCGTTTCTAGAAAAAAGAATAGGGAAGAACTTTTAAAATTAAACAACCCCTACCTTGTTGACGTTCGATGCCGAAGCGTTTGTCGTCAAGGTTTCAAAATGTCGACGTCGCTACTAGCTCCGTTCTTTGAGGCACGTCGAAGCCGATGATGATCCGCCGGTGCGCCGTTCTTCATTGGAGATGAAGACCATTGGAGGTTCATTAGAGAATCACCAAGATTTAATCCTCGTTCTACCAACGCGCCAAACAATTAAAAGGAAAACACATTGTAGTGTTTCAGTTATGCTGCAACGTCGCGTCATTACGCTGTTTCATTTATGAAACAACGTCGCTGTTACGATTCCTTTATTGCATCGTTACGCTGCATGATATGGGCCATTAACAAACATCATTAATGCGCCTTGTTGCCTCCTCGTCGCTACACCACAACGTCGCCGTTCGCCACTCAACGTTGAGAAAAGAAAAGAAATAATTCTTTTAAATTCTTTTATTATTTTTCTCGAAAAGTTCAAAAAATAACTTTTCCGCTCGGCCCTTGCCGGCCGAAGTTAAGTCATTTCTAGGTGAATCCCAGTGTCCCGAGTTCAACGATGCCCTCCGATTTTTGATCCGAGCACTAGTTCAAAATTTAGAAAAATCCACTCGCACATTTACTGAACACACCATAAAAAAGTTCAAAATTCCATTTCGGGCTCACCGAGCCTCGGAATCACGTGCCTTCAGATCGTGTCATCTTAGAATAATTCCATATAATTTTAAAAAAAATTACATGAAATTTCCAAGACATTGCATAATTAAAAATTAACACGAAAAATAATAATTAATAACATTCTTAATAATTTATTGATGTACTTAACATGATAAATAATTAGTAATATAATTATTTATTAATAATTTTATTAATAATTAAAAATGATAAATAATAAAAAACTAAAATAGTTAGAATTTAATTAATGAACAATATTATTGATTAAAAATCAATAACTAATAATTAAATTATTTATAATCTGTTAATTTTTTAATAGATAATTGACATTACTTATAATTCTTAATAATTTATAATATAATTTATAACATAATATAATTTAAAATATTTAAAATATAATTTAAAATTAATAATGATTTATAATATAATTTATATATTTAATAAAGATGTAATAAAAATTAATAATTAATAATTTAGAAATGTTTTATAAAATGTTTGTAAAAAAAGTTTTAATTTTTTTTAGATGTTTTACTTTTTAGGAACGTTATTATAATTTTTAAATTTTTTTATTTTATTTTTAAAATAACATTTTACTAAAAAAATTAAAATTAAAAGGGGTCGAGGAGATAGACGAACCTGCTCCTACCAAAATTTATTAAAAAAGAAAGACAAGACATGGAAAAGATAGTGGATAGGTTCAAATAAAGGGCATGCCCTTGTCCAAAAAAGAAATCTACAAATGAGGAGAAATATGATCAACCCCATAATCTGATTCTCATTCCAATTGCGAGTTCTTTTGATTGAAGAGTACCGAATACTTCTCCCTAAGTTTGATCTACTCAAGAGTAAGATCCTTAAAAGAAGACCTGGTAGACCGACCACACCCATGTGTATCATCACCATGTCATTGGCCTCAGTTTTTTGGATGACGCCCCCACTTCCACATCTTTGTTTCTTGCTAAACCCCTTCCGGGTCTTCCCCCTCCCGAAGAAGAGCATTCTCCATGGGAGGAGAAGATGTCATGTAAAAAAAAAAACTAGGGAGACATCTGTCACCATCTTTCTCTTTTCTTTGCTGGATAAGGATCGCTCAAGCATCGGTTTCTCATCCACATTTTTCTGCACAACCCTTTCAAAACGAGATTGACCAAGATTATTAATATAATTAATATGATAATCAATCATTAATAATTAATTATATAATTATTTATTAATAATTTAAATATTAAAAATTTATAATATAATAATAATCAACCTGAAGAATATTAAATAAGAATGAAAATATTTTTTAATATCATTATCAACAATTACCAATATAATAAATAATTAATAACTATAAAACTAGCAATAAATAATTAACAATATTATTAATATAATGAATATCATAATTAATAATCACTAATGAATAGTATAATTATTTATTAATAATTTAAATATAAAAATTTAAAACATAATTAATAATTAACATTAAAAATAATAATTACGATGAAAAATAATAATTAATAATACTTCAAATTATTTATTAATGTAATTAATATGATAAATAATTAATAATATAATTATTTATTAATAATATTATTAATAATTAAAAAGTAGTTGGAGTATTGACCTAGTGATAAGGCACCGTGTAACACTACATCATATCGTAAGGTCCAAATATTGCTAGTCTCCAATTATGGGGATTCAACTTGTGCAACATGTTACTGAGGGAAGATCGCAAAAAGGAAAGGGAGGTGTGTTTTTGGGGGCAGAATACACGGTGGTTGGCCATGAGGAGAGTAGGCAGCGATGTGGTGGCTTTAGGCTGCGATGCGGCAATGAAAATGATAGGAGGCAGGCTATGGTGATGGTGTGTGCGACAACGACTGGTGCTGGTGTGCGGTAGTTAGAGGTGTTAACAGGGTGGGGAGGGTTGGCCCATAGTGTGGATCTTGTAGATGAAAAATTTTATTGAGCGGTCTGACTCGATCCACAAAAAAACCAAGCTTAAAAAATAAAGGTATGACCCTATCCATGTGGAACTCACAAACTAACTGGACGACCCCTGAGCTTAAAGAAAATAATATATAAAAATATTTTTTTGCTTTGTGAACCATGATAAAGTGGAATGAGAAAAGAAAAAGGATTGATACTGGGTGAAAATATTTAGTTTTAAATTAACAATGACCCTAACAACAACAACAATTTAAAAAATTATATCTTTGATGATTTATTTATGGTTGTATTAGGTGAGTATAAACTTGAACTCTTTTTCCAAACTCATGTTAATTTATTGGTCTAAATTTTTTATTTTTGTATTTTTTTTTAGTTTTATGGGTTTAGGGTTTTAAAATTTGGAAATACGGGTTTCTAGGGAATTGACTCCATGGGTTGTGTCAATTTACTTGACGCTACTCAATTTTTTTTTTGTTATTTGGATTTTGAAATGTTTTTAAAAACATTTTATTAATAATTTAAAATTGTGTTATACTAAAAAGATCTATCCAAAAAAAAATCTCCTGACCATTTATTAAAAAAGAGTAAAAGAAAACAAGGGAAGCTGACGAGGTCAAACAAAGAGACTTTCCCACATCCAAAACTCTGGTTTAGTAACCATAATAAAAAGGATCATTCCCATATTCAAAATCAGATTCATCAGTGGTTTCCCACTCTGACTGTGAGTTACCTTGACTGAGAATCCTAAGGATTCCTGCCTTGGACCTTTCCTACTTAGGGGTGAGCTTGACCTTTGAAGTCTTGGAAGATGATTTGGTAGATACATTCCTTCGTTGGTTGGAGTAGTCCTTCCATGACCTTCTTTTTAGAGGATATCTCTTTCCTCCAATGACGACATCCTTACAGGATGCACCACTTCCTTGAAGACTGAGCTGAGCAGTGTCCAATAAAACCATGAGCCGCTATTTATCACTTCCACCATCTAAAATATCACCCCACTTCCCAATTTATGAGGATCAGAATACATTCTAAATTTCTTGATGAAAATTCATATTTTTTCTGAATATCAAATTTCTTGGACCCATCATCATGTCATAAGAAGTCCATTTACAAAGGTTTCACCATGTAACCTTTCCCTTTAGACTATGAAGGAGCATTCTCTAATGCGACACACTACATGTGAGCCTCATTTTCCAACCCCTACAGCTCCAGACCTTGTTGAGTGTCAACCCTAGCATGCAAATCTTGCAAATCCATTCCAGTGAATGGACCAACTCAATCAAAGGTAGTGAAAAACCCAACATCACCCTGTGTTTCCTTATTATCTTCCCTACTAGTCACACCCATATCATTTTTCCTTTTAAGATTTAAGTGATCAACCTCCAAGAGAGAATCTATTCTCATATCAATGCCCTGTCTCATGCTAGGAAACTTACTAGAATCATTAGAAAAGCCCTGCAAGATAGAAGTTTCTTTGACTGATCCTTGCTTTCCATGCATCAGATACTTTGAGGAAGCAGACTTTAGCTTTTGTGGAACCTTATCATCATGCTGCTCATCTTCTATTTGAGAATGCTTACCATTTCATTTTCTGAAAACAGATGCATCATTCCCTCTAATGGATCAAGTTGAGAAAACATCGGATCTCCTTCAAGTTCCCAATGAATGTCCAATTGTCTTGCAATTAGAACAATAATAAGGAAAATTTTTATATTCAACTTGAATATTTAGTTTATTATTATCAGTGGATAACAAAACCTTTTTTTGTCAATGTTGAGCTTAAATCTGTTGGAGTTGTTTCCCCAGAACCAACTTCTATTTATTTTATGATAACATGTATTCATAGTTTTGAATATTAATAAACTACTTATCACATCATAATTGTTCTTATGCATAACATTGTATATGATAATTTCCTAAGAGTATCCATCACACTAAAAGATCATAATAGTTCCTCGCTATGATGAGAATCTAGAAGTGATACGACACTATTCTTAAATAAATGTTCTATAGCCAGATGATATCATTGTTAGAGTTGGTTTCCTAGGACCAACTATTTTTACTTTGATAAATATTCAATGTGTTGAATATTAATAAAACTTATTATTACATATTATTTGTTGTTCTGAAAGATTCTAATGTAATAATGTTCTAGAGTCTATGTCACATTGATAAGGTTATAACAGTTCCCCGCTATGATGAGAAGCTTGATGTGCTATGAAGATATTCTCAAATAATGTTCTATGGTTAGATAATGTACTAGGATGGGTCACATAGTACATAGACTATTAGGTATGAGTACTTATAAGTAGATGAGACTTCTTCTCATGAAGTTAACACTTAGTAATCTCTAAGATGGGAGATTATGAGAATATACCTGCCAGTATGAATTCTTCATGTTTTGGTGTCATCAGATATTCCTATCTACGAGTGTGTGTGATGATCCTTAGACTTTAAGATTATTATTAATGCATTTTACAACTCATGTACTTATATGTATTTCATAAACCATGATGATAAAAGTTCATGGTGAAGTTGGATATGTTGGGTGCTTCACAAGTGACATGCCATTAATGAATAAGTCGAGGAAGGATTTGTCCCTTCCATCTTTATTTAAGCTGATATATTGACCCTTTGATTGGAATAGAACCATCACATTAAATTCCATGGCCATGGTGTAATGATGTGTTTATTTTAGATAGTTAAATAAAGACATATCAAGCATATAGTTTGGTGACACAGATGTGAAACGTTCTTGATGAGATATTGTGACAAAGATATTATATTACATAGTGAGCGTTTTTATGTAGTTGTCAACGTTGTGACATTAAGTTCTTTCTCTTGGGTACCATGACCCTTTTCTAGACAGTAATTTTGAACTTTAGGTAAGCCTTCCTAATGCCAATGAGAAATAATCTTAGAGGGTCACACACTAAGTGTTTCCGTTGATCTCGATTAAATTCTATTTGAGTTTAATTAGTGGAAAAAATATTATTCTCAAGTCCGAGGAATAATTTTATTCAAGTTATATGGATCTCATAAATTAAATAAATATTTATTTAGCAGCATATGAATAAAATATTTATTTTATTTATTGAATCTTTTAATAAATATTTATTCACTAGATTGTGAATAAAATATTTATTTATGAATAAAATATTTATTTGGTTATTCAATAAATGTTGGAGGAGTTCGAATGGACCAAAACCGAGTCTGGTGATAAATATTAATTAACAAGACCACTACATAATTTTATTATTGTGCAAGTTGGCACACACCACAAAATAGTAATAATATAATTATTATTATACGGAATGAGGTTTATTAAATGTAATAAATGTTATTTAATGGACTATATGAAATTAAATAATATTTTAACTTAAATCCTAAATCTATAAATAAACTACTATGTATATTGTGTAGAGTATCCAAAATTGAGAATAGAGACTTGTTGTGCACAATGAATTATCTCCCAACTCCCCCTTCTCTCTCCCTCTCAAGAATGAGAAGATTAAGTGAGATTTTTTCAAGTCTGAAGAACGAGTGATCAAGAACGAACAACATAAGGCATTCTACTCACCACACTAGCACCCATAGATTGAGTGGTATTGCTCAGAGATCATAGGAGAACGTATGGATCACCGCTAGAGGGATTCTATCCTTGGATCCTTATAGTGCAATGATAGTAATCCAAAAGGGTCTTTTCGAATGATCTATATTCACCAACGAAGTAAGTTCCTAAGACCACATATTTATTTAATCAAATATTAAATAGATTAATTATAAATTTGACATGCAAGATACTCACTCTTGGTTTTGGGAAACAATTATGAAAATAAATTTTAATATATCACCCACCAACGCATGCGTTTTCTCCTCCCGAAACCAAAAAGTGGTATCAAAGCAGTCAGGTTTAAATTTATAATTATTTATTTGATTTTTTATCTTTGCACAATTGTGGTTAGATATTCATTTCATGTTATGCGTTCTTTAATTTTATTTGAATTGACATGTTATCGACATATTAATCATGTTTGTTCAGTGTTTAATTTTATTAAAGGTTTAAGAACAAATGAAGAACGACCAAAGATGCCATCAGAAAGTGCCAAATCATTGGACAGTAAAACCGGGTCACACGACGTGCGACTATAGCACACGCCGTATACCCATACATATTGTATCTAGATGCGTCAAGTAATTACTTACATGCGGTGCTTTTATTTCACACCATGTGTTGACTGGGCCAACCTGTCACATGACAAGCAAATACAGGGTGTGTAGATATCATGTACACATTGTGTGGTCTGGCCGAGTTAACATGCCAAAGCCTCAAGCGTCTGAATTGGATATACAACAACTGAGGTACAAGACTTGTAGCTGCATGTACATTCCGTGTAGTCATATATTAATGGAAAAAATTAAAATTACATTAAATTTGAAAATTATAGCATTAAAACCTTATTTTATTGATTGTAACACCATTTTATGTTTGAAAATTTAATAACGGTTTTAAAGAATTTTAAATGCTCAATTAATTTATTGTAATTAATATGTCACTATTGGTTCTGCCGTTTATTTTCCATGAATGTCATTAATGATGGGTATCTCCAAATAAGATCAGATGATCATTAAAATGAAAGGGAATTAATTAATTAATTAATTAATTAATTAATTAATTAATTAATGCAAGCACATTTCTCTTAAATAATAAAAAATGAATAAATAAATAAATGCTAGGCATTTACTTTTGCGTATTCGTTGCATGTATGACCGTTCATGAGCTTGACCAAGACATGTGTATGTGCGGGATGTTTTAATTTAATTCATTTCATAAGTTTGAAATTATTTAATATTAAATTAAATGATGGAATGTGAGTCATCCCTTCCTCCATTATTATATAGGACCTATGTGTCTAAGGATATTTATGTATCCTCCTTTAACCAATCATTTGATTCTACTCACCTGTGTGTGAGTAATAAATATTTGTAATTAATGGATCATCCCAAGGTGCATGGAGGAGGTTCAAGACAAAAACATAATGATCCCAACCTAGGTGATACACAGGTGGATAGGTGGAATGCTGTAAATCATGCCAAGACTAGAAATAAGAGTTATTTCCCTTAGGCCAAAGGTTGATTTAATGTCCGCTCATTAAATCAACCTTTAGATAAAGCTCATGAATGGGTCATTTAATTATTTATTTATTTTTATATATAAAATTATTTATTTTATGGATGCAATACAATGATCATATAAATAAATAAATTAATGTGCAAAGATGGAAATTAAATAAATGAATTATGTGTAAATGTTTTATCCAACATGGTTAATTAATTAAGAAACATCCACTTAATATTAACAAGATGTTTAAAGGATAAAACAAGATAAAATTTATGCATAATAAATTAAAATACCTCAATTAAATGTTAAGTCAGACTAAGACTTATATTACTTGATTGAGAATGAAACCATAGAACTAAGTATAGTACATGAACAAAGTCTAGAAACTTTTATCGGGAAGTTATCATGAGAGTTTTGGGTAGTCTTAACCGAAATTTCATTGAGTTTAATTACCAAAGTCTATTCAAGACAAACTTGGAGGAAAGTGGTGAGGAAATCTATGTCAGGATTTCAAGATATTTGAATCCACTCAACGGATCAAGAAGCTTCAAGTCTGTAGTTGGTAAGATCGCCTACCTTGTAATGATCCAAACTTTTATCAATTCAATTTCTGCATTCTTGTAGTAATGTCAAAATCATATAAAATCAAATTAGTAAACACAATGCCACACCATGATTTAATGAACTAATATGTGACCTTTAAACATAAATTTTCTACTTCTGTTTCTTGAATTTCGAAAATCTAACATTCACGGTTGTGATCAGGAAGATATTTGGAGTCCGATAGGACAAATTTAATTTTTGGGGAATAGTAACCTACCCTTATGAATAGTAATATACCCTTATGATTAGTAATATGGACCTTATGAATATTAAATCTTCTAAAAGAATATTAACCTCACCCATGAATGTATAAATAAAATTAAGGCATCTTATAAATGATAACATGACCATAATAAAAGTATTGGTATTTTTTTTGTAAGTAATAAATAAATAATTATAATTAATTAATTAATTTAAAATAAAATGTATTTTATTAAAATTTGTTCATAAAATAACAATTTTATGTCTTCTAGTTTTAAGATAATTTTATAATACCTTATGTAATTTTTGAAAGCATTATAAAATCAGTTTTAATTTTAAAATCTGCATTTTTCAAGTAAATTATAATTTTAATTAAAAATTAAATTGTTCATATTTAGAGAATTATTTTTGAAAAATGGAGTTTTTTTTGGATTCTACATTCCAAAAAATAGTTAGGGCGATTTTTTGGTATTTTTTTGAAATACTTTAATTTTTAGTGAATAGTGAAATTCGATAATTTAAAAAATATGCTAGATAAATGAATTTATACATCATGCTTGAGTCATGGATAATATAAATAGACATTGGTTCAAACTCACATAAAATTATTACTATTTTTATTCACAATAATCCTCACTATTTCCTGTCTTGTAAAGAAATAATAAATTAATGAATATAATATTAAGAAAACCCTCCTCCCGTCCACTATAAATACCACCCCTCACACCCTCATTTATTCACATATCTCAAGCTTCAAGCCTTAAATAAATTATTCAAAAATCTCCCCCAATATACTTTCACACATCTATCATCCCTTAGTCTCCTAAAAATACCAAATCCTCTCTCCTAAATAGGCTCTCAAAGGAGATAAACTCAATAGGAAAATTCCTCTTTCCGATTATTTTATTTTCTTTCAAGTTCCTTTCTTTTCTTTTTATTTACTCACCTAATTTCACCCAAATGGTATGATAACTACAGTAACATACATTTAATATAATTATATTATTATAATGGGATATTTCATCATAATCTCACCTTCCCTCTCATTTTATACTATAAATGAAAACACCATCCGAGATGTGTTAATTTATCACATTCAAGGATGATGGGTTTTAAATTTGCATTACCATCTTATAGACTGGCCATGAAACCATTTTAATGGTTGAAAAAGATCATAATATATTTATTTTATCTTATGTGATGTTTTGGAATCCTTATACACTCATGATATAAAATAATAATACAAAATAAGTTCATTGTGAGCAAAACCGCCAAATTAATCCAAGCATTTATCATTAAAATTTTATCTAATGATTCATCCTCATGGTATATAAAAAAAATCATTATAAGATCATTTATATCTCTATAATTTCACTAATAATATATATGAACAATTTTGTATGTTTAAACACATTTCAAATGAACATCCATTCAGGAATACAAGTGAACCATTCATAAAAGCTAAGAAAATTAACACTCCCGAACAATGAATTTAAGCTCTATAACTCATCCAAAGGTCCATAAAAGAACTTAAAAAAACAATAATAAATAAAAATCATGTATTAAAGGCTATTTAATTTTCAATTATGGAATATAATGTCATTATATAAGACTTTAAAGTAAAGAAAGCGTTCAGATACAAGGTAAGAGGAAATTCTCGAACCCAACTCTCTTACTTTGGGTTTTACCTCTTCAACCCATTTTCAGTATGGATATGACTTAAAAATCATTTTTTCATCATTATCTTACCTTTTCCGGGATATAAAATTTCTCTAATTTATTTTATGAAAAATTCAATGTTTCCAAAAGAACTCTTCTTTTAAATAAAAAAACCCTTTTTACTTCTCGAAGATTATTTCACTCTTCACACAAGGTTAATAGTTCTATGTCAAGAATGTTATTCCCTATTTATTTTGGAAACCAAATGTTTATTAATGTGTGATTTGTGATGTGAAACCCATTTCTTTCCATGGGTTATTTTATGTTCAAATTTGACATATTTTCTATGTGGCATGCATGATAATATAAATGTTATGATGTGACGAGTGCGCTATGACGGGTGTGCCTAGAATTATACAGTGCTCTAATGCATTGGGTAAAGTGATGAGTCTCATGAGTTAAAGTGAGATGATGTGTGAACATGATGCTAGATTTGTTCACAACTATGTGTGGTAGTTAACCACTAAGACACGATGTTTCATTTTTATGCATTGCCACATTCCATGCTATTATATAAATGATGTTATGATTATGCTCACCCCATGTTACATTGTTTCATATTCTTGTATTTACTCTTACTATCATTTTATATCACCCCTTTTTTATGTATATACTCAGGTGTCTACATGTTCTAAGGAGTACACAAGGGTCGATAATAAGCTAGAGAAGAAGAAATTAAATAATTTTTTATGCTTTATGTCGCAAATGCTATGTATGTTCTTAGTTTTCCCAAGACACTAAACCTTTATATAATCTTTTTGTAATTTTTTATGTTGTTTATCATTAAAATGATGTAAAAGTAATGTAATAAAAGAAGGGTTGGTATAGTTGGTATTATAGGAAAGGTTTAGTTAATTTGAGAATTAGGATTAGTGAACCCTAGAGAAAACCTCTAGTACGAAACTAAATACAAATATGCACATAAGAAGATTTTATAAACATAGGGATACCATAAGATACGATTTTAGTGTAAATTTCACAAATGTATAAATTATTTATTCATGACTCATTGACTTATGTTTTGTTTGAAGATTTTCTATTTTAGAAAATAGTGGGAACCAGGAGAAACCAGGCCAACAACCTGTGCGAGGTCCAATGCAATGATTGACCGAATGAAATCCCCAATGCTTTAGGAGGTGGAGTTCAAAATTTTATGGTGATTATTACCCATCTATCTCAGGTTAGGAACAATAACCTGAATAATGTGGAATGTCCTCCTTCACCTAAGAGGGAGAAACTAGCTATCGAGTGTTTTATGCGACAATGACCACCAACGTTTAGTGGATCTTTTGATCCACTAATTACAGAATAGTGGGTCAACTTCATAGAGAATATATTTTCTGTGATTCACTATTCTAAGATAGAGAATGTGATTCTGTCTGTTTATCATCTAGATGGAGAGGCCGATCAATGGTGGGCTTTGATTAAGAACACCAAGATGACTAACAAAATTGAAGAGATGGCATGAGAAGACTTTAAGATCATGTTTATTAATAAGTATTTTCCAATAACTCTTCATAAAAATATGAAGAGAGAATTTATAGAGCTCAATAAAAAGTAAGGAGAATTTTTCATGGCCTACGAAATGAATTTCACAAGGCTTGTAACGTACACTTCAGATTTTTTTATCAACAATGATAGAAAAATTGATAGATTCTTTAGTGGGTTAAAACCACACCTTCGAAAGGCTCTTGCAATTCAAGACTTTGGGAGTTATAAATAAGTTGTTTGTTGTGATTTTAAAGTGGATATAGAGTTTGGAGAATAGTCCTAAGGCTATGGTGATAATAAATGAAATATGGAGTTTCATACCAGAGGTTCTAATGAGAAATGTGAAAAGAAAACTCAACCACCCACATGTCAAAAATGTGGGAAGAAGCGTTATGGGAATTGTCTCAAAGGGATGATGAAATGTTTCAAGTGTGGTAGATAATTACACCAAGCTCTTGAATGTCAAAAAAACATTATAAGGAAGGAGAATGTGGTGGAAGAAAGGAAAGCACCAACCATGGTCCAATGATACAACTATAGGGAGAAAGAGCACTATGCAAGCCAGTGCACTAAACCTCAAGCCCTTGACGGTAATCAGCGTTTGCAGCCACTAAATACAAAGAAAAAGGTAAGTCTTATTCTATAACTACTATATAAGTTGAGCAAGAAAATGAAGTCATACAAGGTACACTTTCTATTCACTCAAGAATGAAAAAAATTCTTATTTGATTATGGTTCTATGCATTCCTTTATATATTGAAAATTTTCTAGAAATATGGAATAAAATCCCTAAAACCTTGAAGTATATATATATATAAAAACACCTAGTGGTGAAATCATTTCAATCCAAGTGTTGGAATATTCTCCTGTTGGCGTATGTGGGAAGATTCTTCCAGTGAATGTCATGCTACTTCCTTGGGTGGAATTTAATGCTATAATGGGAATGGATTGACTCTCATTATATAGAGCACATATCAACTATCAGAAAAAGGAAACATCTTTTCATATTCTGAACCATCCCATGCTTCTATACAAATTAAAGGAATATCATGAACCTCCTTTGAAAAATCCTTCAATGGTGTAGGTGTTGATTCCCTGTGAAGAGGCATACCTCACTCAAATAGTTGAGTCAAAGGAAAGTGTCAACCTAGAGGAAATTCCCATCATGAGGGAATACAATGATGTATTTCCTGAGGAGTTACCATGACTTCCCCCAGATCATGAGGTAGAGTTATCCATAGAAATCATACATGGAGATACTCCTATCTCAAATATCCCTATAGGATGTCTCCTATCAAACTGGAGGAGTTAAAGAAGCAACTGTAAGGGCATTTGGACAAAGGTTTCATATGACCTAGTGCATCACCTTGGGGTGCTCTAGTTCTCTTTGTGAAGAAGAAGGATGGATCAATGTGGTTGTTTATCGATTATCAAGAACTCAAAAAGATCAAAAGTGAAGGAATTTTTATGGACCCTTAAAAAACAAAGATGATTAAGGAATGTACCAGACCCTCTAGTGTCATAGAAGTCCATAGTTTTCTTGGATTAGTGGGGTACTACCAATGTTTTGTGGAATATTTCTCACAATTTCAAGCCCACTAACTAAGTTAACAAGGAAAGAGGTAAATTATGTCTGGACAGAATAATGTGATAGAAGCTTTAGGGAGCTAAAGAAAAGGCTGATCACTGAACTTGTACTCACATAACCAAAGAGTAGAGAAAGTTTTGTGATATATAGTGATGATTAAAATAAATTATTGGGTTGTGTACTCATGAAAAATGATAATGTGATAGCCTACTCCTCACGACAGTTGAATATCCATGATAAGAACTACTCGGCGCATGATCTAGATCTAGTAGCTGTGATTTTTTCCTTAAAAATATGGCGACACTACCACTGATCACAAGAGTTTAAAGTATATATTCACAAAAAATGACACCAACATGCATCAAATGAGATGGTTATAGCTAATCAAAGATTACAGTTTCTCTATTCACTATCATCCTGGAAAGGCAAACAAGGTAGCTGATGCTTTAAGAAGAAAAGAACCTTATACTCTATCCATATTGCAGATTGAGAAAGACCCTATCTTCATGGATATGCAAAGTATGGATTTGGAAATCAAAATGATAGGGAATACATCCTACCTTTCCCAAATTAATTACCAACCATCCACTTGAGAGAATATTAAGAAAGCATAAAGGGATGATTTAGAGCTACAAAAGATGGTGAATTTAGTAAGGAAGGGAAGATTCTAGAGTTCCATATTGACTATGATGGTGTGATTCGGTTTGGAGCCTGGATTTGTGTACCTTCATCACCTGAGATAAAGATGGAGCTATTTGATAATGAACACAGGTCACCTTTCTCCATCTATCATGGTATCACCAAGATGTACCATGATCTTCGAGAACACTTTTGGTGGGACAACATTAAGAAGGAGATTGCTGAATATATCTCAAGGTGCTTGATATGTCAGCAAGTTGAAGTAGAGCGACAAAAGTTCAAAGGGATGATGCAACCATTGCTTATACCTAAGTGGAAATGGGAGAATGTCATTATGTAATTTTTCATGGGTATCCCAAAGACATCTAAGGGAAATAATGTGATATGGGTTGTGGTTGACCAACTCACCAAGACTTCCCATTTTGTCACTATTTGTGAAAATATCTCACTTGAAAAACTTGTAAAGTTATATGTGAAGGAAGTGGTGAGACTAAATGGGGTTCCACTATTGATTATATCTGATCGTGATCCAAGGTTCATATCTAAATTTTGGAGGATTCTCTAACATGATTTGGGTACTGAATTAAATTTTAGCATGGCCTATCACCCACAAACTGATGGCCATACCAAAAGAACTATTCAGATGCTCTAAGATATGCTAAGTGCAATTTCTTTAGAATTAAAAGGTGGATAAGATCAGAAACTACCATTGGTTGAGTTCTCATACAAAAATAGCTTCCACTCAAGTATTTAGATGGCTCCATATGAAGCTCTTCATGGAAAGCGATGTAGAACTCCAACCTATTGGGATGGAGTTGGAGAAAGAAATCTACTTGGACCTGATCTTGTACAAGAGATGATAGAGAAGGTTCAAGTAATCTAGAATCATATCAAAGCTGCTCAAATTTGGAAAAAGAGTTATTCTAACAACCGTCAAAGGGACTTGGAGTTCGAAGTTAGAGATAAAGTCTTCCTTCAAATATCTCCATGGAAGAGAGTCATGTGGTTTGTAAAGAAAGGGAAACTAAGCCCAAGGTACATTGGCCTCTTTGAGATCATTAACCACATAGGATCCGTGGCCTATCAACTTGAACTTCCACTAAATATGGCTCAAATTCATGATGTGTTTCATGTATCACTCCTAAGGAAGTACATACCAAATCCCTCACATGTGCTGAACTCAAAGGTGGTACAACTGGAAGTTGATCTCTCTTAGGAGGAGCAACCAGTAAAGATTCTGGACCAGAGAGATAAGGTTCTACACAAAAAGAAAACCTAACTTGTAAAAGTGTTGTGAAGGAACCATAAGTATTAATAAACAACTTGGGAACCAGAGGATTCAAAGAAGGATAAGTACCCTCACCTATTTATGTAAAATGAAATTTCAAGGGTGTAATTTCAAATGGGGGGAAGAATGTAACGACCTGAACTTTTATCAATGAAATTTCTAACTTCTTGTAGTAATGTCATAATAATATAAAATCACATTAGGAAACAATTCCACATAATTATTAAATAAACAACTATATAAACTTTAATCATAAATTTTCCACTTCTGTGTTTTGAATTTCGAAAATCTGACATTCACGGTTGCGATTAGTAAGATGTTCGGAGTCATATAGGACAAAATTAATTTTCGGTGAATAATAACATACCCTTATGAATATTAACCTACCATTATTAATATTAATATGAACCTTATGAATAGTAAATTTTTCAAAAGAATAGTAACCTCACCCATGAATGAATAAATAAAATTTTGGCATCTTATAAGTGACAATATGACCATAGTAAAAGTATTGGTATATTTTGTAAGTCATAAATGATTAATTATAATTAATTAATTAATTTAAAAGAAAATTAATTTTCCTAAAATGTGTTCATAAATTAACAATTTTATGTCTTCTGGTTTTAATATAATTTTATAAGACCATATGTAATTTTTGAAAGCATTATAAAATCAGTTTTAATTTAAAAATATGTAATTTTCAAATAAATTATGATTTTAATTAAAAATTAAATTGTTTCATATTTACAGACTTATTTTTTAAAAATATAGTTCATTTTTGGAATCTACACATCAAAAAATGGTTAGGGTTAATTTTTTGTATTTTTCTGAAATACTTTAATTTTTGGTGAATAATGAAAATCGATAATTTACAAAATTTGCTAAATAAATGAATTTTTACATCATGATTGAATCATTAATGATGTAAATGACCATTGTTTTGAATTAAAATGAAATTATTACTATTTTTAGTCACAATAATCCCTACAATTTCTTGTATTGTGGATAAATAATGAATTAATGTATACAATATTAAGAAAACCCTCCTCCCCTCCACTATAAACACCACCCCTTACACCCTCATTTCTTCACACCTCTCAAGATTCAAGACTTAAATAAATTATACCAAAATCTCCTCCAAACTACTTCCCCATGTCGATCATCCCTTTGTATCATCAAAAGACCAAATTCTCTCCCCTAAAGAGGCTCTCAAAGGAGATAATCTCAAGAGGTAAATTCCTCTTTTCGATTCTTTTATTTTCTTTCAAGTTCCTTTCTTTTATTTTTCTTTCCTCACCTACTTTCACACAAATGGTATGATAATTACAATAAAATAAATTTATTGGGATGATATTATTATAATGAGATATTTCATCATAATCTCACCTTTCCTCACCTTTTATACTATAAATTAAAGCATCATCTGAGATGTGTTAATTTATCACATTCAAGGATGACGGGTTTTCAATTTGAATTTTCCTCTTAGATACTAGTCATGAAACCATTTTAATGATTGAGAAAGATAATAATATATTTATTTTATCTTATTTTATTATATGGATTCCTTATACACTCATGTTATAAAATAATAATACAAAACAAGTTCATTGTGAGCAAAACCACCAAATTAATCCAAGCGTTTATCATTAAAATTTTAGCTAATGATTCATCCTCATGGTATATAAAAAAATTCATTATGATATCATTTATATCTCTAGAATTTCACTAATAATATATATTAACAATTTTATATGTTTAACCACATTTCAAATGAAGATCAATTCATGAATACAAGTGAACCGTTCATAAAAACTAAGAAAATTAACACTCTCGAACAATGAATTTAATATCTATAACTCATAAAAAGGTCCATAAAAGAACTTAATAAAACCATAATAAATAAAAATAATGTATTAAAGGACATTTAATTGTTAATTAATTAATCTAGTGTCATTATATAGGACTTTAAATTGAATAAAGCATTCAGACACAAGGTAAAGGAAAATTCTCGAACCCAACTCTTTATCTTTGGGTTTTCCATATTCAACCCATTTTCAGTATAGATACACCTTAAAAATAATTTATTAATAATTATATTAACTTTTATGGTATATACATGTTATATAATTAATTTTATGAAAAATAAAATGTTTTCCAAAAGAACTCTTCTTTCACATAAACACACCCTTTTTACTTCTCGAAGATTGTTTCACTCTTCACTTAAGGTTAATGGTTCTATGTAAAGAATGATATTCCATATTTATTTTAGGAACCAAATGTTTATTAATGTATTATTTATTATGTGAAAACCATTTCTTTCCATGGGTTATTTTATGTTCAAGTTTGACATATTTTCTTTGTGTCATGCATGATAATGTAAATGTTATGATGTGACGGGTGCACCTAGAATTATATAGTGAAATATGAATGTTTTAATGTGATGGGTGCACCTAGAATTATATAGTGCTCTAATTAATTGGTAAAATTATGAACCTCATGATTTAAAGTGAAATGATGCGTGAACATGATGCTAGCTTTGTTCACAACTATTTGTGGTAGTTAACCACTAAGGAATGATGTTTCATTTTTATGAATTACCACATTCCATGAAATTATATAAATGATGTTATTATTATGCTCACCCCATGTTACATTATTTAATGTTATTATCTTTCCTATTACTAGGATTTTAGCTCACCCATTTTTTATGTATATCCTCAGGTGACTACATGTACTAAGGAGTACACAAGGGCCGATAAGAAGCTAGAGGAGAAGGAATTAAATAAATGTTTATGATTTATGTTGTAAATGTTATGTATGGTCCTATTTTGGACAAGACACTAAACCTTTGGATCCTCATTGTGTAATTTTTTATGTTGTTTATCATTAAAATTATGTAAAAGTAATTTAAGAAAAGTAGGTTCACTATATACCTAATTACATTATTACAATTTTCTTGGCCAAAGTATGGATCATTAATAAAAGTAATGGGGATCCTTACCAGTAGAATGTTAAATCAATTAGAAATTCTGAGTTTAATGGTTAGTGATTTTAAGACTTGATAAAATAGTAGGATATTTAATAAATAAATAAATAAACACATTTAATTTATTATATCTCACTTATTTTTTAATCAAGGAAAGTACTAATAATATTCTATTTTTAATTGTAAAATAAAATTACAAGTTCATTATCCACACTATCCCTATAATCAATATTGAAGAAATATAACTTCCTAACTGGAAGTAACTACCTATAGAGGTTTATACACCTTCGGGTTATGCTATGCCATGAACAAAAATCCTACATGATAGAATCCTCAATGTCTTATCCACCTGCTAAAGAGGCAAGTGGTGAAGAGTTCCTTGTCTATAAAAAACATTTGAGCGACATAGTCGAAATTCAATGTTTGATTATTTAATAAATGTCTAGTGAACTAATAGAGTCTCAAAAAAAAAAAATGAATGCATATAGCATGCTGGAGCACCTCTGTGGTCTTTACTATGAGAGAGATATACATGAACAGTTTGTGATTTCCAAGGTGCTCTTTCAAAGAAAGCTTAGAGAGGGTTCCCCAGATGGGAATCATGTAGTCAAGATAATTGGATAAATTGAGTATTTAGAGGTTCTAGGGTTTAAACTCCCCAAAGAGCTGGAAACTAACTTCATTCTAGCATCACTCCCTCATAGTTTCTCCAGATTTGTTTTGAATTTTAATATGAATAAAATTGAGAAGACTCTTCCAGACATTCTTACTCTTCTTCGCCAAGTAGATGAGGATATGAAGTGTGAAAAACCTTCCATCCTTATGGTGAACAAATAGAAAGGGAAAGTGAATAGATTTAAGACAAAAGATTCCTCACACCCTTCCAAGAAGAGGAAGACCAAGGGGAAAGCAAGGGAACAAGATGCTATTTATTTCAAATGTGTTAAGAAGGTCCACTGGAAGAAAAACTACACCCAACCAAAGAAGTATAGAGAAGATTTAGATATATTTGTTACTGAGTGTAAATTATCTATTTCTATAAATTGGGTATTAGATATAGCTTATGGTTCTCACATATGTATTCAAATACAAGAACTAAGTAGATTTAGAAAGATTGACCGAGGATAGGTAGATCTTTGAGTATCCAATGAAGCTAAACTTACTATTGTAGTTATTTGGGACTACCACCTCACGCTACCAACTAGAATGATCTTGGTTTTAATGGGTTTTTATTGTGTTCCTTTAGTTACTAAAAACATTATTTATGTATCCAAACTTGATAAATATGGATTTATTTTCAAATTTGGGAATAAAATTTTACTTCTTTTATAAAGATAACATTTTTATAGAAAGGATCATTTAAATAACGGTCTTTATGTGTTGTATTATATGAACCAAATAATAGAAATCATTAATGAAGTAACTTTACATGAATCATATCACACCCAAATTTGGAATTACCAGTTAGGTCATGTAAATGAAAATTACTTGACTAAATTACATCAAGATGAATATTTAGATTATTTTGAACTAAAACCACTTGGTGTATGTCATGCATGTTTATAAGGAAAAATGACTAAAAAACCTATTTAATGGGAAAGGTGAAAGGGATAATGAGCTTCTTAAATCAATTCATACCGATGTGTGGGGACCATTTCTGGTTGAAGCAAGGTGTGGGTACTCATACTTCATAACTTTAACTATTGATTTAATTAGATATAGATATGTCTACTTAATGAGGTATAAGTCAAATTCTTCTGAAAAATTCAAGGAATATAAGAATGAAGTTGAGATCCATCTTGGTAAGAAGATTAAGAAAATTTTCTCAGATCGTGGTGGATAATATCTTAATTAATATTTCATTGATTATCTATGAGAGTTTGAGATTTTATATAAACTCTCTCCTCCTAATATGACTCAGTGGAATAGTGTAAGTGAAAGGAGGAACCATACCTTTTTGGACATGGTCAGATCAACGATGAGTCATGAAAGTCTTCCATTATTATTTTGGGGATACATTTACAAACAAAAACATTTGTACTAAACTGAGTTCTAACTAAAGAAATAAATGGTATAACATACCAATTATGGAATGGAAAGAAACATGTGTTTTCTTAATTACATGTGTGGGGTTGAAAAACATTTTTTAAGGCCCCTTTAGGTAACAAGATTGTACCCCGAGGCACAAAGTATATCTTTATAGGATATCCCAAAGAAACAAAGGGATACTATCTATACAATCCTTCATACAAAAAGGTTGTGGCTGACAAAAATCCCACATTTCTTGAAAAGGATCTTATATAAAAAAGAGATAGTGGGAGAGAGATATACTTTGATGAAGTCCATGATCAATATACACAATATTTGACATAATAACAAATCCCACAAAGCCCTATGGAAGAAGAAATTTTTCCAGATACATAATTACTACATAGGTCTACTAGAGAGGTTAGAGAACCATAACAGTATGGTTTTCTAGTCACTATGGATGGTGACTCATTATTAGTTGATAATAATGACCCTCTAACCTACAAGGAAGCAATAAGTGGAACAAATGTTCCCAAGTGGCACGAAGCTATAAATTATGAAATGGATTCCATATACCAAAATCGAGTCTGGATTTTGGTAGACCCACCAGTCGATGTAAATCCTGTTGGTTGCACATGGGTATTCAAGAAGAAACTGGACATGGAAGGACAAGTCAGTACCTATAAGGCATGAATGGTTGCAAAAGGTTTTAAACAGAGTCAAGGAATTGACTAAGACGATACCTTTTCACTAGTTTCCATGCTGAAATCCATCAGAATTATACTTTCCATTATGGTTTTCCATGATTATGATATTTGAAAAATAGATTTCAAAATAGTCTTCCTTAATAGGAAAATTCCGGAAGATGTCTATATGACACAACTCAAAAGGTTTGTGACTCCAAATGATGCCAATAAGGTATGAAAGTTGCAAAGATCCACTTATGGTTTAAAGAAATCATCCAAGTGAAGAAACATTAGTTTTGATGAGGTTATAACAGAATTCAGTTTCATAAATAATGAATACAAGATGTGTTTCTATAAATGGTTTAGTGGGAGTGCAGTCATTTTCTTAATAGTACATGTTGATGACATATTACTCATTGGAAATGAAATACCAGTCTTATAGTATTTTAAGGTGTGTTTGAAAAAATGATTCTCTATGAAGGACTTTGGGTGAGGTGGCATATATTTTTTGGGATCAAGATCCATCTTGATAGATCCAAGAGGTTGCTCAACATAAGGCACAGTGCATACATTAATAAGATACTAAAGATATTAAGTATGGAACAATACAAGAGGGGATTGTTTCCAACATCACATGGCATTCATATTTCAAGGAAAAAGTGTCCTCAGACACATGAGGAAAGAAACAGAATGATAAGGATTCCATACACATCAATAATTGTGTTCGTCATGTTTACTATGCTATGTAATTTTCTAGATGTCTCCTAAGAATTAAGTTTGATAGGAAGATATAAAGCTGATCTAGGTGACCACCATTGGATGGAAATTAAGACTATCCTTATGTATCTAAGGAATAATAAGGATATGTTCTTGTTTTATAGAGGATATGGGGAACTGTTCATTAGAGGATATGAAAATGATAGTTTTAAAACTGATCAAGATGACATGAAGTCAAAAACAGGATATATATTCACTTTGAATTGAGGTGCTATGTGATGGAAGAGCTTAAATAAGGCCGTGTTTGTAGATTCTAAAGTAGAGTCTAAGTATATTGAAACTTTTGAGGAAGCTAATGAATAAGTATGGATATGAAACTTCATCCAAGATCTTGATGTGGTACCTAGTAGTAAAGATCCTATCACACTCAATTGTGATAATACTGTAGTGATGGATCTTGCAAAAGATCCAAGGTCACATCAGCGAAAGAAACACATACTTCAGAAGTATCATCTCTTGAGAGATTTTTCTCAGAAAGGTGAAGTTACAGTGAGAACTATTTCCACAAAAGAAAACATGGAAGACCCCTTGAATAAAGCCTTGAATCAACAGAAACATGACTATCATGTGAGGTCTAGTGGACTAAAGGTCACAGGTAGTTGGCTCTAGTTCAAGTGGGAGTTTATTAGAGTTGGTGTCATAGGACCAAATTTTTGTACTTTGATTACTTAATATTATATGTATTTAATATTAATAAAACTTTTTATTACATATTGTTTGTTGTTATATATAAACATAATATAATAATGTCCTAGATTTTATGTCACATTGATAAGGTCATTATAGTTCTCCACTATGATGAGAACCTTGATATACTATGATGATATTTTCAAATAATGTTCTGTGGTTGGATAACGTACTATGATGGGACACATAGTACATAGACTATCAGGTGTGAGTACTCATAAGTAAATGAGGTTTCTTATCATGAAGTCCGCACTTAGTAATCTCCAAGATGAGAGATTATGAGAACAAACCCACTAATAGGAATTTTACATGTTTTGGTGTCATTAGATATTCCTATCAATGAGAATGTGTGATGGTCCTTAGACTTTAATATTATTATTAATGCATGTTACAACTCGCATACTTATATGTATTTCATAAACCATGAAGATAACAGTTCATGGAGAAGTTGGATACATTGGATGAATCATGAGTGACAAGTCATTAATGAATATGTTGGGGAAGGATTTTTCCCTACTATAATTATGGAAGTTGATATCTTAACCCTGTGATTGGAATAGAATCGTCACATTAAATTCCATGGCCATGGTGTAACGATGTGTTTATTTTAAATAGTCAATGAAAGACATATCGAGAATATAGGTTGGTGACACAGATATGCAACTATCATGATGAAATATTGTTACAAAGGGATTATATTACATAGTGATTATTTATAATTGGTTGTCGATGTTTCAACATTAAGTTCTTTCTCTTGGGTTCCTTGACCCATTTCTAGATAGTAATCTTGGATTTTATGTAAGCCCACCTATTTTCAATGAGAAAGAATCATGGAGGGCCACACACTAAGTGTTTTCGTTGATCTCTATAAAATTATATTTGAGTTTAATTAATGGAATAAATATTGTTCTCAAGTCTTAGGAATAATTTTATTCAAGTTATATTGATCGCATAAATTAAATAAATATTTATTATTCGAAATGTAAATGAAATATTTATTTTATTTATTAAATATTTTAAAAAATATTTATTCAATTGATTGTGAATAAAATATTTATTTGGTTATTAAATAAATATTGGGAGGATTTCTAATGAACCAAGATTGAGTCTGGTGACAAATATTAATTAACAAGACTATTACATAATATTTGTTATTGTGAAAGCTAAAACACACCACAAAATAGTAATAATATAATTATTATGTGGAATGGGGTTTATTAAAGTTAATAAATGTTATTTAATGGATGTTATGCAATTAAATAATATTTTAACTTAAATACTAACTCTATAAATAGACAGCTATGTCTATTGTGTAGATTATCCAAAATTGAGAATAGAGAATTATTTCACACAATGAATTCTCTCTCAACTCCTCATTTTATATCCCTATCAAGAATGATAATTTTAAGAGATATTTCTTCAATATCGAAGAATGAGTGATTAAGAATGAATAACATAAGACATTTGACTCACCGTGCTAGCACCCAAAGATAGAGTGGTGTTTCTCAGAGATTATAAGAGCATATGTGGATCACCTATTGAGGGATTCTATACTTGGATCCTTAGAATGAAATGATGGTAATCCAAAAGGGGATTTTCAGATGATCAAACTCCACCAATGAAGAAAGTTCCTAATCCTAGGTATTTATTTCTTCAAATATTAAATAAATTTATTATAAATTTGATAGGAAAGATCCTCGCTCTTGGTTTAGAGAAATGATTGTTAAAAGAAATTTTAATATATCACCCACCAATGAACACTTCCCACAGCACTCCCAGTTTCAAGTAAGTAACCTTTTATTTATGCTTTTTAAGTATGTAAAGTTTATGGGTAAAATTTTGGGTGAGTTTGGAGAACTTTTGGAGTTATTTTGGGGATTTTCTATAGGTGAATGGTTAGTGCACAATTTAGTAAAACTGTGAAACACTTATAAGAAACCATACATAATGAAATATAGGCAAAGGAGAAGGAAAACAGGCTATGTATGGTTTGTACAAACTGTGTGGAATCCTAGGAGAAACTGTACCTTGTTGAGCAATGAGCTTTAGAATGGTTGGTGCATGATTTGGAAACCATGTGAGCTAACCGTGTGAGGTTCATTCTTGAGGTAGTTGTTGGTGAACAATTAGTGCATAGTTTTTCTAACCGTGCGACTAAACTATGTGTGGTTAAAAAACTAGATCCTAAAAAAGTGTATCTAGGTTAGCCTTGTGTTTTAATGCCCTATTTTTACCCCAAAATACCCCTAACTTGTAATTTTCCCCTCTCAAAGGTTTTATAACCTCTACCCATAGAATTGGAAGCGATTTGGAGCCATTACTTGGTGTATTGAAGCTTGATTCTTACGGTAAGGGATTGTTCTTGGTTGTTCTTGGTAGTTTTGTTAGATATACTTCACCCTCTCTCTTAGATTCTTAGATCTATATCTGATGTGGGTAGATCTAGGGTTGCAGATGCCAAATATGATTATATTTGGCATGGTTTATGACAAGGGAATAGATCTAAGGTGGGTTCATTGAGATTTAACCCGGTTTCTTTGGCGTTTGAGTGCCGTTATTCATTTTCATCATAAAAATCAAGGTATGTGGATTCACTCTCAACTCCTACTGATATAACTGATTGGATTAGTTTCAAATTGATTAAATTGATTATGAAATTGGTGTGAAAACATGGTAGAATCCTTCTTTAGTGATGGTTGTGGATTTTTGTGAAATTGTGGTGTAAGTGCTTTGATAAATGATTTGAAAATGTTGATTTTAAAATAGCTGCTTGGTTTGATTTATGGAAAAAGTATTTCAATAAAAATGTTTTTTTATTGAAATGTTTTTTGTAATGATTATATCTATATGGTTAATGGGCATACTTCGTGTGTGTGTGTTCATATTTCATTACGAGGCTTGGTTGAAATTTGACCTTGTGCTCTGTGCCAAAAGCGTAATGGCACATAAGATTTAATTACCTTGTGATGACTTGGTAAATCGATGAGAAATCACTCATGAGTATGGAAATGTCATAACAAATCATTCATGTGTAGATGTTTGGATTGGAATGGGGTATGGAAAATTGGAATTAATAAAATGGTTTTGGAACATTGTTTGGTTGCTTTCCTTAGAAATTGGGGTTGTTTAAGAAAACTGTTTTACATTGGCACTTGTTTATATTTTGATATAAACCATTTTAGAAACTATTTTATATAAATGAGCTAACATGTTCTATCCTAGTGGCGTGAGTAGGGAAGTCATTGGGGAAAAATCTGCTGAGTTTCATTACTCACCCCTGCTTTGGAACTTTGGTGATTTTGTAGAAATTATTTATCAAGACATGGGAAAAGGAAAAGTATCACACATCTTTAGCAGTACATCGTAATACTTGGGATGTTGTGGAGTTCGAGAATGAAGCATGATTGAAGCTCGGAGTTTTCATTGGAGTCTTTGAGTTCTGTCTTCCGATGTGTAATTTGATAATGTAGTCTTCCACTATGGTACTTGGATTTGGTTTAATCTTGATAAATGAAATGATGAGTTGTCTTTCATTGTCATCATGCATCATATAGTGGTTTGTTTAATTATGGATTGTTTGGTTATTTGTTTTATTCATAAAGGGAAAATCATCCCCCACATGTATTGAAGCCCATAACCATTTATTTTCAGCCTTTGGAATCCTGGGGATGTCTCTTAAGGCCAAGTAATGTTCCTCCATCTTCTCAAGACAATGAGAATAAGAGGGATGTTACACTTATGATATTCTTAGAACCAATAGTCATTTGAGGGACACAAATGATACAAGCTATCAGGGGTGGAGACTCATAGAACTTTGAGGCACCTTCTCATGGTGTACACCCTTGGAAATATCTAGTGTAGGATATTATGAGAACGAGACGCACCAGTAGGAAATCCACATTTATATGTGTTATTTGATGTTCCTATCTGAAGATGTGTGTATTGATCATTAGACTTTAATATTATTATTAATGATTATTATGAGTTGTGTACTTAGACGTATTGATAAAAACCGTGATGATAGATGTTTATAGTGAGGCATGATACGTTGGGTGCGTCATGATTAATATTGCATTAATGAATAATGAAAGAAAGGATTTGTCCCTTCCACTCTTTAATGAAAATTGATATCTCAGTCCCTTTGATGGAAATGATATAGCCTAAATAAATCCATGGCCATGGTGTTCTATAAGAAAGTTCAATTTTCGGGTAGTCAAATAAAGAGACATCAAGCACATAGGTTGATGATACCAACATGCCACGTGCTTGATTTGAGATATTGTGATAAACATATTATATTACACATTATGCATTCATATGAGGTATCATGTTGTTGCGACATTAACTTCTTTCTCTATTGGTGGCTTGGTTTGTTTCTAGATTTTAACCATGGACTTTAAGCTGCTTTGCCAAATGCCACTGAGAAAGAGGCCTAGAGGGTCACACACTAAGTGTATCCATAATCTCAGTTAAATAATATATTATAATTTATTATTTAACAAGTTGAATAAATATTATTCCCAGACACTGTTTAATAATAATGCATGTATTCTTGATCGCATATATTCCATCACCAATTATTCTATATAGTATAATGTGAGTGGAATATTTAACAAATATTTATTTTCTATTTAGTGAATATAATATTTATTTATTTATTGACGAATTATGCAGTGATATTTATTTAATAAATAAATAGTCATTATTCAAGAACTGATAAATATTGTGGATGAATTTCAACTAAGTTTAATGGTTCAGTGAGAAATAATAAATATTGAATATTATTTGATTAAATAATATTTAATTCAACTCGCAAGTTAAACGCATGTCAAGAAATAATAATACCAATAATAATAATATTATTATTTGACACGAGTTTCTGTAGGGATTAAATAAATAATAAGGGGTACTTGTGAAATTATTTTATTTTAACCCTAGTAGTATATAAACCAAATTATATTATTTTTTTAATTGATCCAATTCATTTTTTTGGTTATGCACAACAGATTTGGAGAATCCTCTCAAGTTCTAAAGAGTTACCTTCTTTAAGAATGCTCCAAAAAAGAAGATCAATCTTCCTCCACCTCCCACTCTCAAGTCTAGAGGGATCATGTAGAATGCTTTGGAAGCAGTTCTCATGCCGATCGAAGGCGGATAATGAAAGAAATAGGATTTTACGTGGTAGCACCCAAAGATTCCTACGACGACGTTCAGAGATTTCTAGAACACATGTGGATCACCGCTAGAGAGAATCTACTCTTTATTCATACAAAACAACGATACACTGAGAAAAATAGCTTTTTGCGACAGGCTATTTGCGACGGGAATTAATACTGTCGCAAATAGTCCGTCCTAGAAGTTATTTGCGACGGGATTTGGGGTCCTGTCGCAAAAACGTTTGGAGCGGTTTGCGCGGAAAACCGTGGGAAGGTTATTTGCGACGGGGGTTATTCCCCCATCGCAAATAGTGCGTCAGTCCACAGGTATTTTCGACGGGTCCCTTCGCAAATACCCGATGGCGATAAATAGGTTTTTGTGATGGGATGTTCTCCCGTCGCAAATAGTGTGTCGGCAGGTACCTTTTTCGACAGGTCCCGTCGCAAATACTCTTTTAACCACCGACCGTAATTAATGCGGGCGAAGGTTTTTGCGACGGGTCCTGTCACAGAAAATACTATTTGTGACGGGTACCCTGTCGTAAATAGTCCCGTCGCAACTAATCTAACCTATATATACCCCCATCTGTTTTTTCAAATCCACTTCTCATTTCTTATTCTCTCTCTCTCTAAACTCAATTTTCAGAGAGAAAATTTGGGCGAGTTAGTTTTTTTTTTCACAAAAAAGTTGTGAAGCCATCTACATCAATAGGAGATCAAGTTTAAAGGTATTTATATTTTCTTTAATTTAGTATTTATTTCATTTTTTTGATGTTAATTTTAATTATTTTTGATTAGTTGTAATTAAATTAGATTTAAATTGTTTTGTTATCAGTATTTATTTGTAATAATAAATTGAAATTATTAGTATTAATTTTTAATAATTAGTAATAAATAATAATAATTAGCAATAAATAGGAATAATTAGTAATAAATTGGAATAATTAGCAATAAATAGGAATAATTAGCAATAAATAGGAATAATTAGCAATAAATATGAATAATAAGTAATAAATAGGAATAATAAGTAATAAATAGGAATAATTAGTAATAAATAGGAATAATTGGTAATAAATAAGAATAATTAGTAATAAATAGGAATAGTTAGTAATAAATAGAAATAATTTGTAATAAATAGGAATAATTAGGAATAAATAGGAAAAGTTAGCAATAAATAGTAATAAATAGCACTAAATAGTAATAAATAGAAATAATTAAAATTAAATAGTAATAAATAGCAACAAATAGTAATAATTATAAATAAATAGTAATAAATAGGAATAATTAGTAATAAAGAGGAATAATTAGTAATAAAGAGGAATAATTAGTAATAAATAGGAATAATAAGTAATAAATATGAATAATTAGCAATAAATAGGAATAATTAGTAATAAATAGGAATAATTAGTAATAAATAGGAATAATTAGTAATAAATAGGAATAATTAGAAATAATTAGTAATAAATAGGAATAATTAGGAATAAATAGCAACAAATAGAAACAAATAGCAATAATTAGTAATAAATAGCAATAATTAGTAATAAATAGCAATAATTAGTAATAAATAGAAATAATTAGTAACAAATAGCAATAATAACTAATAAATAGCAACAATTAGTAATAAATAGGAATAAATAGTAATAAATTGGAATAAATAGTAATAAATAGAAATAATTAGGAATAAATAGTAATAAATAGGAATAATTAGTAATAAATAGGAATAATTAGTAATAAATAGGAATAATTTGTAATAAATAGGAATAATTAGTAATAAATAGAAATAATTAGTAATAAATAGGAATAATTAGTAATAAATAGGTATAATTAGAAATAATTAGTAATAAACAGAAATAATTAGGAATAATTCGGAATAATTAGTAATAAATAACAATAATTAGTAATAAATAGTAATAATTAGGAATAATTAGGAATAATTCATAATAAATAGAAATAATTAGTAATAAATAGCAATAATTAGTAGCAAATAGCAATAATTAGTAATAATTCGCAATAATTAGTAATAAATAGCAATAATTAGTAATAAATAGGAACAATTCCTAATAAATGGGAATAAATAGTAATAATTTGCAATAAATAGGAATAATTAGCAATAAATAGGAATAATTAGCAATAAATTGGAATAATTAGCAATAATTAGCAATAAATAGGAATAATTAGAAATAAATAGGAATAATTAGAAATAATTAGCATTAAATAGGAATAATTAGCAATAAATAGGAATAATTATAAATAATTATGAATAAATGGCAATAATTAAAAATAAATAACAATAATAAGAAATAAATAGCAATAATTAGAAATAAATTGGAATAATTAGAAATAAATAGTAATAATTAGAAATAAATAGGAATAATTAGAAATAAATAGTAATAATTAGGAATAATTTGTAATAAATAGGAATAATTAGTAATAAATAGGAATAATTAGTAATAAATAGGAATAATTAGTAATAAATAGTAATAATTAGTAATAAATAGGAATAAATAGTAATAATTAGTAATAAATAGTAATAATTAGGAATAAATAGTAATAATTAGCAATAAATAGTAATAATTAGCAATAAATAGTAATAATTAGCAATAAATAGTAATAATTAGCAATAAATAGTAATAATTAGCAATAAATAATAATAATTAGTAATAAATACGAATAATTAGTAATAAATAGGAATAATTAGTAAATAATAGGAATAATTATAAATAATTAGTAATAAATAGAAATAATTAGTAATAAATAGCAACAATTAGAAATAATTAGTAATAAATAGAAATAATTAGTAATAAATAGCAATAATTAGTAATAATTTACAATAAATATGAATAAATACGAATAAATAGGAATAAATAGGAATAAATACGAATAATTAGTAACAATTAGCAATAATTAGCAATAATTAGGAATAATTAGCAAAAACTAGGAATAAATAGAAATAAATAGGAATAAATAGCAATAATTGGGAATAAATAGAAATAAATAGGAATAAATAAGAATAAATAGGAATAAATATGAATAAATAGGAATAAATAAGAATAAATAGGAATAAATAGGAATAAATAGGAATAAATAGGAATAAATAGGAATAAATAAAAATAATTAGTAATAATTAGTTATAATTAGAAATAATTAGTAATAATTAGTAATAATTAGGAATAATTAGAAATAATATCAATTGTAATAAATTTTAATAACTTATAATAACTTGGCACAATTTCCAATGGATTGACGACACTCCTTTTTCTCGATGACTCTTCTTCTTTCAACTTTCACTAACTCAAAACATTATGAAAAGTATGCTTATACGTATGCATATCCAATATCGTATGCACAAGTTTGAATATGCATTCATAGGACCACATTTTTCAGAATGTTTTTAGGTGGTGATAGTTGCAAGAAGATGATTCATCAACAAAAAGGGGGCTCTTTTGTCCGACAGCTCATTTACTTGCATCTTTCTCTCACACTGAAATCGTAATGATGAATATGCTCAGAGGTACGCTTATACATTCTCGTATGCATGAGAATAAATATTCATACCTCCGAGCAGATTCTTCATTAGGATTTCAGTGAGAAAATTTGCAAGTAAATGATCTGTCAGACAAAAGGGTAACCGTCAATCCGCTGAAAATTGTGTTTTCCAAAATTAATGGTAATTATTAATAAGTAGTTTTAATTATTTATCTTCTTTTTTAGATAGTGTTTTTTTAATTTCAAATTATTCAAAAACAGTGATGATTTTATATTCTATAAGAAAATATGGAATAATGAAATCGACATCAATCATTATTAGATGATCGCTCTTAGATAAATCATCATAGAAATCCAAATTGTTATGGTTTAAATCTTGTATATATTGATGGTGTTAAAGCTTTCTTATCATTTGAATCATCAAAACCAGAATATGTTTTAAAAGGCACAATTAAGTGTCCTTGTAAAAAATGTGCTCTGAGAACGTTTGACACATTTGACAAGGTTGAGGGACATATCTTACGATTTGGTTTTTAACTAGATTATGTTTTTCGGTATTAACACGGTGAACACAGTTCCAGAGAAGATACTAATAACTTGATTCCAGATCCATCACGATTTCAAAATTTAGTACATGATGTTTCAGGTCCATCTGTTCAACAAACTGAAACTCAAGATGATATCGATTTAACTCTTGAGTTGGCACCATCTGAATTTTATGAGTTATTGAGGTCTGTTGAGGATGTAATATATCATGGTTGAAGGATAAGAAATTTAAAAGCGATTTAAAAATTTATGGTTATTAAATCAGATAATGCAATGTCAAACAAATGTTTTGATCAGATATTTTCTTTGGTTAAAACACTGTTACCTGAAGGAAATGTATTGCCTGTAAATTACTATGAGAGAAAGTGGTTGGTTCGTAATCTGGTCCTTAGTTATTAGAAGATTCATGCATGTGAAAATGATTGTATCTTATATTTTGGTGAAAATGAGTCATTAGATAGTTGTCCCACATGTGGACAATCGAGGTATAAAGAAGCTCAACCAGTGAAGTCTGGATCGATTCCTGTAAAATAGTTGAGATATTTTCCCCTTACACTTAGGCTGCAACATTTATTTATGTCTCAGAACATAGCGTCAATGATGTCATGGAACAAAACCGATATTTAAACTGATAAAATCTTGAATCATCCATCTGATGGTGATTCATGGAAACATTTTGACCATCTGTATCTGTCTTTTTCTTTAGAAGCCCAAAACTTGCAATTGGGTCTTTCTACTAACAGTTACTGTCTGTTTGGTTCTTATGGTAGTCGGTATTCATGTTGGCTCATATTTATAACTCTGTAAAATTTACCTTCATGGATGTTGATGAAGGAGCCCTATATCTTTTTGACCTTATTAATCCTAGGACATCCAAAAAAGAATATTGATGTTTATTTGAAACCATTGATTGATGAGTTAAATGCATTGTGGAGTAATGGTGTTAGTACATATAATGTTGCTGCGAAACAAAATTTCATATTAAAAGCTGCATTGATGTGGACGATTAGTGACTTTCTGGCATATGACATCTTATCTAGCTAGAGTACCCATGGTCCAAAATCATTTCCTTACTGTATGAAATGAAAAAAATCCTTTATGCACGTCAATGAAAAAAAACTTTACTATTTTGAATGTCATAACAGATTTCTTCCAACCAATCATCCTTTTGGATGGAAAAAATCTCATTTCATAAAAGGCACAATTGAAAGGGATGAACCTCCAAAAATGATCACAGGTAAAGAGTTAAAATCAGGGTTATTTTCATCACCTCCCATCACATTTGGGCCAACAGCAAACCAACAGAAAATTCCTGGCTTTGGAAAAGAACATAATCGGATAAAATAGAACATTTTTTGGAATCTTCCATATTGGTCTGATTTGTTGGTCTGCCACATTTTAGATGTCATGCATATTAAGAAGAAATGTTTTGATAATTTATTTCATACAGTTTTGGATACACCAGGTAAGACCAAAGATTTTGTAAAAGCACGATTGGATCTTGCCTAAATTTGTAGGCGACTAGAACATGAACTGTTTGAAAATGTCAAATCATAGAGGTTAATGAAGCCAAAAGAAGCTTATACACTGTCCAAAGAGAGTCTCTTATAATTTTGTCAGTGGATTGCAGATTAGAGACTTCCTAATGACTATGATTCCAATTTGGGCAGATGTATTAAGAATGATCATATTACCGGATTAAAAGGTCATGATTATCATGTTATAATGGAAATACTTATGCCGATTGGATTCATAGGTTTGTTTAATTCTATGATTTGGGATTAAATAATAGACATATCATATTTTTTTAGAGATATTTGTGCAGTGACAACATACTATGATGCACTAAGAAAACTGGAAGAAGATGTTGTTGTAATTATATGTAAATTGGAAAAAATATTTCCTCCAGCTTTCTTTGACTCAATGAAACATTTGATATTAAATTTTCCACATGAATCTAAATGTGGAGGTCCAATACTATTTTTATGGATGTACCCATTCGAGAGATGCATGCAAAAATTGAAGAAAAAAGTATGCAACAAAGCATCAGTTGAAGGCTCAATTGCTGAAGCTTATTTTCAAGAGGAAATTGATTTTTCTGCTCTCACTATTTTGAATCTAAATATCCCTCAAAACACAACCACATGAGACAGAATGAGGGAAATATTAATGAAGAAATGGAAAATCAATTATCAGTTTTTAATCATCCAAATATTGGCTTCGGTGGAGTTCAAGAATGATGACTTTCAAACAATGAACATCACAGAGCTTATACATATGTTTTTCTCAACTGTGAAGAAATGACATCATTTGTACTGTGAGTGCTTCTACCACTTATTCTATAATTTATGTTACAGTATGTAAACTTATTTTATTTTTAGTTCATATGATAATCATATCAAGAAACAACTTCAACAAATTACAACAGATGCTCTTGAAGAACACAATTTTTTTTTCTCAATGGTTTAAAAAACTGGTAACATAAATTATTGATGGTTTAATATCAATTCAGTTTACTATTTATTATATTGATAATTGTTTTACAAATTTTCAGGTGTCTCATCATGATGGTAAAATTTATAAGTGACTGTGTATATTGAGTAACCCACCATCCAAAATGGTTAAATCTTATAATGCATATGTGGTGAATGGTTTTCGATTTCATACATGTGCATATGGGGAATAAAAAAACAATGAATAGTTGAGTTTGTTTGAGAGGATATAATTATAGAGAAAATGAAGTTGACTTTTACAGCATTCTGGATGAAATTATTAAGCTCTTTTATCTAGGAAAAAATTACATAACGATGTTTAAATGTCAGTGGTTGGATACTGAGATATTTATATGTGTTCATCCAAATCATGGAATCATAGATATTAAATATAAAAGTATTCTTGTAGTAAATGAACCATTTTTACTGGCTCAATCGGCACATCAAATTTATTATGCAAAGTACTGTGCTACTTCAAGAGACATGAGTGATTGGTGGAGCATAATAAAAATGAAATCTCAGGAAAATCAATTTACTCAAACTGAATGTGGTTCCACTGAAGTGGAAGGAATTGAAATTTTTCAAGAGACTACTCAAAATCTATCTTTTTCACAAAGAGATGAGAATATCGATGACGACACTGCACAATTAAGGGTTGATGGTGACGAAGATGTAAATGATGTTACAAATGAATTTGAAATGACAAGAGATGATGAAAATGAAACTAATATGGATATTGATGATACCAAGGAGGAATATGAATACATTGACATCGTTAGATATGAAGATGATGATGAAGGTGAACATTGACATAGTTAAATGCAGGTTATAATCATAACAAATATATATCTATATATAATAGTTATTTTTAACCATCTGCTAAAAACAATCATTTTGTGTTTCAGATGGACCCAGATCTATTTAATGAGTTACAGGAGGCTAAGCTACCTTTGGATGAGGGGGATTTGGGATCTGACCCTCAGCCTACTAGCGGTTCAGGGGGTATGCAGAGGGGGTACGGTCTTGTGCGACTAATGATTCCTGACCCTATCCCCGAGCGAGGTCCACATCTTGGCTTCGATCCACGCACACAGAGGTATGGTAATCTGTATATTTTAGTTATATTTCATTAATTTATTTATATATATAATAATTGTTTGATTACTTATTCTTTTTTCACAGTTTTTCACATGTAGCTATTGGATAGGGGAGCGCTATCTTGCACAATTATTTTTCTCAGCGATGGATCACATGAGAATAGATTTCTGTTGATGTGCAGCTCGACATGTTTAATCATTGGCTGGTATGTAAATAAATAATATTCATTTTGAAATTTATTTTATTAATAACTTGATATTATAAATTATTTATAGGTTTTATGGTATCCCATCGATGATAGAATGCGTGACGCTATCCATGCGGCATGGGCGACGTCTATGCGTGACCGTTTCCGTCAGTTTTTACAAAATTTAAGAAGGACAACCATTAAGAAAGTAGGAGTGACAAATTTTGATGAGTCGTGTAGAACCCACTGACCAGAGTACATTCATCTCATGTTTGGGATGGATTATGTTTACACTGGTTGAGTGGTGGATTTCAGAGGAGGTCTTCAGTGGGTCAGCAGAACCGGGGGAGACATGAGGTGACACATCAAGCTGGTAGCCGTACATTCAGTACGCATAGAGAGCATATGGTTAGTATCTTTTTAAATATTTTATATAACTTTAAATATAAACAGTTTATTTTATATTTTTATAAGTAGTTTAGTATCCCGATATTACGGAGTACGACGTTTATCAGAGGATGTACAGTGATCCAGCCACTGGAGAGATTAGAGGTGATCGCTGTTGTTAGATTGTTGTTAGTATTATTTTTTTCAGTTTAAAAATTAACTGCATATAATATTTTCACAATTTTAATTTCAACTTTGAATTGAAAGAGTCATATGAGGCTACGACCTCTCAGACACAGGCTAGGAGTCAGGATGATGCGACTGATCAGACTAGTGCCCATTATTTTGATGAGGCAGTATGGATATAGGCGACTTAGTATGGCTTTGAGAAGGGCCGAGTAGTTGGTATCAACTCTCATGTGACTCCTGGTACTTATTATGGTACTGCTGCGATGTCGGCATCCATCTCGAGAGGAGCTCATGGAGAGGCATCATCTTCTACCTCATAGTATCAGGAGCAGTTGCGGATTCAGGCTGAGCTTATAGAGAGTTTGCAGAAACAACATGAAGAGATGTGTCGGCAGTAGCAGCAACTGTAGCAGCAGCACAAGGAGGAGATGCATCGATGGAAACAGTAGCAATAGTAGCATCATGAGCAGATGAAGTTCATGTGCCGTCTAACTCGTAGTTTAGGGATGGAGTTTCCTCCACCATCTCCTACAGCTCCTCCACCTCTTTCAGAAGACGACCCCCTCAGTGATTTTTTTATGTTAAAAACATTTGAATTCAAGATTTTTTGTAATATGAACTATTTTCAATTTCTGTCTTTTATATTGGTGCGAATATTGCATATTTTTTTTAATATTTTATTATTTATTATTACTATTATATTTTTTAATGTCTGTATATTTTACTAATAATAATCATAATATTTTATGAGTTTTTTTATATTTTTTTGTGAATATTGAGAATTTTAATATTTTTTTAATATTTTAATAATATTAATATTATTTTTTCATTAATCACAATTTTATTAAATATATTTTTTTAGTATTATATTTTTAATGTTTGTTTATTTTACAAATAATAATAATAATATTTTATAAAATTTTTATATTTTTTTGAGAATATTGAGAATTTTAATATTTTTTATCTTTTTATTATTTTAATAATAATAATAATTTTTTTATTAATTATAATTTAAATAAATATATATTTTTTATTTTGGTTATTATTTACGATGAGATATTTTGTGACGGGATCCCGTCGCAAATAGTTTAAAAATATATTTTTAAATAGTATTTGTGATGGGCCCATCGCAAAAAGTTTATTTATATATAATGTATATAATCAGAGAGTTATTTTCCATGGGGAAATTCCCTGTTTCAAAAAAGATTTTTTGCGACAGGAAAGTTCCCCGTCGCAAATAACTATTTTTTGCGACGCCGTTTTCTGCAATGGACTATTTGCGACGGGACCCCATCGCTAAAGCTTATTTGCGACGGGATTCCATCGCAAATAGACCATTTCAAATTGCAAAAATTCCAATAGTGATAGTATAATGCAGATCTATTGTCAGATCCATCAATGAAGAGAGAATTCAAAAATGGTAATTTTTTAATTAATTAAATTGATTATAAATAATATGTGATGATCCTCTCTTTGGTTTCAGTATTTTATCCCTTATATATATTCTTTTATTTAATTCTATTGATCACAATATACAATTTTGTGTAAAATTTCAGATTAATCATCAACCATGACAAAAAGAAAATTTGGGAACGACCCATCTCACACTTATATTGCTTCTGGAACCTACAAAACCAACTTCCAAAAGTACCCTTGAATAATATCCAAACTTCACTTGATCTGTTTACTTTTCCATCTTAATTGGGACACCAATTGTAGAGGTAGTATCAAAGAAAATTTTTGGATTCCATAAAATCCAGTGAAAACCAAAAAATTTAACCCGAACTTGTGTGAAAGAGTTTCTATTCTCATAAGGGTTGAATCCAAACCCCAACTACATTATTAATATTATTGATTATTAAATGTTAATTATTTTAATTATTCATTATTAATCTCTTTTTAATAATTATTAT
Organism: Viscum album; assembly: GCA_963277665.1. Classification (NCBI taxonomy): domain Eukaryota; kingdom Viridiplantae; phylum Streptophyta; class Magnoliopsida; order Santalales; family Viscaceae; genus Viscum; species Viscum album. The sequence continues at coordinate 447,307,671 of OY728142.1, forward strand.
ATTTTCAACTCATATGGAGGAAGTCCCTCATTTTCTTATTAAGCTAAACAAACCTCTTATTATTCTGGGTAGAGGAAACCCAATACATAACCCATAGACCCGGTGGGTACGAAACCCCATGACAACAACTGACCCGAAGGTCCAAATATGACATGAAGTCCCTGACCCTTAGGTCTTCCATGCACCACCATGCACCCCATCTGCAGCTCTACCAATGACACAACCATATCTGGTCTTACCTTGCATCCCACTCAATTGCGGCCCAAGTCCGAGAACACCGAGCCCCTGCCGCGAACCTGCCTCCTTCGAGATCCCAAGAACCATATAAGCTCACCACCTTTGATTTGTATCCCATTATACACCATTAATATTTATTATTTATAATAATAATAATTAATAATATTATTGATTATTAAATAGACCACTTATTATTATGGGCAGAGGAAACCCATTACATGGCCCGTAGACCAGGTTGGTACAAAATCCCATGAAAACCACTGACCCATAGGTTTAAATCTGACCTAAAATCCCTAACCCTTAGTTCTTTTATGCACCATCACACACCCCATATGCACCTCTGCCTGTGCCACAACTACATTTGGTCTTGACTTGCATCCCACTCAATCATGACCCAAGTCCAAGCACATCAAGAGCATGCTAAAAACCCGACTCCTTCGAGATCCCAACTACCATCGAATTTCTCTATCTTCGAGCCATGGTCCACTATGAATAATCAATTTTTTGAACAACTACCACCAAGTTAGCCATCGTCTGTCACCGAAGCCAAATCCTCCATTGCCATCATGCTCTGTCTGTTGAGCAGAGGCTACCCCCACCATCCCCATGCCGACAATGCCCTTTATGATGAGGCTATCCACCAAATCCTCATTGTTGCAGGTAGCATGCCCATCCTTTGTCGATATGGAATAAGAACAAGGAACTTCTCACAATCCGCCAATGTTATACATGTCTAAAAACCTGCAAGATGGTAGGATGATCCGTTAGCTAGTGGATTTATGTGGGTTTGGGTTTAGAATATTTAGGCCCATATAAAATCATACCATGTTTTATCCAACTATAAAACCTGTAGCCTATGTGGACTAGCCCATCGGGAGTCCACGATCCCCATTTGATCCCCAATTATACGTTTCATTTTTACACTAGCCCTTTTTTATTTTTTTTGTGTTTTGTTTTTTTAGTTTTTTCATGTTCTTTTTAGTTTTATTTTATTTTTAAAATAACATTTTACTAAAAAGTAATAGTCAGAATAAAATAATAAATGTTTATTAATAAATAATAATTTAATTATTATTAAAAATATTATTAATATAATTAATATGATTTTATGGAGAGCTTCTCAAAACTATAGAGACTCTCTCTCTTCTACATGGTGATCGCTTCGATAATAGAGAGTTTGACCAGTTTTTTTGTTATTATGACCTATTTGTAGGTTGCAGCATGCATCATCCAGCGGATCCATGATAACCGCTTGCGTAATAGTTGAAGGTCGAAGATGGAGCCTTATAAATGTCTGGTGATGGAGCCTTGATGATGAAAACTGGCGATAATGCCTTGTTGGAAGTGGGTGACGGTGCCTAAATGATGTCAATAAGTGACGATGCCTTGAAGAAGTTGGATAGTGATGATGACTTGATGATGATGGTTGATGATGGCGCCTCGATAGTGGTGGATGTCAATGAAGGGTCGCGGGGCGCAGATCAATGTTCCTGCCATTTTTTCATAGGGGTGGCTATGAATGAGCTTGGGATAAAATGCATAGAAGACCTCGGAATGTCGGTGAGGCTATTGGTGATGAGAATCTTGGCGATGGTACCTCTGCTGTGTTGGGTGAAGATACAATGTCGATAGGGGTTCATGGAATGTGGCATGATTTTAGGGGGTGGTGACTAATGGAATTGGAGTTTTAGTTGGTGGTGACATTAGGATGTGGGGTGAAGGATGAAAAATCATTTGGGATCCTAGCAGCAGGAGATCTTGGTGGCCGGTGATGGTTTGTGGTGGTTGATTGGAACTCGACCACCGGGAGGAGTTATTTTTTGTGGCGATTGGGGCTGTTGAAGAAATCACATGCCTAGTCACTACTGTCTATGACTTAGTCATGGGATACCTTGCTCATCGACGATGAGGGAAATCATTGCTGGCTGATGAAATACAACAAGATGCTTTCTGAAGAAGTAGGCTGAGAGGAAGGTGGTGGAGGAGATAAAGAAATATTCTAAAATGAAGTTGAAGTCTGTGAAGAAGCTGCCGAAGGATGTTGCATCGACTGGCATGAAGAAGAAGCATTTGAAGTATTAAGAGATACCAATAATGATGAGGGATCATGTCGGCGATGATGAGGTTAACCTCAAGAGGCAGGGTGACACTGTTGACGTCGGGACACAGATGGACCTTGGGATGCGGAAGGACCTTGGTATGCAGGTTTCACATCCTAGAAATGGGTGTCAGCAAGAGGTGGATCGGTAAAACTTCAATTCTAACCGGACCTGAGTCACTTTCAGTGACTAATGTACAAGGCAGGGGGCTCGACTGGGCCTTCAATGGGCTTTTAGTTTCATGGCTTCAACAATGTGCCCTTTATTGGTGGGCCTTTGGGTCTATTGATTGATGGAGCTGGTTCTTCTTTGCCGTTTGGCCTTCATGTTTTCTAGTCCTTTGGGACTTCATGTGTGGGTCTAAAGGTCATTCTTATTGTGTTTTTTCAGATGATAATGTTTTTTCCACTGTTTTGTTGGGTGGTGATTTTTGTGCGACACTCTTGTTGTTGTTTATTTACTTGTATTTTCATTAATAATTTTTAGGGATGAGTACGTTTGGTGCCTGGACCTTTCCAAATATAATTAATATGATAATTAATTATTAATATTAATAATATAACTATTTTTTAATAATTATAATATTATAAACTAAAATAATAATAATAATTAACATGAAAAATAATAAATAATAATATAATTATTCATTAATATTGTTATCAACAATTAATCATATAATAAACAACTAATAACTAAATAACCAATAATAAATAAATAATAATAATATCAATATAATTAATATGATAATTAATAATTACTAATTAACAATATAATTTTTTATTAATAATTTAAAGACAAATTTTTATCATAATTAACAATTAACATGAAAAACAATAATTAATAATATTCATAATAATTTATTGATGTAATTAATATGATAAATAATTTGTAATATAAATATTTATTAGTAGTTTTATTAATAATTAAAAAATGATAAATAATGAAAAAATAAAATAATTAGCATTAAATTAATGAACAATATTATCGATTAAAAATCAATAAATAATAATTAAATTATTTATAACATATTTTTTAATAGATAATTGATAATATTTATAATTATTAATATTTTATAATATAATTTATAACATAATATAATTTAAAATATTTAAAATATTATTGAAAGTTATTAATAATTTAGAATATATATATATATATATTAAATGTTTAGGGACAAAGTCCTTTATATTGAAATAAAAATGCAAGGAAATAAAGAAAAGGAGAGATAGGGTCAGATAAGGCATTGCTGCCCTCATAAAAAACAGTCACATACCAGGCTTCTTCCTCATTTTTATCCCAATACTACATTCTTCTTCCCGCAAGGCATTCCAATCAATTCCTCAACCATGTGTGCATCCATAAACCTTGGTGTAATTATCTATTACTCTTCTTGCTTGATGTAGTAGGATTTCTATTTTAGAACCATCTGAATCAATATCCTTTGGATGTGATTTCTCCTTCTTAGCATCCAAATCTACATGACCCTGTCCTCTTCCATGACTTTTTTGGATGACGTCCCTATTTCCATGACTTAAATTGATACCAAGTCCCTTCTTGTTCATCCTCCTCCGCTTCATTTTCCTTTTCAATTGGAGTCAACTCCCTAGAAGAAGATTTACTATCAATTTTTAAATTTCCTGCAAGTGGATCAGAATTAGAAAGAATCATATCACAATTAGTGTTCTCAGCTACCTCATCCAGAGTGCAAGGTTACTTCTTCATATCCATCTCTCCCACTTGTAAAAAATTTATGAAACTAGCTACATGATGAGGGTCGACACCATCATCGACTTCATCTGCTCTCCCTGAATTATCATCATGTGAATCAATCAATTCAAATGAGATTGAAGTCATCACCTGCATTTTATTTAAACAATCCAAATCATCTAGGTTTGGAATAATGGATGAAACATTAACTATACTTTCACCATTCGATGAGTTTTTTCTTTTAATTACCTCTTTTTCCAAGACTTTCATGGGATCTAAAGAGATACTCTGCTCAATACTATGAGGTGAGGATACTTCCCCCTTATTTCTAGCCTTCACAGAGTAATAAAATTCTAGAACTTGTTTTCCTTTATGATTTCTTGAGGCAATCATATGGTCATTCAATATCTACTCATCCTCTATATTTTGGTTGTCATAATCATTTTCATTTTTCTCATCCAATGGAGTCTATCTTTGCTGATCACCAAAGAATTTTGTTCATTGGTTTCACATGGTAGAGTGACCTTTTATTGGATGAAATATGAATCCATATTTTCCTCAGCAAAAATTTTATACCATAGTTTTTTTACTACCCAATTGATAGTAAAAATAGGTGGTTTCCTGCTGAACATTAAGCTTATAATGATTTGGTAAATCCTTTAAAGAACCATTCTTAGTATTAGCCAAAATGGATTCATCAAAAACTTTTTTAATAGAATTAACAAGAATCAGAACATCAATTTTGGTATCATTAAAATCCTTTCTTGAATATCTAACATCATGTAAAAGATTAGTTTTATTAAGGATCATTATCAATTGTTCATTGTCTTGATCAGGTTGAATATAGACTGACTAAGCATTTATGTTCTTTCCCTTCTTGAAGTATGAGGTAACATTATGTCCAATAATTGAGCATTACTCATAGACAATTGATCTTTTATTGCAGGATAGCTCATGTCCTATGACCTTACAGTTAAAATAGAACTTGAAAATTCTCTCATAAACAATTCTCAATTAAATTTCATCTTCATCAGTGGAAATCATAACTCAATAAATAATAGGAGATGCAAGATCAACCTCAACAAGTAGGCATGTGAAGTGGCCAAATTTGGCCACTTCCTTTTCTTTATCCTTTTTGATTGCAACCCCAATCTACATGAAAATTTTATATATGATATTGGGGTGCCATAAAATCAAATTAAATCCATAAAATTTAACCCAAAGTTGAGCAGAGGAGTTACTTACTTCAAGAAGATATAATTTCTTATCCCATTCAATAATGTGAATAAAACTTGGCTTGAGGGAGATTGAGCGGAATCCCTATTCTCGTTTCTTTAGATCTTCCTAAGGAAAAATAAAATGAAATAAGTCATGGAATATAGATAGGAACTTCAAATTTGAGAATCCATAGATCATTGAAAGCCACTCCACAAGCTCCCAGATCTTTAATGGGTTTGATTATCTAAGAAAAATTAACCATGAAATGATGGAGTGAACCCTGATTTCTAAGCGTTCTGAAGCCGCTGTGGGATCCACCCTAATGTGAGCCATGATTACTTTCCATCGAATGACACTCGAAGCCGATCCATTATAGAGAGATAAGGAACACTTAGTTTATTCTTCATCAACTACCAGGGATTACCCTTGATTATTAATATAATTAATATGATAATCAATAATGTGGGGTGGACTTATCCACCCCATTTTACTGATTTAATGAAAAATGATTATGTTTTCTTTGGAAGAGCCTCTAATGAAGAATGTGTTACTTTTAAGTCCAAAAATTCAAACATTGTAACCCTAGAGGGATAAGAAGGTGAAATACCCACTGGAGGCCTCAACAAGGAAGCATATAAATGGTACTTATTGCAACTTGAGGTAACCTTCTCATCAATGGAGTTAGAGGTATTTAGCTATAATGATTATATAGTAGAATAAAGGTTATTATCTATTAACTTTGATGATGGAATCCTCTCTAATTCAGAAATGAAGTTCCAAGACTTTTCTAGGAAGTTCAAGATATGCTCTACTCCAGAGGTTTCATTTATATCGTCATCAGATGAAGAATGTGTTCCCGCTCAAAGGGCTAAGACTTGGGGGTGTGGTCAACACCAAAATGGTAGAGGATGATATACAAGGAATTTGGGATCTAGATGATCTATTTATTATTTTCCACTGTGGGCACGTTATGTCTTGTTGACTTTCCCCCTCCAACCTTATACCTTTTCATTTTATTAATAAATTTTGGGGTCATGGATTTTGATTTTCTAAATCCATGGCTGAGCTATTTGTGTATAATTGTTTTTTAATAATTTAACAATTTAAAATTTATAATATAATAACAATTAAAATGAAAGATATTAAATAATAATATAATTATTTTTTAATATTATTATCAATAATTACAAATATAATAAATAATTAATAACTACAAAACTAGTAATAAATAATTAACAATATTATCAATGTAGTGAATATCATAAATACTAATCACTAATGAATAGTATAATTATATATTAATAATTTAAAATTTGAAAATTAAAAACATAATTAATAATTATCATTAAAAGTAATAATTACGATGAAAAATAATAATTGAAATTAATCTAAATTATTTATTAATGTAATTTATATGATAAACAATTAATAATATAATTATTTATTAATAGTATTATTAATAATTAAAAAGTAGTTGGGGTATTTTCCTAGTGATAAGGCACCCTGTAAGACTACATCATATAGCAGAGTTCAAATACTCATAGTCTCTAATTATGGGGATTTATCTCGTCCAATGTGTTTTCAGGGGAAGACTACACTAAAGAAAGGGTGATGTGTCTTTGAGGGTAGAATAAGTAGTGGTTTTCCATTAAGAGAGTTGGTGGTGGATTTAGGCTACGATGTGACAATGATGACGAAAGGAGGCATGCATGGGTGACGGAATGTGTGGCATTAACCAATGCTAGAATGCGACAACATCTGATGGGGAGGTCGTTGTTCTCAAAAGTTCTAGTGTGAGATCAAATAAGGCTAGTCTTCGATAGCGCCTTGAAAAAAAGGGCGTTGTCGGCATAGGGATTATGGCAAGAGATGTCTGGTTAGTAGACGGAGCATGATGGAAACATAGGAGTCGGCTTAGATGATAGATGATGGATGGCTCGATGATTGCTGGTCAGAAAATCAATGGTGCATGGTGGGATGCAGCTCAGAGGTGCTTGGGATCTTGACAAAGGTAGTTTCACAGCGGGGGATTGGTGCCCTCATACTTGTGCCACGATTGAGTGGGACACAAGGTAAGACTATATGTAGCTATGGCACTGACATAGCTACAGATGGGGTGTGTGGTGGTTCATGGAAGACGTAAGGGTTCATGTTAGATTTGGATATATTGGTCAATTGTTCTCATGGGGTTTCATACCCCACTACTAAAAAAGAGGGCACGAGCAGCAATTTCTTCTTGAATTAGCGGCGGTTTAATCTTCCACTTAATAGTATAACAACAATTATTAAAACCACCACGTATTGAAAAATCATTAATCATTTCATAGTAGTTTCTTTAATATAGCGAGGATTTCTTTATGTGTCATTTTGGATCTTTTAGTGGCAGTTTTAATTTTATTTAGTGGTGTTTTTTTAAAAATAAACCAAAAATAAAATAGCAAGATAAACTTAACCACCACTAATATATTTAATGGAAGATATGTTTAGCGGTGGTTAATAGTAATTTCCACTAATTAGAATTTTCATTAATTTACTTAGTGGTGGTTATTAAAAACCATCGCTAAATATCACAATTAAAATTTATTTTTAAAAAATATTTAATAAAAAAATGTAAATATAGAAAAACTTACAAGTAATAAACTAAAACAAAAATGTATAATAAAACCATCATACATATATTATACATCCACAATTATATATAAAAACATCCACAATAAACATAATCTCAGTCAGCATACACCTCAATCAACCCATACCACAATCATCAATATATACATATAAAATATTTCCAACAACAACCCATGCCCAAAATATGCCCACCCTACAACCTCTACTCCATCCATATGCCTCCACATCATCCCATCAACTGAAATCGATCACATCATATGTAACATCCCATTACCTTTCTTTCAAGTACATTTTTAGCCTTGTCATTGTTTTCCTTTTTTCATTGTCTAGGAAGGGCTGAGAAGAAGTTGGTAAGATACCTATGATGAGGAAGTCATGGATTTTATTTGAATTTTTAGCATAGAATCTACTGATTCAGTAGACTTTTGGGAAATTAGACACTATGTAATATCATTACACGATGTGCAAATTTTAAAATAATGATAAATCCATTTTTTAATAAAAGGCGACATGTTTTTTCAGTGTATATGGGACTTGTCAATTACACGACTTGTAATTAGGTTACACGTCATGTAAATTCATGATTTTCGATTTTAAACTAGTGTCTTAGCTGAAATTTCAATTCCCTTTCCTCCAGGTCTCCTTTCTCTTGACCTAGAGACACCCCCAGGTTATTTTAGATCCCTCCAAACCTTCTTGGTCATTTTATTTTAGTGATTGATTGTTTTTTCATTTGTGGTGTGAATCTCTGTGTAAGAGGTTTCGTTATCTCTCCATATTTTTCTCTTTACCTCCTTAGAGTTTAATATATCATCTTAGTATTGTTGGATCTAAACTCTGTGTTGTTGAATCTTGTTTCTAGGTTGATTTCCTAGATCTTTTGAATCTTCATTCTTGTTGGTGGGTTCTATTGCGGGCTTTTTGTTTCTGTGAAAAAGCTATTTAGTTCCATTTAAGATTGGAAAATTGATTTAACTCTAAATTTATTAATTTAAATTAAATTTATTTCAATTAAATTATAAAAAACTAATTCATTTTCGATTGTGATTTGGATTTTATTTGACATGAAAATTGAGAAAACCCCTAATTCCAACGAATTGGGGTGTGATTGTAGAATTTTATGGAACTTTTGAAACTGATTTATGAAATTGATTTCAAATTTGTATTTTAGAAAATTTATTAAATTGTTTTTATAAGAACACATTGGTTTTATCTTATAAAAATGCATGAATTGATTAAAAAACCTTTTTGGGTTTTAAGTGGAAATTGGGATATTGAAATAGGAAATGGGTTAATTGTATTTTAAACTATTTTGAAATAAATTATTTATTATTTATTGTTTTTTGAGAACATGTAATCCTAGATAGTTAGTGAGTTATTGGGGACAAACATGCTAGTATGATAATTCCATAATAATAGATTAACACATTACAACTCTAACATAAACTTGTTGGCATATCGTATCCCTAGTGGGACATTGGTTAGTCTTCTTTGGACAGTGTCAGAGTGACGTGTGTGCACATTGCAGTTATCATCATATGAGTGTGTGAGGATCCCATAACCTGAAACTATCATACCTATTGAGATATGAACATGTTTCTCCTTTGTAATTATTTTGATATATATTCTATTGTTTTTAAACTATTTTACACAGAGCTTGTGAATTCATATAAACTATTTTATATAAAATATTCATTAATCCATTGTTTAGAAATATTTCTAATCAATTGAAATGTAAAGCAAGATTTGTTTTAAATTTTATTTTTGTACTTCCATGAATGTTTATTTAAAATTTAAAAATTAATTTGGATAATTAACACGACATATTCTTATGGAATTTTTTGTGAGACCCTACTGATATTTTATCTCACACCCTACCTGTACCTTCGGGTCTTTTTAGACTATCTTCTTCCAAGTTCAGGAAAGGGTAAAACACCACTTGGAGGTGGTTTTTATTATTGATCCTTGGGTTTTGAAGAGTTTTTTCTATTAGTATTTGGGTTTTTATATCCATTTTTTGGTACTTTGTGGTTTTACTTTGGGTTGTTTGTACCCATTTGACTTTTGGTACTATTTTCCCTATGTATTTTTCTTTTGGGAATACTAAATTGTAACTATTTCTTCCACTATTTATGTGGAAAAACTATTCCTACCTTTTTCTTCCATGATGCAAGGTGCTAGTCTCCAACCCATGGAGATTAAGAATTACCTTCAGACCATGTCAATATGGGATCAGGTATCTGGGTACCAAGGTATCCGGGTTGGTTCATGAAAAAGTCATATCAAAGGACAGGTTAAGAATCTTTCCTTGATGTCAGTATTCAGTTTAAGTAATCCTATCAGGACTTAGGAGGAAGTTATGAGTGATTGCCTTTATATCTCTCATCACAATGAGCCTTAAGTCACCAAGAGTTCTTTGTGAAACATGTCTTGAGGATTAGTTCTAATATTTTCCCTACTTTTGATTGGGATTGGATGAAATCCAAATCTCGTGTTCATATATGATGGGATTAATTTCCATTGTTTCTCTGTTTGAGTGGTAATCTTATGTCTTAAATGTTTTTTTCTTATGTTGTGTTGTATCATGCCTTTAATAAGACATGAAAATTGAATCTATAAGGAAGCTTTTGATGAACCATAATGATAAAATCCTCTTGTGAACCAGAACCTGGTTGAGTTTATTGTGCATTCTATCCAAGATATGGGAAATGTGCCTATACCCATTCCCTCTTGGGCTCTAGTTGTGGAACCTCTAAGGGATATTTTATGGAATCATGCTCAATAGTTTTTTTCCAAAAGATTCCAGCGTTTTAAGGCTCTAATATTCCTTAACAAGCTGAGGATAGGTTGAGAAATATCAATTTTTTTTGAGTTCTTGGAAATGCCTGATGAAATCAATGTGAAATGTGCCACCTTTAAGCTAGAGAGATCTAGTAGGAGATGGAGGGACATGATGGTGATGGCTAAGAAGCATGATATATTAGAGTGGAAGGATATTAAATATCTTTTCATTAACTAGTTCTATCAAGATTCAATGGTGTTGGCCATGGCTATATTGTTTTTCAAAATCGAACAGGCTGACAAGACCATGAAAAAATATACAAATCACTTTTCATATGATATTATATAGAATGATAAGATGAATACTCAACGGTTTGAGATGGGAATTCAATATGATTTTCATTTTTATGTTTTATTGTTGAAGCTACCTTCTTATGATGATGTGCTGGATAGAGCATTGATGGTTGGGATGGATTGGGATGGTAATTTAGGGTTAATAGGAGTTCCTTTTTCCCCCATTGGTAGTTATGTGAGTTTCAAAAAAGGAAAGAGGAAGTGAGACAATTCTCATGGTGGTTATTGAAAATAGGGTTTTTCTAGAACTATTGTATTTCCTGACATAGGCCCTTTGATTTATTACCAGTGTGGAAAGCGAGAGAATTCAAAATGGGTTTTCACTAAGGCACCCAAAATATGTGGTTCCCATGGATGCTCAAGTCACTTGAAGAGGTTATTCCATATCTATTATGCTCCCCATAATGGAACAGGAATCATATGCTTCATGATCTAAGGGGTTCTAGCTATAGGAATACGGAATGAAGATTATTCACGTAGTAGAAGAGTCTCTAGAGTAAGCAGATATAGGTCCAGTGACTATGAGAGGTACCATCACTATAGCTTCATCATTGGTGACTATTTTATTTGATATTGTTGCATCTAATTCATTTATTTCAACTCATATTTTGAATCTAATTAATATTTCCATTGATCTTTTATCATATGTGGTGAATATTACTATGCCCCTCAGAACAAAGACAGAGAAGGGTTTCAGTTGTCCTGCTCGTTTTTTCTTATTATCAGATATTTAGCTTACTTGGGATTTTGTAGTTCTTGACTTGAAACCACTTGACGTCATTTTCAGGACAAATTGGCTCATTTACAATAAATCCTGGATTGATTTTTATCTTTGATGGGTCCCCTTTATGGAACCTAATGGGGTATGTCATATATTTCAAGGAGAGTGGGACCCAAGTTCATGTAGAGCTGGACCTTCTTATCCAAAGTTGAGGAAAGTAATATTAGTGTTCTATTTTGATCTGGAGTTAGAAACTTTGAGTGATGATCTCCCTCCAGTTGTCATCAAGTTTTCTGACATTTTTCCTTTTGAGTTATCTGGTTTTCCACCAATAAGGGTGGTAGAGTTTTCTATCAATTTAGTTCCTCGTGCTCAACCAGTTTCTATTCCTTCTTATCGCATGAAACCAACTGAAATGAAAAAGTTTAAGACTTAGTTTCATGATCTTTTAAATAAAGGATTTATATACCCAAGTGTGTCACCTTGGATGATACATGTTCTATTTGTAAATAAAGATGATGGGTCACTTCACCTTTGTGTGGATTACCAAAAAATCAATCAAGTTATGGTAAAGAACAAGTATTCATTACCACAGATTGATGAATTTTTTGACTAGTTAAAAGGGGAGAATTGGTTCTCGAAGATTGATCTTCGATATGGTTACCATCAGTTGAGAGTAAAATAATCTGATGTTTAGAATAATACCTTTTAGAGTAGGTATGACCATTATGAGTACCTTATCATGCCATTTGTTCTAACCAATACTTCTTTAGTCTTTACGGATTTAATGAACAATATTTTCCATAAGTATCTTGATACTTTTTTTTCTGGTTTTTTTGGATGAAATGATTGTTTACTCTAAGTTCGAGTAGGATCATTTGCATAATTTGAGAGAAGTTTTGGAATTGTTGAGTAATCACCGACTTTATTCCAAGCTATCAAAATTTAATTTCTAGATTTGGTAAGTGAAGTTCTTGGGACACGTGTTTTTAGAAAATGGTATGTGAGTTGATCCTGAGAAGGTGAAGGCTATTATGACACGAGAACAACCACAAAATGTTTTTGATATTCATAGTTTCTTAGGCCTAGCTAGGTATTATTTTTATTTTGTAAAGGAATTCTCAAATTTAGATTCTATAATGACCGCTCTAACTCAGAAGTGAGTAAATTTTTCTTGGGATGAAAAATTTCAGAGTTATTTTTTTGAGTTGAAACATATTTTTACTTCCACGTCGGTGTTAACTTTTCTAGAGACCAGGCAGGGCTATGTGGTATTTTGAGACACATCAGGTTTTGGTTTGGGTTGTGTTCTTATATAGGGTGATCATGTTGTTGTTTATGGTTCTCGATATCTTAGGCCACATGGTAAGAATTATCAGACCCATGACCTTGAGCTTGCAGCTGTGATGCATGCACTTAATATTTGGTGGCATTAACTTTTCAAAGAAAGGTTTGATGTGTATTATGACCATAATAGATTGAGTTATATCTTCTCTAAAAAATATTTGAATCTATACCAAAGGGGTTGGGTGGAATACCTACAATCATTTGAATTTGAAATCACCTATACTTTGGGGAAAGGGAATGTCATCACAGATGCTTTGATCATGAAACTTTTGACCTAGGCCGTGCAAGAATCATTCAAAGAGTAAAACTTTATGGATATTTTTGCACAGTTGGATATTGGAGTCTGGGAATCAGGGGATAAAGTTGTTTTGGACAGTTTTCAGTTTAACTTTACTCTTCTTGAGATGATTCTTCAAGAAAAAATCAGTCAGTGTGCCTAGTAGATTGCGGTGTTAATGGGGCGGGGTGGACCAACCCATGGGGCAGATCATGCAGGCTGTAGATTTTATCGAGTGGCTTGACCTCATCCACAAAGAATTCAGGCTTGAAAAACAAAGGTCTAACCCTATCCACAAGGGAATCACGAACTAACGGGACGGACCATGGGATTAATGACAATAATATATAAAAATGTTTTTTTCTTTGTGAACCATGATAACGTGGAGTGAAAAAAAGGCCTGAGATGGGATGAAAATATTTAGTTTTAAATTAACAATGACCCTAACAAAAAAACCTTAAAAAAATATATCTTTGATGATTTATTTATGTTTTTATTAGGTGAGTATGCACCTGAACATTTTTTTCAAACTCATTTTAATTTATCATGGTAAATTTTTTATTTTGGTATTTTTAAAATTTTATTTAGTTTTATGGGTTTAGTGTTTTAAAATTTGGGAATATGGGTTTCTGGGGGAATTGACTTTATAGATGGCATCAATTCACTTGACGCTACTCAATTTTCTCTCTTTTTTGGTTATTTGGCTTTTGAAACATTTTTAAAATCATTTTGTTAATAATTTAAAGACATGTTATAAAATGTTTTTAAAATAACATTTTTTAAAACGTTTTGAAACATCTTATTTTTTAAAAATGTTTTTATAATTTTTAAAATTTAAAATTTTATTTTTAAAATAACATTTTACTAAAAAAAATTAATAATTCACATCAAAAATAAAAAATATTTATTTAAAATTATTAATTTATTACTAATTAATAATGTAAATATTAAAAAAATTAAAAATGTTTTTGTTTATGTGATTTGGAGCCTGCAGATTCACAAATAAAATTAATTATATAAATAATATAAATTTTAATTAAATAATTATAAATAATTATATAATAAATTTTATTATAAATGATTAATTATTATGATATATTTATTTATTATATAAATTGCATTATAAATTATTAGAAATAGTAAATTATTAATAATAGTAAATTATATTTAAAATTATGTAAATTATATAATGTTATAAATTATATAAATTATATTATAAATTATTAATAGTTATAAATAATGGGAATATAAATGTAACACCCCAGGTAAATAAAGAATATGAAATTTTCATATTTATCCATATTTGTGAATAAAATATTAATATGACTTTAAAGGGGACGCTATGCTCGATGGCGTACCCAACACGCAACAACGAGTTTCTAGGGAATCTTACGTTGCACTCTAATGATAAAATAATATTATTTTAAATGGAAGTTAACATGTAGCTGTTGTATTGGTGGGAATGGATAGAAATAACTAAAATATGATTATATATGTTTTTAAATGTTTTTAAATTTATCCAATAAAAGATAAAGGCTTAAAATACGGAAAGAATTCAATTTTAGGCGTATATGCCCTAGTTTTCACTAAAGGTTCACTTATCACCTTTTGATGGAGAACCGTCATTAAATATAGTTTTGTTCATTCTTATAAATTCTATTAGACCAAATAAAACTCTTCTTTAGAATCGGGACATCAAAATTTACTTTGTGTAAATTTTTGGTATCGTTCCGATAAAGTTCTTTTTTTTAATGAATAGTTTAAAATGTTGTATTTTAATTCAAAACCACTTTTTAATCTAATTTATTTATATTATTATATTATCTTTTTAATTGGTTTTAAAGTGAAATTAGAATATATTTTTACCATTAAATCCAATAGTGGTCGTTGGAATTAATTTCACTTTAAAATCGGACTTAAACTAGTGTCAATCTTTTGATACTTATTGTTTCATAAAAACACGCTATTTGTCATGACAGCGAGAATTAACTATTAAATTAATTAATGTGACTTATATGTTTTGAATGTTGTAAAATAGACTTCATTTTTGAATTCAGAATATCAAATATATCTTAGGGTGAATTTTTGGGAATTTTCTGAAAAACTTCAATTTTTGATGAATAGTTAAACCACTAAGTGGTACTTATAAAAACTGATTTTTCCGTTTAAATGAAAATTTTCCATCTTTGTGTTTTGAATTTCAAAAATCCGACATACATGGTTGTCATTAAGAAGTAAAATGTGGTTCAATGGGATAAAAATAATTTTTTGGTGAATAGTAACTTATTAAGTTTTTAATCGCGATTAGAGGTAATTAGTGCAATTTAAGGCAAAAATGATATTATAATAAAATGAAAATACCTAGAAACATGTCCTAACCTTATTGGATGTGTCATGGCGGACCAAGAAAAGCCATGGGTCAACTTGGGGACCCCATGGATCCACTTTGGTTGGAAAATGACATTAATATCTTTTTATTTAAAGTTAAAGTAAAAATGACACACACATGAGATGTTTTACTAAAACAATTTTTACATAGGGTTATACAAGTCAAATTTTTGACTATAAATATTAATTAGAAATCTAAAAAGATTTCCTACATCATAGTAGTTTTGTTATAATTTCTAGACATTAAATAAATTAAAATATTTATGACATCATGATGATGCAACGATGACCTCATTATTTAACGATTTAAATAAAATGGAAAGATAATGTAATATCTAAGACCTAAACATGTCCAAAACCTATTGGATGAGTGGATTTTTAACCCTTATAACCTTATCCTCGAAATACATCAATGTGGGACCTCTTAAGTCCGAATACCATTTTAAAATAAAGTGACTTTTCTTTACTTTCCAAGAGTGCCCCTCCTCTCCTCTTATAAAAGGCCCCCACCTCTACCTCCTTACCCACACTCCCAAAGCCATTTCCTCGGCCAAACACTACCCATTTAGTCTCTCCACTTCCCTCTCTTACTCCTTGAAGCCTCACTTTGGGCAGAAGTCTTCCCAAGGAAGCCTTTGAGCTCAAACCAAAGGGAGTTACCCGATTTTAAGGTAATGTGTTCACTTGAGTCCTTTTGTTTTATTTTTCCTCTCCAACCCCCTAAACTCTTTTTATTCATTTATTTTGTAACAACTCCAGTATCTTCAATATACTAGGATGTTTTTATAATAAGTATTAGAGCTACACTTACACACACCTACATCTAATGGTTAAAGAACATACTATTTCCATGGATGGTGAATTTCTGCCTCACGAAATGATGATTGTTCAACACTCATATAACACCTTCAAAGGTGGACATTAAGATGTAACTATATATATATATGATATATAATATGTTTATGTTTTACTTAATCTTCTGTATTTTTCATTTGTGGCTTACCTTTATGGCTTCCATTATGGGTATACGCGATATCTTCATTTTAGGAAGTGCGGACTACCGCCCCCTCAAAGTGATGTGATTCGTTAATGCCATACGTGGGACGTATAAAGGATGGATTTAATGTTATTATATATGATGTTATACTGGAATTATAATATACCTATATATCATTATTATTTATTTCCATTAAAGTATGAGATAGAAATGAAAGTAGCGTTCATGCGTACGTACGGCTTACCGTCTCCATGAACGGTGCATTTCATTTCTTATCCCCAAATGTAATGTACTATTATAAGTAGATGTATATAATGAATATATATGGTGAATGATACATCTAAATGATGAATATAACTCTGTAATTAAAATATACATACCTCTAATTTATTTTTAATTCCATTAATATGACAAAGAAATGAAAGTAGCGTTCATGCGTACGTACAGCTTACCGTCTCCATGATCGGTGCATTTCATTTCTTACCTCTAAATGATTATGTAATATTATAAATACATGTATATGATGGATATATATGATATATATGATATCCAAATCAGGAATGTAATTCTGGATATAAATAACCTTTGACCACACGAACAACATGTAATTGTAAGAAGTCCACTTTCGACTTAAGAACCAAATATCGACAAAACAAACATTATTAACTTAAATGATTACATAATGTTTATAACATTAAAATAAGTGATCTAAAAGGAATAATTAACTATAAAAAGGTTCTTAATAAAGTGGAAATTAACTCAAGTTTATTATTCAGGACATTAAAGAATGATCGAGTCAATTCGGACCCGAGGTAAGGGATCGTACTCCTCTCTTTCTTTTTAAGTACACTCTTTTATGTCATTTCTTCTAAGCTCATATTTCTTGTTATTGGGATGTTATTTTATATTAATAATACTGTAATATTTATGTTCATATTATGAGAGACCCTATTCTATCTCATCAATCCATTTTGGAAGTTTTGAGTGGCGCCGTTAGGCTGCTGAATTTTCGTAAGAGATCTAACCTCTCTCTTTCTCTTTAAGTACTATCCTTTATGTCACTTCTTTTAATCTCCTCTTTGTTATGATGGGGGATGTTCTTTTATATTCCTATTTCTGTACATTTTATTGTAATGTGATGAGATACCCTATTTTATCACATCAATCCATTTTTGGAATTTTTAAGTGGCGCCGTTAGGCTGCCGAGTTTTCGTAAGGGATTTTTCATCTCACTTTTATTCCCGTGAGATTTATGCTAAATTTTCCACAATTTCCTTTGAGTGGTGTATGTACTGACCATTATTTTACTCATTGTGTAATATTATTTCATTTATGAGTATTTACATCAATGTTGTATTGTCCTTCTTTCACGGGGCGTATGTTTTGAAAGATACCCATGTCGGTAAGGGAACCTTTCACCCTCCTCTTTTTAAAAGACTTATTTTGTTGGGTCTTTTAATTTACATATTGTTATGTTGGGATATGTTCTCATATATCCTTATTGATGTAAATTTTATGTCCAAGTGATGAGATACCCTTTTTTTTATCTCTCATCAACTCATTTTGATGTGACGCCGTTAGGCTGTCAAGGGAACTTCTTAACCCAATTTCGATTTCTTTGGGTTCAACATGTAGTTATTGAATATGTCATCCTTTGAATATGTGTGAATGAACTTTGATTATTTTACACTTAATATCCACTTATATTTGGCGTATTCGTTTGTCACACATAATTATGTAATTGATTTATCCTTAAACCAAGGATATCATATTTGTAAGGGACTTCGTCTTAATATCCTTTCATTGAGGCATATTTTGTTTTATACACAATATTATTTTATAAGGTGTATAAACACCTTTTACTTTTACGTTTATTCAAAAGGAATCTTTTTTATATGAAGTGTTTACTAAACGACAAAAGGGAATGTTTTTGTCATACGTATGCGGCGACAATGACTTCTCCGCTGCCGTGACCATTATTTGAGTTTCGGCTTCCTCTACAAGCCATACCTTCTTTTTAAAAGAAAAATAAATACCATGTTTTACTTTTCTTTTATTTTGGTATTGAAAATGGTTTTCATAATGTTTTTATATCAATGTGTTGTATTGATATCTTGTTATTGAAAGGTGTAAATGTTATGTTTCCTTTATGCATGTTTTATGTGATAAGATTATGTTATGGTTCTTGGGCATTATTATGAAGACGGGTGGTTACGTGATAAACTAAGGGAGGGTGAGCCCGTTATAGCTCTCCAATGCATTGGGTAACGTGAAGGAGTGAAACGTTAAGGTTTCTCCGAAGAGATTTAGGGAATATACTGTGATGGGTATTCCAAACGTAACCAAGAGGGTTACTCCCTACGTAAGAATGTTATGAATGCCTCAAGTTACCTTTATGTCTTATGATTTCTATGATTTATTCATGGTTTGATGAGGTATGTTAAAGTGCCTATGTTTTATGGGTAAAGTATGATTTCATTATTATGTATATATGAACTCATGTTTCCTTTCCATATTTTTATAACCCTTACTGAGCTTTTTATGCTCATCCCAAGTTTTTGAAATGTTTTTCACAGGTCAAGGGAAAGGTACATGATGTGATGATAGTGTCAAGGATGTATCAAGAAAGAATCCGTGTTTTATTTTAAATATGTTTCCGTTGATGGGAAGAATGAATATTGTCTTTTATGTAACCACTTTGTTTAAATGTGGAATGTAATGCAAGTTTCATGATCTAATTCTCTAAAACTCTAAACTTGAAAAGATCCTCAATGTGTAATCTTGTAATAACTGAAGATTAAGTAAGGTTTAAGGCTGGGGCCTTATAATAAATAATATAAATTATATAATAAATACTTAATATATTATAAATAATTTAATTTCTAATGGGGTGGGGGTTAAGTGGTGACCACCATCCATCCACAACATCATTATTTTGGGGGTCCAGTGTTCGAACCTTGATGGCCTCACTCATGGAGTTTTCGACACTGTAGGCATGGATTAGCACTGGAGGCGGTGACAAATTGTGGTGGAAGGAGTTGTTGGGGAAACAAATTTTAGGAGAGGGTGAAGTGGGAGGTAGGACCTGGTGTCCTGTGTCGATGAATGGTTGTGGGCGGAGTCATGAAGGTTTTGTGACTTTCTGGTGAGGGCTAGCGGTGACTGGTGGTCCACAACCTTCAGGAGAGGGTGAGGGCGAGTGGCTTCAGTCAATAATAGAGACTGATTAGGGTTGCAGGCATAGACACAACTATGATGACGTGATGGTAGTTTACTCTACAGTGTTGGGCGGTGTGGTCTTGACGGATGAGGGTCGCTGGGTGATGATGTTGTGGTTTGATTCATGGGGAGTGGCGTACGAGCAATGGTGGCATCGGTGGTATGGCATGCCACTGAAGGCCTATGGGTCATGGGTAATTTCATTGGTCCAAGTTCAGGCCTATGGGTCATGTATTGGGCTCCTTCAAGCCTACTGGGCCTACATTATAGACACTAAAATATATAAGGTTTGATGGGTGAGCTATCCCCTTGGCGGGGGGGGGGGGGGGTGGCTATGGCCTGCCTTTCGAGACTATGTGTGTGTTTGAATGTAATTGTACCCCCAATCAACTAATATATATAAATAATTTATTTGACAATTTTGTTAATTAATTAATATAAAATTAGTTTTATTAATAATATGATTAATTTTTAATTGATAATTATTAAATTATATTATTGATTAATATTTATTTTTTATTATATTAATAATAATAATTAATAATATTATTGATTATTAAATGTTAATTATTTTAGTTATCCATTATTAATTTTGTTTTAATAATAATTATTTTTTTTCAATAGGTTTGGAGGAAACCCCCCCGTTTCTTATTAAACCAAATAGACCTCTTATTGTTCTAGATAGACGAAACCCATTACATGGTTTGTAGACCCAGTGGGTATGAAACCCCATAACAACAACTAACCCATAGGTCTAAATTTGATCAGAATTACCCGACCCTTAGGTCTATAGTGCACCACCACACACCCCATATGTATCTCTTCTTGTTCCACAGCCGCATTTGGCTTTGTATTTCATCCCACTCAATTGTGACCCAAGTATGAGTGCACCAAGCTCCTGATGCAAAACTGCCTCTGTCAAGTTCCCAAGTGCCATCAAAGCTCACCACCTTTGAGCTGCATACCATCTTGCATCATTGGTTTTTCAAGTAGATTCCACTAAGCTGGAAAATTTCCATCTTCCAACCAGATGCGGCCCTCCTCCGTCCCTCATCCAATGATTCCCTTTCTATCAAGGCTAGTCACCAAAAGACCCACCGTTGTGAACATCATTCCTAGACTTCTTTGATCCCACACCAACACTGCCGAGAACAACGATCTTACCACCGAACACCACTGCACGATAGAACTAGTTGTTTCTACACACACCATCACCATCAGATACCTCTATTATTTGTCACATCCACATCACAACCTTGAAGAAGGCGACCTTAAGATACTTATGATGACCTTGGGGTGAATCAGTGACCTTGGGTGGTGCAGATTATGTAGATTCTGTTGGTATGAGAGAGAATCATGATTCCTATTTTGGGTATTGTGTGGGGATAACGGTGGCCCCTGCTGTCGGAGATGATGGTGGTCAGTCATTGGACAACAACGAGGGGTGTTCTTGAGTGACTTGGGTTTTGGATTCTGATGGAGATGAGGATAAAGGGCCGTTGGTGCAGTTAGCATCAGGGATATGTTGATGGCATGAATTCTACACTGAAGGTGGTTAGAGGCCAGTTGGTGGGTTGCTAGAAATCCTAGTAGCGACCATCAATCCCGACGATGGAGATGACCTCAGGGTGATAACTTAGACCTTATGTGGGATGACCTTAGGTGGAGAGATGACCTTTTGAGGCACTGCCGGTATGTTCCACCTTTTAAAAACTTATTTTAAAGGACTTATGTTGGGCCCTAGGGATGGACCTTTATATTTTGAGCCTTTTGTCATTTTTTTTCTGGACTATTTTATCCATTTTATGGTGTTTTTTTGTTATTGTTATATTTTACACATGTCGATAGGTAGGCAGCTATGAGATGACCTGTGGTGGTATAAGACACTGATGGGGGTGACGGTCTTGAGTGCCATGAGATTTCAATGGTATGGGACCCTGATAGTGAACATTTCCCGCTAATGACATGCTAACAGCGACACCTCCAGTGATAGGAATTGTGGATGACCTCGATCACATGGGAGATAAAACTGAAGGGCATGGAAATTTCCTCTACGCGAACAATTTGATGTACAAGATGATGACCTCAGGTGGAGTGCTTTCAGTGAGCCACATTGATGCAGTCAGGTGTGCAGGATCTTTAGGGTTGGAAAATGTTGGTCAGATCATGGCTGCTTCAGACAATGATAGTATTTCTAGGCCTTTGGTCCATTTTGGGTCTTCATTCCTTTTAAATGGGTCTAGGGACTTTATCTTTTTTGTTTTGTTTTGGGTGGTGATTTTACCACTTTGATGTATTGGTGGCATTTCATGTGTCACATACTTTTTCTTTGATATAATTTTATTCTAATTAATAAATTTTTGGGGTTAGACCATCTGATATTCAGTAGGATATGAATTATCATGAGGAGATTCAGAATATGTTCTTCTCCTCAAGAATTGGGAAGTGGGGTAATATTCTGGATGATGGTAGCGATAAAGAGTAGTGGTTGGTTTTATTAGAGAACACTCATCTTAGGCCTTTAGGCAGTGGTGTTTCTTTTAAGGACATTTTCATTGGAAAAGAAAAGAGTGATCCACCCAATAGGTGACCATGGAAATATTATTCTAATCTACCAAGGAATGTGCCTACCATATATTCTTCCAAGGCTAAAAAGGTCAAGCTCACCTCGGACCAAGAAAGGTCCAAGGAAGGGATTATTAGGATTCTTAACCAAGGTAACTCACAATATGAGTGGGAAAATACAGATGAATCTGATTATGACTATGGAAATGATCCATATTATTATAATTACTAAATTAGTGTTCTGGTTGAGGGAGAGTCCCTTTATTTGACCCCATTCAATTCTCTTTTTATATTTTTTCTTTTATTTAATGAAAGGTCAGGAGCTTTTATTATGGATAGATCATTCTGATATATTATATATTATATTATAAATTGTTAATAATTGTAAATAATGTTAATTATCTATTATATATTTAACATAGTATAAATAATTTAATTATTAGTTATTGGTTTTTAATCGATAATATTTTTCATTAATTAAATTATAACTATTTTAGTTTTTTGTTACTTATCATTTTTTAATTATTAATTAAATTATTAAAAAATAAATATATTACTAATTATTAATCGTGTTATGTACATCAATAATTTATTAGTATTATTAATAATTATCTTTTTCATGTTAATTGTTAATTATGCTAAAAAAATTTATATTTAATTTATTAATAAATATTTATATTATTAATTAGTAATTATTAGTTATCATATTAATTATATTAATAATATTTTTATTTATTTATTATTAGTTATTTAGTTATTAGTTATTCAGTGAAGTAAAATTAGTTCAAAATTTTGGGATGTGGGTTTGTGAGGAGTTCTCTAACAATGACAATGGCGTCTAGGGATTCAATTGATTATGGTCATTCCTCATTTCCATGGATCTATTCTATCATAGAAAGATCCACATCAAGCATCCTTAGTTCCAACGACTTAATTGAGAAATATTGAGTCCTCATTGATTCTAAATGGAAGATTGAGCATGACCAAGGATTCGAAATCAGATGTCGTAAATCCTTCGCAATGTTTCTTTGGCTCACATCAAAGATAATCACGATGCCTTCTCTAAAATATTGGAAATAGGGTAAGATTCCTCGATTGTGTGGCTTGTCACCCCTATAGGTGAGACACCTTGAATCTCGATGACCTAGTTCGATGAATTTTTGATTATATGGGGATTCTAATATTAAAGGTGCATATCTCTCAGTCAATGATTTTTCCACTATATCTTTTCTTTGGTTGAGTCCAAGTTGTTGGTGGGGAGTTCTGGATCGCTATTCTTAGAGCCTAGATGGATTCATCTCTATAAACGATTCTTATACTATAATGTCTCGATGGAAATGATTTCCTTATCTTCGGTTTTGATTTTTCTTCCTGGGATCAATTGGGTGTTGTGGCACCCAGAGATCCTATGTGATATTGCTACATTAATATGAACTTATATTCACCTTGATAAAGAAATTGAGTAGGTGCTGTTTGGGCATTTTGGTAGTATGGTTGTAGATATTGATCTCAGTTCTACCATTACTGAGGAGGTTACTTTTTCTACCCCTACCGATTATATTAAAATTTATGTTAAATATAATAAAAAACCCCTATTATGTGATGCCTGTATGTCTTTTTGACACACAATGGACACATACTGGAGGAATACTATCTATGGGAAGTGTGGAATGAAGGGACATCCTGCTAGAAAATGCGAAAGTAATGTTAAGGGGATGGGTGCTACTATCACAAAGTCTCCACCCCATGATGATAAATAGGCTTATAGGTCCAAGATAAAGGGGGAAGATGTGAAGATTCATGTGAATCCCATTTCCCAGAATCCTGTACAGGGTAAGGACCTTCTGCTTCACGTGTTCTCACCAACTAGAGAGAATAACGACCCTTCTAAATCATGGGATGATCTTTCAGAGGTGGATACACCAATGGGGAAAGACTATATTGATGGATTGGCTCAAATTGAACCAGTAGTGGAGGCCTCTCACTCTCTCTCATTCTGGGATTCTCTTTTTGGAAATGTGGCGGAAGAACAAGATGCATCTTTAAGTGAGGAGGAGGAAGATAAATGTGAGGTGAAAGCCATAGATTATCAACACTTACGACTTGAAAAAAAGATAGTAAATTTTAAGAGTTATAGGTGAAAGCAACATATTATATTTTAAAAAAGGGAATCCACAGAAGTGGCCTTTTCATACCCTCCACCCTAGGAACCCCCCTCCCCATGAAGGGATCACTCGAGAGAGAGCCCCTGCTAGTAATGAGCTATTTCCAGTCAATATGGAAGAGAATACCATGAGGTAATAGCTCAATCAACAATTATTTGACACAACAATCCATCAACATATGATTCTTTCTTCTAGAAAGGGATCTAATTGTAATAAAGAGTCCACTTCTCAAAGAACACATCCCATGGAAATCTCTGAAAATGCTCTAGAGCTATCCAAAAAGAGATTTACTTATGATCAAAATGTTATGGAAATTTCTAACTCTACTATCCCCAATAAATCCTTTAGAGCTCATGGAGTTAGTGATAGTGATGCAAATGAGATTCACTTCTTGGGTGGAAATGATATCATTCTGGTTAGTGACAATGGTGTGGTCTCTTTTAATTAGGACAACCAGGGAGCCATATTGGTGTAAGAGTCAAAGAGTAAAGGTAAGAATAACTTAGTGTATTATGAAGGATTCCAATTGTTCTTTCCCCAAAAATCCAAATTCCACAAATTTCAATTTAATTTGCATGCTCCATTTACTTTGGTTCACATACAATCTGATCCTCTCAGCTATGAATCCCCATAGGTTTCCTCATTACAGGTTGATCAACCACTTGGTAGGAGCGATCTTGACTTTGAGAAAGTGGAGTGGTCATATAAAGATTATTTCAATGATCTGTTGAATAATGATTATGATTCATTTGTAAAGGCCTCATATGAATAATTTAAGAATGAAAAAAGAAAAAACTTGAAT
This sequence comes from Viscum album, assembly GCA_963277665.1. Lineage (NCBI taxonomy): Eukaryota > Viridiplantae > Streptophyta > Magnoliopsida > Santalales > Viscaceae > Viscum > Viscum album. The sequence continues at coordinate 447,333,176 of OY728142.1, forward strand.
ATTATACCCCCAAAGGACCTAGAAGGGGAATGGAACATTGCAGGACTTAGCAAGGAAGTGACTAAATGTTATTTATCTCAGCTTGAGGTTACCTTTTTCATCAATGGAACTAGAGGAATTTGGTTTTTATGATTATGTAGCAGTGGAAAAAATTTTATCTATTAATTTTGAAGATCGTCTCAAATTCAACCCACAAATGGAATTTCATGATTTATCTTAGAAATTCAGAACATGATATTCTCTAAAAATATCTTCTGAATCATCATCTGATAAAGACCATGTGTCCCCTGAAAGGTTCAAGGAATGGTGGTGAGATCGATATCCGAAATGTAGAGGATGACTTCCTAAGAATCTGGTGTCCAGAATGACTTGATGCTTTTTTTCCTTCTCTTACTTTGTAGTGGGAATTATGCATTGTTTACATGATTCTCTTTTGTTTTGTATGCTTTTTTATTTCATTAATAAATTTTGGGACCATGAGTTTGGTTTTTCAAAATCCATGAATGAGCTGTTTGAGTATTATTTATTTATTATATTACCAATTTTTGATAATAATATTAATAAATAATTATATAATAATAATTATTTTTCATTTTAATTATTATTATGTTTTTAGTTTTTAATATTCAAATTATTAAAAAATAATTATATTACTAATTATTAATAATTAACTATCATCTTAATTATTTTAATAATATTTTTAACAATAATGAAATTATTATATATTAATAAATATTTATTATTATTCTTGTTTATTGTTACACTTTTAGTAAAACGTTATTTGAAAAATAAAAAAAAATAAAAAAAGAAGAAAAGAACGCCACAAAATGAAAAAAATAAATCCAAAACACAAGAAAAAATAAAAATAAAAAGGGATAGAATTAAAATACAACTTATAATTTCCGATCAAATAGGACTCATAGACACTTGGTGGGCTAGTCTTCACAGGCTTCAAGTTTCATGGGTTGCATCAAATGTCGTCTGATTTTTTGAAAGCCAAAATATTAAAATCACTAACCCACATAAATCCACGGGATAATGGACCGACCTAAGGTCATATGGATTTTTTTACAGGTAAACCAGATAAACCACTTAGGTTCTTCCAGAATGACAGACTGGCCGGTTGAGTCTATAGAATTCAGCAAACCTTCAGGAGCCCCACTGGAAAGTTAGTGGCTACTTTCAAGCCAACACAAGGTCAATCCTCAAACCACAATTCCAACACTCGGTTCACAGACCCTTGTCACTAAGAATTTACCCCTTTAACTCCCATATCATAGATGAAACAAAAGAGAAAGGTGAAATCTATAAACTTGAAATATCACATACATTGAAATAAAGTGTGGATGTTCTAATTCTCCCCCTCTAGAGGATTCTCATCCCTAATAAGTACCTTAAAATATTCTTATCAAACAGCTCAATCTATTGGGACCAAACATTTTCATCATTCTCCCAAGTGTCCTCCTGGATTCATCCATGATTACTTAGAATCTATATGGGTGGTATCTTCTTCCCTTGAAATAATTTCTTACTTCTATCTATAGCATGCACCGGGTGTTCCATGTATGATGTATCGGGCTCCGACTCAACATCTTCACAATCGATGATATGTGTGGGATTAGAAATGTAACTATGGAGCCAAGACACATGAAACACCTCATGCATACCTTAGTTATGATAAGGAAGATCCATACAACATTCCACTATTTCAATCCATTCAATGATCTCTAAGGGTCCAACATAACACGATGCTAGCTTCCTTAAACATTGGCGACCTAACCAAGGAGACCCTCTAAGAAAAACATGGACACCTACAATGAAATCCAAAGGTCTCCTTATTTGGGTTTTATAAGAATTATTCTTACTCTAGGCTATGATTGACTTCTTTTAAATCACCTGCACTCTATTAGAGGTATCATATACCACGTTGGTCCCCAAAACTAGTACCTCACTAGCTTCATGCCAATAAAATGGTGAATGACATGTACTATCATATAGATCCCCATAAGGTTCCATCTAAATGGAATCTTGGTAACTATTTTTGTATGAAAACTCAACCAAGTCCATGTGAACATCCCAAGTTCCACTGAAGTCTAAAACGTATACTCGGAGAATATCCTCCAATATGTGAATTGTCTGCTCTAACTATTTGTCTTTTTGGGGATGGTATGATGTACTCAATCTCAGCTGAGTACCAAATAAATTGTACAGGCCTTTCCAAAATTGGGACAGAAAATGTGCATCTATGTCATATGTAATAATTAAGGGAACTCAATGTAAGTGTATGATCTCATATACACATATCCTTTCTATCTCATCTACCGAGTGAGTCTCACGAATCGATAAAAATGAGCAACTTTCATTAGCCAATCAAAAATCATACAAAAAACATCATGGATCATCAAGGTCTTGGGTATACCCTTAGAAAATTTCACCATGGTATCCTACCACTTTCACATGGGTATAAAAAGTGGTTGGAACAAACCACCAGGATACCGGTGATCAAACATTATCCTATGGAAGGTAAGACATCGGGATTTTATTTGCAATGTCCCTATTTAACCATAGCTACCGAAACTATCTCTTGAAGTTGTGGTACATCCTTTTCAACTGAGGATGTACCACCACTTATAGGTATGGAAGTATCTCATCAAGTCTTCACTAATCGAAGTGGGGACTACAACTCTCTCATGTAAAAAGATCATATCATCACCATTTAATGACCAACCAGGTATCCGGTCACCAACTTATAGCTATTCCAACATCACAACACACTCTGTGTCAGTATCCTCTCCAACCTTTACCTGGTCTACTGACAAATATGTGACCACCAATGAGACATATGTCATTGATATATTTTCCTCAGAAGCATCCATCCTCTAATCATCCAAAAAGTTTATTAGACACAATTGTTCCTCTGAAGGATATTCACCAAGATCCTGATCTAGATGAATAGAAATTATATATTTTTTGATTTTCCAAATTTAATTTTAATGTTAAACGATAACCACATACATCAGGTAGTATTCCAAAGAAGAATATCAAGAAAAAAAATTTGAAATTCAAAAAAAAAATATCAAACCCAAGGCGGCGTCAAACCGTGAGGCACCCACATCATCTAGTCACGTCTCCTTCCATAAACCATCATAATTAGGTAAAACTCCTTTAATTCCATCACCATACATTACCACCATATCTGATGACCAGAGAAATCAAGATTAGTTGATCCCTTCAACCTCCCAAACTTTTTATAGACTTTCACCGCCACTTTCTTCATTTAACCACTTTAGAACTTGAAAATTTTCTCTATAAAATCATCATACCCAAACTTTACAGAATTTAGAACTTTTTACGATGATCCAATCACCCTCTAAAAGACCATAAGATTCTAGAAATATACCTCCCAGAACCACCTTGAAGACCCGTGAACTAGACCAACCAGGAAGGGTGCGCTGGACTATGACGTCAGAGTTGGGTTGAGAAGATGGAGGCCTCATCAGGGGACCATGACAGAGACCACATAATCATAAACAAGGGAGACAATAACAAATAATTCCATCAAAAAAATAATAAAAGAGAATTATGAAAAGGAAACACCATAAAGCACTTCTCCCAGAGAGAGAACGATCCAAAAAAACATCACCAGATCAGATCTCTTACACATATAAAATGACCAAACCCAAAGAGGCCCAAAAAGATAATAAAGTGGGAAAAAATTAAGAAAGATGCATGAAACCTACAAAAGAGAGAAGGAGACAAGAATAAGAAATGACAAGGCCCTCACCGATGAAAAACCCAAACTAAGACCACTGCCTTCCCTCCTCCAACACCATCCCAAGTAGGACTAGATCCTAAATCGAGCCCAAATAGAATGGAGTCCAACAAGATGGGTAGTATAGAAAGGGTAGTGGAGAAGAAAGACACTGGATTCCCCCACTAACACTGACCCAAACAATCTAAATATTCAGTACACCAACCCAGAATGGGGGTCCGACGCATAGGGTTTGATTGAAGGAGGGGTAGTGATCGATGAGCGATGTCCACACCAGAAAGACATGTTATTAGATATGGGGGAAGGAGAAATCACGAGAAAGAAGATGATGAATCCAGGAAAAGCGAGGAGCACCATCACCATCTATCAGACCCACAAAACCCTAGGAGGAAGGGAAGAGGAGGAATTAGGGAAACCAAGAGACGGGAGAGTGCAGAGCCATTTCCTATCTACCTGTATGTTATGACTAAGATCATATACAATAATGTTACCTTCACCTAGTGAATAATCCGTCTCAAAGTAAAAAATCTGTAGGTAATCTACCCAATTCTTTTGCCTCAGATTGAGGTCCCACTGTATGAAGATGTAATAGAGGCACATGTAGTCTTTGTATATGAAAAACCTCTCACAAAAGAGATAGTTTCACCAATACTTAAGAGAATGGACCACGACTACTATATCAAATTCATTAAAAGTATATTTCCATTCATGGGGTCTCAACTTATGTGACCCATAAACTACCATCCACTCATTTTTCATTAATACAACTCCCAAAATGATGCCTCATGCATCACAATATACTGCATAACCAATCTATAGATTAGGAAGTATCAACACAAGAGCTATATTAAACTTCATTTTAAACTCAATAAATTCCTCTTCACACTAGTCCGAACACAATAAATTCACCATCTTATTTTTCTATACAGTCATAGGTGCTAATAAATGGGGGAAGTCTTTTTGATAAAACTTCGGTAGTATCCAGCTAAAATTTAAAATCTTCTGATCTCGAACACATTATGGGTATGTGTCTAGGTTATCTCGAACTAAAATTTCTATGGATCCATAGATATTCTAGTCTTATACACAACATTCCCTAAGAATTTACCCTCATGAATTCAAAAGTTACACTTCGAAATCTTGACATAAATATTATGTTCTCGAAGTTCACTCATCACTATATCAAGATACTACTCTAGGGTGGGTGAGTCGATGAGGATGTCTTTAATGAACACCATGATGAATGAGTCAAGATATTGGTGGTATATATTGTTAATGAGATCCATAATCACTTATAGTGCATTAATTAGTCCAAACGACACCACTATGTACTCAAATATCCCATAAGTACTCCAAAACACCATCTTCGGGATGTCCTCATCTCTAACATACAACTAGTGATAGTCTGATTGAAGATAAATCTTGAAGAACCACCAAAATACCTATAACTGATTAAAGAGATCATTGATCTTAGGAAATGGATATCTATTCTTCACCATCACCTGATTCAACTTATAATAATCTGTATAGAGTTAAATACCATTGTTCAACTTCTTGGAAAACAAAATAGGTGCACCCCGTGATGAAATAATTGGATTGATAAATCCATTCCATTATAAGTCTTTGATCTTTACCTTGATCTCCTTCAACTCGGATGGCTCCATATGATAAGGGGTATCAAAATAGGTTGCACACCCAAAAAAATCTCTATATCAAATTCGACTTGTCTATCAAGGAGAAGTACTATAAAGTCATCAAGGAATATATCCTAATAGAGATCCAAAACTGAATGAAAAGATGAGGAGGATACCCTTGATCCTACTTAAATAGATAAGACGACAATCTACACTATGAATGACCCATGCCGAATCAATTATGGACCAAATCTACCTACTCCCACTTCCCACTTCCCGGTCATTACATACTTCTTTCCATTGGGTGATATAAATGATACCCATCTATAGTAGAAATCAATGTGATCTTAGAAGCTATTAAACCATTCCATGCCAGGAATCACATCGAAGCTCACCATATATAGAATAATGAAGTCCAAAAGATGTCTATAACAAGAAAAAACTACAAGACACTCAAGGATTAAGCGAAGATGGTCCACTTTCATGACCCATGATGTAATTAGGGAAAGTAAATTAGAAGAAAAATTTAGTAGTAAGTCCAGTCCAGTAACAACATGTGTATATATAAAGGAATGAGAAGCACTAATATCAATCAAAATGATAGACAATGAAGAAGTGATCAAGATCATACATCAAATTTTAGATGGTCCCCCTCTACCATCTAATGGATTCTAATCCACCTTATAAACTTGAATGACCACATATTTGCAACACTATTCATGGGTCAAAGATTTCATCTATCTTGTACCCTTGTGAAAAATAAATCTCAAGGATATGTAGTATAAATATGGAAGATACCTTGTCTTTATATACTACCAACACATGTTCTGAGGTTCTAAGGAAAACTTATGATAATTTCCAACCCTCCAATAATTGAAGCACTGTGGAACTCCTCCTTAGGGGGATGAGGAATCCATACTTTACTACACCTTCATACCACTTACTTTCCACACATATTTGATCTTCCTCTTCCTACTAATATAAGAGGAACTCATCATAATAGTAGGAGGTACTACCACCTAAGAACAAAAGGGTGGCAGAAGGACAACTATTCAATCCTCCTCTCGACCCTTCTCAATTATTAAGGCCTTGTGTAGAACCTATGGGGTATGTTTCTAGGTTTAAGGTCCAACCTATCTTATGATGTTAGGGAAAATACTAATATCAAATTTCCTGGACTTCTATGCCTTATTTCTAGCCAATAGAGTATAAAAGTGAAGTAGATCAGTGAAATTAGATGAGTATGTAGATACCATCATGGAATCCTTATATAAATCCATGAAATCCTACAATCGGTCAAGATTCAGTATACTGGGAAATAATTCCCTGAATAATAGGTCCTTTAAGGCCTCCTAGGTGAGACCCTAATGTATATTAGCTATCCCCATCACACACCACCACCCCGTAGTGGGTCCTTGCAACATGAACACTTTCAAATTCACTTTCCTATCCTCATGTGTCTCAATGAGGCCAAAGACACCATAAATGATATTTATTGAGTCTTATGTATCATGTTTCCCTAAAGTTCCTTTAAAGGATGGTAGATATTAGAGTTATAAGTCTCTGTCATAGTCAACCAATAACCTTGACACCCCTCCACCTTGGGAAAGTAGAAGTGGAAGAAATCTCAGCTGAGGTGGGCCTACTATCTGCACCACTAGAGGATATGTGGGAGCATCTACTGCTTCACCCTCCTGCATAGTAGGTGGTGGAACATGGGAATCCTACCTAGAATGAGAACACAGAACTACATAAACTGATGGTGGTCCCATAAATCTCCTCCATGGAGGCATATTATATAACATAAAGGAAATAAGTAGAAAAACTGAAGTTGTTAGGAAAAATCCTTTATCAGTCTATGAGATCACACAATATTCTCCTAGAAGTCTACCCATAACCCAAGGTATATAAATCTTAGCACTAACTGAGGTCTTCATAACTAAACATTATCCACATTCATATATATAAAAAACATAACAACATGCTTTGGTTCAACTAATTAATGATAACATAGAAATATCACAACAATATGAAAATGGATATATCACCCAATCAAGAATACAATTTTATCCTATACAGATAGAAAACATCAATGCATTATATTAAGGAAATAATATGAAACACAAAACATATATATATATATATATATATATATATATATATATATAAGATATATGAACACACCCAAATACCATAAAACAATAATAGAAATCCCTTAAATGGTAACTTGGAATCCCATTACATATGTGTTGGATAGGAACATGGAAACTACCATACCAAAGTCCCACAAACTCTATATCATTTCCTCCATGTCCTAGGTTAGTTCAAAATAAAAAATAAAACCATGATGTGATACCATTTTATAATGCACTGACCTGAACCACTGAGTCCGAGCTAGAGAGTCACCTGACCTAATACACGCATCCCTGTATGTAAGAGGCTACTGATTAGCAGTGAGGGTATAAACACCATCAATTTGGAGACTATAACTTCAATATCATATCATTTTAAAAATAATATAAACATAAAAAATAATATATCAATAAGAATATCAAGAGGAAGACTAAATATCAATTGTAGTGAAGGATGTCACACATGTCATAAAAATAATAAATGGGCTCCCAAAGTGGAAAGAAAAACTAGTGTATAAGTGAAACATATAGTTAAATAAAACTATATTATCCTATGAAGTATATACTGATATCATCACCATATTTATTCTCCATGACTCAATTTTCTTCCATGATATCCTTTTACATGCTTAGATCTCTATACATGAAGTCCACATGCACATTGAGATTCCCATTCCGGGTATGAGTAACAAACCTACGAGGAAACCACCAATGAAACCTTAAAAAGTGTGAAAAAGTATAATAGGTATATTCCATGAAAATAATAAATTAATAAGAAATCATAATAACCATATACTAATCATCAATGTGCTACCTAAGACACCATGATCCCTGACCGTACCTACATCAGATTCATTCTAGAAGGATGGTCTAAGATGTCAGAAGTGATCAATAACTATCTAGAAGTTTGTAAAAATGTCACATTACTTGGTATCCTCAAGGAATCAAGTCTCAGGTTAGGCTCCAATACTGACTAGTGAACTGTACTCAGTATCCACCAAGCACTGAGTTTTGGCATGTCTACTCAGTATCCTCAACGAATCGAGTTCCAACTAGGCCACAAGTATATCATACTCCTACCCCATGAATGGGTCTACTATCATCATCATTGCATGTCATGTACACTCCTCATATAATGGGAAATAATACCATGATAGTTACCTATCATGAGTAAAAAGAAAATACCTCCAATGTCATAGTAAATACACACAACAATGCAGAGCATAATCTAAAAGTAATAACATTTCATCATGAGTATATAATAACAAACATAGAAAAATATATGATCAACATCAAGCATGATATCAAGCTACTATAAAAATACTCATTGAAATAAGATCATATGTGGGTATCAAAACTACACATAGGCTCATAAGAAATCATCATCAATCAAGAAAAACAATTCATGCAAACAAAATATGAAATAAAAGAGACAATTGTATACAGGGGCCTAAAAAATTTAAGGAAATTCCTACCTCAATATTGTTGATGAAGTAATCCATGGTTAATAAAAGGATTGAAGACCGAACCACCTCGCACACCAAGAGAGAACAAGCTCACCTATTAAAGATTCCTAATCCAAGTTATGGTTTTTCAATAAATAGGTTTAGAATTGATAATCAAGGGGATTTTAAGTCAAGAAGAGTGGTTCTATAATCACACACCTTAAGGAGTTATCTAATAAAAAAAATCTGAGGTATATTGAAGGAGAGGTCACCAATTCACTAGCTTTTTGTTGATTCAAGAATGGATCATGAATTTATCATAAATTCTAAAATATAACCTTGGTTCTAGCTAAAGAACCTCAATCCAACACCAATCCAACAATAGAAAAGATATTTAATATGATAATCAAAGAGAAGAGAGTCTCAATACAGTTGATCTATGATGAATTACCTAGAAATGCCCACCATTATTAATAGTTCTATCTCCAATAAAGGGGGTTGGAATTGACATGTATATATCTCCATCAATCTACCAAAGAATCAACATATTAAGGTTATATCATCAATACACCATCAAGAAGAAATCTTGGAATATTATCCAGAAAAACTTACCCATAGAACATATATATTTGAAAGTAGATCTTAATTTAATAAAGGAATAATGTAAAATCATAATATATACCATCAATATAAGAATAAATGAAGGAAACATCATTGGATCTTTATTAAAAACATAGATATTACATAGATATAGGTACATTTCTCAAGGAAGAAGAAGAATTTGGAGGATATATAATAAGAAATCACCATTCCAGCACCACCGGATTGCTCAAAATTTTGAGAGGTTAGGGAGTATGAATGAGAGAGTCTAGATAAAAGGGTAGAAGTATGAAATTTGGAATAGGGCCTTTAAGGTTGTAATTGGCTGTTAAAGAAGGTTAAAAACACATACAATTAAAATCACATGGGATGAATTAATTTTACCCTTAGACTGAGCGCACCTGTGGTCTGATGGAACCACCAGTGGTCCAATGGGGTATATATAATTCTAAATACCTTCTATAACCCCACCAGTTGTATGGTGGAATCTAAAGGTGTGGAAGTGGCTACTTTCTATCCACCACAATGATGAGCCTTAAACTACCATTCCAACCTTTAGTTCCTAGACCCTTGTCACTAAAAACTACCCCCTTTAACTCCGACACTAGATATGAAATAAAAGTTAAAGAATAAATTTATGAACATGAAATATCTCATTCATCAAAAATAAAGTGAGGATGTTAGAAGAGGAATCATATCCACTTATATATTGTTTGGATTGAGTTTTAAAATAGATGAATAAATTAGGTAAATATTATTTTCTAGAAGCAAGATGTGTTTTATTTAAAATAGTCATGGTTCATAATGTTTTACAACCCATGATGTGTTTTAATAATAAAATTAGATTGGTTTAATAAAATTTACAAATAAACATCACAGTTTTATAAAATGAGAGTGAAATATTTACTCAAAAAATAGTTCATTGTATATATGATAATTCCATGTCATGATTTATGAAGAAAATGCTCATGATTAGTATTGAAATATGATTTCCTTAAGATAAACATGCAATGGTCATGTTAAACCACATCATGGTTTCAAAAGTGCGAATTTTAAAGGCTTTGTTCAGAATGGATTAGGATAATGAAAAATGTCAATTTTTTTATGAGTTTTTAATGATTGATTAACACTTAATCAATGCATCAGAAAAAAACAATAAACACTTAAACCCAAGATAAAATATCCTTGAAACATGAAACCATGCTATACATAAAAATTAAGAAAATATATACCTTTCAAAAGTCAATCTACTATTACTGTCTTCATCACAATGGTTTGACAGAGATCCCTTAATGGTAGCTACATGACTCCCTCCTCCATAGTGTATCCATAGGTTGAACATGAATTTTCTAATGTTCAGGATTGAATATCCTTCATTCTATGGTATTCTAATGTCTCTCATGTTAAATGATGAATAAAGAGAGAGCTTTGGGGAGATGAGAATCAATAGAGGCTTAGATAGGTTCGATTGATCACCATCTCATGGTGATTAAATCATTTTATTGCCCCCTGGGACACTCCTAAGTTATTCATGAATTCACTCAAATGTTACATAACATATGAGTGTATACCTTTGGTTACAACTATTATAACCCTTGACCACATGTATTCTATAAATTGTTTTATTTTATTAAGATCTTTATATAAATGATAGATATAAAAGATTATTTAATGTTAAAAATTAATTTTCTACTACTAATATCAATAATAAACATTCCACTTGAATCATAACTTATGATTTAATGAAATATGATATAAAAAAATTATACTATACAATTAGTTAAGGTAATGACAAGATTTATTTTAATCATGTCTTACAATATAACCAAAATTGTATCCTGTGATATAACAAAGTATATAATATATATAATTCTTTGAGGGCATAACTACACTAATATTACTCTTACACTAAGACCTTAAATATTCCGTGGCATATATTATAATATTTTATTACATACAATAACTTGTGAAACTATACCCAAAACTTCTTTTTGATATATTTCAATTTTTTTTGGAAAGCTATCATCTACTTCAAATTTGTACCAAATCATATGCAATATCTATTAATATCAATCCAAAATTCCTTTTGGATAAACTCTAAAATACTTTTAGAGAATCTCTCTAAGTAAAACTTAATCCCCATTCGGTCAACTATGAAGCATGAAACCACGAGCCTTTTTTGCATTTAAAACAAATATAAATTCCAAAATCTGTAGATGTAATAAAATTCTAGCCTCAATAAAGAATCAGTCCTACTTAAGCTAGGAAGGGATATGGTGTGATCACTATAAAATGCATGTATCTCTATACATATGTCCACTAGATTCATCATATGTAATCATAAATTTTCATATGATCACTTTTTCTAATATATTTAGTAACCATAATAAATGGAGTATGTCAATATCATATATCTACCCACATGTTTTTAGTTCTTAAAGTATAGATTGACCAGGTTGATGAATACATCACATATCATTCTCTCTTATGGATGATCACAACACATTCCCCTCAACCTATATATAAGAACATAATATGTTTTATCTAGGTACAATTATACAGTTCCTATATATATCTAAATCAAGGGCACATATTTCACTCAACATATGATTGAACAAATCACATATTTATGAAGATCCATTTGATGATATGATAAAAAACATACCCAACCACCCAATAATTAGAAATGACTAAGGATTTTGTAAGAAATGTATCATAGTCTTACTTTGAGAGGTAAATTATCATTTTACTTTGAGAGGTAAATTCTCATTCTAGATATCTCTATAACCTTAGTTATTGGGGAATCCAAATATGAACTATACACCCCCTTTATACTAAATACATAGTGTATAACACTCCAAGGGATATAATTCATGGGTCATCAAGTGAAAAAAAATCGTTTTATTCCTCATGATCATAGTTAGTATCTTGATACAAGAATAAAAATCATTCTAACCATAACATTTTATCATAATCTATAATACTCTATGAAAACACTAGTTAGGGATAACTCAAAGTCTTACTTTGAGAGGTAAATTATCATTTTACTTCCTGATTATATATATATTAAACCAACATGAAATAATGATTAAGAGGAAATCACCTTTTGTATAACATGATAAAATATTTATTCTTAAACTAATTTATAAATACTTAACAAAACTAAAAATAATAATCCATCTAACCATATCACATATGATAAACTTCCATATTAGCCTTATTTTTTTTTCACTTCTATATAATTACTTGCACATATCTATATGAAAAACTAATAAAACCCTCCCATTAAACCCTTTAGTGAGTGGCATAGATGAAGTTATCCAATTTTAATAATGATGATACCTAGGAATCATATTCTTAATTTTAAAATTGTTGAATAGAGTCTGAAAAATCCTTAACTTCACAAATTAAAATTGTATGATGTTAATAACTTATATTGTACACTTATTACTTTTTTTAAGTTCATCATCATAATCATCATCATTATTGGAAATTTTATATTAATTTTTTCCTTGACATATTTTAGCTTTTAATATAACCTTTTACATTAATCTTCTACCGACATGCCCTAAAAAGTTTTAGGATATTAAGTGATTTTCACTTTGTATTTTTACTAGTATAGTTTTTATTTATTAACTTTAAACGTTTGAAAGTTCAAACATGCTCCCAATAGTCTATTATAAACTATTTTCTCTTTATAATATTATGATGAGAAACAAAAATTATTTAGGAAATAACACTTATTTAAAGTAGTAAGAATATTTAACTAATAAACTATTGTATCCATATCATGTTGTAGATGGTGACCTAAAAATAACTACATTGCACTTTATATTTCCTATTTATAAATGTATTTTAATATTAATAAATACCTTATCACATATTTATTTTTATTTTGTGTAGATTTAATGTGATAATGTCCTAGAATATTTATTTCATTGAAAATGCCATAGTAGTTCGCTACTAGGATGAGAACCTTCAAGTGATATGATGATATTCTTAAATATTAGTTCTCTATTTAGATAAAATTATATGAAAAGAAACATATAATTTCAATCATAAGGTTCAAGTACTCATAAGAAGACGATACTTCATCCCCTGAAATTGAAACTTGGAAATCTCCAAGACATGAGGTTATGAGAATAGGAATTCCAAGAGGAATTCCACATGTTTTCTTATCATTGGATATTTGTTTCTATGAGCATGTGTAATGATATTTATACTTTAATATTATTATTAATACATATCATGACTCACATACTTTTATGTATTACCATAAACCGTGATGACATATGTTAATGGTGAAGTTGTGTGTTTTGGGTGTGTCATGAATGATACATTATTAATAATAATTCAAGGAGGTATTTGTCCCTTAATATTTATAGAAGATAATATCATGGAACTTCAATTGGAATGGAACTTTTGAACTAAATTCCATGGATATGGTGCATTGTTGTGTTTATTTCAAATAGTCAAAGAAAGACATATCAAGAAAATAGGTTGATGACTTGAGTGTCCAACCTACTTGATGTGGTATCATGACAAAGGGATTATATTACAAAATTAGCATTTATATGTGTTTTTCATCATTATGAAATTAATTTCTTCCACCTAGTAAACTTTATGCATTTCTAGATGCTGGTACTATACTTTAGGTGAATTATCATAATGCTAGTGAGGAAGAATCCTAGAGGGTCACACAATTATTGTTTCTATTGATCTTAATTAAATTACATTTGAATTTAATTATTATAATTAAATTTATTCTCTAGACCATGGATTAAAATTTATTCTACATTTATTGATCACAAATATTAAATAACCATATTTATGTGTGAGTAAAATATTAAAACAAATATTTATTTTCAAGATGATGAATATTATAAATTTTTATTAATTTATTGAATGAATAATATTTATTATTTGAGGTTAGATAAATACATAGAAAGTTTATATTGAGCTATTGGGTCTGATAAGAATGATATATTAAATATCATTTAAATAAATATTAATTTATCTATTTTAATAAATTATATTTATTTCATCAATGAGTTTATCGTATGTCAAGTAAATAATAATAATTATATTATTATTTAGAGATGAATTTTTCTAAAGATTAATAGAATAATAAAGGGAGTATGTGAGATTAATTATTCTCTAATATTGATCTATAAATACCTAGTTATACCATTTTATAGGGTTATATATTGTTGTGCACAACACACTCCCTCTAGAGTTTCTCTCAACCCCATAGAGTAAATTCTCTAGAACTCTCTCAAGAACTAAGATCTTCCTCCATATTTTTCCTCCCATTAAGGATAGTACAACAATCAATCCTTTAACCTTGAAAGATTGTGTTGAAATCAAAGGGAGAAATCCAAGACAATATGTATCACTATGCCAACCCCCAAAGTTCCATAAATGACGCTTCAAGATCATAGGAGCACATTTAGATAACTAATAGAGGTATTTTTCTATACTCTCCCAAGAAAAACAAAACAATTGAATGATGGTTTGAATGATCAACATTTTTATTGAATAAAGAAACCAAGAAATTGTTTTATTATTTTATTTAATTAATTATAAATTCAACAGGAAAAAGTTCCTCTTCTTTTGGTTCAGACATCTATATCAATTAATATCTAGATTAATTTTTTTTTATAAAGATTTATTATCATGCACATTATATACTATTCAATGATTACGAAAATAGCTGAGTTGGAGATGAAACAATAAGTTCTTTATATATATATAAAACCTTCAAGTGGCATAAAAATAGTCACACTCAAATTTATAATTATTTAATGTGTTGATTGTTATATTAATTTTCTATTGTTCTTTTATTTCTCTAAATTCATTATTTAAATGTGAATGTCAAGATATATTCTTATTCTTCTTCTTATTCTTATGAATTCATGTTTATATAACTAAAAATACATTAATAATACATGAATAAAATCAAAAAAACCCATCCATAGGTGTTGTGGTTTTTGGATGGATAATATAGGGTTACATTGGATGTAGGCCAAAGGTACATGTCGTGTACCCTTATTCATTACACTACGAAGAGTCATGAATTTATTCAGATTCATCATTCAATAAATAGAACATAGTTTCATTAAATACCCTGTGTTAACCAATACAAACTAGAACATGACTTACCCAATTACACAACATGTAATTGGAATACATGCCATGTAGTCAATGTATTTTTGTAGTTGAAATCTTATAGTCAAATACATTTCATGCATTCATTAAATGACTCATAGGAATGGAATCCATACAAAATTGAGGTTAAATGGTGTACATATAGATTGTACACACCTCGTAACTTATAAATGCCAATGATAAAATACACATAATGTCCTAAGACATGTATCATAGACATAAAACAAAAGAAATTCATAGCATGTAGCTGGATTATACAGTATGTGTATCCCATAAATATTTACCTGGAAAATAAAATTAATGAATCCCATAATTAAAACAAATAAACACATGTATGTGTGTCATTTATTGATAGAACACTCCATGTGATAGGTTTTATAAAATATTAAATGCTTAATTATTTTCCACATAAAATCCAAAATGACATATTGTGTACAGTCATAATACACTGAGTACTCCATGTGCATTAAAATCATTACATGCCATGTAAATTAACATGGTTTATATTTCATCTATTGATAGTACATTCCATATTATTAAATGACATACTATGTATTCTACATGCTGTGTGAGTGCATGGAACATGACCATAATACACACTGGGTAGTTTGGATGGGTACACTTTGTGTCTCCTCAAATTTGTACTTAGTTAATTTTAAATAACATTAATTAATTTAATTTTTTTAAAATTATATTGTATGGGAACCTCTAGGAAAATTTTAATGGATATTAAGATAAATGAATTGATTAATTTATAAATATAATTAATCAATTATAACATGTTTTATCTTAATTAAGAATGATTTAATTGAATACTAGTTTATTAAATGCATATTCATTGCATGGATGGATGTTCATGAGATGGAATAACCTGTGTATGTGTTGGTTTACTTCTAGTTTAATTATTTTAGGGGGGTTTTCAATTATTATTATTAAATTAAAAATGATAGCTTGTATGTCATCCCTTCCTCTTATTATGTAAGGATATATGTTTCCATGGTTATTTATGTGAACCCCATTACCATTCCATTGGTTCCCCTCACTTGTGTGTGAGTAAAAAATATGTAAGGATGGAGCTCTTGGGTGATTGGAGGTGGTTCTTGGCGAATTCAAGGTAAAATCAACCTAGGTGATACACATGACAAATGTGGAATGCTACGACTCAACCTAAGATTACCTCAAGAGGTTTATCCCCTAGGGTCAATAGTTTTTTATTATCTACTAAATATAAAAACTGATAGATAAAATACATGATCATTCTATATATTTTATTTTTTTTATTCATGGTTTTTTATTTTATAGATACTTTACTATGATCACATAAATTAATTAATTAAATAATAAGCATGATCATATGGAATAATAAAGAATTATGAATAGATATTTTACCAATAAATGGGTAATCAATTAAATAAAATCCACTTAATATTAAAAAGTCATGGAAATGAATAAAATAAGTAAATTTATGAATAATAAAAAAACACTCAATGTTATTTTAAGTCAACAAACGTTCCATTATTTGAGTTAAGATAAACCCATAGTTAAAGTACTTGTTTAGGCCTTTATCAGGGGAACTTTTAATTATAATGATGCCTAAAAAAAGATAGTGGGTCGATGTAACCAAAATAGTGTTGGATTTAATAATATTTTTCTATTCAATAAAAATTTATAGTCAAGTTTTCAGGAAATATAGGTTAAGTTTTCTGGATTGGGGAGCCCACTCAATGGATCAAGGAGATACAAGCTATAAGTTGGTAAGATTACCTCCTAGATACCTAATTATAATTTTCATGGACATTGTATGGATTATAACAGGGTAAATAAATATCATTTACACTATAATTTACACATTATAGGACATTATAATTCTAATGTTGAGTACCATTGAGAATTGATAAAATAGCGGGATACTAATAAGATAATAAAATATTTTATCTCACATATTTGGGTAATTAAGAAAATTAATAATAAATATATTTTCATTATTATAGAAAACTAGAAAGATAAACCATAAAACACTACCATCATTCCTTGATTTAGGGTGTGTAATTATAGGCATCAATTTCTTACAGTGACATATGTAATGAACCAAATTGATATGGGTTGGAAATTCCTAAGGGAATTTAAAATTTTCAACTGGTGGATGACTCATTTTGAGGACCAAGACCTGGACTAAGGTTTAAAGAATTTAGATGACCCAAATATGTGTTTTTATATGGGCTTTAAGGCTCATGTACTGACTCAGGTGTTCAAGAGGCAATAGAGGAAGGATTAGGGTGGTCGGGATTTTGAATTTCAGTAGCAGTAGTTAACCGTCTAGCCAGTGAACTGCTATTAACTCACCGGTGAGCTAGACAGTGGCCCAAAACATTACCTAGGGCCACCAACTAGCTGATTGGTTGTAACACCCCAACCCCAGAATCCCGGAACCAGTGCATTATTTTAACACGTTAGCATGATTACAAGGAATAAATTCCCAAAGGACCAAGTAGTTGAGTAGTTTTGGAAAACAAGATACATACATGGGTTCAGTATTACAACATGAAATGAAATAAAACATATAAGTTTTATTGGTAACATCCAAAACTCTAAGTTTATCCCTGCAGATCAGTCAAAATAAACTTCTTCATGTCTTGAGAAAATGAAACATAAGAAAGGGGTGAGCTAAAATGCTCAGTAAGGGTAAGAAATAAAGTGTAAGATAAAAAAAACCTAAATATTAGGCATGGGGAATAACTAAAACACATTCCTTTAAAAATAAACTCGAACACATGGCAGGAATAAGAGATGAATAAATATTTCCCTAATAAAACATAATCATGGGTATTCGACTAGTCTAAAAACCACATGAAATTTAAATTACTTGTTCCATAATTAGGGAACTATATATTACAGACATTCTAAAACATATCTTCAAGGCCTCGACCTAGACATCTAACATTGATTAAGGCCTTGTCCAAAACCATATCTCAAAATGGGCAAGGCCCTGGCCAAGTCCACATCTATTTGTCTCATGAGACTTACCGATGCATCGAGTGTATATAGCGGGTGCCACCCATCACATAATATGTAAAATTAATTCATCATATGAAAGGGGTGAACATAATAAATATATACATTCATATTAAAACAAGAATATGAAATGTAAATAACTTTCCCCAGTTATTTTACAAAAAACAATAACCATTCAGAGTAATATGGTTATGGGTATCAAGATAACACACCCATAGTCAAACTAATAATAAACCAATCAATTAAATATGGTATATGATATCATAGAAGATAAAACTCAACGAAGTAAAAGACTCAACAGAGGGAGTTGACATAGATGAAGGTACTTTTAAATGAGATCATTGAAAAATCCTTGATGAAATAATCCTTAAACATTCCAAAGTATCCCATACCACATTGAAACATTCAAATCATAACCCCTTATAATATCATGAGAAAAAGGAGGATCTTTATATGATATAAAAAATGGAATTATGTACACCACATGAAAGAAATAAGTGGTGAATAAGGAATATATCTCATAAAATCTAAAGTGAGATGAGAAAATTCATTTTTTACTTTGGAAAGAAGAGTTATTTTGGAAAATCATTTGTATTTATCATGAAATATGATTTTAAACATGCATATACCAGAAAATAATAGACTAATACATTGAAATTATATTTGATGCTTAAATAAATTCTTACTGAGGTGAAATCATTTAGAAAGAGTTTTTTTAATGAAGCTATAGAAATAAACATTTTAGTGTGGTTTAAGGAAAATATTAAAGGATTTTAAAGAATAAAGGCATGATTGATTTCATAAAACCATAAATGAACCAAAATATATCTTTCATGTTAAAATTTGTTATTTTATAAAGATAAATATGGCATAAAACATATTAAAGGGTGAACTTCAAAATAGGTAAGAATTTGAGAAGTTCATTGAATCGGGTTTACATTTCGGAAGAATCTTTGAAAGATTCTTTTAAGACATGTAATTATACATAAAATAAAGAAGTATTATTATTGGTACACATATATAGAACATTCAAACAGAATTTATGAGGATTTTATAAAAATAAATAATAATTTCATTGAGGTAAATAGAGAATAAGAGCAACCCGAATCAAAATGGAGGTTCCGGTAGAAATTACTTACAACATTATAATCATTGGAATCATATGTCCCAAAATTAATAATAATTAAATGAAACATTAAATATAATGAAAATAAATAAATTCATGATATAAAACTTAAATGTCATTATACATACACCATACACAAGTAGTAGAGTGAATATGTAATATCTCACAAAATGGATGTGAGATGAAGAAACCCTTACCTTAAGTCCGTTGGTGTTATTCACTTGATCTTAGTGTCCTAGATAACCAAATTAAATTAATTAATTTATATGTATAGAACGTATTATTTATTTAATTTATTTATTATATACTCGTTAAGTTCATTCATGGCCTTTTTCACGGGATTAAGAAGTTTAATTTTATTGTTTGGGAGTGTTTTCTTCCTTGGTATTCATGACCAATTTAGTTTTATTCATGTATAAATAAACATGTAGAATGAGAATGGTTATCTAGAAAAGAAGTTGTATGTTATTAGTGATCAAACATAATATTAAATGGCCATAAAATTTGTTTGGTTATTGGGATTGAAGATGAATAATTATATAAAACTTTAATGATAATTGTTTGGGTTAATTGGATGTTTTTGATCACAATTAACTCATTTTAATTTGTAAATTAATATCATGTGTAAAAAAAGGTTTAAAAACCTTAAATAAGTTATAAAACATATATTATAGTCTGGTTGAACCATAAAAATGGTTTTATGACTGTAATTGAAGACAATAATAGAAATTGAAAACCCTTCGTCCTTGAATGTGATAAATTAACATATCTGGAATGCTGTTTTTATTTCTAGTATAAAAGAATGGGAAATGAGATATGATGATGAATTATTTCATTATAAAAACAATATTATAGTACATGTAAGTTACTAGAGTTATCATAAAATTTGGATGAAATGAGGCGAGGAAATAAAAATAAAAGAAAGGAACTCAAAATAAAAGAAAATTTGAGAAATCCCTTAAGAAAATTCGGTATCCTAATGATGTCACTTAAAAATTTATAAAATATTTTGATGAGAGAAAAGAGGTATCTCATAAATATTACAAAATATGGAAATTAATGGGGATATGGAATGAAATATCACAACATAATAAAATTGAAATCAAAATTAATAACATAATAAGAGAGCTTGAAAAAGAGAGAGATTTTCAGACGAAAATTCTTCACCATAACGGCTATGCAACATGGTTTTAGAAAAAATTTAAAAGAGAGGGGAATGGGGTCATACATTCATAAAAGAATCATAAAATATCAGTGGTACAGAATAAAATGGAAATAAGATCATGGTATGAAAACATGAAATACATACCACATTAAAGAGATCTTGAAATAAAAGAAATGAAAAGAGGAATTTACCTCTTGAAGTAATCTTCCTTGAGAGCCTCTTTAGAGGAGAGATTTTGGTCTTTTAATGAGACCAAGGGCTTATGAAAATGGGGGAGGAACTTGGGATTATATTTTAGTAGAATTTAGAAAAGGAAAAATATTGAGAGGAGTGAAGAGATGAGGGAGCACGGGGGGGGGGGGGGGTATTATAGTGGAGGAGAGGAGTGATTTGTGAACATTTTATTAATTATTTTATCATTTCCTACAATAAAACGAATAGTTTTGATTCATGTGAACCATAATACAAATAATATCATGTGATTTTGAACCTAGTGTTATTAAATCATTCCCTCGTTACTTATGACCCAATAAATTATGTATTTATAATTTATTGTAAATTATCGTATTTTTCTATTCACCCAAAATTCAAGTGTTTTAAAAAAATCACAAAAATTCACCCCAAAAATTTCTCAACATATAGAATTCAAAAATAAAATCAATTTTTTGAAAATAATTTTCCAAATATTTTTAATTAATTTTTAAATAAAATCACAATTTATTCCAAAAAAATAACACTAAAACTATAAGTCATTTTATAACACCTTGAAAAGTTAATCAAGGTCCCATATAATTATCCTATAACCATAAGAAAATAAAATAAAAATTTATGATTACATTTTATGAAAATAAATTTCCATTTTAAATTGTTAAATTAATCATAAAATTGTAGTTAAAATATTTATGACATACAAAAATACCAATACTTATACTAGGATCATTTTTTTCTCTTAAAAGATGTCTAAATTGTATTTATAAATTCATGGGTGAAATTTATATTTTTTAGAAAATTTAATATTCATTACTATTCATTAATATTTATTAGGGTATGTTACTATTCATCAAAAATTAATTTTGTCTTATGAGACTCTAAATATATTACTGAATGCAACCGTGTATGTAAGTTTTTTCAAAATTCAAATTAAAGAAGTGGAAAAACTATATTTATTGGTTATGTTATAATAATGTTCTATTTTATAGAGACTCAGTGTTTCATGCATTCTACATTAAATCTATTTGTAAACTCTTGGGGTGTTACATTATTCACCCTTCAATAGAATTGCATCTTAAAAATTCAAATTGAAATTTGAAAGTTAAAGTTTGATGCTTGATAATTACCCAATGGAAAACCCACATCAGAAATATGGTTAATAAAATGTCCTAATAAAATGTGGTTAAGGGAAATGAGGTGGTCACCAAAAAAATTATGCTTTAGAATGGGGTGAATTTAGTTGGGAGTAAAAACTTGTACATGGAATAAAAATATAACTATAAAGTTCTGATAGAACATGATAGAAAACATATTCAGATGAAAGTTTATTACTACCAATCTACAAAATAATGTTAAAAAAAATTCATCGATATTATCAATGGTTATGATAATTGGAAAAAAATTTATTTAAGACTCTCTTCCTTGAGTCAAGGTCTTATTATACTCTATAAGAGTATAAATATACATTTCTATTTACAAACTCATCATTTTATTTCACCTTGAACTATCTATACTTCACCAGTTAGTACAAGTTACGCCATATGGTGAAGCAATACATTGACATCTAAAAGATCATACAATGATCAACTTAACCCATTTCATAAATGTTTAAAAATTACAATATAAAATGACTCAAAAAAATCTAATGTAGGTCTATAAATTTCCAAGATGAACTTATCATTAACTCTTAATCAACATGAACTAGCTCTAAAATTTCACATTCCAAATATGTGAATAACTTCATCATGTATCCTCTTGAAATATGGTAAGAACTTGAATTACTATAAAACCATATTTAAAACATTAATTATTCCATATTCCTTAAGTAAGATACATGTTATTGGATATATTCCTTAAATACAAAAGTTTGGTAAACTCCATCGATGATTGCATAGACCAATTCTCTACAAGTCAATAATCCATTTCAATGTAGTTATTAATTATATGAAACAATCATTTTTTCATCACTATCTCAACATATGATATATATTAAGGGTTTTATTTACCTCAATCATACATTTTACAAAATTTTTAACTTCCACTAAATATATTTTCTTGGTAACATTCAACTTATGGTTTCAAATCCTTAATGAAAAAGTATTGTAGTACAATCCTCATATATTCCATAATTCGTATAACCAATATATTTCTGATAAAATATTAAAATTAATTTATTATTAATGAGGTATATTAATCCTTCCACTTCATCTACAATAGTATCATAACTTGATCATTATCCAGAAACATTATTTGGGGAATATTCCATTGATGCTCGGGACACTGATTCACATAGTATCCCATCTGCTTGCAGTTGAAGCATTGCACATCATAAAACTTTTTATTACCATTGCAATCACAAAATTAGTGTCCTTTTTCTACACAATTATAAAAAACTCTCATTCCCTTCATGAATTTACCAGGATTATTCTTTCCATAGCTATCACGTGTGGGATAATACATCTTTCCCTTCTTCCCTTTATCCATTTTTTTCTCTGCCATTATCTTCTTCTTTTGTTTCCCATCAAAGCCATATGACTTAGATAATTATTTACATACATTATTAACACATTATTATATTACCTCATATAATGAGGATACTTGGGAGACTATATTCCTTTGAAATTATGGCTTAAGACCATTAGAGATATGGTCCCTTTTAATCTTTGCATCATGTGCATTGGTGAAGTTATAATTCCTTCTTCTAGGTTTTATTTCTAATCAATTTCATATTATATATTATCTCACAAAATCATGAACTCTCTATGAATCTAAAAATGGTATAACACATATCATAAATTTATGCATCTTAAATCCTAGAACCATATACTTTGGTTACTTTGGGGGCATAAATCCTTCATAATGGCTTGTAAAGAAAATGTGAATTATCACAAGAATATCACCTGAGAGTGTAAAACCAAGTGTGCATTAAGGCCCGTTGTCATGTACCAGGATACCCCAGGTCAATCCTAAAAATCTTTGTTAGATTTTTCACTCCTAGGTACATCTGTGCCAAAACCACATCCACTTTTAGTATCCAGACAAGGAATTAATTTGTAGTAAGATCCAAACAATATATTACTTACCAAAATTATTTGATGTTCTTGTATGTGTATTATAAATCCTATAAAAGGGGTTTGTTATGTAATATATGTTTTCAAAATATAGCTTCCAAGTTTTCTACTAAACTATCTTTGATACCAACTGTAATTCCCCGAGTTCCGAAGCCCGAAGCTAGTGGATTATTTTAATACTTTGGCATTATTACAAGGAATCAAATTCCGAAGGACTGAGTAGTTTAGTAGTTTTGGAAAAATAGATACATACATAGGTTAAATATTAAAACTTGAAAATAAATACAACATATAAGTTTTATTGGGAAGATCCAAAACTCTAAGTTTATCCCTACAGGTCAGTCATAATAAACTTCTTCGTGTCCTAAGAAAATGAAACATAAGAAAGGGGTTAGCTCAAATTCTTAGTAAGGGTAATAAATACAATAGAAGATAACATAAATATAAACATTAAACATGGTGAATAACTAAAAAACATGCCTTTAAAAATAAACTCGAACACATTATGGCAACAGTAATAGATGAATAAATATTTCCATAATAAAACATAATAATGGGTATTCTTCTAGTATAAAAACCACATTAACTTTAAAGTACTTGTTTCATAATGAGGTAAATGAATATGATGGGAATTTTAAAACATATCATCAAGGACTCAAATAAGACGTATAAAATTGATTAAGGCCTCATCCAAAACCATATCTTAAATTGGGTAAGGCCTCGGCCAAGTCCACGTCTATTTGTCTCATGAGAAGTACCAATGCATCGAGGGGATATAGTGGGAAAAACCCATCAAATAATTAGTGTAATTAATTCCTCATATGAAAGGGGTGAACATAATAAATATATACATTCATATTAAAATAACCATATGAAATGTAAATAACTTTTCCCAGTCATTTAACATAAACACTAACCATTCAGAGTAATATGGTTATGGGTATCAAGATAGCACATCCATAGTCAAACTAATCATAAAACACTCTATTAAATATGGTAGGAAATATCATAAGAGATAAAACTCAATGAAGTACACGATTCAACAAAGGGCATTGACCTAGATAAAGATACTTTTAATTGAGACCATTGAAAAATCCTTTAGGAAATAATCCTTAAACATTCCAAAGTGTCCCATACCACCTTGAAACATTCAAATCAAAATCACTTAGAATATAATGATAATAAGGAGTCTATTTACATGATATAAAAAAGTGAAGTAAATACACATCAAGAAATAAATAAGTGATTAACAAGGCATATATCTCACAAAAGTTAAAGTGATATGAGAAAATTCATTTTTTTACTTTGAAAAGAAGAGTTCTTTTGGAAAATCATTTGTATTTGTAATGAAATCAGATTGAAAACATGTATATCCCAGAAAATAAAATACTAGGTTATTGAAATTATATTTAAGGATTAAATAAAGTCTTACTAATCTGAAATCATTTAAAAAGAGTTTTTTAAAGAATCTTTATAAATATACATTTTAGTGTGGTTTAGGGAAAATATTAAAGGATTTTAAAGAGAAAAGGAATTTTTGATTTTATAAATACATAAATGAACCAAAAAATATGTTTCATATTAAAATGTGTGATTTTAGAAAGATAAATATGGCATAAAAAAAATTATAGAGTGAACTTCAAAATAGGTAAGAATTTGAAAAGTTCCTTGAATCAGG
The DNA here is from genome assembly GCA_963277665.1 of Viscum album. Taxonomy (NCBI): domain Eukaryota; kingdom Viridiplantae; phylum Streptophyta; class Magnoliopsida; order Santalales; family Viscaceae; genus Viscum; species Viscum album. The sequence goes on from OY728142.1 coordinate 447,359,189, forward strand.
CTTGTATTTCAGAAGAATTTTTGAAATGTTATTTTAAAACATGTAACTCCCCATAAAATAAAGATGTATTATTATTGATACACATATATAGAAAATTAAAAAAGAATTTATAAGGATTCAATAATAATAACTAATAATTTCATTGAGGTGAATAGAGAATAAGAGCAACTCGAATGAAAATGGAGGTTCCGGTAGAAAGTACTAACAACTTTATAATCAATGGAATCGTATGCCAAAAAATTAATAATAATTAAATAAAATATTGAATATCATAAAAATAAATAAATTCAGGATATTAAACATAAATGGGAGTATAAATACACCATACACAAGTAGTAGTAGTGAATACAGAATGTCTCACAAAAAATGGAAGTGAGATGAAGAAACCCTTACCTTAAGTCTGTTGGTGTTCTTCACACTATCTTAGGGTCCTGGATAACCAAATTTAATTCATTAATTAATATTTCCATAACCAATTCTTTATTTAATTGATTTATTATAGAATTATTAAGTTCATTCATGGCCTTCTTTATGGGTTTAAGAGGTTCAATTTTATTGTTTGGGAGAGTTTTCTTCCTTAGTATTCATGACCTATTTACTTATATTCATGTATGTATAGACATGTAGAATGAGAATGGTTGTACATGATAGAAGTTGTATTTTATTAGTGATCAACCAGAATATTAAATGGTCTTAAAATTTTTTTGGTTATTGGGAGTGAATATGAATCATTATATAAAACTTTAATGATAATTGTTTGGGTTAATTGGCGGTTTTTGATCACATTGAACTCGTTTTAATTTATAAATTAATATAATATGTAAAAAAAGATTAAAGAACCTTAAATAAGTTATAATACATATATATTATAGTCTATTTCAACCATAAAAATGGTTTTATGACCATAATCAAAAGCAATAATAGAAATTAAAAGCCCATCGTCCCTAAATGTGATAAATTAACACATCTTAGATGGTGTTTTAATTTCTAGTATAAAAGAATGAGAAAGGAGAGATGATGATGAATTATTCCATTATCAAAAAAAAATTCTAATACATGTAAGGTACTATAGTTATCATTACATTTGGATGAAATGAGATTAGGAATGAAAAATAAAATAAAGGAACTCAAAATAAAATAAAAGTTGAGAAATCCCTTATGCAAATTCGGCCGCCTAACAGTGTCACCTAAAAATTTATAAAATATTTTAATAAGAGAAAACAGGTATCTCATAATTATTAGATAATATGGAAAATAATGGGGATATTTAATGACATATCCCAAAATAATACAATTCAAATTAAAAGATAACAACATAATAAGAGTGATTGAAAAAGAGAGAGATTTTGAGACGAAAATTCTGTAGCATAACAACTATGCAATATGGGTTTAGAAAACATTAAAAAGAGAAGGGATAAGGGTCATCCATTCATAAAATACTAATAAAATATTAGTGGTACAGAATAAAATAAAAATAAGAACATGGTATGAAAACTTGAAATACATACCACATAAAATAGAACTTGAAATAAAATAAATGAAAAATAGGAATTTACCTCTAGAAGTAATCTTCCTTGAGAGCCCCTTTAGGGAAGAGATTTTGGTCTTTTAATGAGACCAAGGGATTCTGGAAATGGGGGAGGATCTTGGGAGGATATTTTAGTAGAATTTAGATAAGTTACAAGGTTTGAGTGGAGTGAAAAGAAGAGGGTGTGTGTGTGTGTGGGGGGGGGGGGGGTTATAGTGGAGGAGAGGGGTGATTTGTGAATAATTTATTCATTATTTTATAATTTCCATCAAGAAAACCAATAGTGTTGATTCATGTGACCCATAATAGTAATAAGTGTGTGTGAGTTCAAACCTAGTGGGATTACATTAGCCTTATATCACTTATGACCCAAGAAATCTTGTATTTAGCATTTGTCATAAATTATCATGTTTTAAAATTCACCCAAAATTCAAGTATTTTAGAAAAATCCCAAAAATTAACCCCAACCATTTTTTGATGTGTAAAATTAAAAAATTTAAATCTATTTTTTGAAAATAATTTTCTAAATAATTTTTATTTAATTTTTAAAATAAAAATCACAATTTATTCGAAAAAAAACCACATTAAAACCATAACTCGTTTTATAACACCATGGAAAATTAATCAAGGTCCTATATAGTTATCCTATAACTTGAAGACAATAAAATAACAATTTATTATTACATTTTTTGAAAATAAATTTCCATTTTAAATTATTAAATTATCATAAAATTGTAGTTAAAATATTTGTGACATACAAAAATACCAATACTTATACTATGATTGTTTTTTTCACTCATAAGATGTCTAAATTTTTTTTATACATTAATGAGTGAAGTTTCTATTTTTTGGACTATTTAATTTTAATTAATTTTCATTAAAATTCATTACTATTCATAAGGGTATGTTATTATTTATAAAAAATTAAGTTTGTCTTATCAGACTCTAAATATCTTACTGAACGCAACCATGTATATCAGTTTTTTCAAAATTAAAATTACAAAAGTGGAAAAATTATGTTTATTAGTTAGGTTATAATAAAGTTTTGTTTTGTAGAGACTCAATGTTTCATGAATTATATATTAAATCTATTTGTAAATTCTTGGGGTGTTACATTATTCCCCCCTCAACAAAATTGCGTCCTCACAATCCGAAATTCCAATTCTAAAGTTAAAGGTTGATGTTGGGAAATTGCCTTTTGGGAAACCCAAATTAGAAATATGGTTAATAAAATATCCTCCTAAAAAGAGGTTAAGGTAAATGAGGTGGTCACCAAAAAAATTATGCTTTCAAATGGGGTGATATTAGTTGGGTGTAAAAACCAGTACATGGAAGAAAAATACAACGATAGAGTTCTGATGGAACGTGATAGAGGACATGTTCAGAGGAAAGTTGATTACTAAAAAACTATAAACTAGTGTAAAAAAGTCATTGATACTGTCAAGGATTATTATAATTGGAGAAAATTTTATTTAAGACTATTTTCCTTGAGTCGAGGAATTATTCCACTCTATAGGAGTATAAATATACATTTCTATTTACAAACTCATCCATTGATTTCACCTTTAACTATCTATACTTCATCACTTAACACAAGTTACACCATATGGTGAAGAAATACATTAGAATCTAAAATATCATACAATTATCAAGTTAAACCATTTCATAAATGGTTAAAAATTCCAAAATATAATGATTCAACACATTATAATGACGGTCTTTAAATTTCCAAGATGAACTTATGGTTAACCCTAACATGAAGTTGCTTTAAAATTTCACATTCCAAACATGTGAATAATTTTGTCATTTATCATCTTGAAATATGGTAATAACTTGAATTACCATAAAACCATATTGGAAACATTCATTATTTTGTATTCCTTAAGTAAGATACTTTTTATTGGATATATTCCTTAAATCTAAAAGTTTTTAAACTCCATCAATTATAGTATAGACTACCTCTGGAAAAGTCAATAATCCATTCTAAGGTAGTAAGTACTTATCCAAAACAATCATTTTTTCATCATTATCTCAACATAAGATATATATTAATGGTTGTATTTCCATCAATCATGCATTTCCCAAATTTTAACTTCCACTGAATATCTTTTCTTGGTACCATTCAACTTATGGTTTAAAATCCTTAATGAAATGGTATTGCAATAAAATCCTCATATATTCCACAATTCTTATAACCAGTACATTGTTGATAAAATATTAAAGTGACTTGACTCTTAATGAGGAATATTAATCCTTTAACTTCATCTCTGACATTATCAAAACTTGATCATTATCTAATAACATCATTTGGGTCCTATTATTTTGATGCTTCAGACATTGATTCACATAGTATCCCATCTCCTTGCAGTTGAAGCATTGCACATCCGAAATATTTTTCTTACCCTTAGAATCTTGAAATTCGTGTCCTTTTTCTCTACACTTATAATAAACTCTCATTCCCTTCAATAATTTACCCGGATTATTCTTTCCATAGTTATCACATGCGGGAGAATACATCTTTTCCTTCTTTCCTTTATCCATTTTTTCTCCACCGTCCTCTTCTTATATTTCTTACCATAAAATTCATATGAATCAATGAATTATTTACGTACCTTGTTAGAAAATGATACTATTTCATCATATGATGAGGATACTTGGGAGACTATCTTCCTTTGAAATGATGGATTAAGACCATTAGAGATATGATCACTCTTACTCCTTTCATCATGTGCATTTGTGAAGTTATCATTCTTTCTTATAGGTGCCATTTATAATCAATTCCATATTATATGTTAGCTCATAAAATTATGAACCCTTTATGACTCTAAACATGGTATAGGACATATCATAAATTTATGCATCGTAAATCCTAGAACTGTATACTTTGGTTACTTTGGGGGAATAAATCCTTCGTAATGGCTTATAAAGAAAATTTGAATTATCTTAAGCATATCCCCCAGGAGTGTAAAACTAGGTGATTAGTAAGACCCGTTGTCGTGTACTATAGTAACCCGGGTTATGACCAAAACTCCTTATCAGAGTTTTCACTTCTAGGTATATATATGCCAGAACCACTTACACTTGTAGTATCCAGATGATGATTTATTTTCTAGGAAGATCTAAATAATCTATTCTATACCAAAATTCTAGGATGTTCTTGTATGTGTATCATAAATTCAATCAAAGGGTTTTGTTACTTAATCTAAATTTTCTAAATCTAGATTCCAAGTTTTCTACTAAACTTCCTTTGAAACCAACTATACCACCCCAAACCCAGAAGCCCAGAGCCGATGCATTATTTTAATACAATGGAATGATTACAAGGAATCAAATCCCAAAGGACCGAGTAGTTTAGTAGTTTTGGAAAACTAGATACATACACAGGTTAAACATTACAACTTGAAAATAAATACAACATATATATTTTATTTGGAACATCCACAACTCTAAGTTTATCACTGTAGGTCAGTCATAATAAACTTCTTCATGTCCTGAGAAAATGAAACATAAGAAAGGGGTGAGATAAAATGCTCAGTAAGGGTAAGAAATACAGTGGGATATCACATAAATGTAAACATTAGGCATGGTGAATAAATAAAACACATTCCTTTAAAAATAAACTCGAACACCTTATGGAAAGAATAAGAGCTAAATAAAATTTTCCATAATAAAACATAATAATGGATATTTTACTTGTCAAAAAACCCCATGAAATTTCAGTTAATTATTTCATAATGAGGAAAATGCATATGAAAAATATTATAAAACATATTTTCAAGGCCTCTACCAAGATTTATAAAAATTATTAATTACTCATACAAAACCATATCTGAAAATGGGCAAGGCCTTAACCAAGTCCACGTATATTTGTCTTTTGAGACCTACCTATTCATTGAGGGGATATAATGGCCCCCAACCATCACATAATAATTCCATTACATTCGTTATATGAAAGGAGTGAACATAATCAATATATACATTCATACTAAAACTAAAATATGAAATGTAAATAACATACCCTAGTCATTTAACATAAACACTAACCATTCAGAGTAATGTGGTTAAGGGTATCAAGACGTCACATCCATAGTCAAACTAATCATAAACCACTAAATTAGTTATGTCAGATGATTTCATAGGAGATAAAACTCAATTAACCACAATATTCAACAAAGGACATTTACATATATGAGGATAGTTTTAAATGTGACCATTGAAAAATCCTTGAGGAAATAATCCTTAAACATTCCAAAGTGTCCCATACCACCTTGAAACATTCAAATCATAATCCCTTAGAATTTCATGAGAATAAAGAGGATATTTATATGATATACCAAATGATAGTTCATACACCTGAAGAAATAAATAAGTGTTGAATAATGCATATATCTCATAAAAGTTAAAGTGAGGTGAGAAAATTCATTTTTTTACTTTGGAAAGAAGAGTTATTTTGAAAAATCATTTGTATTTTTCTTGAAATCAGATTGTAAACATGTATATCCAAGAAAATAAAAGACTAGAAAATTGAAATTATATTTGAGGCTTAAATAAAGTCTTACTGAGGTTAAATCATTTAAAAAGAGTTTTTTTAATGAAGCTTTAGAAATAAACATTTCAGTGTGGTTTAAGGAAAATATTAAAGGATTTTAAGGCACATAAACATGTTTTCTTTCATAAAACCATAAATGAACCAATATATCCCCTTAATTTTAATATTTGTGATTTTAGAAAGTTAAATATGTCATAAAACATATTATAGAGTGAACTTCAAAAAGGTAAGATTTTGAGAGGTTCCTTGAATTGGGCTTGCATTTTGGATGATTTTTTGAAATATTCTTATAAAACATGTAACTCCCCATAAAATAAAGAAGGATTAAGATTTGTAAACATATATAGAACATTAAAACATAATTTATAAGGACTTTATAAGAATAAATAAGAATTCCATTTAGGTTAATAGAGAATAAGAGAAACTCGAATGAAAATAGAGGTTCTGGTAGAAAGTACTTACAACATTATAATAAATGGAATCGTAGGAACCAAAATTAATAATAATTAAATGACACATTAAATATCATGAAAATAAATAAATTCATGATATTAAACATCAATGGCAGTATACATACACCATACACACATTTTAGTAGTGAATATAGAATATCTCACAAAAATGGAAGTGAAATGAAGAAACCCTTACCTTAATTGTGTTGGTGTTCTTCACTTGATATTAGAATCTTGGATAATCAAATTAAATTAATTAATTAATATTTTAAGAAACTATTATTTATTTAATTGATTTATTACAGACTTGTTAAGTTAATTAACATCCTTCTTGATGGGTTTAAGAGGTTTAATTTTATTGTTTGGGAGCTTTTTCATCCTTGGTATTCATGACCAATTTACCTATATTCATGTACGGATAAACATGTAGAATGAGAATGGTTGTACAGAATAGAAGTTGCATGTTATTATTGATCAACCATAATATTACATGGTCGTAAAATTTTCTTGTTTATTGGGAGTGAAGATGAATCATTATACAAAACTTTAACGATAATTGTTTGGGTTAATTGGCTGTTTTTGATCAAAATGAACTCGTTTTAATTTATAAATTAATATAGTGTGTAAAAAAAGATTACACAACCTTAAATACATGATAATACATATATTATAATCTTGTTCAACCATAAAAATGGTTTTATGACCATAATTTAATACATTAATAAAATTGAAAAACTGCTGTCCTTGAATCTGATAAATTAACACATCTTAGATGATATTTTCATTTCTAGTATAAAAGAATGGGAAATGAGAGATGAGGATTAATTATTACATTATCACAAAAAATTCCACCACTTGTAAGGTACTGAAGTTATCCTAACATTTTGAAGAAATGAGGTGAGTGTAGAAAAAGAAAATAAAGGAACTCGAAATAAAAGAAAAGTTGAGAAATCCCTTACGAAAATTTGGCAGCCTAACAACATCACTTAAAAATTCCAAAAATATTTTGATGAGAGAAAAAGTGTATCTCATCATTATTACATAATATTTATATTAAGGGGTATATTTAAGGACATATCCCTACATAATTCAATTTAAATTAAAATATAATAACATAATAAGAGTGCTTGAAAAAGAGAGAGATTTTGAGACAAAAATTCTACAACATAACGTCTATGAGACATGGTTTTAGAAAACATTAAAAAGATAGGGTACAAGGGTAATAAATTCATAAAAGAATCATAAAATATTATTATGAAAGAATAAAATTTAAATTGGAACATGGTATGAAAATTTTAAATACATACCACATAAAAGAGAACTTGAAATAAAAGAAATGAAAAGGGGAATTTACCTATTGAAGTAATTTTCCTTGAGAGCCTCTTTAGTGGAAAGATTTTTGTATTTTAATGAGACAAAGGACTTCTGGACATGGGGGAGGATCTTGGGAGGATATTTGAATAGAATTTAGACAATTTACAAGGCCTTATAGGAGTGAATAGAAGAGTGTGTGTGTGTGATTGTGTGTGTGTGTGTGTGGGGGGGGGGGGGGGGTTATAGTGGAGGGGAGGGATGATTTGTGAATATTTTATTCATTATTTTATTATTTCCCTCAATACAACCAATAGTGTTGATTCATGTGACCCATAATAGTAATAAGTTAATGTGAGTTCAAACCTAGTGGGATTACATCTACCTTACATCACTTATGACCTAATAAATCATGTATTTAGCATTTGTCAAAAATTATCACGTTTTACTATTCACCCAAAATTAAAGTGTTTTAGAAAAATCCCAAAAAATTACCCCAATGATTTTTTTTGTGTAGAATTAAAAAATTAAATAAATTTTCTGAAATAAATTTCTAAATATTTTTAATTTAATTTTTAATAAAAATCATAATTTATTCCAAAAAAAAACATTAAAACTATAAATCATTTTATAACACCTTGAAAAATTAATCAAGGTCCTATATCATTATTCTATAACCATAAGACAATAAAATTAAAATTTATGATTACATTTTATGAAAATAAATTTCCATTTTAAATTATTAAATTAATCATAGAATTATAGTTAAAATATTTATGACATACAAAAATACCAATACTTATACTATAATTTTTTTTTCACTTATAAGATGTCTAAATTTTATTTATACATTCATGGGTGAAGTTTCTATTTTTTTTGGAATATTTACTATTCACTACTATTCATAAGGGTATGTTACTATTTATAAGGGTATGTTACGATTCATAAAAAATTAAGTTTGTCTTATCAGACTCTAAATATCTTACTGAACGCAACCAGGTATTTCAGTTTTTTCAAATTTCAAATTACAATAGTGGAAAAATTATATTTATTGGTTAGGTTATAATAACATGTTTTTTTTTGTAGGGAATCAGTGTTTCATGCATTCTATATTAAATCTATTTGTAAATTCTTGGGGTGTTACATTAGTGATCCACTAGTTAGCCGGTGAAGCCTAGGGACTAGCTGGTGGGGAATTTTTAGTAGTGTTTTTAGAGGAAAAAATACCATTTTTTTAGGTTATCGGACCTCAGGTTTTTGGATGATACGGGACTCAAAGAAAGAAATTTATTGGTCTATTATCCCTCCTTTTGCCTCTCATTCGATCCTCATTTAGGGAGGATTAATTATGGTGTGTTGTGATGATGATTCAAGGTAGGATCATTCATTTTTGTCCATTCGTGGTTCTCCATTATCTACCCTCTAGTTTTATACAATTAATTTTAGGGATTTAATTTTGATTCCACTAAAGAATGGTGGAACCAACTAAGATTGATGAGACTTTTTTCCTAGATTATGTAAAAGATATCCCATGATGCTATTTTCCCTCCATCTGTCGTAAATTCAGTACAAGTGAGCCACTACCCTAAATTATTTAGGGTTTTTGAAAAAATTAGATGAAATTAATAATTATCATAGAGTATAGTGATAGATATTTTAGTGATGATAGTTTCAGAGATGTTCCAAGGACCCTATGGGTTTGGTTTTTTGATATTTCAGTGAAGAAATAAATCATTATGAGTAATTAGGTGATTATTCCTAATTGTGTTAAGTTAGAGAATTAATTATAGATGTTTATAATTATTTCTTTTGTTTAATGAAATGAGATAAGTTTATGGGATCTTGAGAGAGCTTGGAAAAGGATGTGAAAATGTTGTACAAGGTTCAATAAAGCTTGGAGAGGATAAAAACTTCATGTGATCCAGGTATCCCATATTATACAAAACCATATGCATAGTAATGATCTGGTTTTCATGTGTAAATCCATACTGGATGGGTTTGGGTAGAGTAATTAAGGATATAGAGATCCTTAGGCTATACAATGTGGGTGAATTTGATCCTGAGAACTAGGATAAGTCTTTAGAAACACTTGGGATGGTTAAAATCACATGGTAATTATAGTGACAAGGGATGAGGGTACTATATGTGATAACGAGTGAGTTTGGAGAGGTATCAAGATATGATATGGGTTACAAGAATAACCTATGTTTTCCTAGATCTATTCAGATATTTATTAGAGGTTTGTGGTCAGGTGCTAAGTGGTCTCCCTAGAGAGACATGATATGAGCCCTAGTGTGAATCGTGGGAATCTATTAGAGACTTGGAATTAGAATACCAATGGGTTTATAGATTGGATTTGGACTATATTTGCTGAGGTTAGGATTGTACTGATTTTTCGAGATATGGTTTAACTATAGGGTAGTGGATGTAGGTTATTATTTATGAGATGAGATGAGGTAGGTCAGAGATCCATAGTGGATTTCCTTCTGGGTGAGACAAGATGTGTTGCGATATAAGAGGCTAGCAGAGGGCTAGGCCTAGATGTGATGAGATGTTGAGATATGAGTTGGGCTATGTCCATGTTTATCTGTATATTTATTCTAATTACGTGGTGGATATCCATGCTGATATGTTTGAGTTAGCGGGTAAATTATATTACCCTGTTTATATTGGGTTGTGGCTATCCATTCTAAGTGGTTGAGTTAATAGATAAATTGTATGAACTTGTTATAATTTATGGTAGCTATCCATCAATAAGATATTTGAGTCATGGGATGTTTATATACATTTTATTCTGATTTATAGTGGTTATACATCAATGGGATGGTTGAGTCATGTAATGTTTATATGTGTCTTCTTCTAATTATGTGGTGGTTATCCATCAGTGATATGTTTGAGTCATAGGATGAATGTGAAACCTTGTTATGATCTATATATCATTGTGCAGGTAGTATAGTGTCTCTATCCATAGTATTTGGGTATGTTCTGAAAATTTTCAACTAATATGATGGGATAACTGAATTGTAACTGAAGCAGGTATGGTTGGGTGTCGGGGTATCCTGGTTAGCACTCAACAACCCAATGGGTGTGTGTAACTTTTCAAGTGTCATGGTGTCCTAGTTAGAAAACGATGACTCTGTGATCATATTTATTTATGTATTTAGTTTCCTTTTTCACATATGTACATATGGTTCCATATATTAGGGATTCTTGGTGATATCCTACCAAGTTTATTCACACACCTTGTATGGGTATTTCGTTACGTGTGAAAACCTTATGTTTTTATTTTAGGTTAGCACATGATATGTGTAGTAGATTGGGCTGGTGTAGCTCAATGGGTATGTGAATACTAGGATTGAGATGAGTATTAGGTTTCAAGATATATTTTTTTATTTTGATTACTATTTATCTTTAATACGTGGTCGGACCAGTTGGGACTAGTTGTATGTTTTGTATGAAATTACCATTTTTTATAGAGACGTGTTTACTATTATTTTACATACTTTGATGTATATTATATATTTTATTGATTAATTATCTGTGCTATTGTTTTAGACTCTGATGTGAGGTAATTATAGTGATATAATCTAAACATATATTTAATTTATATTTTTACCAAAATTTAAACATTATCTCAAAAAAATATCACAAATCTCATAGAACCTTTTGGTTTTGTGTTATTTTGTATAAGCTATATAGGTAACTTATTTTAGAAACTTGTGAACATTTCTTCATAATTGAACTCTTCTATAAACCTTTGAAACTTTTCATAAGTTATACTTATCTTCATAACATGGGGAAGGAAAATATGAGAAAGGGGTGAGTCTAAATGATTAATAAGTAAAACTTATCAACATGTCATAAAGGGTTAGATCATAATAATATGATAAAACATGATCAGGGATAAATTTCTTATTTAAAAGTATATTGGAAAATAAGAGTTGCCCATAAATCATGAAGGAATGACATGTAATCTTAAAATAATATAAATGTACCATGAAATAAGAGTGTGAGATAATCATGGTAACATGGAATAATAAAATGATATCATAATATCATGGAATCATAAATATGTAGAAACATTATAAAACATGGAATTATGAGAATAATTTAAATCTCACTGCCAAAACTATCATAGTGTATAGAGTCCCATAATAGATTAGGTTCACTCCATATTCCCATAAACCTATAATATAATGTCCCATGGTAGAATGGGATCACTCCCTATTCCATTTCATATAATCTCATGAGATTTAAATCATTAACCAATGCATTATCAGGCTATATAATTTCGGTCCCACCCATAAAAAAACATAGTGTGATTAAGCTAATTACCTGCGCACCATACTTGGTATTTGATGTGATAAAAATATTACCCAATCTATTTTCGGGATATATAATTATTGGACCACCCATCACATATAAAATTCATAATATGTATATTCATACATTGGAAACAAGAGGAAAAGAAACCATATATAAAGCATACGCATGATAAATACCATGATAAATAAGTGGGTTCTATTGTCTTGTATAAAAGCATAGCTGAAGGATATATCATAAATATTACCAAGAGAAGAAATAATTAAATCATTTAGGACATTCATATTTTAATAAATAAACATATGTCTTGAACATTGAGTTCAAATATAGGAAAATTCATGAGAAGGATCAAGGATATGTAAAAATAAAAATGAACTGCATAGGTGATGATTTTTGAAATAGGAAAAGGATCTTTTGAGGAAGGAAAGAGATTATAAAACATGTATTATAAGAAACCATAAAGTTCCCTTTCGCTGGATTTACTTAGAAGTTAGAATTTAGAAGAGAATATAATATATTTATTATACCTAAAACAAAGGTAAAGTAAAAATGATATATATGTAAGGAACACATATACATAATATTTTTGAAATACAGGAGAATAATATTGATTAAAAGCGATAAAAATAAAGATAAAATGTAAAAGTAACGAGGGCGGTTTGGAAGATCCTTTTTTTTATCTTTTAAAATACCATTATTAAATTCCCACATCATTAAATTTGACAATAAAAAATTATTTTGAAAATAAGGGATCATAAATATGAAGGTCACATGATATATTAATTTATTAGGTTTCACAATATAAAGGATAACTTTGGTGAGAATGGAAAATATAGACATGGAAGAAAATCACCATCAAAGAGAATGAAAATTATTCTTAACAATGTCATATTTTTATAGGAAGGAAATTCATTGATAAATTTTGAATAAAAAATTTCAATTTCCTAGGAGATAAAGTGAAAGATCAATAGAAAATATTAGGGTGGAAGGAACCAAAAATATAAGTATGAAGTTCAACATGAAATAATATAACTTGAAGAAAGGGGGTTTGAGTTAACAAAAACCTTTAAAACATCACACTATTTTGAATTGAAAATCCATGGAAGGTATAAAATGAGATGGATTATTAAATTAAATTTATTCCATGAAATTTATGAAAATATAAATACCTGTCTAGTACATACACCACAAAAATATTCGGCTGGTGAATACATGTCACATCTCAATGAAACAAAATTGAGATAAAAAATTCTTATCTTAGGTCCCGATTCATTATGGGTGTGTGCATAACATTATGGATAATAAAATTAACTTTATTAAAAACTTTATTAAGATACTTATTCATATATTTCATATTATAGGTAAATTTTATTACCATTTATTATTTATTTTTAATATAATTTTTTTATACACTGGTTACTTGGGGTTGTTCGGCTAATTTATTCCTAACCCTTTCATATTGTTGATCATGGTCAAATATTTTTGTAAAACAACTTCATGATATCCATAATTATGGAGGTTTTTACCTTTATTATTAAATTATCATAATATTTATATATTTTTAAAGGTTATCCCAAAATGAACCTAGATTAAGAAAGGTGTCTAAATTAATTCATTTAAGGTGTTTAAAGTTACAATAATAATTTATTATTAATATCACATATATATTTTAAAATATTATCATTGAAAAATATTAATATTTTCATAAATATCATGTTTATATATTATATAAATTTTTAAATTCATCCATGTTAGTCAACAATATAAAATGAAATACGTCATTCCATAGAGGCAGTATTGCACACGTACACGATTGATACTTTCATTTTCCATTGAAAGAGAGGGAGAGAAAAATAAAATTATCAACACATTTTTAATATTAATAATTTCATAATTAATATATTTTTTCATTAAATAAATCTTTTTTAATATAAAGGTAAATATTTTATGAAAAATATAACCCCAAGTTTATGAAGGTAGTATCCAGCAAAAACACATGATGACATTTTCATTATTCTCAATGATTTTGGATGAAGGTTTAAAATGGATATTAAATTAGTATAATAATATTTAAGAGTATTAAAAATTATGATGTTATAATACCTTCATGTATATAGGTTAATCGGGGGGTGGGAGAAAAGAAATAGGAAATTTTGGTTGAGACCATTACCTCTCCCTTCAGAATTTCTCCCTTTGGTGACTCTTTCAGATTCTTATCTTGGTATTTTTGGAATTAAAAATCTTATAGTAAGTGAGTAAAGTGTTGAGAATAGGTTAGGGTAGTGGTTTTGTATATATAAATATTTATAATGGGTGAAAAAATGTGTTTGAAGTGATCCCCTTTTATGAGTGGGGGAAGTGGATATTTTGTAAATACCCATTACTTTTCAATGATATCTTGAAAATATTCCAAGATAAAAGGGATTAAAAGTGTAAAATAATTAATAGGGGAGGTTACTTGGTTTATCCAATCTCATCCACATAGTTTTGGACATAGGCATCACAGGTTTTAAGTCCATTACCCCTTGATTATTACTTTTACCACTTGGGGTTTTACTGATCAAATTAAATTTTAACCTATGTAATTTATTTTTATGCTTAGAAATTAAATTAAACTTATTAAATAATTTATAACTAATTATTATAAATATAAAATCCATTTTATTTGATCTAATTTACAAATGTGATAAAAATTTAAATGTACTATGAACCATTTTTTTAAATATCCATTTTTACGCTTAAAAATATGCTTAGGTTAAAATTATTAATATTTTTAATTTCCATGAAATTAATTTGTTTATTTTTAACTAAATTTGGGTTATGAAGAATTAAATTCAAAAAAATAACAAATTTTATATTTTGTATAATTAATTATTAGAAAAGGCTAAAAATAATTTTTATCCGAATAAAAGTTTGATTAAGTTTGATATCTTTAAACATAGGTTTTTTAAATTCATCATAATATTTTTAAAATTATAACCCTTACCTATTAAATTTTTTTTTCTAATAATAATATTTTATATATTTTTAATTAGTGATTACTTTACGATAATTTTTTTAAATATTATGGTATTAGTAAAATGGTATATTTTTACTATTCAACTAAAAATCAATTTTGCTAGAAAACAAATTAATCCTAATACAATATTATATGTTGAATTTAATTATGAAGTTCATTTTATCAAATTCAAATTCTAAAATTTTATAATTTAACTTTTAAATAAAATCGTAAAATGTAATGAAACACCATTTTTATAGGAAAATAAATTTTCAAAGTACTAACTGTTATTATTATTATTATTAGTTTCTATAAATTACTAATAATATTTGTTTTAATATATTATTCATATAAGATTTTATATTATTAATATTGACAATATACTGTATCTATAATATATTTAGTTTCTTAAAATAAAGCACATAAAAAGATAATTTTAGAATAAAAACATTTTAACCATAAGGTGATATTATTAATTATCTAACAATACTTATTGAATTTTATTTTTATATAAATGATATTTTATCTCTATATATATTTAATAATGATAGTACCTCTATTTTTATCTTCTAATTCAATGAATACATTTTAATGGTTATATAACGTTCCACAATTTGTTTTGTTTTATGTTGCATGTGAAGCAATATGTTGAAAACATTATGTTTTAAAGAGAAATGTAATTTAAATATTAGGGGGTTACAAGTGTAGACTATCCAATATTATTTTAAAACCTCTCCACCAGTCATCAGACTCTGGCATATGGGGAGGCATGCTTGAGCTCATGTGACCCTTTGGTCCGGTCCTGATGATCCGAGTCAGGAGAGTCACGAAAAGATCTCAAAGGATTTTTTTATTTCATTATTCATGGAGATTGTATATAGTTGGTCTAGGAATGTATATGAGGTTATGATGGACCTGAAACTGGTGATTCATGAATAGTTTTATGGTGATTAGTCTTGGTTATCAAGGCATGAGATTTCTATTATTGGTTTGTGCTATTATGATTGAGATGTTTGCTGAATATGAAATATTATTAGAGATATGATTTATTTTTTGTGGTTTTTATTTTATCCCATTGATAAGAGTAAAATTTTCATGCATCATACTAGTCATGTAGGACTCACATGAAATTTACCAACTTGTGTGTGATTTTATAAATGTCCCTTTGATGGAAGGTTATAGGGATCTTATGGAGGGTGGTTATCCTATAATGGAAATATAATACCTTTATAAATGGATGTATGAAGACCCTTAGTGGGTAGATTTTGGAATCAATTCTCTCATGATGGATCATTGAGGTTAGGGATTCTTGAGAGGTGATTGGTATGGGAACGAGTTTCTTTATTCTTGTAGAAACCCTGATAGGGTTTGGGAAAGGCATGAGCGATATTCCTTGGGATTGTGATGTAGTGTGCATGGGTGCTTTTGGTATCAAGGTTGGTTTTTGATTTCAGGAATTATTTTGTTCTTGTCCTATGGTTCTCAATCCACACTTTAAGTGGCATGGTGGGAGCATGTACAAACACTCGTGGTTCTGGAATAGTGTCAGGTGGTGGGTGGTCATGTGTTAGATCTTAGCATGAGTGAGATTCAATGATCTTAAAGAGGATCATCAAGGATGATCCTGTTGGAAGTGAGAGACAATGATGTGGATCATGGTCAGTGGGTTAGGCATGTGAGCCTAGGTTATATGGGACACGAACTCATTGAAGCATGTGTTGAAGTGTAAGATCGAGTTACATGGGAATATGCAGCCATTAGTTTTGGTTGAGACCATATAGGATCATGAGAAAAAAACTATAAGCATGTTATCAATGAATCACTCTACCTTGAGAATGATACTAAGCATTCATGGGGATTTTCGGGTAAAATATCAGTATGCAATGATAATATGTGATTATTACATGCAGTACCTAGATGGGTTGTGAATTAAGGAGTGCACCATGTGTGGATCTGTTGAGACTATCTAGATTGTAGATGAACCCAAGAAGTGGAGTTAGTGCTTTTGTGGGTTAGGTTCAAGATAACACTTAGAATGAGGTGACTAGTGTGTTAGGTGATAATCTCTTGGTAATAAAATCCTGGAGTTTATTTAAGTGGGAGGTATCACTTGACGATGAGAGGTGACATTGGTGAAGGATTAGGGTTCCTTGGTGTTATCGATTTGGGGTTTTGGTCCATGATAGGTGTTGTTAGGGATGAGAGAGTGAATCTCACAAGGAGTGATGCATGTTCTATGGTGGACCTAGTTAGGTTAATACTCATGGAGAAGTGTAAGAAAATACATATGGTAGGGAGAAAACCATTAGAATATTAAAGGGTGTGACCCTCATTTAATGAATTTTAGTGATGTTGAGGATGATATTTATGGTGATCCAGAAATGGTCTATGGTTGGTGTTTTAGTTTTAGTGCATGAATGAGGGTTGGAAGACTGTGTCTAGTAGTTACATGTGGTAATGGATAGAGTTTGTTCTTTCGATTTCAGATAATTAGTTCAACAAGAGACTATGAATATACTCATATGGTGGAGAGAATTATACCAATCTTGGGTAAATGACCTTCTTGTTGGATGGGTTGTGGATATGGTGAGACCCATCATTGGATAGTCAAGGTGACCCTGGGGTAGCATTTCATGGTATGATCCACTGAATATAGTTCCTTGGAAAATAAAAGATTAATTTTTTTGATTAAAATACAAAGTCGGTTTGAGTCAGTGAATTGACATCAATCTCAGAGTGTTTTTGAGATGATATATGTGTGAGTTAGATCATAAGTGTATCGGTTCTTAGGTAGCGATAATGGTGGATGTAGTAGGAGATTATTGATCCAATCATGGAAATACATCAGGAGTTGGGTTCAAACTTTTGTGTTGGTTCCTGGATAATGTTACGGTGCCCCCGACTGTTGAGGAATCATGATATAGAATTAAAGTGGATCATTAGTAGATTTGATTGAGAGTTTCTAGATAAATTCTTCTATAGGAGCTCTGGATGGTTCTTTATCATGGATTTTTACATACTATGGTTGAAACTATGTCATAAATTTTCTTTGGGTTGTAGTTGGAGAGACAGTGAACCACTGGAGGTGTATTTTCAGTAGGTGGTTTCAATGGTGAGGAGCATCATTTCTTAGAATTGTTCATTGTATATAGAGCCTTTTGGTGGGGAGAAATATAAGCTTCAGGATGATCTGGATGAATACATTGTAGTATTTTAGTAGATATGGGTGTTATGAGTACCGTCTCGGTGCTTGTGTTGGCAGCGAACGAGTTCCTCGTCTTCTCATGAATTGTGCATTTGGTGTGTGGAGTTGCATAGTGAAAGAATTATTAAGCATTCAGGAATAGAATATGGTGAGTTATTTGTTCTTTGATAATCATGGTGGACCAAAAAGATGTGGTTCAATGATTACCATGGATTTTAGAGGATGAGAATTTTTATGTTGTGGATTTTGTAGTGACTCAAATTGTTATGTGTTGGAAATTCCTAAGGGAATTTTAAATTTTCATATATTGGATGGATTTTTCTGATAGTTGATGCTTAGGCCAAGGTTTCGAGTGTTTGGATTAATCAAAGTGGAGTTTTTGGACGAGGTTCAAGTATTGATGACTTGGGTTTTTGGGATAGTGTTAGAGGAATGAACATGGTGGCCGTATGACATCCTGCCTTTTTAATACATAACTTTTCATTACATTTTACATACAGAGAATCTTTAAAGTCTAGTGTCTTGGAAATCAGGAACAATAAAACTTAAATACAACATAAAAAATTATTCTAATCCACTTTAAAGGATTCATCATAAGTTCATCCTAAGTAAAATTACTGCATCTCATAACATGGAGGCATACATTCAAAGGAAAGGGTGAGTAGCAGGCCCAGTAAGGGTAAGCAAGGGAATCAATTTACTTATGATATCAATACGAACTTGAATAAAACATAAAGACAAGAAAAATGAAATAATAGGCATATCATAATGAAAATAACTTGAATCATGACTTGAATATGTGGCTACACCATTTCATTTAGTAATTCATTAACATATCACCAAGGTCCATCCCCAAGTTGTCATAAAAATTACCAAGATGATTCACCAAGGTATCCTGAAACTTGTTATCTCTAGAGATTAATTCTTTACCCAATGCATTAGAGTGCTATCAGGGATCACCCTTAATATGTATTTACTTTCATGTGAGCCACATATATCTTAATCAAACATTTCATAAATAACCCAAATATAAACAAAGAAATGGGTTTCATTTCAAAATCATGACGTTTAAAAAGAGCTTAAAAATAAGATCATTATGTCATTTATAACCCATGGAAAGGGAGTGAGGGTTATATATATGTCAATTATAGGATAAAATATATTATATTTATATATTTATAAACACCCATATAAACTAAATAGATTCGGGTACTTACATAAATAAAATAATAGAATTTCTTGAGAGATGGAGATATAAATTTTGAGACGAAATTTCTGGAGCACAACGACTATATAACATGGTTTTAGAAAACATTGAAAAGAGAAAGGACAAGGGTCACCCACTCATAAATAATTCATAATACAGTATGGGTGCTTAATAAGATCATTATATGGATATTTTAATGACATTCCACATGAAAAGTAAACATGAAAGAAAAGAGAAGAGGTGATTTCTTTTACGAGAAATTCAGTAGCCTAAGGACGTCACTTAAAAATTCGGAAAAAAATTGATGAGAGAGGAAAGGGTCTCTCAACAATTAGACATGAAATTTACAGAAATGGGAACATATAAGAACATAACCTCAACATAAAGATATGGAAGTTAGAATACACAATATAAAGGAAGGCATGACTTAAATGAGGAGGGTGAAAGGATCCCTTACCTTAAAGAGTAACTTCGAAAGATTGAAGGTCGGGACATTGGGAGGCTTGAGGGAACCATGTGAGGACTCCTTGGGAGATAAGGAGACCATAACTTTGTTGAGGAGGATTTTGGAATGAAATGGACGAGGGAATGGTTTGGTATTTATAGGGAAAGTGAGGGAACAAATCATTAATTGCCAAGGGACACCTCATCGGTGGTTTTGGAAAATCCATGGGCTTGAACATGGTATTTGCCCATGATATTGTCCACTTGGGACACCTCATAGTATATCTAACTATTTATAAGTATACCAGAAATATTACAAAATTATAAATCCTTAAAGATGTCATTAAACACCCGAAACTCAAAACTGTATTTTTACTATTCACCAAAAATTCAACTTTTTCTGAAAAATCCCCAAAAATCACCTTAATCTAGTATTGATGCTCTGAAATCAAAAATTAACTCCATTTTATAAAAATAATTTTCTAAATAATTTTAATTTAATTTTGAAATAAAAAACACTATTCACCCTAAAAAAACTAATACTTAACTAATAATTTCTGAAACAGTTATTTACCCACTTTATTGAATCACATTACTTAATCAAGGTGCCAAAATTATATTAATACTTTATGAATTGAGGTTACTTAATCAATTTGGTCACATTACTATTCATATGTGTAAAATCACTATTCATAATTTAGTATTCACCAAAAATTAAGTTGATCTTATTAGACTCTAAATTTCTTACTGAACACAACTATAGAGAACCATTTTTTGAAAATAATTACACATTATTAATTATTTAAGGTTTACATAAATATTAAAATATCATTTTTTCTCAAAAATCATCAATAATATACATCCTATATTTATCAGGACATTTGAAAATTCAAAAACTTCACCATAAGAAGAAATCACAATTTTTATTTATATAAAAGGATTACATAAGGCTGCTAAGGTCTCGTTACATAGCCCCTTATAACACCAGCATATGAACTAAGTGTAAGGTGTGCTAAAGAGATAGAATCTTGGGGTGGATCGGCGAACATTGACCGAGTGGTGATTTCTATTATCTTGAACTTCTTTCAAAGGTGATTCCGTTCTATATTCACACGATAAAGTTCAGCTTGGGTTTGGTCTAGAGCAAAGCCCAATGGTTTTACATCCTTCTCAAGTTCTGTCAGATGGGATTCGAACGGCCCGAGCTTTCTAGATGAGGCCATTAAAACTTCTTTCTGTATTAATTAACTAATATCACTTGTATTTATAAACAAAAAATTAGAACTTTAAGAGTTTAGCTTCCAAGTGTCATATTGACCAACGATCATATAAAAGTTGAAACCCAACAGTCTCATTTAATTATACTCACTTCATTAATTAAAGAATATAGTTTTGTTGAGTATAAAATAAAATAACACACAAAATTTAGGAAACAAATATTAATAAAAAGTTTGGGTCGTTACATTCTTCCCCCTTTAAGAAATTTCATCCCCGAAATTTTTAACTCGTACCCTCAGAAGGGAAAAGGTGTGGGTACTTCTACCTCATAGACTCCTCTAGTTCCCACGTGGCTTCTTCATATTTGTGGGTCCTCCACAACAACTTAACAAGGTGGGTAGTCTTATTGCGTAGAACCTTGTCTCTACGATCCAAGATCTCCACCGGCTGCTCCTCATAAGAGAGGTCATGTTCCAGTTGTACCACCTCTGGGTTTAGTACATGTAAAGGGTCAGGTATGTACTTCCTCAAGAGTGATACATGGAAGAAATCATGAACTTGTGCTAGATTTGGAGTAAGTGCAAGCCGATAGGCCACTGCTCTAACGTGATCAAGGATTTTATAGGGGCCAATGTACATAGGGTTGAGCTTCCATTTCTTCCCAAACCTCACAACTCTCTTCCAAGGTGAAATTCAATGAAATACCTTATCACTGAAATCAAACTCCAAGTCCCTTCGACGGTTGTCGGCATTTCTCTTTTGCTGACTCTGAGTAGCCTTAATGTGTTCTTGGATGGCATGGACTTTTTCTATCATCTCTTGCACAAGATCAGGCCCAAGAAGGTTTCTCTCACCAGATTCATCCCAACAAGTAAGAGTTCTACATCGCTTCCTATATAGAGCTTCATGGGGTTCTATTTTAATGCTCGAGTGGAAGCTGTTGTTGTAAGATAAATCAACTAAAAGGAGATGTTGATCCCATCCACCCTTAAATTTTATTGAGCACGTTCTCAGCATGTCCCTGAGTGTTTGAATAGTCCTTTCATATTGGCCATCATTTTGGGGTGATAGGCCGTACTGAAATTCAATTCAGTGCTTAGAGCATGTTGAATAATTCTCCAGAATTTTGATGTGAACCTTGGATCATGATCAGATACAATAGAAAGTGGAACTCCATGCATTCTTACCACTTCCTTCAAGCAAATCCTGGAAAGTTGATCAAGAGGGAAATTTTCCCGAATGGAGATAAAATGGGCAGTCTTGGTGAGACGGTCCATAATAACCCATATTGTATTGTTTCCTTTAGAAGTTCTTGGAATACTAGTGACAAAGTCCATAGTGATATTGTCCCACTTCCATGCTGGTATGGGTAGTGGTTGCAATACCCCTTTAGGAAGTTGTTGCCATGCCTTCACTTGCTGACATACTAGGCACCTTGAAGTGTAGTCAGCAATCTCCCTTTTCATATTATGCCACCAATAATGATCATGAAGGCCCCTATACATTTTTGTGCTTCCAGGATATATAGAGAAAGTAGATCTATGAGAATCATCCATCATCTCCTTCTTTATTTCTATAATAGATGGAACACATAGTCTTGTACCAAATTTCAGTACACCTTTTTGATCAATATTGAACTCAGGAAACTTCCCATCCTTTATTGACTCAAACTTCTTCTATAACAAAGGATCTTTTTTTTGATCTTTCTTGATCTTTTCTAGTAATGACAGTTGAGAAATCATTTGGGTTAGGGTTGATGATGTCCCTTCCCTTATATTTACCAAGTCCAGCTTTACTAGGTCATTGATCAAAGGATCTCTTTGAATTCTCATCATAAAAAGGAAAACTGGGTCTTTCCTGCTTAATGTATCAACAACTTTGTTTGCTCTTCCAGGATGATAATGAATTGAACAATCATAGTCTTTGAGAAGTTCCAACCATCTCTTTTGTATCATGTTCAATTCCTTTTGTGTGAAAATATACTTCAAAATTTGATGGTCTGTGTATATATCACATTTCTCCCCATAAATATAGTGCCTTCATATCTCTAGAGAAAAAACGATTGTAGCCAGCTTCAGGTCATGCGTAGGATAATTCTGCTCATGAGTCTTCAACTGTCGAGATGCATAAGCAATGACCCTGTCATTTTGCATGAGGACACACCCAAGCCCTTTCAAAGATGCATCGCTAAAAATAACGGATCCTTCTCCACTTGAGGGCCGAGTAAATATGGGTGCAGTAACTAGTCTCTTCTTCAACTCTTGGAAACTTTCCTCATACTCCTTTGTCTAGATGAACTTTACCCCTTTTTGAGTTAACTTGGTTAATGGATTAGAAATTGTGAGAAGTTTTTCACAAACCTCCTATAATATCCCGCAAATCCAAGAAAACTACGAATCTCAGTTATTGTTGTAGGTTAAGGCCACTCCTCTAAAAAAATTGTGTTTGTTGGGTCAACTGTGATTCCTTCATTGGTTACAATGTGCCCCATGAAATCCACTTGTTGTAACCAAAATTCACATTTTCTGAACTTCCCAAAAAGCCTCTCCTTCCATAGAGTTTGCAAAATATCCCTTAGATGATCCTCATGCTCCTCACGACTTTTGGAATATATCATAATATCATCAATAAAGACTACCACAAAGTTATCAAGGTAGTCCTTAAAGACTATATTAATCAAATCCATAAAAATAGCAGGTGCATTAGTCAGTCCGAAGGGCATAACAACAAACTCATAATGCCCATATCTTGATCGGAAGACAATTTTTGGAATATCTTCTTTCTTTACACTCAATTGATGATAACTAGATCTAAGATCAATCTTAGAGAAGAATTGAGCCCCCAAAAGTTGGTCAAATAAGTCATCAATTCTTGGAAGAGGGTATTTGTTCTTCACTGTGATCCCATTCAGTTCTCTATAATCAATGCATAACTGCATTGATCCATCCTTGTTTTCACAAAGAGAACTGGTGCTCCCCAAGGATAGAAACTCGGTCAAATAAACCCTTTCTCCAAAAGATCTTGGAGTTGTTTCTTTAATTCCTCCATCTCCACATTTTCCATCCTATATTGGGTATTTGATATTGGATGATATCCAAGTATGAGTTCAATGGATAAATCTACCTTTATTTCTGGGGAGGTCCATGAAACTCCTCAGGAAATACGTCAACGTATTTCTGGATGATGGGGGCATTTTCTATTCTCAAACTCTCATTTCCTTATTCTTCTTCACCAATAAATTCCATAAAGAAGGATATAGGAGGTTCTTCTAGACAAAGATCAGGTTGAGATATCTCTCCTTAGAAGATAAATGTAACTTTTCTATTCAATACTACTAATATTTCCTTACTTCTGCATTTGATCTTAGCATTATACTTTGAGATCCTATCCATCCCTAGTATAATGTTTAATTCTAGCATGGGATTTACTTCTATATTTGTGATAAGATTGTTCTCACTAAAGTAAATACTAGCATTTCTAAACACTGATGATGCTTGTATAATCCCACCAGGATTCTTGACTGATAACTCTACTTTTAGCAAATCAGGGTTTGATTCTAAATTCTTTGCAAACTTGGAGGAAATAAAGGAATGCGTAGAACCAGAATCAAACAAAGTACTTTCTAGCTTTGAGAGAACAACATGAGTAACTATACCACATCATTTGGAAATTCAACGTCAGTTGTTGTGATAGAAAAAGCATGGACTTGATCCCTTGTCCTTTTCTGAGGCTGATGGTGGTTCCCCTCCACTGCCCTCAGATTTGGAAAGTGGTTGGAAAAGTTCCCACATTGTCCACACTTAAAGAACTGCACATCAGGTAGGGCCGACACCATCTTCCCCTTGTCTTTTGTGTTTTGAAGTTGAGGTTTCACCTCACTACAACAATTCTTCTCAATATGGCATTCTCTTCCACACTTGTAGAATTTAACACTCCCGAGCAGGTAGTTTCCCGAATGCTTCTTCCCACATTTATTACACGTGGGAAGTTTAACTTGCTTTCATCCTCTTCCCTGATCAAAATTCCTCCCTAAGATGGGATCCACCGATCTCTTCTTGTCATTGGATTTATGAGACCAATGCGTCTCTCCAAACTCCATTTCAACTTTCATCGCACTCTGTACGATCTCCTCATAACTATCATAGTCTCGGTTGGAAAGATTCTTCTGCATATGAGGTCTCAGTCCCCTAAAGAATCTATCAACCTTACCATTTGGATCCATGAAAAAGCTAGAGGTATAACATGAAAGTCAGGTGAAGTTCATCTCATAGCTTTCGACAGATTTATTCTCCTTCTACTTCAGTTCGAGAAACTCTTTCTCCATCCTTGTTCTCATGGAATGAGGGAAATACTTACTAAAAAAAGATCCTTCTAAAATCTTCCCACTCCATAGATTTAACCACCAATCTTGGACTCGTGTTTTTGATCAGTTCCCACTACTGATCAGATTCTCCTTCTAAGCGATTGAAAACCAGGGTGACCTTCTCTTGCTCTGAACAATGGAGCACAGAAAAAATCTTATCGATGGAGAAAATCCACTGCTCAGCAATCAATGGGTTGGTCGATCCACTGAAGGTTGGTTGTTGTTGACACATAAAGGACTCAACAAAATGTTTTTCTCTTCATGGTGAGATCAGTCACTCAGCTTGATTCAAGTTATTTCCCATAACTTGAGTTAGTTGGTTCATCATTCGCATGAATATTTCCATTTCGGCTACCATCAAAGGGCCATCAACTCATGGTCTATTGTGGTCACCATTTTCATGGTTCCTCCTATTTCCCACCATTTTCTAAAAGAATAAAATCTTAGTCATAAACTTATTTCATTTACTAATCTTTTAACTATAAAGGATTTTATGTCTTAAAACTTCATGCTTAAAAAATTACATTTCTCTATAATTCCTTCAAAATGATTCATAAAAATCTTATGATTAACCAAACATATCCCCTGAGTGTGTTGTAACCAAGAGTGCAGCAAGGCCCATTATTTTGCACCAGTTCCTATTAGAGTCTAGCTCAAAGCTGTTTTTTTTTGGGTTTTACCCCTATTTACATCTGTGCCAGAGCCACCTCTACCTGCTCGTATCCAGACAGGGATGTATTTGTTCGATAAATCACTTTCTCAATACTCACAAAAATACCAGGAAGTTTTCCTATATTTAAAAATTTCTATAGGATCATTCCTAAAGTTTTCATATCCTAATTTTCATAAATAACTAAACTATCCTTTGACACCAACTATGACATACCGTCATTTTAATACATAACTTTTCATTACATTTTACATATAGAGAATCTTTAAAGTCTAGTGTCTTGGAAATTAGGAACAATAAAACTTTAATACAACATAAAACATTCTTCTAATCCACTTGTAGGGCTTAATCATAAGTTCATCCTAAGTACAATTACTATATCTCATAACCTGGAGACATACATTCAAAGAAAAGGGTGAGCAGAAGGCCAAGTATGGGTAAGCAAGGGAATCAGTTTACTTATGATATCAATACGATCTTGAATAAAACATAAAGATAAGAAAAATGAAAGAATAGGCATATCATTATGAAAAGAACCTGAATCATAAACTGAATAGGTGGATACAATATTTCATTTATACATTCATGAACATATCACCATTGTCAATCCTCAAGGTGTCATAAAAATTACCAAGATTATTCACTAAGGTATCGTGAAACTTTTCATCTCTAAAGATTAATTCTTTACCCAATACATTGGGTCCTTTAGGCCAAAATATGGGCTTTAAAGCCTTGTATTTAGGAAACTTTTCCTTGGGCCTTCGGGCTATATAATGGGTCTCCCTCTACCCAGTCTTAAAGAGGTATTTTCTTTAAATAATAAATTGAGGCTTCCGCCCCAATCTTTAAAAAAAATGCTACCGATAGGGGATAAGAAGGAAGAAATTTATTGTTTCTAGTGAAATTAAATGGTGTGGACTACCCAATAATATCAAGAGGTATTTGTAGGTGATACATTTTCAAGATAATTTAGGATCAAAATTTTCTTTTAAAAAAACATTTTTCATGCATTTAATTTACTTTAGAGATTAACCCTCATAATTCCACCTCATATGTTTTTATATTTAAAACCTACCAACCCTCATCCCTAGAAAAACCCAGGTAAAAGAACTCTTTATTTCCAAATTTTTGGATTTATAAAGTGGAGATACTATGAGGATATAAATTTTATAGAAATAATTCATGTTTTTGACAATGATAAAAACATCACATTAAAAATCCTTGAGTGAAGAGAGAAACATTTTTCCAGAGAGGTGGGTTTGATATGAACATGAGGATTAACATGATATTGAATGTTTTTTTAGGATTTGTGAGGATTTAGGGAATTTTAACCCACGTAGGAGGCATGATATTTTCCATTGATGTGATAATTGAGTAGTTGTGTCATTTATGCTTTTAAAAGTTTCTTTTGACCATAGTACAAACGAATGCCCATGATTGAAATGTTAAAGCTTGGTGGATTTAGCAGAGCCAACATTTTGAATAATTTTACTACATTATTAATTTTTTTATATCCCATCATAGTGTTATATTAAGGAATTAGGTACATTTTTATGTTTTAGAAGTATTTGGGTATAATTGTGAAAATGGCCTATTTTTGGAATTTTAAGTATTTCAAGTTAGTTTTTTATTTCAGCCATATTATTCTCCACCCTAATAAAAGTTGAAAAATACCTTTTTAGGATTATATTTTCATTATGTGTCATTTCATTAAACTGGACCAAGATTTGAATCCAATATTTTTAGGCCCCTAAGAAGATTATAAGTCATGCCTTGGAATCTCTTCCTAAATCTAGATATTGTTGAAGATGAGACTATATATCACAAAAGGCCAACCCAATTTTGATGAACTTTTACATAGAGATATAGAAAATCCTAGGGAACATTTTTAATAACTCTATCCACAATTTATTCTTCATTTTTCAAGGCCATAAATTCATGAAACTTGGTTCATGGGAATGCGAATAGTTATATAGTCTAGAAAAGTTTTTTAGTGTAAATTAGTCATAACTCATTCTATACATGGCCAATAAAGATTATATTTTGTGTACACACATGAAATACAAAGGGAATTAACTTTTGAGTAGACAAATTTTTATAATTAATCTATTTAATATGTCTTACGTGATCAATATTTTGGAGGAAAAATATAGAGTGAAAATGATTAAACCCTCCTATACATTTGTACTTTCATAAACTTCTATGGTATTGAATAGTACACTTAATTTTTAGAATAATTTATACTATAATTTAGTTTCATGTTTAATTATATTTTCATTCTATAAATTTTTTATATTTTATTTAAGTGTTATAATTTCTATATTATTCTATCTCTCTCTCATTTTCTCTTCCTGTTCTCTTCTCACTATGATATCTAATATTCATGATCAAGAGTAACTAAATTGAGGAATATCTTGGGGGAAGAATAAATTTTGAACCCAAGTATTCAAGTATTAATTCTTACTATTTATTATTTTTTTAATGTTAGGGATAGGGGAATCTTTTTGGGTAAGATACCTTTGTGTCTTCACTTTCTACCTTAGGATTAGATTTTTCTTCTACATTATTTTCCCTCAATCAAGGAGGTGAATGTGTGGTGTACTTGTTGATCATTGAGTTCACCGTATATTTACAATTGAGGAAGAAGTGTTTGTTCACACATATGATGAAGTGTATTCATTAATTTTATACTAATAATATAATAATGAAGATTCACTCTGGGTGACTCTCTCGAGAGTATCTATTTTATTTCTAACTTCATTCTATTTTCATTCATTCTTTTTGCGCCACATCTATATGTTTAAATCATAGTTTTTCATTAAATATAAAAAATAAAAAATATTTCAACACTTTTATAAATAAATTAATTAAGTGAACTTGAAGTAGTGGGTAATTGAACAAAAAGTATCCTCAAGTGAGATGATCCTGGTCAAACAATGTGCTGAACTAGAAAATAAATTAATAGATTTTACACCATCCTACAATAGGCGTGTCATAGACTTTGTGTTTTATTTTTAGGTTAAAGAACATGATGGGTAGTATATTATCCTGGTGTTGCTCAATGAGTATGTAGAGAATGGAATTTGGATGATGCTCATGTTGGAAGATATCATTCTTGTATTTTTTTTATTTTTTATTTTATATATGTGGTTAACCTAGTGAGTGACCAATTATATATTTTTCTAAAATCACTATTTTATAGCATTTTTATGCTATTATTCTACATAATTTTATGTCTATTGTGTATGTTTCTTATTTACTTATTTTCAAGGTTTCTTAGACTCTGATACGATGGAATAGTCTCCCCACTATTGTTTTAGGCCCTCACTATTTGGTGACAACCTTTGGCTTATGGGGGGGGGGGTGCACCTAAGGTCACGTGACCCATTGGCTTAGACCTAGTGATTTAGGTCAGTGGTGTCACATCATATATTTCTAAACACTTATTTACTATCATATACATTGTATTATGTGTCAGAATCCTTTATTCCTGATTAACCACCTCATTAATTGAGTAAAGGTGAAAAGAAAGACTACTAGAGATTTATAGAGGATACTTTCTATATCCATTTAGTCATGGTATAAACTATGTATTGAGAGTTTATGGAGTAACATTGGGTCTTGGATTATTACACCATACTGTATAATCTATTATCATTTGATAAGGAGAAGAAAAAGCTAAGAATAAATGATATTGTTAGTACACTATACCAGTTTAAACTAAAAGTGGGGTTCTTAGATAGATTTTATTCCTTTAAAATGCTAGATCACATTGATCAGTTAGAAAATTTGGGATTCAAATTAGATAATAAATTATATATTTATATTATATTATCATCCTTACCACCCAAGGTTTTTGTATTAGTTAGGGATTACCAAATGAACTATACAGAAAGTTAATATTTATGATGAAGATATGGAATTACTTATCTTTAAAAGGTATACTTCATCATCTTGTTCATTTTTAGATCCACCCATAGTGGATGTTTTGAATTATATTATTAGGGAAGAAGTTAATACACAATCTATGTGTAGAAAAGGGTATCTTAAAATTTAGGATGTACTTATTATATAGGAATACAAGGATGCATTTCCTAAATAATTAGCTAGACATACACCAGATAATAAGGTTGATTTTTCCATTGATTTAATCCCGGGTAAAATATTTACATCAAAGACATCTTATAGAATGAACAATACAAAAATAGTGGAATTAAAGAAACAACTAGAAAAGTTATGTAATATGATATTTAAACTCCCTAGTATTTCATCTTGGGGATCCCCTATTCCTTTTGTGAAGAAGAAATATGGATCTATGAGTATGTGCATTAATTATAGGGAAATCATTTCTATTATGATAAATAAAAATCATCCTCTACCTTGTATTGATGACTTATTTGATTAATTTCATAGAGATCAATATTTTTCAAAGATTGACCTTCATTTTGGGTATCATCAATTGCGAGTAGAAAAGGAATATATTTTGAAGATAACATTTTATATGAGGTATGGACATTACAAGTTTTAATTAATGACATTTGTATTGACTAATTAACCATATATATTCATAAATATAATAAATAGAGTATTCAAGGTATATATTGATAATTTTTTGGTGGTATTTTTTAATGATATAATGGTGTACTATAAGAGCTATGAGATCATGAGAATCACTTGAAGATCATTCTTGAGACTCTTAGAAGAAAAGGGCTATATGGGAAATTTAGTAAATGTGTATTATGGATTTTGAAAGTTTCTTTTCTTGGATATATTGTCTCTAAGAAGGGAATATCAGTCAATTTTATAAAGATATAGGTAGTCCAAGAATGGCCTATTCTAATGAATATAATCAAGGTATGTAGTTTCATTGGTTTGGAAGGTTATTATTGGTGATTTTTTTTTTCAATTTTTCCCAATTAGATAACTTATCAACCAAGTTTACATACAAATGGGTTAAGTTTGTATGTATAAAGGAATGTGAATAATTTTTTGAAGTATTAACGAGGAGATTAGTGAATCCTCATATTTTGACTCTACCATTGGGAAATGATTGATTTTTAATATATAGTAATGAATCAAGGAATGTAACTGGTTGTTACCTTATGGAGATTATAAAATTTATTTTCTATGCATCAAGGCTGTTAAAAATTCATGATCAAAACTGTCGAACCCATGATCTTAAGTTTTTATTAGCAACATTTTATTTGAATATATGGAGACGTTATATATTTGGTGAAAATTGTGAGATATATACGAATCATAAGAGTCCGAAATACATATTTTCACAGAAATAGATCACCATTAGGAAAAGAAGATGGCTCAAACTACACATGGACTATGATTTCTCAATACACTACTACCCAATGATGGAGAATAAGATTGAATATTCATTGATTTAGAAAGATCATAGAGTTTTGACTAAAATGAGGATATATAGGGATCCTATGTTCATAGATTTGTTAAATATGGATCTGGAAATTATTATGAAAGGTGAAACATCACTATTTTTTGAAATGATTGAAAATCTATCTTTGTTAGAAAAGATTAAAAGTTCTAAACATGATTATGAGAATTTTCCCAAGAAAAGTCATAACAACCCTGTTTTTACTCAAAGTTATGGATTGATGTTTTTGGATTAAATTCCTTATTTTTGACCATGTAATGTTACCTAATGGATTCAGAGAGGTATTGAGGGTGTTTGAGGCTTGTTTTGATTTTGGAGCCTTGAAATTTGGAGAAAAAGACTGGGCCGTAGGGTTATAAGAAACCACACTCCACAGACCGCATGGTTTCCCCGAAATATGTGGGGTATTTTAAAGAAAAACAGGGAGCTACATAGTTTTCTACAACTATTCTAGTTGTGGTTCACACCCAAGTGAAAATCTTAGACATCTTGAAACTGGTTTTCATATGGATTGCACACAGTTGGAAAACCATGTTCCTGACCTATGCGAGGCCCCTCAATGAGAAATGCTTGACACATGGTTAGCACATAGTTTTTCCAACCATGCACCCAAACCATTCCAACTAGATATTTTTGGGTAAAAGTGTATTTCCCCCCTAATTAATTCTAAAACCTCACCCCTCTCTTATTTCCTCTCTAGTGAACAGAACACTCTCATTTTCACCCATGGGATATATATTCCTCCTCCATGGCTAGGATTTGATTCCTTTCACTCGTCTAGAATATGATTTAAACACCATTGATAAAATTGGATCTGAATCTCTTATATCTTTAATCATATTGTTTCCTTTAAATGTTTATCTTCACAATTTTTGTGCTATTTTGATGCATGCTCATTCACCTTATTTTTAGGGCATTGGTTCATTTTTTTTGTTTTTGTTCTATTATAATTCAAATATGAAGTTGATATTGGACAATGATTCTTCTACGACATTAAGTTAGGTGTTATATAATTATTTCCCAAAAGTTTTAGTGTTTTCATATCTTTTTTTATTGTATGGATTTCCATACATTTCCACGCATCACCTTAAAATGTGTTCTTACTTTAGAATTAATTATATGCATGTCATTATACTCCCATAGACCCTTTATAAGTGATTAAAGGGTGTTGACCTTGTTCATTTACACCCCTTTGTGTATGATAAATCAATTTCTTTCTTTTGTATAATTGTTTAAATATAGCTAAAACATTCTAAGTGTCTGGATAGTGTTGTAAATGGAATTTTCCCTCTGTGTGCAATTACCCAGTTGATTAAAGAAACTTCTAAGTGATTGGTTTACCTTGTTTATAATTTTACATGCCTTGATGAATTAAATGGATTGTTTAAATGTAATGGAAATGGATGGAAAGGTCACACCTCATGTTATATAGATATAAATGTGAATTGTATGAATTGTGACACCCTTGGTTATATTGATCTTGATGATTAAATTTATTTATAGGTGATTCATCATGTTATTATTATTTTTATAATTATTACAATGCTTGTGGATGGTGAATGATGTTTAAAGGACTTATTGAGAATGTCCTTTCATGCTCCCCTATATTGGGTGTTAAGAATGAATTCTCACACTATTATACATTTATCTGGGCTATGGGAATGATGTTCCACATTCCACCATATCAAGTATTAGTCTTGACAAATCACTCGAGAAATATCAAATGATAGGCATGATGTATTGTATTTATTATGAGATTCAGGGAATGCACCCTTTTCTGAATCCTATTGCTCTTTATATGAGTTATGGATGCCTTAGTTATTCCCTATATCTAGATAGCACCTAGAATCCATGCATATGCCTACTTATTCCCAGACATACTTAGTGCATATACATATATACCATATATATATATATACTTATATATATAGTACTCGGATCAAACATATTCCAACCTATGATGAGGCTGGTAGAGCCATCTATGTGTTCTATAGGAACTTAATCCAGGTGGTATTTATTATTCATATTTGTTTATTATTCTTATACCTGCACACTGCTATGCTATGTATACTGGCTGGATTATTTATAGACACTGTTGGTGGTGGACTATTGATTTTTTCTCACATCCTACTAGGGCCACCTTTGGTACTCGGTTAGACTTCGTGTCTATAGATGTGGATAAGGTAAAACACCATGCTATAGATGTTTGATCTGCTTTAGTTATAGCTTGGAGCATGGGAGCAGATGACCAAGCATATGATCATGATTGTAGTGGAACAATCTTCTTTCATTTTTTATTTTTGTATAAAATGATATGTATATCTATCCCCTTATTCCCCTTTTTGTATATTATAATTCCATAACATAATTGTATAAGACTCAACCTTTGGTGTTTGATTATTGTCACAATTTTTAGTTATTTCCACTTATTCATTTTATCATATTTGTTTCCACTATTATATTAGTTATATCTTGATTCTTCTCTTGTATATTTATTTATATTATCTACAGTTCCACTTGGATATGGGGGTTTAGTCTTCCCATCACACCACCTAAGACCATCACTGCTGTTTGGCAGTTTCTGGAATAAGGGGAGGCGCACTTGATTCCATGTGACCTGTTGGCTTGAGGCTCCCGTTAAGTGGATCCCAGCTTGGTATGTTACAAAGTGGTATCTGAGACTTATTTTTCCTTTTTATTACTATTTTTGTATTAGACATGTGACTAGGACATAAAGAATTTTGGTAATGATCCACTTCCCAGGAGTATCTAACCCATGTATAAGAGAAATCTAAATTACTTTTGATCTGTTATTGCTGTTCTAATTTTTCACCTGTCACAGTTGATATGATTTCATCGTTGGGTGACACACATGCTTTGTGATATTATTATTATTGATGTTATTGATACAGACTTGGTCCTTGGCCTGTTAAGGTAAGGAATTAGCATCCGATGCATCATTATAGGCACATTTGGACTAATATTCCTTACATTTTTCCATTACACATCTAATTTCTCTGTGAATTTTCCTATTGCACGTAAGTAGTTCTTGATTATTATATATTGAAATGTGATGAAATTTATTGTATGTAAAAATATAATTGGATTAATTAAAGTTCCTACATCAATCTAAATGATGTTTTCCCACATAGATTAATTATTACACTTTAATTATCCAATTTTACTATATTGTGGGTTCTGGAACTATTAGTCATGAACTGTATGAGATATATATATACAAACACACTCATATGTAAAAGATTATGAACATAAATGAAGTTAAAGCCTTTAAAAGAAAACATTTACCGCTAAATGGAATGTCAATTGTAAAGTAAAGGGTATTTTATTCTATATATTATAATTGAAACTCTATATAATGGAACCCATAGTGAAATATGAGACCTATACTCAAAACCAATGTTTGTAGTGGGTAGTTGGAAGTGTCTTTTATGTCTTTATAGTGGTGTTTCCTTTATCACCTTGACCTGTATCTTGGAGGAGACACAGAGGTGTGAACTTTTCAATAGAAAGGCTTTGTGCCTATCCTTTTATGTATAAATATTCTTTCAATTGTTATATTATCTAATGAGGTGTAAATTTGGCATTATAGAATCATGACACCACAACAACCTCGATTTGTACACTAGGAAGGTGGTAACGGACATGCACCAGAGGGGGTGGGACTTGAGCCGCCAATGATCCCTCTGATAGTGTCACCTATAGAGCCACCTTTTGTTCTTGATATGGGAACCGATGACTAAATATGAGATGTATTTTTTCCATTTGATGTAGTCCAAAAAAGTTTTCTCTCAACCTTCTCTGACTATGGAAGAGTTGACCCAATATTTCAGCAGTAACATCATCCCACCTTTTCTGTGGATGGAAAACCTCATGCTGTAGAGACATGGATGATGGTCATTCTTTCTTTTTCTGATCATCTAGAGATGCCACTACTACAAAAATTGGTTTTTTAGTGCAAGGGTTTTAACAACGCTATCTAAAAGAGTTGTTAAAGATCCCCTTTGTTAGTGCAATAAAAATGTTGTTAAATGTGGTCTTTAACAACACCTTTTTATCAATGTTAAAGGGGGCCTTTAATAATGCTAAAAAATGATGTTAAAGGGGGCCCTTTATCAGTGATTATAAAAATGCATTGATAAAGGTTATATTTAAAAAAATATATTTAATTAAAAAAATATATTAATATATAAATTTATTTATATTGATATAAATTTAATTTATATTTTTTAAATATGTTTCATTTAATTCTAAATATGCATTTACACTTAATATATAAGATATTTAGTGAAAATACGTATAAAATAATTAAAAAAATATTTTTAATTAATAATTTTCCAATTATGATTGATTAATAGTCATTTAATAACAATTTGAAGATAAAAAATGAAAAAAATTAATAAAATATCTAAAATAATTTGAAAACAAAACTCAAACTTCAAGTAACCATAAATATTGATCCGTGGGTCCAGTTTGGATCTACCACACATCAAATAAAATCCTGTGAAGATATCTATACTATTATAAATGGGGGGGGGGGGAACTATGAATAATATTTTTTTGAGGCCAAAAGAGGTCTGAAAGGCCCCTAAAACTGAGTTTTTACTCAAGATATCCTAGTTTTTAACATTTGATGGAATTTATGCCTTGTTTAAGGGGGTATTATTGGATTTTTTTGATGGGGACTAAATTTATTCCAAGGTATTACATTCATATTATTATTATAATTTTAACGTTTTATCATTTTTCACAATGTGGTTATATTTATAATTAAATATAAGCATAATTTATTATATTTACTTATAATAAATCACTTGTATAGATACATATATCAACATATTTACGTAGAAATTTATTTCTAAATATATAATATAAATATTTATTATTATTTTATTTAAATAAAAAATTATCCATTTTATTTACCTTATTAAAATTAATTAATATATATGTGTAATTTCTATATATACATACATGACTGTATTAATAAAACACACACGCAAACACACATACACTACTAGAAATATCACTTATACCCATGGTTTTAAACCATGGGTATAGCCCATGAAACCGTGGGTATAGGATATACCCATGGTTTCATGAACCGTGGGTTGCAGTGGCATCGGTATAGCCCTATACCCACGATTTTTAAAAAACCATGGGCATATCGAATGGAAATTTTGTAATACCCACGGTTTGCTTAAACCGTGGGTATAAATCTATTCCCATGGTTTTCAAAACTGTAGGAATAGATTTTCACAATAATATAACATACCCACGGTTCAATGAACCGTGTGTATAAGTTCTTCCTGGACAAACTAATATACCGAAGGTTCATTAAACCATGGGCATATATACTTTTCCCAAACACAGTAGCTGCTACCCGCAGCCTCTTACTTCCAGTACACCCATCTGCTGCCCGCAACCTTCCTGCTTCATGCTTCGAGTGAACCCATAAAAACAAACCAGAATAGAATACCAAAACAACAAAACTGAAATTTCATTACTAATGAAAACTATAAGAAAGTGTGATTAAAACCAAAACTGAAGCTACATTACAAATGAAAATTGTCTCACCAAAACATAACTGGAATTAAATTCTGGAGTATATAATTTTGCTAGTGCTAGATCCATGATCTATAAAAAAAATACAGAAATCTTGCACTGGGTTTCTACAGATTAAGCATTGTAGATAATAATAGGTGAAGGAAGGTGAACAATTAGAAGATATATTGAAATAAAGAAAGAATGCATATAATTTTTGAAAAGATGATTCCTAGATAAAATATATTATTTATGTAACATCCCAAGTAAGCAATTAATAATAGATATTTTTATATATGTCTATTAATGAATTAGATAGTGTTTTAGAGGCTTAAAATGAAAATAAATCCAATCTTAAGCATGGAATACACTAATAATTTTTAAAAGATTGTTTTACTGCCTTTTGATGGAAACCCATTTTTAAATCTATCTTTTGACAATTTTATAAGCTATGTTTGTCAAAATAAACTTATTCTTTATGATTAGGACATCAAAATTTACTTTGTGTGAATTTTTGGTATTTTTCTGACAATGTTCATTTTTTAATGAATAGTGAAAAATACTGCATTTTACATCAAAACTGCTTTTTAATTTAATTTAATTATATGGTTAGATTATATTTTTAATTGGTCTTAAAGTGTAATCTGAATATATTTTTACCATTTAATCCAATGGTGGTCATTAGGATTAATTTCACTTTGAAATTGGTCATAAACTAATGCCAAACTTTTCATAGATATTGTTTCAAAAAAACCCGCTATTTGTTTTGACAACGGGAATTATTTTTAAATCAATTATTGAAATTTCTGTGTTTGGAATTTGGTAAAATGGATTACATATTTGGAATTAGAAGGTCCAAATTATGTAATCAAGACTCTTTTGTTTTTGGACATTATGAATAGTAACGACGGTAATTGTCTTTAATTATCTTGATTAATGAGTAATCGGGTAGTTAAGGATAATAAAATAATATCATAATAATAAAAAAATGACTCCAAAATGTGTCCTAATTCTAATGGTTGTCTCATGTCCGACCATGATATTTCTTGTTCCAAACTTGGGGACCCCATGGAATCACTTTTGTGGAAAGTGACTTGTTATCTTTTTATTTTTTTTAAAGAAAGTAAATATAACAAGAATGTATCACCTGATTAATTTTTTTTTTAATTTTGTCTACATAGATGATATTTTAGACTATAAATATTCATTGTAAATATAAAAATATTTCCTACATCATATTATTTTTTTCATAATTTTTAGACTTTAAATAAATTAAATTATTTATGACATCATGATGATGCAGCGATTACCTCATTAATAAAGGATTTAAATAAAATGAAATGATAATGTAAAATATATGACCTACACATGTCCAAAACCTATTGGATGGGTGGATTTAGAACCTTTATCACCTTACCCTCGAATTATTTCAATGTGGGACCTTTTGAATCGGAAAATCATTTTCAAATAAAGTAACATTTCTTTACTTTCCAAGAGTGCTCCTCCTCTCCTCTTATAAAAGGCCCCCACCTCTACCTCCTTACCCACACTTCCAAAGCCTTTGGCTCGGCCAACCCCTGCTTATTTTGTCTCTCCACTTCCCTCTCTTACTCATTGAAGCCTCACATTGGGCAGAAGTCTTCCCAAGTAATCCTTTGAGCTCAAACCAAAGGGAGTTACCCGTTTTTAAGGCAATGTATTCACTTGAGTCCTTTTGTTTTATTTTGCTTCTCCAACCACCTAAACTCTTTTTATTCATTTATTTTGTAACAAATACAGTATCCTCAATATACTAGGATGTTTTTATAAGAAGTATTCGAGCTACACTTACACACACCTACATCTAATGGTTAAAGAACATACTGTTTCCGTGGATGGCGAATTTATGCCTCCCGAAACGATGATTGTTCAACATTCTTTTAACACCTTCAAAGGTGGCCATTAAGATGTCAATATATTTATATATGATATATAATATGTTTATGCTTTCCTTAAGCTTCTTTATTTTTCATTTTGGGCATACCATTATGGTTTCCATTATGGGTAAACACGATATCTTCATTTAAGGAAGTGCGGACTACCGCCCCCTCAAAGTGATTTGATTCATTAAATACCATATGTGGGACGTATAAAGGATAGAACTATGATATTATATATGATATTATACTGGAATTATAATATACCTTTATATCATTATGATTCCATTCTATAAAATATGAAATAGATATGAAAGTAGCGTTCATGCGTACGTACGACTTACCGTCTCCATGAACGGTGCATTTCATTTCTTACCTCTAAATGATTATGTAATATTATAAATGAATGTATATACTGGATATATATGATATATACATCATGATTATAATTCTGGATATAATGGATACATGAACAACTTGTAATTATAAAGGGTTTATTTTTGACTCAAGTACCAATGATCATTAAAACGACCGTTATTAACTTAAATAATTAAATAGTGTTCATGATATGGAAATAAGTGATATAAAAGGAATAATGAACTTGAAAAATGTTCTTAATCAAGTAGAAATTAACTCAGGTTTATTATTCAGGACATTAAAGAACGACCGAGTCAAGTCGGACCCGAGGTATGGGACTTCGTCTCAATCTCCTTTCATTGAGGCATATTTTGTTTTATACACAACCTTATTTTATATGGTGTATAAAACCCTTTGACTTTTACGTTTATCCAAAAGGAATATTTTTTATATGAAGCGTTTTACTAAACAACAAAAGGGAATGTTTTTGTCGTACGTATGCGGCGACAACGACTTCTCCACCGCTGTGACCATTATTTGAGTTTCGGCTTCCTCTACAAGCCATACCTTTTTTTTAAAAGAAAAACAAATACCATGTTTTACTTTTCTTTTATTTTGGTATTGAAAATGTTTTTCATAATGTTTTTATATCAATGTGTTGTATTGATATCTTGTGATTGAAAGGCGGAAATGTTATGTTTCCTTTATGCATGTTTTATGTGATACGATTATGTTGAGGTTCTTGGGAATTATTATGAACATGGGTGGTTCCGTGATAAACTAAGGGTAGGTGAGCCCGATATAGCTCTCCAATGCATTGGGTAACGTGAAGGAGTGAAACTTTAAGGTTTATCCGAAGAGATTTAGGGAATATAGTGTGATGGGTATTCTAAATGTAACCAAGAGGGTTACTCTCTACGTAAGAATGTTATGAATGCCTCAAGTTACCTTTATGTCTTATGATTTATATGATTTATTCATGATTTGATGAGTTATGTTAAAGTGCTTATGTTTTATGGGTAAGGTATGATTTCATTCTTATGTATATATGTACCCATGTTTCCTTTCCATATTTTTATATCCCTTACTGAGCTTTTTATGCTCATCCCAAGTTTTTTGAAATGTTTTTCACAAGTCAAGGGAAAGGTACATGATATGATGATAGTGTCAAGGAAGTGTCAAGAAAGAATCCATGTTTTATTTTAAATATGTTTCCATTGATGGGAAAGAAGAATACTATCTTTATGTAACCACTTTGTTTATATGTGGAATGTAATGCAAGTTTTATGATCTAATTCTCTAAAACTCTAAACCCGAAAAGATCCTCAATGTGTAGTCTTGTAATAACTCAAGATTAAGTAAGGTTTAAGGCTAGGGCCTTATAGTTGGTATCAGAGGTCGGTTTAGATAACTTTAGGAGTTAGAATTATATTAAATGATTATCCAAAAATATTTTTTTTGGGTCAAATTGAAGTGATATAGTATTTGAAGATTACCATGTTGCTTCATCTAAGACATGTTTGTTCAGAATGGTTTTCTGTAGAGGAAATAGGGAAGCAGTGCTAGGAAGGAATGCAGAAGGAAATAACCTTCCGAATCAGCATCCTGAGATGGTCGGAATTGGAACTGAACAGTTTGTTGCAGTAATGGAGCAGTTGAATCAAGCGATAAATGGAAGTGGTATCCATACACGAGATCAGCCAGATCAACTGCAGAGGAACATGTTAGTGGTGGAACATTTCATGAGGCAACATCACCCATAATTCAGAGGATCATCTGAACCTGTGCTAGATGAAGGGTGGATTAAAGCACTGGAGAAGATTTTCGATGTCATGGGGTGTTCAAACAATCAAAAGGTTAGTCTTTCTATTTTCCGTTTGGAGGGTGAGGCAGATCAGTGGTGGTCTATGGTTAAAAATATCAGGGACACAGATGAGATTGATGATCTCGACTGGGATGAATTCAAAGGTATGTTTCTTGAAAAGTATTTTCCTAAGGCTGTTCGACTTAGGATGGAAAAACAATTCTTGGAATTGAGGAAAGAGGAAGACTCAGTGGCTACCTATGAAGAAAGGTTCACTCGATTGGCAAGGTATGCTCCAAATTTTATCCGAGACCTTGATAGTAAAATCAATCGTTTTTACTCAGGATTAAATCCAAAATATCGAAGGGCCTTAGCTTCTCGTGAGTTTAAAAGTTATGAAAAGCTTGTTCGATGTGCTGGGAAGGTGGAAATGGAGTTTTCCAATGATCAAGTATTATATAACAACCAGCAGAAGAAGACACCAAGGTGGCAGGAGAAAGGGAATAATTCTTCAAAAAAGACTGATGGTAAGAAAACTAAGTTTCCAGTTTGTGATAAATGTGGCAAAAGGCATGTTGGGGAATGTCTTCTAAATTCTGGAAAGTGCTACCGATGTGGTAAGATGGGACATAAGGATCGTTATTGCACTGAAAAAGATCAAGGTGAAGGTAAGACCAAATTTGATTTACAGTTAGTGAAATGTTTTAAGTGCAATGAGATGGGTCACTATGAAAACGAGTGTCCGACAAAGAGATTGAGTGATGGGAAGCAGTTAGACTACAAACAAAAAGGGGTGGTGAAATCCTTTGCAACTACTTCAGAAGATGTCGGTCCATCAAGTAAAGTTGTATCAGGTACTTTGTTTGTTTTTTCAGATTATGCCAGTGTATTGTTTGATTCGGGATCTACACATTCTTTCATCTCTGAAACCTTTTCTAGTAAAATGGGAATACCATCTCAGGAAATGACTCCTGAACTTGTGGTAAAAACACCTGGGGGAAATGTTGAGGGAAAAATAATTTATAAGAATCTTCCTATCCTTATCTGTGGAAAGAACCTACTTGCAAACCTTATTGTTCTACCTCTAGTAGAGTTTGATGTTATGCTGGGTATGGATTGGATCTCTATTTACCATGCTAAGATTGACTGTAGAGATAAAGAAGTTTCTTTTCATAAAGACTTTCAGTTTGTGTACAAGAATGAACCCTTGCTGTTGATAACTTATCAAGAGGCCAAGAAACTTGTAAAATATGGAAATTAATGTTACCTTGCACACATCGTTGAAAATAAAAGAACAGTTCAGATTAATGATGTGCCAGTGGTAAATGAGTATCCTGATGTTTTTCCTGATGAGTTTCCTGGAATAATACCAGATCGGGAAGTTGAGTTTACTGTTGACTTAGTTCCTGATGCTAAGCCAATTTCAAAACCCCCTTATCGAATGGCTCAAATTGAACTTTTAGAGTTGAAGGAGCA
Organism: Viscum album; assembly: GCA_963277665.1. Classification (NCBI taxonomy): domain Eukaryota; kingdom Viridiplantae; phylum Streptophyta; class Magnoliopsida; order Santalales; family Viscaceae; genus Viscum; species Viscum album. Next base: position 447,401,973 of record OY728142.1, read on the forward strand.
ATTGCAAGATTTATTAGAGAAAGGTTTCATTCGACCTAGAACATCACCACGGGGTGCTCCTATTTTATTTGTTAAAAAGAAAGATGGTTCAATGAGACTTTGTATTGATTATAGAGCCTTGAATAACATCACTGTTAAGAACAAATATCCTTTGCCTCATATTGATGATTTGTTTGATCAGCTTCAGGGATCTCAGTATTTTTCAAAGATGGACTTGAGATCGGGGTACCATTAGCTGAAGGTAAAGGAAGAAGATGTTCCGAAGACCGCGTTCTATATAAGATATGGCCATTATGAATTTGTAGTAATGCCTTTTGGGCTAACCAATGAACCTGCTGTATTCATGGACTTAATGAATAGTATTTTCCATGAGTTCTTGGATAAGTTTGTGGTGGTTTTCATTGATGATATTTTGGTGTTTTCTAAAATTAAAGAGGAGCATGAAAGACATTTAAGGGTTATCTTGCAAACATTAAAAGAAAAGAAACTGTATGGAAAATTCAGAAAGTGTGAGTTTTGGTTGCAACAAATTTCTTTCCTTGGTCACATTGTTTCTAAAGATGGGACAACTGTTGATCCTGCAAAAAAAAGTTGTGGAAGACTGGCCAAGACCCACAAATGTAACTGATATTCGTAGCTTCCTTGGTTTGGCAGGCTATTACCGAAGGTTTGTTAGAAATTTTTCACGGTTATCTAGTCTAATGACTAAGCTAACTCGGAAGGGTGTTAAGTTTATATGGACAAAAGAATGTGATGATTGTTTTCAGGCGTTGAAAAGAAGATTGGTGAATGCTTCAGTTTTGGAACTACCTTCCAGGAATGGTGAGTTTGTTATATACAGTGATGCTTTATTGAAAGGACTTGGTTGTTTCCTAATGCAGAATGATCAGGTAATTTCTTATGCTTCACGTCAGTTGAAAACTCATGAGGTAAATTACCCTAAACATGATTTGAAATTAGCTGCTATTGTTTTCACTTTAAAAATTTGGAGGCATCATTTGTATGGAGTATATTGTGATATATATACTGATCACAAAAGTTTAAAGTATATATTCACTCAGAAAGAGTTAAACATGAGACAGAGGATATGGCTGGAATTAATCAAGGATTATGATTGTACAATTCATTACCATCCAGGAAAAGCAAATAAAGTGGCTGATTCTTTGAGTCTAAAAAGTAATGCTTCATTAGCAATGTTGTGTTTGGAATGTGATCCTTTGGTTAAGGATTTGATGAACTTTGGCATAGAAGTTGTTGGTGCAGGAAGTTCTTCTGTTTTGTTTCAGGTATCAGTGAGATCATCTCTATCAGATAGAATCAAGCAAGCATAGAAGCAAGACTGTGAGTTGCAGAAAAAGGTAGAGCTGGTTCAGAAAGGTAAGTTGCCTAAATTCAACATTGATAATGATTGCGTTTTGAGATTTGGGAAGAGATTGTGTGTGCCTTGTGATTCACAGTTGAAGAGAGAGTTGTTATGTGAAGCTCATAGTTCTCCGTTTTCAGTTCATCCATACAGTATTAAGATGTATAGAGATCTTCGGGAGTATTACTGGTGGGATGGAATGAAAAGAGATATTGCTGATTTTACTGTGAAGTGTTTGACTTGTCAACAGGTTAAAGCAGAGCGGCAGTTACCGAAAGGGATACTTCAGCCTTTACCAGTGCCAGAGTGGAAATGGGAGAATATATCCATGGACTTTGTTGTAGGATTACCGAAGACATCTCGGGGTAATAATGCAATCTGGGTTATTGTTGATCGCTTGACCAAATCTGCTCATTTCCTTGCTATACGAGATACTTTTTCCCTAGATCAACTTTCTCGTTTGTATCTTAAAGAGATAGTCAGGTTACATGGAGTTCCTCTCTCCATTGTATCTGACCGTGATCACAGGTTCACTTCTAACTTTTGGAAAGGCCTTTAGAAGTCGTTGGGTACTGAATTAAATTTTAGTACAACATTTCATCCTCAATCAGATGGGAAGTCAGAACGAACAATTCAGACCTTGGAGGATATGATACGAGCTTGTTCGATGGATTATCAGGGAATTTGGGACCAACATATTTCTTTGGTTGAATTTTCATATAATAATAGTTTTCATTCTAGTATACAGATGACACCATTTCAGGCATTATATGGGAAGCGGTGTCGAACTCCAGCTTTCTAGGATGAAGTGGGTGAAAGGAAGTTAATGGGACCAGAATTGGTAGAAGAGTTAGCAGAAAAAGTTCAGCTGATACAGAAACACATGAGAACAGCTCAGAGTAGGCAAAAGAGTTATGCGGACAACAGGAGGAAGGATCTCTCTTTTGAGGTAGGTGATCATGTTTTTCTCAAAGTATCACCATGGAAAAGTGTGATGCGATTTGGTAAGAAAGGAAAGTTGAGTCCGAGGTTCATTGGACCATATGAAATTCTGGAGAGAGTTGGATCAGTTGCTTACCGAGTGGCTTTACCTCTGAGTTTATCTCAGGTACACAATGTTTTTCATGTTTCGATGTTGAGGAAGTATATGCCCGATCCATCTCATGTTTTGAGTCCAGAGGTAGTGCAGCTGGAAGAGAAACTATCTTATGAGGAACAACCGGTCCAGATTCTTGACCATAAGGAGAAAGTGTTATGGAATAAGGTGATTAATCAGGTAAAGGTTTTGTGGAAAAACCACATGATGGAAGAGGCAACATGGGAATCTGAAAATGCAATGAGGGATAAGTACCCCCATTTATTTGATAAGTAAATAAATTGTGGGGACGCAATTTTCTAAAGGGGGAAGGGTGTAACATCCCAAATAAGTAATGAATAATAGATATTTTTATCTATGTCTATTAATGAATTAGATAGTGTTTTAGAGGCTTAAAATGAAAATAAATCCAATCTTAATCATGGAATACACTAATATTTTTTAAAAGATTGTTTTACTGCCTTTTGATGGAAAACCATTTTTAAATCTATAATTTGACAATTTTATAAGCTATTTTTGTCAAAATAAACTTATTCTTTATTATTGGGACATCAAAATTTACTTTGTGTGAATTTTTGGTATTTTTCTGACAATGTTCATTTTTTTAATGAATAGTGAAAAATAATGCATTTTACATCAAAACTGCTTTTTCATTTAATTTAATTATATGGTTAAATTATATTTTTAATTGTTATTAAAGGGTAATCTGAGTATATTTTTACCATTTAATCCAATGGTGGTCATTAGTATTAATTTCACTTTGAAATTGGGCATAAACTAATGCCAAACTTTTCATTGATATTGTTTCAAAAAAACCCGCTATTTGTTTTGACAACGAGAATTATTTTTAAATAAATTATTGCAATTTATGTGTTTGGAATTTGGTAAAATGGATTACATATTTGGAATCATAAGGTCCAAATTATGTAATCAAGACTCTTTTGTTTTTGGACATTATGAATAGTAACGACGGTAATTATCTTTAATTATCTTGATTAATGAGTAATCGGGTAGTTAAAGATAATAAAATAATATCATAATAATAAAAAAATGACACCAACATGTGTCTTAATTCTACTGGTTGTCTCATGGACGACCATGGGATGTATTGTGCCAAACTTGGGGACCCCGTGGAATCACTTTTGTGGAAAGTGACTTGTTATCTTTTTATTTTTTTTAAAGAAAGTAAATATAACAAGAATGTATCACCTGATTAAAACATTTTTAATTTTGTCTAAATAGATGATATTTTAGACTATAAATATTCATTGGAAAGCTAAAAATATTTCCTACATAAAAGTATTTTTTTCATAATTTTTAAACTTTAAATAAATTAAATTATTTATGACATCATGATGATGCAGAGATTACCTCATTAATAAAGGATTTAAATAAAATGAAATGATAATGTAAAATCTATGACCTAAACATGTCCAAAACCTATTGTATGGGTAGATTTAGAACCCTTATCACCTTACCCTCTAATTATATCAATGTGGGACCTTTTGAATCCGAAAATCATTTTCAAATAAAGTAACATTTCTTTACTTTCCAAGAGTGCCCCTCCTCTCCTCTTATAAAAGGCCCCCACCTCTACATCCTTACCCACACTTCCAAAGCCTTTGGCTCGGCCAACCCCTGATCATTTTGTCTCTACACTTCCCTCTCTTACTCCTTGAATCCTCAAATTGGGAAGAAGTCTTCCCAAGTAAGTCTTTGAGCTCAAACTAAATAGATTTACCCGATTTTAAGGAAATGTATTCACTTCAGTCCTTTTGTTTTATTTTGCTTCTCCAACCCACTAAACTCTTTTTATTAATTTATTTTGTAACAAATCCAGTATCTTAAATATACTATGATGTTTTTATAAGAAGGATTCTAGCTACACTTACACACACCTACATCTAATGGTTAAAGAACATACTTTTTCCGTGGATGGCGAATTTATGCCTCCCGAAACGATGATTGTTCAATATTCTTTTAACACATTAAAAGGTGGCCATTAAGATGTAAATATATTTATATATGATATATAATATGTTTATTTTTTCATTAATCTTCTTTATTTTTCATTTTGGGCATACCTTTATGGTTTCCATTATGGGTAAACGCGATATCTTCATTTAAGGAAGTGCGGACCACCGCCCCCTCAAAGTGATTTGATTCGTTAAATACCATATGTGGGACGTATAAAGGATGGAACTATGATATTATATATGATATTATACTGGAATTATAATATAAATTTATATCATTATGATTCCATTCTATAAAATACAAAATAGAAATGAAAGTAGCATTCATGCGTACGTACGGCTTACCGTCTCCATGAATGGTGCATTTCATTTCTTACCTCTAAATGATTATGTAATATTATAAATGCATGTATATACTGGATATATATTATATATACATCATGGTTATAATTCTGGATATAATGGATACATGAACAACTTGTAATTATAAAGGGTTTATTTTTGAATCAAGTACCAATGATCGTTAAAACGACCGTTATTAACTTAAATAATTACATAGTGTTCATGACATGGAAATAAGTGATATAAAAGGAATAATGAACTTGAAAAAGGTTCTTAAGCAAGTAGAAATTAACTCAGGTTTATTATTCAGGACATTAAAGAACGACCGAGTCAAGTCAGACCCGAGGTATGTGACTTCGTCTCAATCTCCTTTCATTGAGGCATATTTTGTTTTATACAAAACCTTCTTTTATATGGTGTATAAACCCCTTTGACTTTTACGTTTATCCAAAGGGAATATTTTTTATACGAATCGTTTTACTAAACGACAAAAGGGAATGTTTTTGTCGTACGTATGTGGCGACAACGACTTCTCCACCTCCGTGACCATTATTTGAGTTTCAGATTCCTCTACAAGCCATACCTTTTTTTAAAAGAAAAATAAATACCATGTTTTACTTTTCTTTTATTTTGGTATTGAAAATGGTTTTCATAATGTTTTTATATCAATGTGTTGTATTGATATCTTGTCATTGAAAGGTGGAAATATTATGTTTCCTTTATGCATGTTTTATGTGATACGATTATGTTGAGGTTTTGGGCATTATTATGAAGACGGGTGGTTCTGTGATAAAATAAGGGCAGGTGAGCCCGATATAGCTCTCCAATGCATTTGGTAACACAAAGGAGTGAAATGTTAAGGTTTCTCCGAAGAGATTTAGGGAATATACTTTGATGGGTATTTCAAACGTAACCAAGAGGGTTACTCGCTACGTAAGAATGTTATGAATTCCTCAAGTTACCTTTATGTCATATGATTTCTATGATTTATTCATGATTTTATGAGGTATGTTAAAGTGCTTATGTTTTATGGGTAAATTATGATTTCATTCTTAAGTATATATGTACCCATTTTTCCTTTCCATATTTTTATATCCCTTACTGAGCTTTTTATGCTCATCCCAGGTTTTTTGAAATGTTTTTCACAGGTCAAGGGAAAGGTACATGATATGATGATAGTGTCAAGGAAGTGTCAAGAAAGAATCCATGTTTTATTTTAAATATGTTTCCATTGATGGGAAATAATAATACTATCTTTATGTAACCACTTTGTTTATATGTGGAATGTAATGCAAGTTTTATGATCTAATTCTCTAAAACTCTAAACCCGAAAAGATCCTCAATGTGTAATCTTGTAATAACTCAGGATTAAGTAAGGTTTAAGGCTGGGGCCTTATTGTTTATCAAAAATATAAAGTGGTAATCACTGGAAGTAGAGTCATCAATGGATGTTAAATGAGACAACCTCTAAAAATTTCATAATACTTTACTAGAAAATAAAAGATCTTAAGAAAATTGAATGACTTATCATAGTGATACATAAGATTAATAGTTTATTCTGTAACATCTAGGAAGACAAAGAAAATAGTGTTTGGGCTAAAGGAAGATGTTTTCAAAGAAGAATATCCCAAAGGGAGACAAATGAAATGGTGTTTGGGATAAAAGAAGATGTTTTCAAAGAATAATATCCCAAAGGGAAAGGTACGAAACTCTTAATGTTTCAAATCACACTGAATGTGATTTCTCTAAAAATATAGATTCTAATGACAAAAAAATTGTGTTTGGGATAAAAGAATATGTGATAAGGTTACTCCAACATAATGAAAAATTGAAGTTAAAGATAACCAAGAATACTCCCCTGGGATAAGGCTAAATAAAGTTTTCATGATTCCTGGACAGAAAGTATAATTTCTTGTATACAATCACTAATATGTTCTAAGATCAAATATTCAAGGGTTACTGTTTGTGTTGTGGGATTTTTTAGCACATATACTTTAATTATTATAAGAACACATGATTTACATAGAACAAGAAAGAATCTATGGGATAAATCCAATAAAAAGAATAATAAATTCTGTGAGAAATATGAATAACTAGTACTCGCCCATGCATTCACACAATGATATATTGTAAGGTTATAATAAATAACCCAATACTCAATAAAAAAACACGATTCAATGCTTAAATTATATACATGTTCTAATAGTCAAAAAACTATTCAATTCTCAAATTAAATACACCATCCACTACTCAATGAGAGTATATTCAGTCTAAAAAATGAATCACATATCATATTTAATACAAGTAAAAAAACTGTTAACTGAAAAAAATAAAATGACTCATTGCTTGAAAATATACCCGTGCTCCAGTCTTTCATGATGTTGTATTTCTTGAAAATCGATTGTTACTCCATCATGTCACCTTGTAAGCAGGATCAAAACCTTGAATGAATATAAATTATACTGAATATATTGAAAACATAAATGTGTGGTACAAACTATTCAAATAAAGTGTTAAAAAAATTACAAATTATTTTAGACACTACCTATAATTATCTATGTGTGGGCCTGTATAAGGTGAGGGAAAAATTTCAGCTTATGAAAAGTCACTATGTATAATTATGTTCTGTGCACATGAATTGTGTGACATTAAAATTAGGTTAATCTTATGTGTTAAGTGGTTAGTCCATGTAATAATCATTAAGCACCAATTACAATGTCATAATACCAACTATAGCATCTTCTAGTCATATTTAACAATATGCACCATATCTCTTATAAAACATGGTGCTCTATTTTTCAGCATCATGAACAATTCCTACAATTTCTTCATTTTAGAACATGATCTTGTGAAGCAAGAACACAACATAGGTCTAATACCGCTAAGGGGTTTTAAATGATTAAAATACCCTTATTTATCTTATAGAAAAAAATTAGAATCCCAAAATTCTAAGAACACCATGCATGAAACCCAAAAGTATGATGTATATTAAATATAGAACCAATCTGTATACCTTTCAACTCCTATTCAATTGGATGGAAAATTTTATTTGGATAATTACAGCTATACAGGGATCAAATATGTTCTGAATGGTGGTGTCTTTGACTACAAGAGCAGTTGCAACTACAATATGCTTCAAAATTTCCAGATCCCTGCAAGTAGAGAGGCATGAACACTTTATTTCTAGTTAAACACATATAAAACCTCTATTTCCCTATAGTAAAATCACACTGAAAGAGAATGCAGGTGAGAAGATGACCACCCCCAATATGATTCTTTATTAGATGGAGACAAGTTAGGGAATCCACTGGTACCTCTATTTCCCAATTGAAATATACAAAAAGAAAAAGAAGGGTCAAAACTATATTGATATGTATATGTGAGAATATATAGAATACACATATCATACCTGAAACTATCTCAATCAGTACCTAATCATGTCCATCCCTTTTATGCATCATCATATGGTCCCAAAAAATGGAACCATGATTTTGGAATAGACTACCTATAGCTGGTGGTGGGATTTGATCGAAACATTATCCATCTAGAGCTCTTCTTAATCTTGTAGCATCTCGTACTCCTCAAATGAATCCACCTCCTGAAGGAAAACACTATAAAATACAGGGATACCCCTAACTACAGTGATACCTTTATAAAAGAGGTCCATACACACTACTACCATAGTGACATTGAATTATTACATTGGTTGTGAAATTTGGAACCATATCTTATCTAAAAATAGATGCATTTAATTTCCAACATCCCTACTATATTAATCTGTACATAGATATAATGTAAATTTATGGAATAAAGTTTGATATATATACATAGAAATTCAACAATATAAATACAAATTTATTAATATGTACACGTTCTGGACAGTCAATCTCTGCACACATATATGGTGTTGAAGCCCCCTAACAAGAAAGAATCATATAAGATTTTATTCAGGAAAATAGTATAATATTGTAAATGTCAGTTGCTTCATGTTCCTGACACAAAATGAACTCTGACGAACTATCATGATTTAAATTGTTCGAAATAGTTTCATATAATAGTGCAGTCCCAATTTAATAAATTTAGAAATAAAAGAAGTGACCTAACCTGAAGAAGCATCGAAAATAGGTACAAATTTCAAATTTCTGGGGACATCTTGATGTGTTTATCGAATAGAATATCAAAGTGAAATCATTAAAACAATTAAATTTTTAATAATTTATACTCTTTGGATTCAAATGAGAGCAATCATAAAATTACAATTGAATAAAAATTCTAATAAAAACAATGATAAAAATTGATCAAAGCATAAAATTTAGAATGTAAATATAAATTTTGAAAAATTCAGCTTGAGAGGAATTTCTGTTCTTAACTTTATCAAAAAATATCATTACAATAAATTTTTAAAAAATAATAATGAATATAGGCAATTCCAACTAAGAACCTCACATGGAAGCATTATTTAAGATTTTTTTCAGGAAAATAGTATAATATTGTAAATGTCAGTTGATTTATGTTACTGACATAAAATGAACTCTTATATCCTATAATTATTTATATTGTTTGAAATCAATTAATATAACAGTTCAGACCCAATTTAATAAATGTACAAATAAAATAAGTGACCTAACCTGAAGATGTAGTGAAAATAGGTGCATATTTCAGATTTCTGGGTACATCTTGATGTGTTGCTTGAATAGAATATCAAAGTGAAATCATTAAAGTAATGAAATTTTTAATAAGTTATACTCTTATGATTCACAAGAAAAAATCATAAAAAAAAATTGAATAACAATGCTAATAAAAACAGTGATTAAAAATGATCAAACTTAAAGCATCAAATTTAGAATCTAAATATAACTTTGGGCTAATTCAACTTCATTGGAATTTCAATTAACTTTAGCAACATATAACATTCCAATAAATTTCAAAAAAATAATAATGAAGATAGGTAATTCCAATTGAGGACCTGTATCGAGAAGCGATAAAACCAAAAAGTCAAGAGGAAAAAATACAGCCATGTATACACATTTAAATCGCGACTCTTTCCTAGAATATATTAATAATTAATATAGAGTTTATAACCTATGAATAAATATATTTTATTGAAATAATGGGGTAATTAACCTTTGTGTTTAATGAAATAAGAAAAAAAATTAACATAGGTGACACAATAGTATTTTATATAAAAATGATAATTTACAGACAACAAAATACAGGAAAAAAATAGGGAATCTGTAACTAAATGAAAAATAATGTATTAAAATAAATAATTTAAATAATTAAAAATTAAAATTATAGATTTCACTAATGAAATGAATTAAAATGGAATTGGGAAAAAATAAAGTAGTAAATGAATCCTAGAAAATTTTGACAATTTTAATGATTGTGATGGATAATATTAGAATAAATATTAATTGATAATTGAGAAATAGTCGAACTACATAACTTTTATAAAATTCTCCCTACCCAACCATTTTGTAAGGAACATTGCAATAGCGTTGTCAATACTATTTCCAATGATGCTTGTCTTGAAAGAATAAGTCACATTAATTAAATGATAACTATACCATGTGATCATTAATTAGAAGAGTATACTTGTTAATTTTAATCTAGAAAATAAGATGATATAGCAATTTCTCCCTTTTCAATGCCCAACTTCTCCCTAACCCCTCCCCCTCCCCCTACCTAGCCCCTCCCTCCCCACTGCCCAACTCCTCCCCCTCCCCTCCCCCTCCCACTCCCTCCCCACCACCCAGCTCCTCCCCCAGCCCCTCCCCCTCCCCACTGCCCAGCCCCTCCCCCTCCCTCCCCACTGCCCATCCCCTCCCCCTCCCCCTCCCTCCCCAAAACCCAGGTCCTCCCCCTTCCCCTCCCCCTCCCCTTCCCCCTCCCTCCCTACTGCGCAACTTCTCCCCCTGCCCCTCCCCCTCCCCTACCCAGTCCCTCCCCCTCTCTCCCCACTACCCAGCCCCTCCCCCTCCCCACCTGCCCAGCCCCTCCCCCTCCCTCCCCACTGCCTAGCTCCTCCCCCTCCCCCTCCCCCTCCTCCTCCCACTACCGAACCCCTACCCCCTGCTCAGTCAAGTAGAATGGAATATTTAGAGAAACTTTTGGATAAAAAACACATGAAATAAAATACACAAACATGTATTGCAATGTCATTCAACAATTGATATATACACAAAGTATCCACCATAAACAGAAAATGTTTTCAATATTCAAGACTTGATTGTGTTAAAATATTAAAAAATCAAGAAAAATCATAAGGGTGCATACCTCCTGAAAGTACACCGTGATCGATGATTTTTGAATAACATCCTCAGACTTTTCAAATGTGATGATAGTTTAATGTATCCAAAACATACACAAATATACAGCCGAATATTAAAATTAAAAAGTTGGAGTAAAAATTGAATCAAGATTCCACTGAACATGCGTTTTCTTTTTTGTTTGGAGTTTTTCTAAAACACAAAAACCACATTAAAAAATTAGAGAAAGGAAAGATGAAAACCACAAACAGCATATGAAAAATCTAAATCAGTTAGTTAACTCCGAATATTAATGTCATTTTCAGATCACATACCAATCAGTCAAGTACAATGACATATTTAGAGAACATTTTGGATAAAAACACATGAAATAAAGTACACAAACATATATCGTAATGTCATTCACAAATGGATATAAATACAAGCTAACCACCATAAATAGAAAATTTTATCAATATTCAAGTCTTGTTTGCGTTATAAAGATTAAAAAAATCAGCTCCTCATCTCACCCCTACCCAAAAAATTCCCCTCCCCCTCCCCCTCCCCTCTACCCAGCCCCTCCCTCATGCCCAACTCCCCCTGCCCATATCCTCCCTCATGCCCAGCTCCCCCCTGCCCCACCCCTCCCCCTCCCTCATACCCATCTCCCCCTACCCAGCCCCTCCCCCTCTTCCCTCATGCCCAGCTTCCCCTCATGCTCAATGTCTCCCCCCTCCCCATCCCTCATGCCCATATCCCCCTACCCAACCCCCCTCCCCCTCCCTCATGCCTAGCTCCCCCTACCCAGCCCCTCCTCCTCCCCTCCCCCCTGCCCATCCCCTCCTCCTCCCCCATATTTACTGTATACCAATCAAAGATGAGATTCATTGACATCCCAAGGAATATAGTTTTTTTAGGAAAATAAAATACACAGGGAAATTGTTTTAGTTTTTTGTTTCATGACTGAACTGCGTAACAATATAATCATAAATCGATGACCAAAAGGGGAAAGGAGAAATGAGTGCAGGTTACTTGCCTTTCCTTGTAGATGAATCATATTCCTGATCACATTAACACCACAATTTTTTGCCAAGGTTTGAGGTATTTCCTCAAAAGAAACTGCAGCAGCTTCGTAAGGCCACTATTTATAAAGAAACCAAACACAAAAAATATGAGTCACTCCAAGAACTACAAATCAGTGCATTTACATTTAAATCAAAAGATCAGAAGCAACTAAACCTTCTCAACAACTTCAATAGATGATCTCTTCTGCTTCAAAGTAGAGGACACAGTCATACTCGCCTGATGAACATCCTCTGTATGCCGAGTATATGAAAAATAGATTAAGTCAATGCATCCTCCCCTCCCAGCCCTCCACTACACCCCCTCCCAACATTCCCCTCCCAACATTCCCCTCCCAACCCCCCTTCCCAACCATCTACTGCATCCCCCCATCCCAAGCCTCCCCTCCACTGCTAAGTCCAAGATTAGATGGATAGATAATAATAAACCCACCATACCATAAAAAAATATATGGCCTATGACAATTACCTAAATAATTGTCAAATAACACCCCTGATGAAAACATAATCCAAAATACATTTTATTGCATAAAGAAATTCACATACAAACAGTCCACCAATACAAAAAAAAATTAAAACTCCGACAAAGTCTCTCTGCTAAGTCAAAAATGGAGGGGATTAATATCCCCCCCATATCCATCATCATCATCCCCATGTCCAGCATCATTATCATCAGCAACAACATCAGGATCAACATCATCCACATCATCATCACCAACCGCACCATTAGTATCATCATCAACAATCTCATCACCAACAACAAAATCCGAAACATCCTCACCAGCTCTTTCGCCACCACCATCATCACCACTAGGACCCTCATGGGAATCACCCGAGGCATTATTTAAAGAGCACATTGATTCTATACTTGAATGAAAAGTGGCAGAAACCTCTGATGGTAGTGACTGACTCAAAACTAACATAGCTTTCATGAAATTTTCATTCATTAACTTACTTTTTTCATGCTCCTATAATACTATTTTCTTTTTCATAGCTAATTCAGCACACACACTTTCCAACTCATAGGCCTTAGAGGCTTTAGAGGAGTCCGATGATGACCAATATCTAGATGGGAAAATGTTTTTTCCTGGTCTACAACGGACTCTTCCTGGATGCTCCACACCTAACACCTGACTCAAATGATCATTTGGCCCTAAGTTGTCAGCTTTCTTCTCGTCCATGGCCTCCAAGGAAGAATGTTAAAATTATAAACATATTAAATTATGAATTTCGTATAAATGTTTGAAATATAAATAAAAAAACTTACAATTTTATCTTGTGTTTGTGAATTACCTGCAGTTCCATATTTTTTCCTACTGAAGCAGAATAATTTGGCACGAGGTACAGGACCTTAAATGCCCAATATAGCTTGCTGCATATGAGAAATACCCAAATTAGGATTATAACCATATATGATAAATGCAAAAAATTGGATTGAAGTGAGTTGAAACAAAGACCTAGAAACATTGAGGTAAATGGCAGTCATAACCAATTGGTGGTTTTCTGAAATGGTTTTTTGAAGTGGGTTTCAAGGAAATATACTATTGTTTAGGAAAAATAGACAATCCATCTCCTAGTATAATATGTGATTTCCAGGATACATGGACTAACCAAAGGAAGGAATGAATAAGTTATGATGACATTTTATAAATAAGGACATTATTTTAATTCCGATGAACGTACCAGCCGCTTCTCATGCTCGTGCGTTGTAGTGTGCCCCAATGTGTGTAGATATGTCATTTCATCTTTGTTTTCTTTTGTTTTTCGCTGACAATTACTAAGAAACAAAAAAAAATACAAGTAATAAGAATTAAATTTTATATAAAAACCATTAAAGATGGGTAGTACCTTATACTATTTAGTATTCCAATAAGCGATCATTTTTTGATATTGACTTTTTGGACAGTCAGGGTTTGTGGGTACACCCTCTAACTTAGTACCCACTCTTATCCTCCAACCAATATGTAAATCATACTTGTATGACCGCAAATACTCTCCAAGATCACTCAACCTAGTAGCTTTGGTAGCTTCACCATTAGGAAAGTTAAATCGACTCTGCAACGAACATGTTAAGTCATATAAATACATTACTAATATAAATATAAATTTATAAAATTTCCGTACCCATATCTATGCCCATGCCTTATACTTGATGTCAGCACTGATATGTCTCCATGAGACTGGTTCCACCGGAACAATATCCTGATATTTGGCTAAATTAGCCATGGTACTTCTACACTCCATAGCATTTTTACCTACCATTTGATTTTGAGAATTGTAATCCACCATAATCTGAGTTTCAAGATTCTAGGCATCCCACATTCGAGTGCTCTCACATCACCTACTAGAAGATCCAATTAAATAATATAAGAGGTGAAAAGAGAATATTTAAGTGACAATACAATAGGACAAAGGTGAAATTCTATAATTTGAAACATTTATAATAAAAAAACCTGATGCAGGCTCCTAAATAGGCTGTGAGGCATCCATGAACTGTGTTAGATCAGCATCCTCCAAAGGAAGTATCTGTTCCACAGCATACTCTGGACGATATTCATGAATAGGAGTGGAAACTGAAGGAACAAAATCAATATGTGTAGGATGGATGGTAGGAAAAGAAGGTGGCATAGACATGTCAGAATATGCATAGTAGGTATGGGGATACATGAATGGATATGGAAATTATGCAGGTGAGAACATCGGTCGAGTCAGCATGGACATGGAATGGGAAAAAGAGTGTAAATGGGATGATAAAGATGGCATGTATGGGAACATCCTAGGGGTATCAAGAAGAGGGTGAACATGTGTGGTAGATGGGACGTCCACTGATGGGTCAGTGTTTGGAGTGGCAAGATGGGAGCTCCGCCTAGGTTTAGGAGGATCCCTACTCAGTCCCATACTGGGAAGAGGAAACCCTGGAGTTATATATCCCTAAACAAAATTTGATCAAAAATATGAACTAGATATTATATTTAATGAATAAGATAAATATTAGTATTGTTATACTCACTGAAGACAGCTCACACTCGCGTCTAACAGGATCAACATAAAATAATCTCTTCTTGCGAGATTCTGTAGTTTTATTCATAATCTGCATAAGAATGAAATAAATATTTTTTAGAAATTTTTTTTACAAATCATACATACAACTTTGAAGCCAAATAAGACAAAAAATTTCATAACTTCATTTAGTAATGATAATTTTCAACCAATTTATACAGTTTTTAAAACCGCATTTTAAACCCAGTTTTTTGAATTGAAATAAATATAATTAAATGAAAAGAAACCAAAAAATACTAAAACAGACATATCCTTCCAAACTAAAACTAAATTAAAGTAATTACATTAGTACACACCTGAAAAACTCACTTCAAGGTAAACTGAATAAACTCTGAATATATATGGTTGCTTTTATATATTACCCTCAACCACCTCAAGTTCATCATCATCTCTCACAATGGGACAATTTGTGTCATCAAATACAATATTTTGGCTAACACCGATGGGGGCGTCAATGGTGACAATTTTATCCCTAGCATCATGAAAAATATGTTTTGGGATTACTTCATTAATGAAACCTTAATTAGGTTTCAGATGATCTTTCCCATAAAACACTTGTTTTTCCATTGATGCCTAAATGTATGGTTCATCGATATGCATGAATCGACTCATGTCAATAACTCTAAATATGCAATCATTAATAAATGTACCATGTCGTGCCATTGAATCAAACCATTTACATTTCATCATAGTGACCCGACCTTGAGAGTAGTAATCTAATAACAATATTTTGTCAACCAGTCTATAATAATACACATATTCATATCGAGGTCGACTATGTGATGCACTGGCATAACAATCTGTTCTAGAAGTTAACATAATGCCATAATACTGTATTCTCATTTTCACCACTATATCAGTGTTAAAAAATTTATATCCATTGATTATTAAAGATTTACAGTCACGAACCAAAGAATTAGGACCAAAATACAATGCTCTTAATTCTTGAGAAATGAAGTCAGCAAGTAAACTCAATACCTAGAATACATATGGGTAATATAATTAAATATATATATATATATATTTTAAGGAATTTAATATAATGGTCATACCTTTGATTTCAACCAAGCTGGGAACTCTTGGCTATGCATAGCCTCTCTCCTTCTCAACGACAAAGACCGATGAACTCTACTTATAGTTTGTTTATGTTATCTACATAAAATGAAAGAAAAAGTATAAGGTATATGTGATATGATATTGTATGAGATAACATATATTTATTAAAATTACTTACTTTATATATTCATCGAACAAACCACAATTAAACAGGACTGTACGATGTGCCATATTCCACTCTTAAAAGCTCAATGTAACCAATGTATATGACCCGAAAATTCCACGTGTTTGGGGAAGAGATAGAGACGAGGGCTGAATTTCCTCATACTACTCATCCTCATTTCTCATTGTTTGATTATGTCTTGTGATCACATTAGAAAAATACATTGAAAAAAAATCCATGCATTCTTGGGCCAGATAACTCCTCACAATGGAACCTTTAGGATAATTCTTATTTCGGACATATGATTTCATTGTGCACATATTTCTTTTAGTGGGATACATCCACTGAAAAGCGACTGGTCCCCCAAGAAGTGTCTCAGTTTGAAGATGAACTGTTAAATGTAGCATGCAAGTGAAAAAGGATGGAGGAATTTTTTTCCACCTCACATAGCATTAACAGTGCCTCTTGTTGCATTTTTATCAACAATGACTTGGATAACCTTTTAGCACAAAGGTCTCTAAAAAAATGAAATAACTAAATCACTTCCACCCTTAAATTATTAGATAGAAAATGCCAAATTTCTATTGGAATCAATTCATGAAGAAGTATGTGATAATCAAAAGTTTTTAGGGATTTCAATTTCAAATGTCTTCTGTTGAATCGTTTAGATATGTTGCTGGAATTTCCATCTGGAACCTTGATATTCTCCAATATTGCTAGAAATTGATCTTTCTCTACCAGTGTCATCACATAAGAAGCACATGAAACTTTCCATTTGTTTTCACTGATACAAATAGGATGTAGTTCTGGTTGAATACCCCAATCTAATAAATCCCAATGAGATCAGAAGTCATCTTTGGTCTTCTCCTTAATATTCAAAAGAATTGCAAGCAACATTTCAAATATATTTTTCTCAATATGCATTATATCTAAACAATGAAGTAACAATTTAGTAGACCAATATAGAAACACAAAAAAATAATTCTCTTTTTCCAATTGTAAGTGACTTCAGAATCAACATTCTTTCTATTTCGAGATTTCAACTGACCTTTCCCTAATGAAAAGCTGAAATCTTTCAATTCATCAAACACATCACTTCTTGACATAATTTGAGGTGGTTCTTCAGTGTAAAAATTATTATCAAATCTCTGACGATTCTTTCTATATTGAAGATCCATTGGAAAGAATCGGAGATGCCCCATGAAACTGAAACTACGACGATATTTAAGCCTTCTCAATCATGTATTCTTCATACAAATTGGACATGATAGTTTTCCCTTCATGCTTCACACAAAAATAATTGCATAGGAAGGTAAATAATTTATGGTCCATAGAATGGAAGTAAGCATCTGAAATGTATTTTTTTAAGAAGCATCAAATGTATGCACTCCTAAATCCCAAAGTTGTTTCAACTCTTTTATTAAAGGCTGCAAGTAGACATCTATATCTTTACAAGGATCTGAAGGTCCAGATATCAGTATAATCAAGAAAGTGAAAGGTTTTTTCATACACATCCATAGAGGAATATTATAAACATGAATAAAAACTGGCCATGTGCTATGAGCAGTAAGCATCTGACAGAACGGATTAAAACCATCACATGATAGGTCCAATCTGACATTAGGCACCTTATCTGCAAAATCAGAATATTGTGCATCAAATGTCTGCCATGCTAATCCATCTGTAGGATGAACCAGAACATCATTACCTTTAATTCTCTCAACATCATTTTATCACATATTGACTGTGATTTCTAGAGACATGAATAGATTTTGAAGTCTGAGAATCAATGGAAAGTGACACATAACTTTTTGTGGCACATGAGATGGTGTTCCATCTGCATTTGTCTTCCATCGAGATGTACCACCTTCTTTACAGTCATTAAGGTCATCTGTTTCCTCCAAAAATAAACTGCAATCTTTCAGACAAGCATGGAATTTATTAGTAGTAAATCCAAGATTCTTAATTAACTTCGATGCCATGTAATGATTTGAGGGAATATCTGTACCATCAGGAAGAAATTCCTTTAAAAATGTAAGAATATAATCAATGGAGGTATTAGAAATCCCATACATGGTTTTACTATGATATAATCACATTAAAAATTCCAACTTGGTCATTTTAGTACATTATTGATATACTGGAGTTCTGGCATCATCCAATAAAATTTTCACTCTCTCAACATCATCGTCTTCAGCATTTTCCTCATGTGTACTGATATCATTGTGTTCTTACACTGGCATGCTATCTCTCTCAGAATGATGCACATATAGAAACCAATCAAATATCAAATTCTCAATGTCACTCCGTTCATTTCATTTATGAACAGTCGAATATTGAATCATCTCTCCATGGTGAAACCAAACATTATAGTTTTCTTGAAATACAAATTTTGTTAAATGGTAACTAACTTCTTCCCATCTTAACCATGGTCTTCCAACACAATTATAGCAGGGACACTATATATAACCTCCATATGACGCATTGTTAAATGAAAAATCTAAAAAATTCTCCAAATTATTTTTAAACTCGGTTGAAATCCGATCGGTACGATACATCCAGCTTCTATCCATTATATAACAAGAAAAAAATTATTATTCAATCAACAATGTAAATCAGATTTAAAAAAATCATTACAATCAATTTTATTATTAAATTAATCAAATCATATTAGTATCTAGAAAAACATATTTAATGACAAGAGGAGTCCATTATTGAATAAGTAGGAAAAAAGGAAGAATGGTCTACCTTAAGATGTAAATAAAGAAAAAATTTAAAAAATACACTCCCAAGTGGTCATTTATGGGGAATAAAAAAGAAAATTTCAATGTAAAATACTCCTTTATAGATATAGAGGCATTATACACATCTAAAGAAAATTTTATTTTAACAATATGAATTTATAATTTTATAGATTATTTGGTAGGGGTTATTTGATGGGGAATAAAACATTCAATTAAAATAGAGTAGTTATAACTTTTATGTTTTGCAATTAATATTGAAAAAATGTTTCAAGGTATCCTACAAATTTTATACAACATGAGGCTTAAAAGATATACTTTTTATGGATTATATTGGAACTATGGAATATTTGTTCATATGGAAAATATATGTTTTTTAAAATAGACATCATGATATACTTGGGAGTATTGAGAATCAATGTTTGGGGGTTTCAACCCCTTTATAGTAATAAAAGTTAGAAATCTATTGTAAATTCTATATAGAAATCACAGAACATGTTTGATATTCTTGAATAAGTCTATGGAAGGTGTTACCATCCTATTCATGATGAAAATTAATTCCTCATCATTATAAAATCCTGAAAATTATTTAGTTTTAATACTCAAAATCCTCAAAATAAGAATATAAAAGTTAAAGAGAAAGATTTAGTTGTTGAAGTTTCACCCAAAGTATCTAAAGGGGAAAGTCCATGGATCTTGGATAGTGGATGTTCCTCTCACATGATAAAAATTTAAAAACATTGAAATCTATTGAAAAGTGAAATGGATTATTATTTACCTTCATAAATGATGGGTTGATAAAGGTTAAAGGAGTTGGTTTAATTGTTATTGTTAAAGAGAAGCTTAAATGAAAAAACACTCTTTATGTTGATGGATTAAAACACAATCTATCAAGTGTTTCTCAAATTCATGATAAAGGAATTTTTTTTGGAATTATGGGTTATTGGTTGAGAACATTGAGGATGGAAGAGTGGTTAAAATAGGATAAGAGTTCCATAGGAAATTTATTCCAAGTGGGTGATGTTGAAAATTCATGTTATCTAAGCATGAATGTAGAGAATGAATTATAGTACTGTAGGATTAGAGAATATAAATGTTATTTTTTTTAAAATAAGATGGAGTCTTTTTTTATTTTTATAGGATATGATAAATGGAGAATATATGAGAGTGTTCCTTATTGGGGAGACTGAGGGAGTTGGAATTTTAAACTTAGAGAAGAGTTCATGTGTTGTTCCCCTTGTTTTTGGAAAATAAAAAGGAGGAAATTGAAGAGCCCTTGATGATCAGAAAACTTAACCTGTATTAGAGTCTAATATCCCTCATTAAGTTAATTGATTAAGGTGGTGGTTATTATATCTTAATTAAGATATTTCTAGTATAGTGTTGATCTTTACTCTAAGGGTTATATAATAAGGAAAACCATTATTCATTACAATAGTTCAGTGTTTAAAAAACATTTTTAGTGCTTGATTACTATGAAATTGTTAATGAATAAAATCCATTCATGGATATTGAATGAAATTTTTATGTTTTATTTATTGGAATCATTCTCATTGATGGGTAATAAGTGAATTCGAGATAAGTTTAAGAAAAATTAATAAAGAAAATCCATCAAATTCCATGTCTACATCATGGTTGTAATGACCCCTACTTTTTATATGGGAATTTACCATTGAATAAATTATATGTGTGATATTTTATAAAAAATAAAAAAAATATTATTATAAATTTAGAACTTTACATGTCTATAATATGATCATTGGCCATTATAGACATTAGATATGTAGTTTTTAGAATGTGATAATTAGAATTGGTGCATATTAAGGGTAATGATGAGAGATAATTTATATATAAGGGTAAATTATGGCCTTAACAAGTAGGAAATAACATTTTTGAAACACAGTAATCTGAGCCTGGGAGTGAAGTTTCATAAATTGGGTTTTACCTTGACAAATTACAAGAAGAACATTAAGAAGTGAGACTTGATCACAACAATCAAGTGATGAGATGAAGGTGTTGAGAGTATACATGTTGGAAAAGAAGATTATTCAATTTCAAGTGATGAGGAACAATATCATTCATCTTATTCAAGGTATAGAATATAAGTAAAGCTCCAAAATATCATTAAAGGCCAAATAAAGTAAGTAAAAAGTAGGAGAACTTTAAGGATAACAAATCATACATCATTATTTTCTTAAGTAGAACCTAAAAATACTAGAGAAAATGAAAATTTAGTAGCCAAACCATATTACTATATCAAGACTCTATACATCATTATAATCCCCCTCCATTACTTCATACCATGTTCTTTGATCCAATCCCTATGAATATAGAACCACGGTATCCTTATAATACTAGTTTCACTTACCATCTTTCTCACCACAAACATACCCATCTTGAAATTGAAGAGTTTCCAACTGCCCATAACCTAACCATATCATCACCATCAGCCGTATCTTAAACCACCCCTATTCAAAAGGGTTTGACCCTTAAGGAAATCTCCTTCCCCTAATCTGGGTAGTCTTGAGTATCCTTAGATGAGGTACCATCTGACCTTAACTCACAACCTATGTCAATTATCTAATTCAAGTCAGCAACTATCTGAGACTCAGCACCATTCTTATTCCTGAAATAGTATTTTATATGTTTCCTCTTATTAGAATAAAAATATCATGACAAATAATTACGATGTTAATCCTTAACAATCCCAATGGCTTGACGCCCTGAAAAAAAGTGGGGTATACTCATATTCAATTCTCAAACCGAAATCATTATCTTGCATACAGAATGCTACCTTCTCAATGTGAAGGGGGATTAGGTTCACTTCGACCAAGATACAAGCATAAAAGCCAAAATTGAATTCCTCTATTTCTTGGTCCATTTTAATGGGAACAACCAGAGTAGCATCAATTTCATATAATTTTTTTATGACATAAAATCCAATAAATACCAAATATTTTCAAACAAACCTAAGACCTCGAGTTCATCACCTCAACAGGATTAAATCTGAGATCCCACTCTTACAAGAAAACTATTATCAGAATTAACACAATATATCCAATTACTCATGCCTTTTTCTTTGGATCATGAGAAGAAAATAGTATCTGAAAGTATCCACACCCCATAGGGATAAATTTTAAGTTTCTAAAACCCTAAAAGTTTGATAATTTATTTACTAATTTTTGTGTATTCCAGAACTTATTTACAAAAGGATGAAATAGCCGGGAGATTACCAAAAACCAATAGATATTGAATCATTTCAAAATTACATCCTGATTCTTAGTAAGATGTACAATATTACCTTGTTTAAGAGGCGAAGGCCGGGTTGTTGAGGTGGAGGTGAAGGTCGGGAGTTCTAGTTCGGGAGCAGAGGCAAAGCCGAGAGGCGGAGGTTGGGGAGGGGATGTGATGGCTGGGAGGAGGAGGTCGGATGGCCGGGAGGTGGAGGTCTGAGAGGGGAGGAGAGGGCCGGGAGGCGGAGGTTGGATGGATGAGAGGTGGTGGTCGGGGAGGAGAGGACAGGGACGAGAGTCCGAGGTTGGGAGGTAGGGTTAAAGTGGGGGGAGCACGATTGGAGATTGAGGAGTAGCCCAATAGTTAGGGGTTGACTACCCACAGTTTTAATAAAACCATGGGTATAGATCCTAAAAATAATCTATCCCCCAGTTCTTTAAACCGTGGGAATAGATGCGTAGGGATAAACCTCATTTCCCATAGTGATATATTTATATTCTTATTTATATATATATTTATATTATTATATATACATATGGATATTAATATATAATATATTTAAATAAATATAATTATATATATATCATAATTTTCAAAATATATAAAAATAAATATAATATTTATTAAATATACAACAAAATATGCATGACATAGTGGTAAAGTGCATTCAATCACATAAGGGAGATCATAGGATCAAATCTAGGTGCACATATTTTTTTAGGGTATCCTTGTAGCACTGAGGAAGGGGGGTGGTGTGCATGATGGCAGATGGGTAGTGGAAATCACTAAGAAAGGGGGATATAAGCACTAAGAAATGGGGAATTTGTGGGCATGATAATTTAATTTAATTTTTATATATTTTTAACTACACTTTTTTAGTGCTGTTAAAATCTAACCTTTAAGATTTCTAAAAAAAGCACACTAAGAGTCACCCTTTAACAACAACAAATTTTTTTTTTAAGGGTTCCTTTAACAACTTTTTTTGAGTGCTGCTGAAGCCCCCTTTTAACATTGCTCACAATATAAACACTTTTGAAGTGCTGATAAAACCCTTTAACTTGTGATGTTAAATCTCCAAGGTCAAGTAGTTTGAATCTAGAGTGGAGGGTCAAGATCTCTGCTTATATGATATGTGGTTCTGCCAAGTGATGATGAGATGTCATTACCTAGGAAAAACTACATCAAGATATGATATGGGTTGATTTATAGAAAATATTTTATATTTACTTATTTCTACAGACTCTATGGGATGACCAGGTTAGGGAGTTTATGAGTATCCAGTATGTATCCATGTCTGTGATGGAATTTTCTACTAATTTTACTAAGCTACATCGATTCACCTAGACTTTAGCAGGTGATGATCTGATGACTATGAGACGATGCGAGGATGGGATGGTATAATCCATTCAAACATAGATCAATGTTTTTCAACTGATTCCTATTTATGAGATAGCCAACCAGACCCTCATTAATGATAAGAATATTAGGGAAGCCAATGGTGGGAACCAAGGTGGTTCAAAACCTATATCTTTTAGTGTTTGTTCTATTGGATAGAAGCGATGTTTCAAGGTTTATCATAGGGGTAGATGCAGTCATACAGTTTATACGGACAATTTCCATATATGTCACTAGTGTGGGAAACCAGGTCATAAGAAACCTTAGTTATATAGGATCTAATGAAATGTAGAGGCAACAGAAAGATGGGGAATATCTAGTGCTTCTATAAGACTTTTCCATCAGTTCTTAGTGAGTGGGTATCTACACCAACTCCATGATTCAGAGCAGGGCCTGTAGTATCTCGTTAATCAGGAAATAGGAATACGACCAACTTCTCAGGCTAAGGTGATAGTTGAGGTATAGATAATCATACTCATGATTTACAACTCCAGTAGAGTAGGCTTGCTCTAGGTAGTTAGGCTGTGACTCCGGGCCACAGTACATGCTAGTTACATGTAATGAAACCTATACCATAAGAGCATAGTGCCATACCTTCTACTATTTTAGGTATTATTCTTGTATCCAATAATTTAGTTTCTATGTTTTTTGACATAGGCTCATCGCACTCTTTTATATCTGAGGAAATTATGGAGAGTCTGGTCCTTGTGATAGAACACTTATGTGGTTTTTTGAAACTCGACACCCCTTTAGGAATCCAATTCAAGTGTGTTCACTATTTTAGGGATTGTCCCCTTGATATTGGTGGATATTTTTTCATGTGTAATATTTTAATATTTTACATGATAGTCTTTTATGAAATCATTAGGACGAACTGGTTTGTTCCATGTCGATACAATATTGATTTTTATCATCATAAGGTGATGTTTACATCACTAGAGGGTGATGGACATGTTCATAGGGGAGAATGGGATGTGTATGCATCTTGATATAGACCTGATCATCAGGGGATGATAAGAGTGATAACCCAGATTTCTAGTGTCTTCTTGGATGATATGGGGTTATGAGCCATTGTTTTTCCTCATATAGTTAATCATTTTAGGGATGTGTTCCCCAAAAACTTCTCTATCCTACCTCCAGTGAGATAGGTATAATTCTCCATCGATCTAGTTCTAGGAGCATTACTATTGTCCATTAATCCTTATAGGATGGAAACTGTAGAGATTTTAGAGATCAATAAATAGTTTGGGGACCTAAAGTCTAAAAGTTTTATACGCCCCAAAACTTCTCCATGGGGTTCATTGGTCCTTTTTTATAATAAGTTGGATGATGCCCTCAAGATTTTGATGGGTTATTGATGGTTGGACCATATTAAAGTTAAAAAATGGTATCCAATTCTTCAAATAAATGATCTCTTTAATCAACTCTGAGGAGAGAGGGAATTCTAAAAGATTGATTTGAGGTTAGGATATCATCAGGTACGTTTCAGATCTTTAGAAATTACTTGTATGAATTTCCAAAGTAGGTATAGTATTTATGAGTACCTATTAATGCTGTTCATTCTCATGAACGTGCCAACGGTTTTCATGGATTTGATAAATTGAACTTTCAATTCATATATTGATTCATTTTTGGTAGTCTTTTTGTATGGAATCTTTGCGTATTCTCTTTCTTGACACGACCATTACCAATATCATGATATCATGTGGAATACACTAAGGGGTATCATATTTATGATAATCTTATAAAATTCTACTTTTTAATAGATAAATTTAACTTCCTAGGTTATATCATCTGAGAGATAGAAGTATCAGTGGACCCAAATAATATGAGATCTATAGTTTCCTAGGGAAAGCTCAAAAATATCTTTGATATATGGAGTTTCTTAGGGATGTATAGGCATTAAATATGATTCATATAGGATTTATCACTCCTAGGAGAACATATTATAGGATTGACTAAGAAGGATATGGAATTTTTATGGTTAGAAGCTTGTGAAGAATCCTTTTAGGAGTTCAAGGTAATATTTACTTCAGCACCAATCCAGATTCTTCCAGATCTAGGTAGGAGTTATATTATTTACTATAACACATCAGGTATCTAGATATGGTATTTTATGACGCAATATGAGTTATTTTGTTCACATGGGTCTTGTCAGTTAAGGACTGCCAATTGGAATTAACCGACACTTGATCTTGAGCTAGCTACTATAGTTCATGCTCTACATTTTTGGAGAATTTATCTACTTTGAGATAATTTTGTGGTATTCATGGATTAAAAAACCTTAAGTTAACCTTTATATAGTGTGATATAAATATTTGGATTAATGGATGTGTTGAGTCCCTTAAATAGTTTGATTCTGATTTTTCTTACACTCCTAGAAAAGGAAATGAAGTATCCATTTCTTTGAGTCGGAAGACTGAGTCACATAAATTCAGGGGTCCAATTGTGAGTGAAATATCATGGTATTATTATTAGAGATTAATGTTGTGGTTCAAGAGGATCATGGAAAGATTACAATATTATCTTTATAAGTGACCTATACCCTTTTTGAATGGGTGAGAATGATACATCCTTCAGATCCTGAGGTCCCAGTGTTGAGGGAGAGTATCCTGGATAATTATTCATCATCTGGTTGGACCATGGATGAGGACGAGACCCTATGATTTCATGGGTGTGTTTGGGTCCTAACATACATCATATAGGAGATAATATATAAATTTAATGCCTTAGTTTTGGTAGTTCATCATGGTGTCACCAAGATGTATTGAGATTTACATCAGCAATATTGTTGGACTACAATGAAATGAGAAGTAGTTGGTTTTATCACTCAGTGCTCCACCTATCTGTAGGTGAAAGAAGGAATTTAGTGTCTGGAAGATCATTTACGGTACTTTTCCATTTTCTAGTGGAAATGGGATGATGTATATATGGGGTGAGTGATAGGTTTTCCTAGATCTCCTTATAGAAATGATATAGTTTGGGTAGTCATTGATCATTTGAAAAAGATCAAAAAACTCTTCCCTCTTCGAGAGACCTTCTAGGTAGATGATATAAGTATACTATACATTAGGGAGATCGTACATATTTATGTAGATCGATGTTCAATCATATCTGATAGGGATGATCGCTTCACTTCTTGGTTCTAGTATGGGTTGCAAAATAACTTATGTACACAGGTGCTTCTAAACATGGCCTATCACCCTCACACTAATGGAGAAAAGAGCGTACAATTCAGGTGTTGGAGGAATTTCTTTATTTACATGTCCTTGACTTCGAGGGTTATTGGAAAAAACAAATACCCCTTGTTTATTTTCATTACAATAACTTCTTTCATGCTACCATTTAGATGGATCCTTATGAAGACTTATATGGTAGGCCTTATCAATCACCTCCGTGTTGGTTAGAGGTTGGGGAGACAACTTTACTTGTAATGTGTATCATATAGAAGACTATAGAGCTGGTCCATTTTATCAAAAATTGAATGTTGATATATCAATCAATTCAACAATCATTTTACAACCAACTCTAGTGACTTCTTGAGTTTGAGGTTAGGGACTGGGTTTTCCTGCATGCTTTTTTAAAGTTTTCCCATCAATAAATTCAGAGGTAGGTTAAGATTTCACCTCATTTCATTGGAACCTTTGAGGTTCTCAAGCAAATCAGATCAGTGGCTTACCATATGAAACTTCATTAGAGATATGGGTCTATACATGATGTATTTCACATATCCCAACTTTACCCATATTATTCATACCCGTTACATGTTTTCCAGCCTGATGTGGTTGAGTTAAATGTTAACACTACCTTCAAGGAGTATCCTGTGTGTATCATGAATTAGATAATTAAGACACTCTAAGGAAGCTCTATTCCTTTATTACAGGTCATATGATAGCATGAATGAGTATTGGATTAGATTTTCCATTAGGAAGCTGATATATAGGCCCAATGGCTATAGCTATTCTCAGACAATACCTCTTTAACCTTAGAAGGTCAACTTGGGGATGAATTTATTTAAGGAATGGAGGTTTTAATGTCCCATTTTTTCTCAAAGGTACAGATCATTGTTTTTGGATTAAATTACCTAGTTTTTACTTTTTAATGTTACCAAATGGAAGCATGGAGTTCTTGAGGGTGTATGGGGCTTGTTAAAAGTTTGGAGACTCAGAATTTGGAGGAAAAGACTAGGTCGCATGATTAGAAGAAACTGTGCCACCCATCCCACAAGTTTTCCCCAACCATGCGAGTTGTTTTAGAGGGAACCATGGATCTTCATGGTTGTTTTCAACTATGTGAGCCGAGGTGGATGCTCGTGTAAAAATTTCAGACATCTTGACTGTTGGTTTCACATAGATTATGAAGAGTTCGAAAAAATATACACCTAGCTCATGCAGGGTGTATACTTGGGTAGTTCTTGGTGCTTGATTGGTGTATAGTTTGGCCAACCATGCATCCAAACCTTGTGGCCCAAGTATTTTTGGGTAAAAAACCATTTTACTATAATTAATTCTAAAACATATCCCCTCTCTTGTTTTCTATCTAGTAGAAAAAACACTCATATTTTTACCTGTGGGAGCTCTTTTGCTCCTCCATTGATAGGATTTGATTCCTTTTGCTCAAATTCAAATGCATTCGGTCACGATGGGTCTATATCAGTAAGCTCTCAAATCATGTTGTTTCATTTCAACGTTTATCTTCCCATCTCTTGTGCTGTTTTGGTGCGAACTCATTTAACCTATTTTTTGGGCATTGATCCATTATTCATTTTTCTTCCATTATAATTCAAATTTTATGCCAATATTGGATAAGGAGTCATCAACTAACTTAAGGTTGGGGGTTTATAATTTTTTCATTTTTTGTGTTTTTATATATTTCTTCATTGTATGGTGTGTCA
This sequence comes from Viscum album, assembly GCA_963277665.1. Lineage (NCBI taxonomy): Eukaryota > Viridiplantae > Streptophyta > Magnoliopsida > Santalales > Viscaceae > Viscum > Viscum album. Next base: position 447,430,623 of record OY728142.1, read on the forward strand.
GAAATTTACATGCATCACCTTAAAATGCATTCTTCCTTTATAATTATGTATACACATGTCTTTATTCTCACATAGACCCTTGATAAGTGATTAAAGGGTGGTTACATTGTTCATTTCCAACACTTGGGGTGTGATAAAATATTTTCTCTACTTTGTATAATTATTTAAATGGAGCAAACACCTTCTAATTGTTCAAATTATGTGTTAAATGGAATTATCATTTGCATTCAATTGTCTAGTTGATTAAAGAACCTTATAAGTTCTTGGGTTATCTTGTTTATAATTTTCCATGCCTTGATGAATTAAATGTATTATTTAAATGTAATGAAAATGAGTGGTAAAGATATGCCTCAAGTCATATAGATATTAATGTGAATTGTGTGAATTGTGATGCCCTTTTTTATATTGGTCTTGGCAATTAAAATGATTTAAAGGTGATTCATCATGTTATTATTATTGTAATGATTATTCCATTTCTAGTGGATGGTGGATGATGGTTAAGGGACTTATTGCATATGAAATTTATTGCTCCCTTATATCAGGTGTCAAAAATGATGTATCACACTATTATACTTTTATCTGGAAAATGGGCATGGCATCCCACATTCTACCATATTGAGTGCTGGGCATAACTACTCAGCCCACCTATCTAGAATAATGGGCATGATGTCTCACATTCATTGTGAGATTAAAATCATGGACCCTTTTCTAGAGCCTATATAACATTAGACTATTTATAGATACTTGAGTTATGTCCTAGGTCCATCTAGCTCCTTGTATCCATGTATATACCTACTTATATATGCGCATACTCAGAGCATATACTTGTATACAATATATAACATTAAATATAAATATATTTTTTCTTATATATATATGGTACTAAGATTATACATATTCCGGATTATGCCGAAATAGGTAGATCTTGTTAGGGGTCATGTTGGAGGTTGAGTCATCTGATATTTATTATTCATATTTGCTTATTATTCTCTATAGCTGTACATTGCTATACTATGTACACTGACTTGATTATTTATAGACACAGTTGGTGGTGGCCTAATAAGTTTATACCACACCCAACTCATTTCTCCTTTGGTACTGAAGTAGAATTCATGTGTGTAGGTAAGAATAAGGGAAATCACCCTACTATAGAAGTTTGATCTTGTTTACTTATATCTTGGTGCATAGGAGAAGAGGATTGAGAATATGCTCCTAATTCTAAGGGAGTATTCTTTTGTCCTTTATTTTTATTTTTGTATAGGATGTTGTATATGCATGTCCTATATTTCCTATTTTTGTATACTATCATTCAATAGAAACATTGTATATGACCCAACCTTTGGGATTTGATTATTATCATAGTTATTGGTAATTTACACTTCCACTGTTTATCATATTTGTTTTCTCTATGCTATCAGTCACATCATGCTTCTTCCATTTTATGTATATTTATTTTATCCACTTTGAAATTATGATATAGGTGTATAGTCTCCCCACCATTCTAGTTTAGACCCTTACTGTTATTCGACAAACTCTGACATACGGTGAGGCACACTTAACCCATCAGATTTGTGCACCGTTAAGTGGATCCTGTGCCAAGACATTAAAAAATTAAATTTGTAAATAATAAAAAATTTAAAAAATTCATTTATAAAGATGATGTTTTGAAAATTTTTAAGATACTATGTGCTTCATCTACACCTGAGTTAAAAATGGAATTGTTGTATGACTCTCATAGCTTGAATTTCTCTATACACCCTAGTAGAAACAAGATGTATTGAGATTTAAAGGAACACTTTTTGTGTGATTATATTAAGTGGTAAATTAATAATTATGTGTCAAGATGTTTGGTTTTCAATAGATGAAGGCTGAGAGGCAACATCTTATAGGATCCATTAAACCTAGACGTATTCTTATTTTGAAATGGGATGAAATTACTTTAGATTTTTCACTAGTTTATCAAATATTCCTAGAAAGAATGACGTAATAAGGATTATTACTGATCTCCTCACCAAATATACACATTTCATCACTATAAGAGAAGATATAACTATTGAGTGCCTTACATGAATCAATATTAAATAAGTTGTAAGACTTTATGGTGCACCTATTTTAATTGTATTTGATGATGATCCATAATTTATATCAAAATTCTAGATAAGTCTTTAGAAGGCTCTTGATACCAATATTCATTTGAGAAAAGATTATCTCTCTCAAACTAATGGATATTATTAAAGGAAATTAAAACATTATAAGACATGCTAAGGTGGTGATATCTTTACTCTCAATGTGTGTGGGATCAGTATTTACCAATGGTGGAGTTTTATTATAAAAATAACTTTAATTCAAGTATTAAAATGGTGCCGTATGAAGAATTATTTGGAAAGAGATGTCGCACTCCAACTTGTTAGAATGAAGTTTTTTAAAAGAAGATTATTGGCATAGAACTTGTGAAGGATACAAAAAAGGTAAATACTATTGAAACCCATATCAAAGCACATCAAATAAAGACTTATATCTATCCTGATAGCCGGAGGAATGATTTAAAATTTTAAGTGGGAGATCACATATTCATGAAGGTATCTCCTTAAAAGGGTGTTATAAGGTTTGGTAGGAACGAGAAACTTATCCCCAGGTACAAAAGACCTTTTAAAATCCTATAAATAGTTGGATTTGTGGTTTACCATTTGGAAATGACACCGAGTCTCTCTAAAGTACATGATGTGTTCTATATATCATAATCAAGTAAGTACATGCTGGACCCAAATCATGTGCTTAGCTCAAAAGAAATAGAATCAGACCCTGATCATCTTGCTATGAATAACCTATTCAAATTATGGACTCTTGAGAATATGTGTTAAGGAATCAGATGAGTCGATTGTTAAAGATACTTTTGAGATATCATAAGATAGAAGAGGCGATGTGGGAACCTAAAGAAATTATTATGGAGAACTACCCAAATCTGTTCATGAGGTGAAATTTTAGAATTTTTTGGGATGAAATTTTTGATGGAGGGAAGAATGTAAAACCTTTATACTTACAATAGATTTATTTTTAAATAAATTAAATCCCTTTGATAGATTTTAGTACATAGAACCCCAAGTCTAAATGAATAACAATATAGTAAACAATTATAACTAAGCTATTAAATTAGATGGTATTAATTGGAAGAACTAAATTTTGAAGTTTATATGGTTTATGCATTTACAAAATAAATTCATTGGTTATGGGTGAATTATAAATAAAAATTAAAACAATTTTAAAGCAAAAGATACATTTTTTTTCTGAAAAACTATTTTTATGCAGACAATGTGTTTTTATCTAAATATATAAAATTAATAAATTTTATTTAATTATTTTAATGAAATTTATATATTATATATTCAATAAATTTTTTTAAAATTCATTTAATATTTTAAAAACTCATGGGATATGAAAAAATCTAGTTTTATGCTTAAAAACTTCATTTTTCTAAAAAGCGGGTTTCGTCACTTTTTACACAAATTTTAAAATTAATTTATCTCACTTATAGATTTTGATTTTAAAAAAATTAATTCCATATTTTTAGTGTGGAGGTTCAAATTTGATAAATAAGTTCCTTTTATTTTTAGGCATTCTGAATAGTAATCGTGGTAAAATTTGTCACATCAGCAAAGGCTAAATCTTGTTAATCTAGGTTAAAAATAAGGGTTAAGGTCACCATTTTCCATCCAAATTCCTATTTTATGAATATGATTTGAACCTTATCACCTAAGGATCAAAATTTAATTTTATAATGGATACTTTTCCATAAAAATTACATATATAATATTTAAATAAAAGAATACAAAATGCCACTCTCTTAATTTCAAATATCCAATATGTGTCCACATAGGGAAAATAGAAAGTTATGAATGAATATAAATGTATATTTTAAGATTAATGAAATTATATTCATGATTTAAATTTATTTATAATTTTTAGTAACAACATAATTATCTTTAATTCTTGCGCAATGCTAATACAATATTTATTGAAATATTTGAAAAATAAAATAAATGATTTTAAAAATATTAAAAGTAATATAATTTGAGCGAGTTATTGTATTCCATGAATTTTATAAATTAATATAAAATATAAATTTTATGTTAAAATATTATATTCAAACTCCAACTTTGACTTTATTTCTTTTAAGTCAAATTAAATGAATAGTGTTAAAATTTACATTAATGATAATTTATCAAAATAAATATTTATTAAATTATTTAAAAATTATTAAAATAGTTAAATTGGAGAATGAGGATAATATATGGTCAAAAAATTTATCCATTTTCCATTTAATCGTCAATAGTTATCTTATATATAAAATTATAACCCTTTAAGAGTTAAAAATATGTTGCCGTGGTTAATGTTAAAATATGTTAACTAAGGGGTTAAACCAATGGATAAGTTTTAGAAATACACTTAAACATGATTTTTTTTTATTTTATGATAGGATTTGATCCCAATACAATCTTATATTGTAATACCTATCCTTTTGGATTCATTTCAGATTGATAATGATCATATTATATTTTAATCTTTTAAGAAATTCTAAGAGTGCCTCTCTCCCAAATTATAAAAAGGTACCTCTCCTTTCTCTTATTAACACCAATTTGAGCCATATATCTCAACTAAACACTATAAATTTATATTCCCAACCTTATTAAACAAATTATAGAGGTTCTAGGTTTACCAAAATATCAACCCTATGGTCTTTAAGATGAGATCTAAAGCATTTCTTTCAAAGAAGAGGAAATGGCCTTAGTCATTCACTTTCTTTTTTAATTATTCTTTACCACCTATAGATCTATCATATTCATCATTTAATAAAAAATTCAGTAAAAAAAAAATATTAAATTTTATTATGACTATAAAACCACCACCATCTATCCTTTTTCCCATCAAATAGAAATTAAAAGTATCGCACCTACGTACGTACAACTTACCATCTAAACATAGCCATACAATTAATTTTAAATAACCATATTTCATGTGTGGGTATTATGATAGGATTAATTTTTATATATGATATTTATGATATAAATATTTTTTATAATGATAATATCATACCCAACTTCTTACCTTCCAATCCATTTGAAAATTATAACATCACTCATGCGTACGTGTGCACTTTGTCCTCCATGAACCAATGTGATTTTTTCCATTTCCCTTTTACATGGATGAAAATAAGAATATTTTTAATGAATATATATGATATAATATTTTTTTTGGTAATGATGAAGTATTATTTACCTTTATTTTGTTCCATCCGTCTAAACATTGAAATCAATTGTCGGCCTCTTCTAGTTTTAATGCTCAAAAATCAGGTTTTTTAAAGTTTAATAAAGTTTAATTATGTTTAATTATGTTTAATTATGTTTATATATAAGCTTAAACTATTATGTTAGTGTTTTAATACATACGATGGGTTAGAAAAATTTGGCTATGTATAAGTTTCCGTTTAGGCTGACTCACCATCAAGGGTGACTCACTGTTGGACGTACCAATGGCTAAATCCCCATCAGTCAAGATACCGATACACTGAGTTACCTTTGATCAACCTTACAGTAGCTCAACTCAGAATTTTTGCAAAGGATGTGACACCATCACATTGTGCTGCTGATAGTAGACCTACCATCTAGTGGACCTAACGTTGGACTGATCTACCGACCCGGAGTCACTGCTACCTGAAATACCAAAAGCAGAGTCAACATCAAGTCAACCTACCAATAGAACGACCTACCAATCTTGACTTACCTTTCCCGAGTCACCGATACTCGACACACCATTCAAAATTTTAGAATACTCTAAGTCTAAGTCACCAATTCTAAGACACTATTACCTGACCTACTGATCTTGAGACCCCATCTCTTCTTACTTTGTCATTTAAATTCAAAATTATTTCTAATAGTCATATTTATGAAATTTAGTGCCATTATTTTTTTAATTACTTTATTTATATTTTGTAGAAAACCTTTAATGGATGTTATAATATAGTATGAGGTATGAGGTACATGCTCCTTTTTCGGTTAAATATAGAAATCTATGACCATATCAAAAGAAAAGGACAACTAGAGAAATATACCAAGCTGCTTGTGTGCATGAGAAAATATCAAGAACTGTAAACTGTAGATACATAAATAAAAGATACTAAGAACTCAAACCGAAGAACTTATTGCATAAAAATACTAATAAAGAAGAATAGCTACTATCCAAATCATAAAACTCACTGGATATAGAAAACATAAGCTCTCAATAAACTCTATTTTGCTGTCTATTTCCAGAATTCAACTCAATCTGCATTTCAAGATATCTTTCAAGAGTCTCAAGCTGCATCACCAAACACACAAAGCCTTATAACTCTTATCTCATTATTTATTCTCTAATTGTTTACTATTTTATATTTCAAGTACTGTGTGACTATCTGTATTATTAACACACAGTGAATCCTATGTCAAACTAGAAGATACATTGATATCTTTACAAAACTATCTTTTTTACACCTTACAATACCATAGATTATAGTGGAAGAGGTCCTTGCGGGGATTATTTGTTGTTATAACTCCCACAAAAACTATGGAAGAGTTCTTGTTGACTTGGAAAGATTTGTATTCTATTGTGTAACCCAATCCAGGGTGTGGATCCTTGTTTTTTTATATAAAATTCTTTGCAGCAGGTTATCACCAAGTGGAGAGGACAAAGTCTCAGATTGAGACTGAACCTCTTGTTTTAATTCCGCTACACGTTTCAAAGTTCTATTTACACTATTTTATTTAATTCAGAAAACTTTATTTTAATTTTATTTTTAATCTTATATAGTTTTTATATTATAATTTGGTTTAGTATATTGATTTTAAAAGTTAAAATAATAATCCACATTACATTAACTAAGAAATGATCAATGTTTGAAAAATATTTCAAAAGATCAAGACGTTTTTTAATCTACTACTTTGGTTAACTGGTCTATTTTTTATTTCAAATTAGGGAACATTTAAATAAGTAATTTAGACATAATTTTTTATATATAATCAATTAAACCCCCTCTTGAGTGTCCTAATTCGACCAAAATTTGGTATAAAAGGTTTCTCACTTTCTGAGTTTCAAAGTTTTCAAAGTTCTCAAAATATTTTCAACTGTGATTTTAGTTGTGTTTTGAAGATATCTAAATTTCTTTAAGTTCAAATTTTTTTAGTTCTTTAAAATTTGTTTTAAATGTAAAATTAGTAGAAAGGTGCTTCTACGAATAGGCCTACCTATTTTAATGGCACAAACTATTCTCAGTGGAAAGTCAAAATTAAAGTGCATTTAATAAACATGGGTTTTGAAATCTGGTCTGCTATAGTTGATGAATATAAGATTACGAATACTGCTATGGACACTTGGGAAGATGAAACTAAGGATACCTATAATAATAATTTCAAATATATGAATGCCTTATACTATACTCTATGTGATGAAGAATTCAATAGGATTCCTGCATGTAAAATAACCTTTGAAATTTTGGATACTTTAGCTATTTCACATGAAGGAACCATTAATTTTAATGAAATGAGTTTAACAAATATACTAATAAATATGATAATTTCAAAATGAAGCCTAATAAGTTTATTTCTAACATGTATCTTAGGTTTAATGAGATTGTGAATGTAATGATTTCATTGGGAAAGAAAATCACCGCAAAGGAACAAATGTTGTGAATTTTGAGGTGTCTTCCTGAAAGGTGGATAGGGATATCAGTATGAGTTAGAAAATAATAGGACATAAATTCAATACCTGTAAATGAACTGATAAGTAAGATGATGATGTACAAGGAATAAATGAATGTCAATAGAGATGAATTATATGAACCTAAGAGAAAGTCAGTGGATTTCATAATCAATACATCCAAACAAAAAAATAAAATTCAAGTTCATGCTGAATGTTCCAGTAATGTAGATTCATCAAGTGAAAGTGATAAGGAAATGGATCAAATAGCCAAAAGGTTCAAGAAGTTTTCTGAAATAATAATTTCTTTATAAATTCTAGATACAAAGGAAAATATAAAAACAAAGGTAATTAAAAAAATGACTGGAATAAAAGTGATAATACGAAAGAGATAGTCTGCTATGAGTGCAAGAGAAGTGGACATGGAAAAGCTAACTTTCCAAAGTTAAAGTACAAAACGAAGTATGCAGATAAGGATATAAAGTAAAATAATTCAATGAAGGCCACCTGTAGTGCTTATGAGGATAGATCCAGTGAATTAGAACCATATCATGATGGAAAGGATAAGAAAACCAACATGTTTTTTAGGAAAAATTCATCTGAGGTAACCCTAGAATCTTTCATATGGAATTATTATTATTCTAGAGATGAATCTAAATCTGATAATTCTGAAAATATGAATAATGAATTAATGTTTGAATATTGAAACATTCTTTAGTATACATTCAATGGGTTGAAAGAAAATTATAAAACTCTCAAAAAACAACATTCTTTTTTTGATACCACTAAATATAAACTTACTATAGAAAAGGAAAATAATGCTCATCTACTCAATGAGAATAGAGAACTTAAACTTTCTAATAAGAAATTAAATATGGATTTAGAAATATTTATAAATAGTAAATATACCTTATTTCAAATTCTTGGTTAATAAGATGCTTCTAAATATACTACTGGTATAGGTTATCAACCTAGGAAAATAAATTTTTTCTAAAACCAACTTTGTGTCCAAATATAGAAAATCAGGTTTTATGCCCAGTTCTAGAAAAGTTTCTATAAGTTCCATCACTATAAATTCCTTTACTACTTCTAGTTCTTCTATAACTAATAAATCTTATTTTTTCAAAACCTTGAAAACTATTTATAGGAAACCCATTAATCCAATGTGGGTTCCTAATTCTTTGATTACTAATATTATTGGACCTAAGAAAATATGGGTTCCAAAACCTTTTTTTTAAATTAGTTTTGTAGGAAATACATTTGAAGAGTTTTTATAAGATATTTTGGTACTTGTATAGTGGGCGTTCTATATACATGATATCGTACTACTCTAGCTTCAAGAACCTCATTAAGATTTATGGTTTACATGTCACCTTCAATGACAAAGTAAAGGAAAATTATTGGCCTTAGCCAAATCAGTAACACTAACTCAGTTTTAATTTCTAAATTTCTTTTTGTTGATGGTCTTAAGTACATTCTTATTATCATTTCTCAATTATGTGATGATTGTTTTCATGTAAAATTTTAAAATGATGCTTTTAATTTTTTTTAATTCCAAAAATGATTTAGTATTTACTTCCTTTAGAAATAAAAATGTATATGTTGTAAATATATATGCTTTAGTTTATTAGAATGTTTCTTAATTAAGTGACTTTCATAAAGATTATTGGCTCTGACATTGGATAATAGGCCACCATAACGTTCAATCTCTTAGAAAGATTACTATAAAAGGATAGGTCAATGATCTACCTAAACTATAGTTTCAAAATGATAAAGTCTGCAATACTTGTCAAAAATGGAAACAACATAAAACATATTTCAAAACAAAGAAAAAAGTTTTAACTTATCAAAATCATTATTTTGTTCATGTGAATTAGTTTGGACCTTTGAGAGTTTAAATTTTAAATTGGAAGAACTATGTCTATGTTCAAGTAGATGACTGTTATAAGTACACACGGAACTTGTTTTTAGTTCAGAAAAGTGAAGTTTGTTATTATTTCACTATGTTTTATTGTTTAGTAGAAAATTTAAGTGGATTTAGAATTAAAACCTTAATAAGTGACCATGATCGTGAGTTTGAAAATTAAGAATTTGTATATTTTTTCTCTCAAAATGGATTTAGTCATAACTTCTCTACTCCTAGAACACCCCAGAATAATGGAGTTATAGAAAGAAAAAATAGAACCATATAAAATATAAATGAGAATATGGTTAATGAATGTGATCTACCTGTTTATTTTTGGGAAGAATCTATAAATATAGTTTGTTACATAATCAGTAGAATTTTAATAAGACCTCTCCTAAAGATGACTCCCTCTGGGCTATGGAATAATAGGAAACCTATGGTTAATTACTTCAATGTTTTTGGTTGCAAAATATTTATTCTCAATAAAAAAGATATTCTAGAAAAAGTTTCCTCCAAGAATGATGAAGGAATTTTCCTAGGTTATTCAATCACTCGTATGGCCTAAAAAGTCTTTAATAAAAGAACCAAGTGTGCGGAAGAATATTTGCATGTCAAGTTTGATGAAATAGACCCACATGAGTCCAAAACCTCCCAATAAAATCTGGAGGACAATTTATCAAATCTAAAATTAAATCATACAACTTTGATTTTTTAGTTAAAGAAGAAGAAAAATACGGTTATGGAAACTCTCCAGATTCTGAAAATGAACCCAAATATATAGATGAAACTGTAGTTTCCAGTCCTTCTTTTTAAGGATATGTTAGAACCCTCAAAAACCATTCTTTTGATGCAGTAGTTAGAGACTTATACAAAGGAACATAGACTAGAGATTCTCTATGAAACCAGGTTGAACATAAAGTCTTTTTTTCATAGATTGAACCTAAATAAAAAATGATGAATTATGAATGATGGATATATAAGAAGAATTAAACTAGTTTGAAAGAATTTTTTTCGGAAACTTGTAGTTAGGCCCAAATACACCTTGACAATAAGCACTAAGCAGGTGTTTAGAAATAAATTGGATGATTCTTTTATAACAGTAATAAATATAGAAAGAATAGTTTCAAAATGTTATAATCAAGCGGAAGGAATAGACTATGAAGAAACTGTTTCACCTATATCCCAAATTGAATCCATTATAACACTTCTAGCTTATGCAGCACATATTAATTTCAAACATTGTCAAATGGATTTCAAAAGTGAATTCCTAAATTGATATATATTTGAGGATGTTTTTGTTAAAAAACCACTTTGTTTTACAAGTCCTCATCTTCCAAGTCATGTTTTTAAATTAACAAAATCTTTATATGGTTTAAAACAAGCTCCAAGATCTTGGTATGATAGGATGGACACTTTTCTTATTTCAAAAGGTTTTAATAAAGGTATAAATGATCCCACTCTTTTAATTTTTTTTAAAGAAGTTTTAGTTGTTCAAATATTTGTTGATGATATTATTTTTGGATCTTCAAAAAATTATTTATGTGTTGATTTTTAAAAAATGCTGAAAAATGATTTTGAAATAAGGTTAATGGGTGAACCTAAATTATTTCTCGGATTTCAAAATTTTCAAAATAAGGAAGGTAGTATTTTAAATCAAAGTAAATATACTAATGTTATTTTAAAATATTTTAATTTGGATAACACTAAAAGTAGTGATACTCCTATGAGCACCACCTTTAAATTGGATCTTGATGAAAATGGAAAATTAGTGGATCAAACAAATTACAGAATTATGATTGATAGTCTTCTTTACTTGAATACTAGTCAACCTGATATTATGTTAGTGTATGTATATGTAATCATTTTTAAGAAAACCCTAAATATTGGCATCTACTTATTGTTAATTTTTTTTTCAAATACCTGAAATATACTACCAACTTAGGAATGTTCTATCCTATAGGAGAACCATTTGACTTAGTTATTATGATACTAATTTCAATGGTTTCAAGTTAGATAGAAAAAGAACACCTGGAACATGTCAATTTTTGGGAAATTCTCTAGTTTCATGGTGTGTTAATAAACAAAATTTTGTTGCATTATCTACTGCTGAAGATGAATACATAGCTACTAGTAGTGGTTGTGCTCAAATTTTATGGATGAAACACACATTACTAGACTATGTCTATCAATTTAGACATATCTATATAAAATTTGATAATACAAGTGCAATTAATATCTCTAATAATCCAGTTTCTCATTCAAGAACCAAGCATATTGATCTAAGACATCACTTTTTGCGAGATTATTATCAATAGGCTGATATAACTTTTGAATTAATTGGAACTAAAAATAATATTGCTAATATTTTTAATAAGCATTTAAATTTTTAGAGAATGTGTTACTTTAGACATGAGTTAGGGATGATCAATTTTGGGTTACTAACTATTGATGTCTCACCGTTGATGACTCACCGTTGATGTACCACCATTGATGACTCACTGTTGATGTCTCACCATTGATGACTCACCATTAATTAATCTTGGTTGATGTCTCATCATTGTGTATCACCATTTATGTCTCACCATTATGTATCACCTTTGATGACTCACCCATATGACTCACCGTTGTGTCACACTATTCTTTATTTCGTTTTTTATGTCTGGAAATTAAATTGTCATTATTTTATTTGTTTCATTTAATTTTAATCCACATTTCTCAATTTATGATTTATAAAACCCTAAATAATAAAACTAAAATCGATCTAAATTTCTTTCTCACTCTCATACTTCTGCTCTCACATTCTTCTCTCTCAAACTAATGCACTTTTTCCTTAAATCAAAACCTTAAAATCTCACCAATGGCTTGAGTTAAGCATATTTTTGGGTAGTCTATGGTTGAATTAAATCGTTCCATGAATCATAAATTCAATTCTAGTAAACCTAAACCAAATCCTATCCATCCCGATTTCACAATCGGAATCATCACTCTTGAAAAGGAAGTTCATTCTGAATAGTTACTGCCAAGTAAATATCTCTTATTAAATGTGTTGCAAGAACGAGGGTGTTTGAAGTGGTTCTCCAACAACACAAGACAATTTTATCCTAATATTGTGCATTAGTTTTATTTTCATGTGGAATTTGTTTATCAAAGGCTCATAAGAGTTTTGGATTATGTCTTAGATAAATGGTGAAAGAGTTTCCTTTTTTCAAAGTAGTGATCTGAATGCCTAAAAGTACCTCATAAAGGTATTTTTGATAATTTTAAAGGAATTTCAGCTCTATATTTTGATATTTTTAGTTTTTTGGAAGCAATTTCTATAAATTAAAAAAAATAGAGTTCCTAGAAGACTAACGGCAGTAGATTTTGATGGTTAATGCATGCTATTGTTCAAATTTATCTAGCACCAGTTATGCACAAGAAGAAAGGATTTTGCCTATCTGAAATACCACAATGTCTATTTTATATATCAAATGAAAAAGGGAAAAAAGATTAAGTTGTGAAGGAATTTAATGGTGTATATGAATGAAATGGTGAAACCCCAAATAAGTCAAATTTATTGTTTTATCCAAAGTTTATTTCTACATTGTTGAAAGTCAAAGGTTTAGTGAATGAGGATGAATGATCAGTAACTAACTGTGATGGTTTTTACATCACAAAGGTCATTTTTAAGAGGATTAAGATCAATTGGAATACTAGGAAGAAACAATGGGTCTAAGATAATGATAGGATTTATAAGGCATTCAATTCTATTAAGTACCCCTTGAGGCCAAGAGACATGGTTTATCCTAGTCTAGGACCAGATGAATTTGGGGAGTGTTCTAATTAAGAAGAAAAAGAAGATGAAAAAATCAAGGAGTATAATCTCCTATTAATGAATGTGGTGGCCCTGATATTTAAGGAAGTACAAAAAGAATGACCTATGGACCTGGTATCCCTCCTAAGCTTCTTCCTACAAAATAACCTATCCTGCCAAAATATGATGATGAAGAGACTGTAGAATCAAAAAATGTTGAATATGTCAGTAAAAGTGGTAGTGAAGAAGATGAATATTATAATGGTGAAAATGAATAAAGTAACAATGAGAAATAAGAAGAAGATAATGGTGATGAAGTGGATGGAGATGAAGAAGTAGGATAAGAATCTGGTGAAGAAAATGTAGATGATGCAAATGATGAGGAAGAAGAAAGAAGTGGTGAATCTAATAGTTGATCATACTATCTTGATGATGATAAAGGTATTCTTGCAAAACCTACTGATATTACTCTAGTTCACATTGAGACTAAAAATCCTTCTAATAGTGATTTAGTGGAACATGAATAAATTTTTGAAACCCGTGAATCTCTTGAGTTAGTTGTGTTTGACGAAAGAGCTCCAGATGATATACATGATGAAGTTAATGTTGAATAAGAAGCTCTAGTTTCTCTAGTGAAATAACATTTTTATGTAAGTAGGAAAGCAACTATTGATAGGGAAGAACCTATTGAATAAGAAGCATCTATTTAGGGCGATTAATAGGCTCAAAGTGTTAAAGTTTCCAATCTCATTCCTTATGATGTGACAATCAAGGAATGAGAAAAATACCCTGAGTATGTCACTCTTGGATTAGAATATATTGATTTAGATATTGAATAATCTAAACCTAATGGATCATTGTTTGAAGCAGTAGGTCATTATCAAAGAGTTCTTGTTGGAACAACTCTATAAATAACACCTACCCCAACAGTATCTCCTACTTCTGCTTCTGTTTCTACTCCTGTTGCACCAGTACATGTAGACTATATGACTCAGAATAATTTAAAAATGTTTGAGGAAGAGTTATGATTAGTCGTTAGATCTATCCTTCCACATCAACCATATTATATTTCAATTCTCAATGAAACTAATACAGTTATGCTTTTAGAAAAGGTTGTTTCTTATATTCAATCTGACTTTCTTGTAATGCTTGAAGAAATTGTAAGGGACAATAATTTGTTAAGTAATGAGTTGGTTGATCTTGTTTCTATCATTAATAGTTTGACCATTTAGTACTGATCATCTTTAGACAAGGTGCTAAAAACCCTTGAAGATACCTCTTCTGATTCTTTTAAGGATGATTCTCCTCATACTCTAACTCTTGATCTTGATATTTTAAAATCAGTTGTCAAAGATTCCATTAAAAATGCCTCAACCTTGACTGCTCATGCTATTCAAACTCTTGATGTTGAGATGATTATATCAGTAATTAGAGAAGAGATTCAGTCTATATTGGGTAACTCTGATTAGGAAAGCCTTAACAAAATCCGATAGAATAGTGACCTTGTGCATGATATGGTGAGGTTTTTCACGAAAGGTGATACTTATGCTCATGAAGAAAACACAAAGAAATTATATTACTACTTTAAAAGGATTTACACCAATAACTAGCTAGATATTTACTTTGAGTACTAGGTTGGAAATATGAGGATACCTCCTATTACTCAATATTTTAAGGAACAAGTCAAATAGCTCAAAGAGTTAACTCCAGTAATTCAAATGTTTATAGATAATAAGGATAATTTTACAAAATATATAGAGAAATGTAGTTAGAAAATGATGGAATTTATAAAAAATTTTAATCCTTAACTACATCATTAGATTAATTTTATTATTTCACCAGAAGCATTCCCCATTCGACCAGTGATTAAGATTTTTCATTCAAGGTCAATCTACCAATCATTTGATCCCCAGTTCAGAGCTAATGTGACTAGGAATCCTTTTTATCCTCAACTTAAAAACCTTCAACCATATAACATTTCTTAAGAATAGGATATTAGTCATCTAAAACCTATAATCTATAGGGAACTTACTACTCCTATACCTTCTACACAAAATCCTACAACTGTTTTACCCTATGGAGTCCCCATTCATCAGTTTTTTACCTCTACTCCTTCTGTACCTACTGTTACCCCAACTACTGCTTCTGATAAGGTTAAGGCACCCATAGATCCTTCCTAGGAGAAAACATTATTGGGTTGATCTTTTGTAGGGTTGTATTTTTTTATTTTTATCATCTATTATAAAATCCATTTATCATGAAATGAATTATATCTTTTTGTCTATTCTATGTTATTTATATATTTTAATTTACTCTTTAGAATCTAATTTATTTGTTCTCCTTTTTGATAATCCAAAAAGGGGGAGAAATAAGAGATAACATTTACCATAAATATATAATAATTATGGATTTTAGAGAATGAGATGGATTTAGTTCGATTTAATTTTATTTTCTTTGAGAATGTGTATCTTATGATTTAATTTCACATAATTTGTATGCTATATTAAGTAGAATAGTCCTTTGATCATTATGAATGGTTTGTTAATGAAATTATTTGTGATCATTAAAAAGGGGGTGATTGTTGGACTCCTCTAGTTTTAATGCTAAAAAATCATGTTTTACTAAGTTTTATTAAGTTTAATTAAGTTTAATTATGTTTAATTATGTTTAATTATGTTTACATATAAGCTTAACCTATTTTATTAGTGTTTTACTACATAATATAGGTTATTTTTTTTGGATATGTATAATTCACCGTTGAGACTGAATTATTGTTAGGGGGTAATCCCCGTTGGACCTACCAATAACTAAGTCACCATCACTCAATATATAGATACACCAAGTTATCATTGATCAACCAACTGACAACTCAACTCATAATTTTCTCAAAGGACGAGACACCATCACATTAAGATACTGATAGTTGACCTACCATCAAGAAGACCTACCACGAGACTGATCTACAAATCCTCAGTCACCACTACTAGACCTATCGATAACTGAGTTAGTGTTAGGTTGACCTACTGACAGACGAACCTACCGATCTTCACTTACCATTCCCGAGTCATCAATACTCAACTCACCATTTTATATTGTAGAATACTCTAAGTATGAGAAAACAATTCAAATACACCATTACCAGACCTACCTATATCGAGATACCGTCACTCCTTACTTTGTCACTTAAATTTATAATTATTTCTAATGGTCATATTTATGAAACTTAGTACCATTATTTATTTTAATAACTTTGTATTTATTTTGTAAACAACATTTAATGGATGTTAGAATGCAGTACGAGGTACGAGGTAAATAATCCTTGTTAGCTATAATGTATAAATCTATGACCTGATCAGAAGAAATGGATGACCATAGAAATATACTAATTTGCTTGTGTGCCTAAGAAAATATCAAGAACAGGAAACTGTAGATACATGAAAAAAATATTATGAGAACTCAAACCGAAGAACTTCTTTCAACAACATACTAAAACTGAAGAGGATCTCATCTCTGAATCATAAACGTCACTGGAGACAGAAAATAGAAGCTCTCAAGACAATCTATTTTGTTGTCTGTTTCCAGAAGTCGACTCAAGCTTTTTTTCAATACATATTTCAAGAGTCTCGAGCTGCATCACCATACACACAGAGCCTTCCAACTCTTATCTCATCATTTATGCTCTTTTTATGTACTCTTTTATATTTTGAGAAGTGTGTGAATGTCTGTATTATGAACACACACTAACTCCTATTCCTAACAAAAAGGTACATTTTCATATTCACGAACTTATCTTTTTATACCTTACACTCCCAAAAATAACAGTGGAAGAGGTCCCTACGTGGCTTGTTTGTTATTTGCACTCACACAAAAACTATTTAAGAGGTATTATGACCTGGAAAGATATGTATGCTATTGTTTACCTCAATAGAGGGTGTGGATACTTGTTTATTTATATAAACTACTTGGTGGTAGGTGATCTCCAAGTGGAGAGGAAAAAGTCTCTACTTGAGACTGAACCACTTTTTTTAATTCCACTACTCCTTTCAAAGTTATGTTTTCACTATTTTATTTAAATTAGAAAACTTTATCTCACTTTTATTGTTAATATTAGATAATTTTTATTTTAGAATTTGGTTTTGTAAATTTATTTCAAAAGTTAAAATAATAATCCATATTACTTTAACTGAGAACTAATCAATCTTTGAGAAATCTTTCAAAAGATCAAAAATTTTATAAATATGCTACTTTGGTTAACTAGTAAATTTTGTATTTCAAATTAGGGAACTTTTAAATAAGTAATTTAGATAGAAATTTTTATAGGAACTCAATTCATTCCCCTCTTTAGTGTCATACTCCGACCAACAACAATGTTAATGCGTACATACTGTCTACCGTCTCCATTAATGATGTAATTCATTTTTCTATTTATAATTTTTTTGGATGAATATAAATATGTATATAGTGAATATATATGATTTTTATACCATGATTAAAATTTTGGAACTTAATAAACCATGATCAAGGTACATGGACCGAAACTACGAAACCAAAACATACATGAAAAATAAAGTAGTTATAACATGGATTAGTGATTTAATAATGAATTGTTAATAAACATGTGATAAAAGGTTATAATTAAAACATATATTATATGATATATATTAGTATTATTATGTAAATATATGCATAATAAATCTATATTTATAATAGAGGATGCTCAAACATGTAAGAAGAAAACCAGACCTGAGGTAAGAGTTTCTTTTGCAATCTCATCATTATTTGGGATCATTTATCTTTAAGTCTCACTTGGGGGAATTGTTTTATATTTATATATAAAGTATAATATATTTTATTATACTTTGGTTATTAATTAAATTTTCAAGTAATATTACCATTTTTATTTCTTTGGTACTTAATATGATTTAGAAAATGTTTTTAAGAAAAGAAGACTTTATTTTTCTCTTTGGTCGAAAAACCTATTTCCTTCATATCAATATTTTCTAAAAATATTTCCATGAATGTTTTAAAAATTATCTGAATGATTTATTAAATACATTTTTAACCATATTTTAATTTTAAAAAATGGTTTGAAATGAATCTTCTAATCATTTTCTGAATGAGGTACTTTTTGACCTTTTAAAAAAATGTAAAAGGAATATTTTTTAACTTATCTGACATGTATGAAATTACCCACCTACATGAACACTCATTGATTTAAATATTCGTTTATATGTTTCCATTTTTATTTTAAAATAATTTTTTACTATTATTCTGGAATTTTTATTTATAAAAGTGATTTTCAAAATGGAAAGTGTTTTTTTCCTTAAGAATGTTTTTAATGACATTTTTATGGTATTTATATTCGTTGATAACAATGAACCTTATTTTAATTATGATACACTATGGATATATTGTAATGATACCATCATTATTAGATCTACTAATGGTTTATGATCTGTTTTACTAGAGATACACTACTTTGATACCATTTTCCATATTACTCTGGATGGTTTATGATTATGTTTATTTATTGGGGAAAATATTAGCATTTTATTTGATAGTTTTTGAATATGAATATGTAAATTGATTATGTTTCACCCATTTCACATGAGTAATTAATTGTAGTTATTAAGTGATGGGAGGGGCCTACTCTATTCCCTTGATGCATCATCAGGTCTAATGAGACAAACTAGATTTGGTATTTGGTCTAGGTCTTACCCTTTTATGTAAGATGTATTGGAACTAGGCCTTTAATATATGTTTATGATTTCCAAAAATTATTCATTCCCTCATTATGAGATTATTTATTGATTTATATATGATTATTTGATTAGATTTGATATCTACGGATAAGTTTCAATCTCACATTATTATTCATATATCATTATTTGATCATTATTTATTCGTGGTATATTATTCTTCATGCCAAAGTTTTTAATTATATGTCATGAATTTTCAGATATTTACCTTTCTATATTAATTATTTCTTATTTATTCATGATATATTTCCCCGTATGCATACCTTTACTGAGAATCTGAGCTCACCCCTTTCTTGTGTTTCGTTTGCTCTGTATTCCTCGAAATGTATTATGATTGATAAGTAGGGAAATGATAAAGGGAATAGTGGTGTTATAAATGAAAATACTATGTTTTATTTTATGTTTTTAAGTTTAATTTGAAGTTAAAGTATATATCTAGTTTTCCAATACTACTAAACTGTTTGGTCCTTTGAGATATGATCCCTTGTATCTAGCGCCAATGTAATAATATAACCACCAAATCCATGTTACTAAGGTTTGGGTATTCACAAGTGATGGAATATATTGATCAAGAAAACATGAATAATTATTAAACCAAGTATGATATAAATATTTATAAAAAAATTCAGATAATTAATAACAATATTATTTAACTAAAGTTATGGTTAAAATTAGTGTGTGACCCTCCAGGCTTCTTTCTCAATGGCATTAGGCGGAGCTACCCAAAATGTAATGTTGGGATCTTGTAAAACACCAAGGGAATCATAGAAGAATTATTTATTTTCATGATAATATAAAACCTCCTACATATGATTAAAATGAAATTTAATCCCCTTATAATGATATCTCTAATCAAGAAGGCTATATGCTAGTGTCATCAACCTATGTGCTTAATGTATCTTTTTTTGAATTTAAGGAAATGAACCTAACCCTAGAAAACCTTGACCATATATTTATATAGGATATTTTATTCCCATCAAAGGGAATGATATTTCAAATTTCATTAAATAATACCTATGAAAAATCATTTCTCACATTATTCATTAATAAAATATTACCCGTGACACACCCAACATATCCCACTTCACCGCAATCATATATGGTCATGGTTTTCATAAATACATGAAAGTATGTGTATAATTATATCTATTAACAATAATCATAAAATATAAGTATTAATAGAAAATTATTTATATTGGAGCATTTAATGACACATATAAATGTGGATTTCTTACTGGTGAGACCTTTCCTCATAATCTCTTACAAATTAAATTAATAAAGGCATACAGCATGATAAGATTCCTCAAAGTATAATTATTATCCACCTGTGATAGCATGTATCATTTTTATGCTCTAAAATTATATTATCTGAATATATAACATGTTTTTGGGAATAATTTTGTGGAAATTTTGGGTTCTAATCATAGTGGGTAATTGCTTTTACTTTTTACTGAAATAGTTTCTCTTTGGAAATTATCATATACTATGTCACACAGAATAATAATCATTATATGATAAAAAGTTTGTAAATATTCAAAAAATGATATAGGTTATCAGAAGGTACAACGAAGTTGGTTATAAGGAACTTTCTCTAATTGAATCCCACTTACACTAGAGAGAACTACTAACAACTTTCAGTCCACCAACTCTCACATAATATCCATTCTTCTAATGAGATAAATATTTAGTCAAGGGTTACAAACTTTTTCTTCCATGGAAACTCTAATTACCATAACTTAACCCCTCTAAGAAAAAACCCTCAAGATATTATACTTTCAGAGTATGTTCATTTCCCATTGGTGTGACCTTGGATCCTTTATGAGTGACACTATTATAGAATCATCACAATATAATGTGATGGGGGCATTACGACTAGGAACCACATCAAAATCTTGGGAAAAGGTTCATTTCAAAAATGATTTTATAGATACATTAAAAGACTATATATACTTATAATCCACTATATAATCATATAAACTAGATTCTTTGAACTCTTCCTACTCACAAATCCCCCATTAAGACTAATGGCATATACTAACTGTGAATTTAGATCATTCTGATATGTTTGAAAACTTGTATCAGTATAGTACTTGATGACTAGCTCTTCATCTCCTCTATAAAACAGGAACATATCCTTAGTTCTTATCAAATATTTAAGGGTATCCTTTACAAAAGACTAATATTGTTCACCTAGTTCATATTGATATCAACCTACCATGATCAAGGTTTAGAAAGCATCAATCCGAGTTCATAACATGGAATACATTATTAGTCATATCATAGAATCATATAAGATCCTACACATGGATTGTTCCAAACTAAATATTTTTTGTTTTTTTTGAAAATTTTGAGAGTAAATACCCCTTGAACCAAAAAAGAAAGGAAAACCTCTTTTCAGGACTAAGAGAAGAGGAAACCCATTACATGAAATGAAAAAATATGAACTTAAAAACAGGACTTGAATGCCATAACAGGGACTTAAATGTCAAAAGGGAAGCAGAAATCAATACATGAATCCTGAAAAACCTCATCACCCCCTTCGATACAGTTAAATGTGAGATTTGTTGAAGGAGATTACACACCCCTACCTATAAGTTGTGTCGTACTAGCTGCAAAATGCATCAGATAACTCCTCCAACCCACAATGACATGTGGAAGGAGGAATGGATGATATGTTCTATCACACCTATATCTATTTAGATCCACACAACCAATAGTGCATGTAAAAATAAACAACACTTTCAACCTGATTAAAAGAAAAACCAGACAAAAATCAAAGTGAAAAAGACCAAGTAAGGTGCCCATCCATCCAAACGCACAAATGGATGATGATGGGTGCCATCATAGCCATCCCTCTTTCAAGGTCACCCAAACGATGTTAATTACAAGGTACCTAAATGCCTACCAAATTCAATGAGGTATAATATAATTCTCTAAAATATTTTGTAAACCAATCAAAGAAATATATCCACACACAAATGAAAAATTTGTTCCATTGAACTATGAAAGAAACCAGCGGGACCACCAGAATGCTGTCAAACAGCCCTACCGCTGACCAAGAATCATTGGTAGCCCTATCCTTTAATCAGTCCACATGAATCACCTACCATCTCCATTTAACTCACCACAACACTCCAAACACGACCCCATCTGATGTTCATAAGAAGAACACCACAACCAGACTACCTCAAATCATCACCTGAGGAACTAGTTCACCGCTTGGCTCCTAGAGGCCAAGCTGGACATCTGCTTCCCACCGAACGTCTTCCACCCTAACATAGAGATACCTCCACATGAGATATCTACAAATCAATACAAAAATCTAGATTCACATTAGGGGATCTTGGATCTAAAACATATCTGGGGATGAAGGTGTCCATAAATATCACATGGTAAGAGAAATATGACGAAGACTATACAAAGTGAAATGAGCAGAAATGATATTGGGGAACTTCTTAAAATATGATTAAGGGAAGCCAACAAAATAAAATAAATCAAAGAAGATCTGTAAAACCAAATCCCCACCATAAATACAACTAGGTTAATGACCTCACTCGAACTAAACTTCTTATAAACACTTGGATCACATTTGTTCTTAATGAATCCAATTTATTTTATATATCCATCAAACTAAACATTCCATGACCTGGAGTCTTGATTCAATCTATAAATGGACCTCTAAAACTTGAAAACCTTTTTTGCATTACTAAGAGTCACAAACCATTTTGGTTGTATCATATATAAATCTTTCTAAAAGTTTTCTATTAAGGAAATATATTTGTACATCCATATTCAAAATTTCATAGTTATAGTATTCTCTATAACAAGTATAATTATGATGGATTTAATTATTAAAACTAGAGAAAAGATTTCATTGAAGGTAATACCTTGAAACCATTTAATCACTTTAAACACTATTTTCACTTTTTAATTATTTAATTTACCATCCATTTCTATTTTTCTATTGAATACCCATTTATACCTAAAAAAATTACATCAATCAAAGGTTTCTCAAGAATCCAAACTTGGTTATGATGCATAACATTCATTTCAAAATTGAAGGATTCTTTCCACTTTAAAACTTCTAAGCTCCCTACTTATTTTTTATAGGAGAGAGGGTCAATATTATCTACCAATAATAATCCATGATCTTCAGTGACTATAAAATCACATCTTTCTTGTAATATTACCTCTATGGGGATCCTATGTAGTAATTATGTTTTAGGAAAAACTTCTTCCACATGAACCTTTGAAAAAATTTCCTATACCAACCCTTGTGTTTATTATGTGTTAACTTAATCTAAGTAAATCCTTCACCCACTATCCATCTTATATATGTGCTCCATCTCATGAAATATGGATTGTCTTATGACAATTGCTTTTTTATCTATGGGATTTTATAGATAGTATCCCCTCGTTTTCTTAGGATACCCTATAAAGATATAGTTCGTGGCTCAAGATGCTATTTTTTGCTTATAGGACGTTAATAAATGCATTGCATTACTATACACAAGTGTGCGACAACACAAATTTGTTTTCACACATTTACTCATATGGTACTCCATTTTCTACCTTAGTTGGTACCCAATCTAGAATGTGCACTACAAAATTTAATAAATATCCCCAAAATGATAATGAAATATCCACATGATTCATCATCAACCTTACCTTTTTAATAAAGGCACAATTCCTACTTTCACTAACATAATTCCACTATGATGTATAAAAGGGAGTGAATTGGGGTAGAATCCGAAACTCCCAAAGGAATTTAATAAACTATTAGTTAATATATTCAACACGTTTATTATATTTAAGCTTTTTAATCTTCTTAACAAGTTAATTATGAACTTCATTCTTAAATTATTTGAATTTCTACAAGGCCTCAAACTTATACCTCATCAAGTGTACATAACCATGTCTACTCAAGTCATGAGTAAAAGTTATGAAGTCAGAATATACACCCCTAGTTTCTACTAGAAATGGTTCACTCACATCAGTGTGTACCAATCCTAGAACAACTTTAGATATTTCACTCTACACACTGAATAGTGTTTTGATCATATTTCATTATAAACAAGCATTCCATCTTTCAAGTGTTTTTAGCTCAACTGAGTCTAAGCATCCATCATGATAGATCTTTGTCAGACACCTCTTATTTACCTGATTAAGATGGTGATTCCAAAACTGGGTTTTATATGAGCCATGAAAACATGATTTATTATCAATTTACCATATTTGGTTTTTATAACTTAATACATTAAGACCATTGTTTAGTTGTTACATCCATGAAAAATGTTTTCCTTGTAAAACTGATGTGTGGAATTACGATGGATGCAGCGACCATTGATGAAAAAACCAGTTATTTCAGATCTGTACAAGTTGTTATGATTATTGGGAGATAGAATGCATTTTGTAATAGTGTCATAATGCTGAAGAGGGATGTTCACTAAGGTGTTATCACCAGAAGTGGTGTGTCAACACTGTGGTCGACAGTTCGAGGGTGCAACTCGAGGTCTAGCACTCGAGTTATCGTATCCCAAGAATATTTTATGGTGTTCAGATCAATGCATTAGCTTTTTATTTTTATATTCATATTTGGTTGCTGCTATTCAGGTCATGGTGCACGAATTGAGGTGGTTCAGGCGCTATGATGGTTTCTGTTTGAATTTTGAAGAGTGTACTATTTGAAGTTGTTCTCAATGGTGGTTTTTTGGATGTGAAACTCACTAATGAGGTAAAGATGGTTATGATGGGTTGCTTTATTTTTTTATGAATTCTTCAGTTTCCAGTAATCATAAAGTGACTTATAGAAAGTTAAAAAATTATTTGTAAAAGAGGAATTTATTATTTCAAAGTTTGAAAATAAATACAACCATGTCAAGGAAATAAATAAAGATGTTTTTTTTGTAACACTTGGCCAAAAATAACAATTATTTAAAACCAATACCATTTAGGTTGTCAATAGAAGGTGGTATTATCTTATATCCAAGGTAGCAAGTCACAATCCATTGGTTGCTCAAAGGTTCACCTCTCCTCTATAAATATTTCAGGATCTACTAGGTTACTAAATTTGGATATAGATGTGATAAATAAATTTTTTATCTAATAAGAAATGTCTCGATATAAAAATATTACACTCAATAATAAACACACCTTTAGCCTTCCCTTTCTTTGGGGTGCAATTATTATTCTAGTGGAATAAATTTCCACATGAAAAACATATTAATTCCTTTTCGGTTTCTGAATTTTTAATATTTTTCTTCTTAGAAGGATGGTGATCAGTAGATTTAGAATTAGGGTGTGTCTTGGGCCCCTTTTACCTGTTCTTTATTTTCTATTCACCTTCAGGTCTTTAGGTTTTTGTTGCCCCATGTCTTTTTTTATCTTAGAGATTAAGCTAAAGAATTTAAGAATGTGTCTTCTCACTATTTATCATGTTGTAATTCAAAATAAAACTGGAGAATGATTTAGGTGGTGAGGATAGAATTAGATCTGTGTGCATATAGTCATCAAATTTATAGCCAAATACGTCTAAGTGTTCTAAGTAGCTAATAATATTGACTATATGAGGCCTATCTGGAACTAAATCTATAAGATTTCATGTGAATTGTTCATTGGAAATATCACATCTCTCTTGTCTCTAATTATATAGATATAGATCATAAATTTTATGAATTAAGATATTCACATCTATATACTCATTTTTTTATAATATAATTATACATGGATGAATCATGAAACATTGTACATCTTTTGTATCATCAAAATTTTTATCGTAGAGATATTATTATTCCTCACTATCATCTTGCCTAGGCACTTTAGGAATGGGGTTCTATGGAATATATAATTTCTTTTAAGGGAACAGAATAATGCACTAGTAAATTTTCCTTCTTTGTAAATTAGTTATATTGAGAAGGTTACCCTTATTAATAATGGATCCTTGTGATATGTTCGAATTCATGAGTATTTTCATTTCTAAAATTAATAAGAGTAGATTTTTTTTACTTTATGAGAAACAATTAGATAATGAATATTTTAAATATATTAATCTCCCACTATTTTTCAAAAACCAATTCTTCTCACCATAAGTTTTAAAATATCCTATTTCTTGGATATTTTAGTGGTAAGGAACCATATACCCCAAATTATAACCCAGATGGTGGTTTTTCAAGAAATTCAATGGTATTTATTTAGGAATAACTTTCCAAATGCATTAACTTACAACTCCTTAATATATTTATTGTACTCCCCAATATTAAACTCTTGAAAATTGATTTCTTTAAAACTTTTCCTATTAATTGCACCGATTCTCATGGAGGTGACCAACCCTTAACATGAGATAGGTTAATTAGTATCAAAACTCAAGATATAAATTCCCCAAAAATTGAAAGAACCACAATAGAGGTTAGGAAAGAACATTGGACTATGGTTTGATTCCTACCCAATTAGTGGAATTATATACCTAATTAATATATATAGATGTATGATTTTAATGTTTTACACATAAATAACCCAATTTTATCTATATTGAATTCTTTTTAATATTAATTTGTTTGATTAAGTGATTAAATATATCTATGATAAATTTTACACATAATACTATTTATTTTAGTTCTATCTTTCATGCTCATAAATTCATTAATTCATGTGATTATATAACAATCCAAAATCTATACTCCTGGATCCAGTGCTAAAAATATAATATTTACATTTTTGGATTTGATACTGATAAATGTGACTTAATTTCATACATGAAAAAAATTACAACATAAAATGGAAATATTGGATCACTTACATACCCAAGGACCATTTGTGTTTAGTATTTTAGATAATTATTAGAAACTCTTACATAACAATACCCATATCTTCAGAAAGTATTTTTTTCCACTGTAGCCAACATTTATTATTCCACACCAAGTCTTAAACATATCCCATAAAAATATTCACACATTACACTTTTCTATACATAATTAATTTAAAATAATTCTTCATAACATTTGGAAAAAGAAAACCTAATAAGGGTGTGCTCAAACACTCATTTACAGTAGACATACGTATTAAAAATTAGATGTCATTAGTGATCATAAGATGAGAATATTATAATGACGACATAAGAAAATTGCATGAGAATAACATAAGAATATTCATTCACATCTAAACCTAGATCATAAAACATGATACAAAGCATAAATATTTAACATATGATATGAGTCATCTATGTTAACAATATCAATCTTGGTGAAAACAATCCTTAGGAAAATAATCTATTAGAACTTTATGAAAGAATAAAAAACATATTGGTAAATCTGGACATCATTTTCATATCACTCTTATAATCAATCTTACAAATGGAATAACCTACATGATAAATTCCAATAATATATTAGTATAAAACTATAACTAGTTAACTATTTTCCTTTACCCAATGCATTTGGGAGCTATATTGGGATCACCAATCATCATGAGCTATATCAGAATCACCCATCATTATATATAGTATTCAAGATTGATGTAATAATCATCACACATGAAATCATACCTTTTTAAAAATATAATAACCTTTTTTATTTCCTAAATTAATTTAGCTATGGAAAAAAATGGGTCCTATGAAAATCTCTTTGAGAAATGCACCCATGGAAAAGAAACAGGTTCCAAGAAAATCATATTTAAACAATCATTATAAACCTAGATAAATAATAAGGATGGAATCCTTAAAATATATTCCCAGTGTATCATAATAAAAATAAACTTTGGTTTTCATTGATGAATAAAATTAACAAAAATAGATCATCAGAATCATTATTGAGGAAAATAACATTTCTACTTTGAATAATCAATTTTAAAAGCTAATGATTCACAAAATATTGTGATAATAATTTTCCTTGAAAATTAGCATGTAAAATTATGAAGTAATATTAAAATAAAATAATGTTAATGGTGGTGTAAAAATTGTTTTATGTTTCAAATGTTATAAACAAATATTCATTAAAAACTTTTAGGAAGAGAGAAAAATGAGATCCTTGGATATTACATTAAGAACTCTCCTTAAAAAAAATTCAGTAGGAATTCAGAGATCATGTAAAATAAATTTATAAAATAATTTATGTATATATAAGAACATTATTGTATAAATTTTATAAAACATGGATATGAAATAGAAATATTCCGATTTCAAAATAAGATTCAAGATCAATATCACTTACAAACAACTTTATTGATATTTATTTAAAAAATAAGGGAGAAAATGAAATCTAAAAATTTAAAAAAATTCATAAAAATAGGTCAATAAAATATGTATGGTTCAAGAAAATAAGATCATATGATTTTTCAAAATAGACCTTGAAGATAAACAATCTAAAAACGAAAGGATATTACAACTTAAAGACTTTACCACTTTGGTAATTTTTGAATCAATGGCCATTAAATGAAAGAGTATGATATAGATCTTTAAATCCAATTGATTTCATAAAATAACATGTCAAAATCAATTAATATGTTAGTAAGTACAATATATAATTAAATCTTGTTGTATGACATGAAACATGTCTATGGAAAATGAGATTGTACCAAAGAAAAACCTTACAAAGATCATAACTTTTATAGTGATAATTAATCCATGAAGTGATTATGTGAACATATATAAATCCACATGAAACAAGTTGAAATAAAATATTATATAATTTATAGATCATTTCACATGTAATAATTTCATAACAAATTCAATGAAATATAAGTACAACCTAATTAGTGGAAACTGGGTTAAGGAACCTGTTAGTGATTTGTAACTTTCAAGTCAAATACCCTTGGCTGAATTTTTTTTAATTATAACTTAGAATAACTTATAGTTTTAATTATTTAAGATAAAACATATAAAAATGGTAGTACATACACCCTAAAAAATAAATTAGTTGTATAACAAAAAAATATGCCGCAACGAATGCAAATTGAGATGGAATCCCTTACCTAAAGTTTAGAATTGCCATGTATATCTTTTAAGTCATATATAATAAAATTATGTTAATTAATTAAATTTTTTAGAAACTTTTATATGTTTAATAATTTATCATTAATTTTTTTTCCACTTATTCTAATTAAATATTTAATTACTTAATTGGTGAAGTAGACATTGTGTGTTTTGAGGATGTTCAGTTGACAATTGCAAAATAACTTTGATATATTGACCATGGTTAAAGGGATATTTGTTCCATCACCCAAAAATAATAGTAATGAAATAATTATAATTTTTATATTTAAATTTTACTTTTATAAATTACCCTGAAATTTTGTTATGAAAAAAGAATTATGTTACAATCACGAAGATTGTAGGACATACATACAAATTTATAACATTTTCATTTCTTAAAGAATAGGAAATGTAGAAGGTAAGAAATATTTTATAATTGTGGAATTATTATTATATAATATATATCATATTATCTTTTTAAACAATTTATATATACCATCCATGTGATTTGGTTATGAAATAAGAATCACATCATTTTGGGGTGGTGGTAATACACATGTACAAAGGGACGGCGTTATCATTTTCAATGGATGGAAAAGTAATAAAAGAGTTGAAATATTATCTTGTAAGAAATAATAAAAATTTAAATAATTGCAAATATATATATATATATATATATATATATTAAATACATCATTATAACCAGTTGTGAAAGACATTTATAGGAAATGAATTACATCGTTTCATGAGGTGGTAGTCTGATGTACACACAAATGATGGTTTGATTTTACATTCAATGGAAGAGTAGATATATATAGGTTATAACATTAATATAATTAAATATAAGTATATTTAAGACATTTATTTTATTTTTATCATGTTTTAATGATATTTTAACTAGGTGGGAGTAGTAAAATTAAAACATTCGGTTAAAAGCTATACCTCCTCTTCGAACAACCTCATTTTCCTAACACGTTAAGCCCTATAAGGTTCGTATTATGTAAAAACTAAGAATTATAGGATATGTTGATATATTATAGGATTTTTTATGGATTGGCCAAAATATAATGATAAATATTTGTAAGGAAGATAAGAGAGGGGGTGTCCTTTTATAAGTGTCATGAGAGTCACTTTTGGAAATACACAAAATGTTATAAGATAATATGTGTCTGAGTCTTGTGAAATGGTTACAAAATAACAAGGACTCAAAGATAAGGATTATATGGTCTTAATATAATTTTCCAAACAAATTTTTATTGGTTTAGATATCATTTTAGCCTTATATTTTTGATTAATCCTTTCATTGACCGTTTTTAACCTTAACGCCTGTAAAAACCTTTTTAATATAAAAGGGTTAATAATTCACTTATAATTTAACAATTGGATCATAAATGGAAAGGGGATAAAATTTTATACCATTTATAACCCAAATTTTTCTATTTTAATTTTTTATCATATTTATATAATTTAATAAATTAATTTTAACATAAAATACTATTGATGTTATTTTAAGGACAATTCCCATAATTTAACTTTGAAAAAAACATGTCAAAAATATAATTTGAATATAATACATTTAACCATAAATAATAAATTGTTATTGACAATAAAATTTACATGACACCATAATTCATCCAAAAACAAATATTACGTTTTATGTTTTAAAAATCATTTACTTTAATTTTCTACTTCTTGCTCAAACACTATGTCGACATTGCATAAACTTTTTGGGTAATTATTTCATCACTAAAAATTAAAAAAAAATTCCATAATAAATATAATTTTATTATTATAGAAATAAACTTTTTATATTTATTAAAAACTTATTTTAATCCCTATGTGAAAATATAATTGAAATTTTTAAGTAAAAGAGTGACATTTTGTATTTTTCTTTAGTTAAAATAATATATAAGTTGTTTTAAAAATAAAATGACAAAAAATTTATATAAATTAAAATATTGGAGGATTATGGTCTAAAAAACTCATAAAATATGTTAAATTTTAATTTTTGGGTTGTTTTTAGTCCTCATCAGAGTATTTTTAATCTTATTTACTCGATTTACCCTTAATGTGGTGATAAATATTTACTATGATTACTATTGATAATGAAAAAGGGAAATTATTTACCAAATTTGAATCTCGTGATTAAAAAATGGGATCAATTTCATCAAATTAAATTCATATAATTGGTAGATTTTAATTTATAATTTAACATGCAAAAATTAATGAAAAACAGTTTTTCCGAAAAATGCCTCTTTAAGTATAAAAAAGTTTTTATAGAAAATTCAAGTATAATGTTGATTTCAAAAATATTTATAGAATTATTATTAATAAAAATAAAATAATTAAATTTTAAAACTAGTCCAAAAATATAATATGACTTTGTAAATACTTGAAAAATAAAAGACAGTTTCAATAAAAATCAATATTTTTCATTATTCATTAAAAAATAAAACATTTCAGAAAACTATGAAAAATTAATCCTAATGTAATTTTTAAATTTTTATTTAAAAAATTAATTAATTTTATTAAAATCGAAATTATATAATTTGGAAGTAAATCTTATAAATTACATTTTATAATGCATGAAAATCCAATTTAGTTAGTCATAAACCCTTTTATGTTTGACTGAAAAATTAAATATTATTCTTATATTAATAATGACTATATAAAAAATAATTAATTATTATAAATAAAACATTTAAATTATTTATGTTAAAATTAATTGGTCTATTACATTTTCTCTCCTTTTAGAATTTACATCCCCATAATTTTATCTCATGTGTGAGAAAAATGTTTAAAAAAAATTTCGAAATCAATTCAAAGCAGTGAAAGATAAAACATGTAGAGATGAAAGGAAAAACTTTTTAATGTTTATAAATACCTTTTTTTAAAACTCACATCATAAAAACAGATAATAAAAATTACTTTTGAAATGAGGTACAGTAAAATGTGAAGGTTATCTAGAATAACACATAATTAGGTTTCCAAGTATGATAAGATTATTGGGAAATGAAAATATAGTTTTGGAGGAAACAAATAATCTACAAATAACGATAATGATTGACAATGAATTTTGATCACAAGAATGTGAATGATCATGAGGATGTTAGTTACCTTAAAAACATAAACTAATGAGGTGTAAAAAGACTATAAATTCATCCTAAATGAAGGTAATATGATAATATTTTTGTCTCGAGATCCTTTTATTAAAGTTAAGGAATTATTTTACTATCTAGAATAATAAAATATAAGCATATACTTACTTGAAAAGTATAATTTCATCCTTTAATAAATTTCCACCACAATATCACATTTTTCTATAAATGATGAGTATTAAAGATAACTTCTTCATGACGAAAACACTAATATAATCTTCTAATGGATGACATAATATAAAAAATAATAGAAATCCATTCTTCCTATCTTTAGATATTATCCAGTAATGAAATGGTTGACACAAGGTAAGATAATATCCAAAATTTATAATCCTTTACATGAATAAATAATATATTTAACTTCAAAATTTTCAAAATAACACCAAAGGTTTATCTTAGATAATTCCATAATTAAATAATCCTATATCTTAAATAACCTCAATTACCGAAAAATTAAATAAAGTTTTAAACTGAAAGGTTATCTCATACCTTTTATATTATATCTTAAAAAATTTAATATCATTATTTCAAAATAATAATTCACATTGAACCTAAGGGTTTCATTTACTTTAACCCAATAAAACATCAACCAATATATCATTAATCACTTTAAAATATCCTCACTTAAAGCCTCAAAAAGGTCATCTATGATTTTAAGATTATGATCAAAATCAAAATTATAATCCCATGATAGTATCACAACTCTTAAGTTAACATCACATGAAAAAAATAATAATCTACAAAGTCATCTAAATCTCCCTCTAATACCAGCTGTACCAGTCTCAAACAAGCACTCCTTGATCTAGTGCTAAAAACCCAATATTTAAATTTATGGATTTGGTACAACTAAATGTTGCCCAATTTAACCCATATAATACCTAAAACATCAAATAGAAATAACGGACCACTTATATATCCAAGTACCTTTTAGGTTTATAGTATTAGAGAATTTGAAAAAACTATTACATAACAATACCCATGTCTTCAAATAAGTATTTTTCCCACTATACCTAGATTTTTTTATTGCATATTCACTCTTCAACATTTCCCATGAAATTACTCACACAAATAACATCCCAGCCTGGTTGAACACTAAATCAGTAGCCGAACTGGTGGGTCAAATGGCCTCAAGTGTGTCTCCCAGTATTCTAGAGGCTGCCTACTAGAAGACATGATATCATGAGGTTATAGTGGGGAGAATATACCCTCATATTATATTAGAAAAATGGTAAAATATAACCTAAATAGAAAATAATATTGGAATTAGTAAATAAATTAAATAAAGAAGTGGAAGAAAAATAATAACAATTTAGTAAAAGTGGTTAATACCCATTTATTCAAAATATGCATGCAAAGTTGATGACACCTAACTAAAATTAGTAAACATACAATATTCTTTACTATTTATAATAATACACGAGTCAAGTAAAAAAATTACTAAAAATCCCAATGGAAATCTCTATAATCATTTTGTGCTCTAGAATAGTCCTTTTCTCCTAAATCCTAGGTATAAGAACACAAAAAAAAACCAGGGTTTGAGGTCTTGTGAACAAGAAGGTATTCTCAGGTACCCCAGTGCAGTGGTGACCCGATCAGGATGTGAGATTTAAATCCTAGTATCCTGAAACCCATGGTATCTATTCCGATCCAAATAGTGCAATATAATTTAACAAGTGTGCAAAAAAAAAGAAATAAACAAAATTAAATAAATATACCACAACTCTTCTAGGCTCCTAAGGGAAATAAACAGGGTCATTTCATTTAAAGGATTCCACTATCTCATTTAATCCATCCTAATCAAATTCATCCACCTTAACCAATTAAATAACTCAATTAAAACTTTACAATGCCACCTACAAAGCCCAAGGGTCAAAGATGAAGGAAAAATTAATGCAATAACTCAAATTCTCACTTCCGAAATTCTAAGTCCAAAGGGAATAAACACCCATGGTGTGTCTTGGGTTCATTGAAACACACAAGAGGCAAGGTCCATTCAGTTTATAATATAGATTGAAGTCATAAACATGCCATTTACTAATAAAGGAAAAGAATAGGGAAACACAAAAGCAATAATCAAAGAAAGCATAAAATCCTAACCATTAATTTTTAGCTTGAAGACAGCACACCTCCATTGGAGGGATTTTATTATAAAATCATGACATTGCTCTTTAAAGAATTAATTATTAATATTAAACATTTCATTAATAAAAAAACTCAATTCATAAATAAGAAACATTAAATATGAGAATCATGCTGCGTTAAATAAAAACTAGGGATGGTGTGATAAGTATATTAACTAATGCATTCATAAATTTAAAGGGAAAAGGAACGTGACCCTACCTCAAAAGTTGACCAAGACGAACTACTTTGGAACTCGACTACAGTTTTAACTCTAAGTTTCTCCACACTTTCATGCACACACACACACACACATATATATATATCCCTTAATCCAATGTAAATATTCCTCTCACTATTAGGGAATATGTACAAGGAAGACACACACACACACAACTATGTATGTGAGTGAACACGTTCAAAGATGATCAAAACCCACTATAAATTATATAAAGGGCTCAAAAACACAAAACAACGAAAAATTTAATTGAGAAAAAAGAGGAATCATATGAAAAATTTACATTAAATTGATGGCGGGAAGCCAAATCAAATCAAATAAATCAACTTCACCCATGACATCGGATGATGGAACACACAATAAGAGGTCCCAAGAGACCCTATAAATACCCTAAAAATGAAATAAAACAGAAATATTGGGTTCACCTCAAACCCTAGGTTCTGAAAAACCTTAATAAGAAATAGATAGACCGAAAATTGGCCAAAAAGAAGGAGAATAAGGAAGTAGAAACCTACCTCAATGATTCAGATAGAAATTGGGAGAAGATCCATAGGAAAACAATGATCCATGGAGGAGTCATGGAGGGGTTTCATCGTCTACTTAGAAAGGAGGGTGAGGGGATGATCACATGCGGGTCTAAGGGGAAGATGGGTTAAGTGTTTATTTTTAGGTTTTAATTTATTTTTATTTTATTTTTCATTAATTTAATAAAACAGAGCATTCCGCATGGGTTTTCCTGCATGCTTTGCTAAACCATGTGCAAACCGTGTAGTGAACAGTGTGGGGTTTTTACCTCCAAAAATAAAATTTGTAGGATAGGTACATGATTTTGAAAACTATGCCCAGTCCATGCATACAACCACTTCTCCACTTGCAAGTGGATGCCCAGTTACTGCTAGGGCCACTCAGTTTCCGACAAACTGTGCACCCTCTACAGATCTCCAAAACATATAATTCCTAGATCTAGTGCTTCAAAAACTAACTGAGACATTCACGGGTCCTCTAGGGGATTTAATCAAGTCCAAAGACATCACCTTGAAGTGAACCAACTCTAAAAATTTATTTTTGAAGCTCTGTTTTTAAAAATAGACTATTCAGTAACTGAAAAAGTTGAAATTACTTTGTATTTTCGTTATGTTCAAAACCTGCGTATTTGCAACTGATGAAACCTTTATAAAAATAATTCATTTAAAGTAATTATTTATAACCTAAGAAAATTAAAAATATATTAAAAGTGAGCTTAATAACTAAGTAAGGGAAAACATAAGCATTAATAATTGGATGTCATCAGTGAGAATAATATGAGCATAAGGGTATGCTGACATAATCAAAGTTCATGGGAATAATATAATTAAATTAATACATATCAAAACCTATATCATAATAACTGATAATTGAAATAAATATTTAATATAATACAAGATTCATATAAATCAATAACCATGATCCATGTGAAAACAATCCTTAAGAAATGTCAAATAAAAACATTATTTTTAAAGTTTTTTAAAGAGATTCAATTGAGATCCTTGTGAAAAACCTTAAGAAAATTAATTTTAAAACATTCAAAAATAAAGTCATATATCATATAAAATTATATTTCAAAATCATTTATTCTTGGATAAGTACATTTTCAAAAACATTTTAGAAAACATGGACCTGGAAGATAAAGATTCTTTATAAAAAAGAAGATACAAGATCAGTATCTCTTACAAATAAATTTCTAGATGTTTATTTTTTCAATAAGGTTGAAAATTGTAACTAATTATATAAAATTCATTCATAAATTTAGGATAATAAAATATTTTTGGTTCAAGAATATAATATCATATAATTTCCCCAATGTAACCTTGAACATAATCAATCTAAAAAAAGGAGATTGGAATATAAAGGCGTTACCACTTTGGTTACTTTCAAATCAAAGGTCATTGAAAGAAAGAGTAAGATATGGATTTTTAAATCCCATGAATTTATTGAAAAAATATTTCAAAATTCAATCATGAGGTAGAAATTACACTAAATAATGTAGTCTTGGTGCACGACATGAAACATGCCTTTGGAAAATGAGATAGAGAGAAAGAAAACCCTTGCAAAGATCATAAATTCTAATTGATAATTAATTCATGAAGTGATTATGTGAATATATTTAAATCCAAAATAAAACAAGTGTAAATATATAATAAAATAATTTACATATAAATTCATACAAAAACATGGAATAAAAAATTCAATGAAGTAAAAGTATAACCCAATGAATGGAAACTGAGTTAAGAAACCCCTTACTACTTTCTAACATTAAAGTCAAATCCCCTTGGTTGAAATAATTTGAAATATAATTTAAAATAAAATAATGTATAAATGATTTATGATAAAACATATAAAAGGGTAAATACACACACCATATAAAATAAATTATGCGTATAACATTAAAACACCTGAATAAAAGGAAATTGAGATGAAATCCCTTATAGTGATCCATGAATTCCCATTTATGTCCTTTAACTCATGTATCATAAAATTATATTAATTATTTAAATGTTTGTGAAAATTTTACAGGTTTAATAAGTTATCATTAAACCATTTATTTCATTTATTTTAATGACATAATTAATTACTAAATCAGTTAATTCCTAGTCATTTGTTTTGAGGATGTTTGGTTCATAATTACAAAAAAACCTTGGTATATTAACCATGGTCAAAGATATAATCATTAATTCACATATAGAGTATTGGTCATGAGATAATTATAAATTTTATACTTTAATTATACTTTAAAAACTATGAAATAAGGATATAAAAAATGAATTTTGTTATAATAATAAAGATGGTAGTTCGTACATACATATGAGTAGCGTTTCCATTTTATAACAAACATTAAAGAAATAAGGTATATGACAAACCATATGTCTAATATACCTTAATTAATGATTTATTACATAAATATACACTTAATATTATACAAAAAGAACTTTAGGCATAGTATCTTTTGGTAATTAGAAAAATATAACAATAAATTGAAACATAGGTAGAAAATTATTATTTAAAAACTCTAAAACATTTCCTTATATTCCATAAATCTTCTAATATTACATGAGATAATTTGAGGATAAACATAAGAAAGGTGTGAGATATAAATCTCAATTATTGAATAATCAAATAATTAAATGAATATGGTAATAAATGTTAGTCCATAGGTATATCAAGGTGAGATAAAATGGGTGAGAGTCATAAAAATGAACATCAAATCATGATATAAGATGATTACCTCAAGAAAACATAGGAATGTGGAAACAACATCCAACATGAACTCATAAGCATATGGAAAGACTAAACAATGTGATATCAAAACTTAGTATGATTAGTATAACCTCCCATGAAACATACATTGTATCTCATGATATAAAAACATTACTAAATGAATTTAAGGGATATATAATTTTGGGCCCACAAATCACATTCATATCTTGCACCTACATTCGTGTGTCACATAGATTATACAACATAAGAACATATTTCATTTGTTTTAATCCCATGACTAAGGAGTTTGGGTTACATACATGGAATTACCCAATCAATTTAGGATAAGTCCATCTATGTGAGTAACCTTTAGTGAAAATATATATTTTTTCTTTAATTACTTTTATATATTTTATTAAATCATTTTTGGATGTTATGATTTTATAATATAGATTCTATATTTACTTTGTATATATTTTTTACCTAAACAATAATATGTCTCTGAAAATAATGAAAAAAATCACAATTGGATAATTTTGACATGCAAAATTAAAAAATATTATTTATTTTACCAAAATAATTTTATAAATTTTCTAATTTTTACCTATAAGTAAAAAACCTTATTTACTGGAAACTATATATTTCCAAAAAAATACAATTTTGATATCTTCAAATCAAAATCTGATTTTCATAAAAATCATTATGTAATCATTAATAAAGTAATAATAAATGGGGTAAATATAATAATTATTTTATTGAAAGGAAATTATAAAAATTCATATTACTAGGGTTTAGGTACAAAACTCTTTATTACACTAGCATACTCCCTGTGGGTAAGGTGTGTGATGGTGGTTTTTTATTGGGGTGGTTCGGTGAACATGATTATGGATATGATATTTATAAGCTTTAAATTATATCACAAATTGTTTTATTCATGATTTAGTTGTTAAATCAAAGATTCGAATTGGTCAAGTGTAATTCTCTGTGGTTCCATATCCCCTAAAAGCTCTTATAAATGACCTTTATAGGGTATGATCCTATTGGTTGAGGTCATTTCTTCTTTAGTCTATATTAATTAGACTTTATCACAACCCATAACATACAAATCTTAATAATAATTGTTCAATGGATATATAATAAATGGGTTAGATGATTAACAGTCATTTAAATATGACATGGTATATTTTATTACAGTCTAAAATAACTAAATTAGTACCTATGTTTTGTATAAGTATTTTACTTAATAAGACATTTATTCATTCAAAATGTGAATTTAATTTATAAAAGTTCAGGTTGTAACATTCTTAACCCTTTAGAAATGTATGACTAAAAATTTCATTTTTCACACTAAAACTGATTAAGGTACTTCTATTTAATCACCTCTTAGGGTTCTCAAGTTTCCTCATAAAACTTATTTTTCTGCCATAGTACTTTGACCAGGATAATTTTCTTGTTTCATAGAACTTTCTCTCTATGTTCTAAGATATTCAATGGCTACAACTATAATGAAAATTAATTCTCCAAGGGTACAAACTCTTCATTTAGTACAAGTGAAGTGTTTGGTATGTACTTACTCAAGAGGGATAGATAGAATAGATCAGGTATTTGAGATATGTTAAATGGGATTGCTATTTGATAAGACAAAACTCCGATGTGATCAAGGATCTCCAAGGGAATTATGTTTCTTGGATAAAACTTTACCTTTTCCCTAAACTTCATGAATTTATTCCATGGTGATATATGAAGGAACACCTTATCTCTAACCACAAACTCTATGTTTTTTTGATGATTTCATGCATATATTTTATATAAATATTTTGTGGATTTAATATGTATTTGAATGTTTTGAACATTCTATATCATCTCATGGATAAGATATGGTCACATAGGATTCCAATATCAAACTTTATCCTAGAATCATGGATCCTGAAACCTATTCCCATATGGATCCTAAGAAGGAACCATTTGAATTCTAGAATGGATACTTTTGTTATATGAGAACTACACTAGGGTAAGGTGTTGATCCCAAAATCCTGGGACATCCAGTGTACATGATCTGAGAATATCTTTTTGAGTTTGAATTTTTAATTTAGAATAACCATCCATATATGGGTGATATGTAGTACTGAAACTAAACTTTTCATCTGGTTCTTATTGAAGTATTCTCCAAAAACATTAGGTAAACCTCATTTGTCAATCAAATACAATTTATAGTGGCACTCCATTGAGTCTTACATCTTCCCTTATTTATAACTTTGAAAGTCTATCGAGAGAGAAATATTCCTTTATATTACTGAAACATGATACCCCTGTATAGAGATCGACTACCACCCATATAGAATTATTTCTTTGAGATATCATATGGAGTCCTTAAACTAAATCCATATTTATGTTTTCACATTTATATACCAGTATTGAAAATGGTTGCATCATACCATCATAATTTTTTCTTTTAGCCTTGAGTTGTTGGCATAACAAGCATCGAGACATTAATTTTGAAATCTTCCTCTTCATATTATCCCCCCAAAATTTTAAATTCAGATATAGATTCATCTTAGTGTTTTTGAGATTAATATAGAAGGATGAGACACACACATCTTCTAGAAGTTTCCTTTTTCAATTCTAGTTTTTATGGGACACATATCTGGGTTCGAAAACATATAAATCCATATTTAGAAAAGATAACCTCTAGAATTTTCAATACCATTTTCTATATCTCCTTATAATCTTTTTAGAACTCATTCATTATATCAAGAATTATTGTCTGAGATGTATTTTTACCAAGGTAGGATGGAGATCTTTTTTTATTCCCACATCCTTCCTTTGCATGTCTAAGAAGATTGGATCCCTTTTAGTACTAATCACAGATAGGGTTGTAGGATCCTTTCTAGTCAAAGTATATTCCACATTGTTAACATTCCCAAGATGGAAGTGGATTGAGCCTTCATAATCCATGTTCATCCCTAACCACCTTTATTGGTGCATATTGAGCTCCTTATAGGTGAATATATACACGATGCTTTTATGATCTATATATATGTTACACTTCTCCCCATATAGATAATTTCACCAAATATTCAATTTTAATATCACCACAACCAATTATAAATTATGCATTGGTATTTATTCCAATGGTTGTTTAATTGGTGGGAGGAATTGGCTATTAATTTTTTATTTTTCATGAGTACACAACCCAATCCCTTTTTGGATTCATCGATGTAGTTCAGAAATCCTTCCCCACTGGTGGGTAATGTAAGCACAAGTGAATTAATTATCCACTTAATTAACTATTTAAAGTTTTAGTCATATTTATTATCCCATAAAAACTTCTCTCCATTTTGATTTATATTGTTTAGTGGGATCAGAAATCATTTTTTTTAAAAAATTGATGATTGTACCTAGATAATCCATGGATACTATAGATATAAATCATATATATTGGTATCGACCATCCTTTAATTGAATATATTTTTACATTATCCATAGATACCCATTTTATTGGTGATAAATTTCCCCAAGAATGTCTCATAGTCCCTCCAAAACCCATATTTACTATACTTCACATATATTGTTTCCTTTCACAAGGTCTTCAGTACAACATTCCAAAGCTCCTCATGATCCTCCTTGCTATTGGAGTATATAAGAGTATCATATATAAATACTACCAAAATTTTATAGAGGTAATATATAAATACTATATTAATTAAGTCTTTGAGGATATCTAGAGAATTAGTGAGTCCAAATGGAATCACCATGAACTCATAATTCCTATACCGTATACAAAAACAAATATTGGGGATATCCTCCTTCACATTTACTTGATAATATCTCGACTGAAGATCAAAATTTGAGAAGTAATGGGCTCTACATAGCTAATTGAATATGTCATTAGTCCACGGTAGAGGGTACCAATTTTTATTATGATCTTTTTGATCTCATGATAATCAATGTAGAGGTGCATTGACCTAATGTTCTTCATGATAAAAAAGATCAGTGCACCCAATGGTGAAGCACATGGGCATATAGAACCTTTACCTATATTCTCTTATTGTTTTCTTGTTATGATCTTAAAGTTCAACAATTTACAGTCTATGTAGATTTTTTAATATTAACCAAGCTCCGGGTATAAGTTTTATTTAGAAATCTACCTATCATTTAGGATGAAGACCATACAATTCTTCGGGAAACACATTAGTATATTCCCTCACAATGGGCATGTATCAAGGTTGATATTTTACTTAGTATCAATCATTTGAGATAGATATTATTTTTCATAATTTAATAATATTAATTCATTAGATTATTATTCCAAATTATATTCATCCACCTCCTTGCATTTGTGTATAATTAGATGGTGATTTGTGATACGAAGTGTGATTTCCTTCTATCGACTATTTATGTTGGCTTTATATAAGTAAATAAAATCCATACCCATATTTTCATTAAATCATACTAAATGGAGTATCACATGGTTATCTAGGAATTTTACCCCAAAAATAAGGATATGGTGAAAGTTATATAATTATCATTCAATAATTTCTTCATTTTTCCATTTTCACAAATATCTCAACTTCCATGTTTTGAGGTGGTGTTTTAATAGTTATAAAAAACTTTCATGATATGAAATAATGCATAGAACCATGGATTAAAACACTTCCTTTCACTATTTGATTCTTCCTATAATCATTTACTTCATCCAAAATTGACTTAGGGATGATAATTTTCCATCTATTAAGCATATAAATGAATAAATATAAAAATTTAATGGATAACTCATAAATAAAATATATTTATTGACCTATGAATTAATTTTTTTCAATCTTAGTTATCTATAGTCTATTTCCTTACTTAAAATTTCATGGGAATTTTTCCCTTCATAATTATTATTAAGGATCTTGTTAATTTAACAAATAATTTCTACCAAAAGTTTCAAACTATGTTTGAAACAAGGAAAACTTTTCATAAACCACGTGACAATCGATTTAGTACCCAATCATCCCTTTTTAAAGTTATTAACCCTAGCTACAACATTTCAACAACCACATACACTTATAGTTTCTGAACATCGATTTTTTGGCTTAGAAAACACTTACTCTATACTTTAACAAAATTTATGGTTTTCCCCTATGTTTATTCTTAAACCTAAGTATTTCACTTAATGTTTATAATCCTAATACCTAAAAATAATTAGACCTTTTATTGATAGAAACTAAGAAAAAACATATCTTTAATACACCTTAATTCATGGCTTATGATATAAAGATATAGTTAATAAAATCACAAAAGATTATGAGTCCTAATGTCTTTAGGTAATTAGATACATAAAAAAATAACTTTAAATATG
This sequence comes from Viscum album, assembly GCA_963277665.1. NCBI lineage: Eukaryota > Viridiplantae > Streptophyta > Magnoliopsida > Santalales > Viscaceae > Viscum > Viscum album. The sequence goes on from OY728142.1 coordinate 447,473,862, forward strand.
GTTACAACGAAATTATTTAAAAATCCCAAACATTCCATTATATTCCATCGATCTACTAATATTGGATGGGATAACCTGGGGATGTATATTAGAAATGGTTGAGATATAAAACCTTTTAAGGGAATAATCAAAGAATAACATGATGAATTTAATACATGTCTGTTAAGAGTCATATAAAGGTGACATAAAATGAGTGAGAATCATTAACATAAACATAAAATCTTGATATAAGATGATAACATCAAGGAAAAAAAGGAATGTGTAAACAACATAGAACATGACATCATAAGAATAGTTGAAGGATAACCACCAAGACATCATAACATATCATTCTTAGGATAACCTCCCATGAACCATACATGTTATCCCATGAGAAAAAAACATTACCCAATTTGTTAGATTGCTATATAATTTTGGTCCCATGCCTCACATTCATATCATGTACATTATTTCATGTTACACAAAGATCTTACAACATAATGATATATTTCACAAATTTTAATAAGATTATTAAGGATTTGAGTTAAATATTTTTAATTTCCCAATAAAATTAGTATCGGTACATCTTGGTGAATAACCTTGAATGTAAATGGGGATAGGTATAAATAGCATAAATGTTTGTCATGAAAAATCATCAGATAATTTTGGATTCTTAATGAGTGAATATAATGGTTTATGGAGGGGTTTAATGAGGGTGAAATGCAGTCTCTCATTACTTTTGAATCATAAGTACAATAAAGTGGTCTATAAAACATATAAATTCCTAATAAATTGGAAAAAATTCATAACTCAAAGAATGTGCTTGAATAAAGAGGAGGAGGATAGAATCACCTTATTTTTTCATAATAACGGTTAGGTAAAGGTTATAATGAGAGGGGATAAATAATATATCATTATTAGATCAAAAAATGGATAGTAAAGGGATATTTTTAGTGTCATGAAAACATAATCAATATATATTAAAAAGGCCAAATAGTATGAAGGTGCTTGAATAGAAATGAAGCAAGCGTGATCCCTTTCCTTGGGAGAGTGCTTCTAAAAGATGGGAAGAATATTATTAAGAGATTAAAAATAGATTAGGAGGGAATTATAGATATATTTGGAGTGTAAATTCATGATCAATGTGTTTTGAGTTAATATTATTGGGATTTTGTCTAGGTTTTTATGGAAAAAGAGTGTGGAATTCTTTATTAAATTTTTAACTTAGGTTTTGGACCCGATATAATAAAATGATAAAAACCACAAACCATACAATAATTTTTTCTCATAGTTTATACTAAAGAGGAGTGTTTTTAAATGTTTTACAAAAAAAATAACCAAAGTTATTAATATAATACTCTTGTTTATGTATAAGTGATTTATATTCATAAAGGATTGATTTTAAAACCTTAAAATATAATATTAGTTTTGGAGGATTCATTAAGGGTTTATAAAACCTATAAAATAACTCTAAAAAGTTATTATTATAAACTATAAATATATATTAGGTTTTTGATTTATTTTAAATTTTTATTACATCACTTTATAGCTATTATGATATCATAATACAAACCATATATTTATACCGTATTTAAATTTTACCCAAATATTCGATTATCTCATAAAATTATGAAAAATTAACCATTGGATAATTTTAATATTATAGTTTCAAAAAATATCTATTTTATCAAAATAATTTTATAAATATGAGAAATTTTACTGGTAAATAAAAGAACTTATTTAGTGGAAAATATTAGTTTTTACAACACCAACAATTTTTTCCCTTATAAAAATATCATTGGAAATCATTAATTTTTTTATCATTAATATTTAAATTCATATTATTTAAAAATAAAATTTTATTAAAATAAAATTTATTTCAATTTTTTTTGAATTTATCAAAATTTGTCTTGATTGAAACTATATATTTTTCAAAAAGACAATTTTGATTTCATCACGTGAAAATCATATTTTTTAAAACACATTATTCAATCATTTATAAAGTAATAATAAAAAAGGATAAATATAATATTTATTTTTAAAAAACTAAAATATAAAAATCTATATTACTGGGGTATTGATACAAAACTCTTATTACACCATCAGATGTCCTAAGATTAAGGTGTGTTATAATGGTGAATTCTTGGGGTGGTTCGACAAACATGGTTTGGAATGTGATCTCGATAAGTTTGAGCTTATTAAAAAAAAGTTCAGTTCATGATTTAGTTTTTGAATGTTTTATTAATCATGGTAAATTTAAAATCCGAGTGATTTATTCTGCCTTAAAAGATATGAAAATGGGATTTATAAGGTATGATACTATTGGTCAAGGCCATCACTTCTTCCATATATGTGAATTAGAATTTGTTATAACCCCTGCTATATAAATCTTAGAGGTCACAACTCAATGACTAAATTATAAATGGTTAAGATTATTAATGGTATTTTAAATTTTATAGGATACATTTTATATTGGTCTAAAATTACAAATGTAGTGCTTGTGTTTTTTAAAACTATATTACCTAATAAGACATTTATTTATTCAAGAAGGGAATTTAATTTATAAAAGGTTAGTTCATTTAAAGATAAGTATTATTTTTTCTTTAAAAAATAATTATTATATCATAAATATCTTATAATCACTTTAAATAATTTATATATACCATCCATGTGATCCGGTTATGAAAAATAAATCACATTGCTTCATGGATGTGGTAATACACACATACACACAAATGACATTATGATTTTTAAATGGATAGAAAGGTAAGAAAATAGATGAAATATCACCTTTAAATAATTATAATTATGTCATGAATATCATATATATATATATATTCACTAAATATTATATTATTACCAACCATAAGTGGTGTTTATGAAAATAAAATTACATCAGTTCATGAGGCGGTCGTCCGTCGTACACACAGATGATTGTTTCATTTCTGATTTGATGAAAGAGGATATGGATATAGGTTATTAAATTAACACAATAACATATCAGTATATGTAACATACTTATGTTTTTATTTCATCATGTTTGAAGAATATTTAAAGGTGGTATAAGTAGAAATAAAACTAAAACATTTGCTTAAAATCCATACCTCTTCTTTAAACAACCTAATTTACATGTTAATCCCAATAAAGTTGGTATCATGCCTAAAATAAGACATATAAGACAAGAATATTGACTCTAGGAAGGGATTTGTGTTGGTCTTGGCCAAGTTAGAGTGATAAAAATGTGTGAAGAAGAGAGGAGAGATGGTGTCCTTTTATAAGTGAGGGGGGTCACTTTTAGAAATACATGAAATATTATAATATAATATGCATCAAATTCATGTAAAATGGTTCTAAAATGATATGTATTTGATGATAAGGAGAATATGATCTTAGTATGATCATAAAATAAAATTTTTATTGGTCTAGATATCATTTTATACTTTTTATTCTGGATCAACCCTTTCATTAATCGTTCTTTTACCTAAACCACAACAATAATTTTTCTAAAATAAAATGGTTATAAATTTAATTATAAGTTTTCAATTGAGTCATAAATGTAAAATGGATGAAAATTGTAACTATTTATCATCATACTTGTCCTATTTGTATATATTTTTTATTTCTAAATAATTTAATAAAATATATTTAATATAAAATACTATTAATGTAATTTGAATAACTATTCAAATAATTTTACTTTGAAAACAAAATGACGATAATGGATTTTGAATTTTATAAATTTAAATATCTATAATAAATTATTTTAAGTATAAAATTCTTTTAACACTATAATTCATCCAAAAAATATTTTTTTTGATGTTTTTAAAAATCATTTACTTTAATTTTATACTGTGTGCACATACACTATGTCGGCATTGCATAAAAATTTAAGGTGATTATTTTATCAGTATAAATTTAAAATAAATTCCCAATATAAAAATAATTTAGTTAAAAATGACCTTTAATATTCATTCTAATCTTATTTTATACCTATGCAAACATATAATATAAATTTTTAAGTAAGTGAGTGACGTTTTGTAGTTTTATTTTTTTAAAATAATATATAAGTCATTTTCAATGAAAAATGAAGCAAAATTACCATATCTTAAAATATTGTATGAGGATTGTATATCTCCACTCATACAATAGGTTAAAATAACGTTTTAGAGTCATTTTTTACTCCTTATCATATTATTTTTAACCTTATTTTCCTGATTTATCCTTACCATGGTAACATATATTTATTACATTTACTATTCATAATGATCAAAAATAAAAAGTCATATTTACCAAATTTAAACCTTAGAATTAAAAATATGAATTATATTTTATGAAATTTAATTAAAAGTGTAGGAATTTAATTTAAAATTTAACTAATAAATTGTGTTGAAAAATGGTTTTTTTGAGAAAAATGCTGTTTTAAGTATAAATATATTTTTATACCAAATTCAAGCTTAATTTTGTTTAAAAAAATTTCTGAGATTATTTTTAATCAAAATAAAATAATAAATATTTTTAGGTAATCCAAAATAGAATTATACTTTGTAAATACTTGAAAATAAATTATTGTTTTTAATAATAATTAGTATTTTTCACTGGTCATTATAAAATAAATCTTTTTTGAAAATTCTTAAAAATTATTATTGATATAATTTTAAAATTATTATTTAAAAAATCAGTTCATTTTTTAAATTAAAATTATATAATTTGAAAATAAAGGTTTTGAATAAAACCGTATAATACCTGAAAACACAATTCGGTTAGAAATAAACTTTTTTCCATTTGACTGAAAGTTACCTAATACTATTATGATGAGTTTTACTATATAAAATATTATTAATGAATATTAATAAAACATATAAATGATTTATATTAACATTAAATATGTTGTTATAGATCATAAAAAACTTCCATAATGAAATTAACCATGTAACTTTACAGAAGTAAAATTATAAGAGTTGTATGATCATGAGCTTTTCCCAATATCTCAGAGTTGATAAAGTAATCATTGACATAGGGGAAAAACTTGAACCATAACTTGTTACTTATTGTAGTGTTCCTCCTGTACACCCATGTATGAATTGGATTGGTTTTACCTCATCTCTAAACTTGAACCACCTTCAATGACCTAGGAGCTCCACCCCTTACATAAGATTTTACTCAGATTGAAGTGAGGGGAAATAAAGGACTGGCTTAAGGGTTTAAATAAAAAGAAACCAAATGAACACAAATACTTAACTAACGAGGGGGGATAATGCACACTCTATCAATTAAATTTAATAAAAAATTTAAAGGAAACCAATCATATACAAAGGTTTGGTATATACTTCTGATCACCCAAATTCATGAAAATAATTACTAATTTAATAAATAAATTGATTACCAAATGTTCTTATTAGGATAAATCATGTTCAAATCAATATTTTTAAAGAGTTATGAGAGAATAACCCCTTATTATATTGAAATAATGATTGAATCAATTTATTACCATCTTAAATTAATAAATTTTTATTGTAATTAACATTCAAACTTTATTGAGATTCTTATACATCACAATTGTAAAAAAATAAATAAATTTATTTGAAATTGAATATGTACAAAACATATACCTCTAAGGTAATATGGTGAGTACCCATCTGAATTACCCACCATGTATTATATTTATATATTATTTACTCATTTGGCATGAAACATACATGCGTTATCATGTAATTTCATAGTGTATACTACAAAATGAATGACACACATAACACATGTTATTTAAGTAGCATGTTGTGTATTAATGCATGTAGACTAATCACTATATTATAACTTATACACAAAATATAGTTCTCAATATAATGAAAAAATTAAATTTAATATCTTATATATATAACCCATCACATGTCATGTATGAATCAAATAAATGACACATGGAACACATGTTGATATTATTTAAGAAGTAAAATAATTTTTTTTCTATTTCTATGTAGAAAGGTAATATACATGGTGTGTATAAGCCAACCACACATCATGTATAAATCTTCACCATATATCGCTTTTACATGCCTAAGGAGCAGGTTTGTTGTCTTTCAGTAGACATTAATAGAGTACATGACATGTAGCTGGGCCACAAGTCATGTGGTCTATGAGTTATATAATTCCCAATCGCACGTACCGTGTGAAAAAACATAACTCATATTTTACTAATGGAATACACATCATGTACACACATTATATGCTGTGTAGTTTATCTAACCATGCGCCATTAGATCACGGTCATCATGCGGTGTATTAAATGCATACTGAGTGTAATAAGTGCACATGCTCTAATTTAATTTGTGAGTCATCTTAGTGTATTGAACATGGTTACACAACTTTCACCTATAGGCCACATGATGTGTAGTATTATGCTATTCAACAAAAATTATTGGCATATACAGATTAGTTTTTCAAATGTTCTTCATTCCAAATTAATCCATTTGTTTATTATATCTATGATAATGAAGGCAAATACTATAATATCTGATGATTTGAATTAATGAATTTTTAAAATGATATTGAAAAATAATGGCGAATGGCTAAATCAATCAATGATATTTAAATAATAATAAATTATTATCCGAATGCTCTAATACTAATTGTAGGTTCTGAGTGTAGTTTAGAATCACCAGTAGGTCATGCCCGACTCAACTTTTTTTTCATAATCAATTATTAATCTAATATGCACATTGGTGAATAACGCTATGGCCAATGTAATAAAATAAAAGGTTAATTGACATGAAAATTATAGAACCAAACATAGGATCATCACATAATAAATTTATAGTGAATTTAATAAATTAATTAATTATGGTGTGGGGAATTCATTATTCATTGATGAATCAAAAATATCTATATCTCACACTATTATTGCTTCACATGAATAAAGTGTAGATTCGTACTAGCAGTGATCTAAACATATTCCAAAAACCTTTGATCATCACTGTAGGATTTTCAATGCGCTAGAATGGTAGACCCTAAAACTTGTAGTGTTTGTCCTTGATCACCATGAGAATCACTAACAAGAAGGATTCTCTTTGATCTATCTAGAATAGAGAAGGGTGGTGGAGGAGGATCACTATTCATTCTTGAGGGAGTTCTTAGAGAGGTTCTCTCTAGGTCTTGAGAGGATTTTCTAGAATCATTGTTTACACCCAACACAAATTTCAAGAAATCAGGTAGGAAATAATATATTTGGATTTTAATAGTTCTAGGGTTAGAAAATATTAATCAAACACGCAACATTAATATTTCATTAATCCCCATGAAACCCAATGTTTTTGATAATAATAATAATAATATTTCACATGAGAAAAATTAGTGAATTAAATATTATTTCTTGAATAAATTGTTTAATTTTCTAAAATAATATTTAATATATATTATTTATCAACAGATAATTAAACCCAGGCCTCCATTGAGAAAGAAGTTAGTGTCACAAAAACATAAAAATTCATAAGAGAAATTTTTTATTCTATAATCTCTTTATCGTGACATCTCTAATCAAATAGGTTTCATGCTTCTATCATCAACCTATGTGTTTGATGTCTATTTTTATGATTTTTTGGAAATAAACTTTCCCATAGAACACTATGACCATGAATTTATTTATGCTGTTTCATTCTCATAAAAGGGTTTGATATATAAACTTTTGTTAAGTAAAATAATGGAAAAATACATTCTGTCACCATTCATTAATGAAATATTACTCATGATGCACCCAACATATCCTATATCCCTATGAACATTAATCATCATGGTTTTAATGAACACACCAAAGTATGAAAATAATAATATCCATTAATAATAATCTTAAAGTATAAGGATTAATAGAAATGTATACAGATAGGAACGTCCAATGACATATATTGATGTGGATTTCATACTGGCAGGTTGGGTTCTCATAATCTCTTTCCCATAAATTACTATGGGAGTACACCATGAGAAAGCGCCTCAAAGTCCTATAAGGCTTTACCCCCAATAGCTAGTATCATTTGTTCCCTATCAAATGACATCATCCATTTATAGAACATGTATTTAAGGATACCTTTCTTGAACTTATAGGTTGTCATCATGGCGGAGAACTTCTATGACCTTTTAATATGATAGTAACTCTTAGGAAATTATCACATACTATGTCACATAGTAAAATAATCATTATGTGATAATAATTTTATTAATATTAAAAAAAATTAATACTGGTTTTCATAAAGTATATAAAAGTTGGTTTTAGGGCACCAAATCTAACACAAACAACCTCTCTTATCATATAAGAGAAATAAGATGAAAATACACTAACTTCTATGAGACTCATATAAGATTGATAAATTCAATTACAGTTAATTTCATGATTCAAAAATCCCCTTACTTCATCATTTGAAAAAAAAATAAAATATCCATTTATTCTTTTATCGATTTTAGACTACTATATAATTAAAAAATTTGTAAAATATATTCTTGGTATCATATAACTTTGAAAATCAGAGAACTAATTTCTAAAACATAAATATCTAACATATAAATTCCATTGAGAATATAAATTTTTTTTAGATATCCCTAACAACTCAATCATATGGAAATAATGACCTTCCTTAGTGAATATTTCTGTAGGTTTCAATGACCTTAACTTGATTTTTGAGGACATGTTGTGGGAATTTTAAAATATTACTTTTATGGTTTAAAATTTTACCCAATTGTACTATCGAAATAGGTATAAAAAAAGGAAATCAGTTGAATTAGTTTATTTATCATCAACACTTTGACAAAATAGGGTAAAAATTTATGGAACACATTAATCGTTCCAAAATTTTTCCAATAGAATGATTTCCACTACCAGAATAAGCCTAAAAGGAAACCTTCAATCTCCTTAAGTTAGTAATATATTCAATCTTATTAAGTATATAAGTGGATACTAAAGTTACTTAGGCCATTTTGTATCTAATTTCACTATAAAAAACAAAAAATCCCTGGTGGTTAATTAGATGGGATTATACGTGACCCCCTATAAAATAAAATTTTGTATATCGTAGAAGTGGTTCTCCCAAAAGATTTTCTAAATAATTCACAATTAAATTTTTAAAAAATAAAAAAAATTAAAGTGGTTTTAAAACCAATGCTTATTTATTAAATTATTGGATGTTATTAACCCCCTATATTATTTAAAAAATTATAATATTTATATATTATAATTATGTTAAATACATATTATATTATACATTTCTAATTATATATATACACATATATGGTATATTAAAACTCCAGATGCTCTTCCAAGTGACATAATATAGATTTATTTAATTGTATATATATTATATATATTTTTATACACAATATAATATAAATTTATTTAAAGATATACATATAAACATATAATATATATAATATATATAATATATATTTTATAAAAATAAAAATAAAAATATAATATATATAAAAATATAATATAATATATATATTTGTATACACATAAATATAACTAATAATAAATATATTTTTATACGTATAAATACAATATAGCATATATATTTTTTAAATATATTTTTATTTTTTAAATTGTGTATATATAAATATATAATAGATAAGTATACATATTTATATTTGTATAATATAAATTTATATATATATATATATATAAATATTTATATAATATATTTGTTTGATGTATTTGTTTAATGTATTTTTAAAATACATATATTTGTATCTGTATAATATATTTGTATATATTTGTATAATATAATATATATTTTGATCCGTATAATATATATATATTTATATATATTATATATTTGATTAATATAATATATGTTTGTATTTGTATAATACATATATGATTGTATAATAATTTTTTATAATATATAAATATAAAATATAATATATAGTATATATATATATATATATATTTGTATACATATAAATATAATATATATATATATATATATATTTATTTTTTAATTGTATAAATATAAATATAAATATAAATATAAATATATTTACGTATAAAATATTTTCATAATAAATACTTGTATAGTATATATATATATTTCAATAATATATTTGTAAATTATATTTTTAAAATATAATATGTATTTGTATTTTTATAATATATATGTTTATTTGTATGATATATTGGTATAATATATAAATGCTATAAATTACACACACACACACATTCTATTAATAAACATTAAAAATATATATTATATAAATACATTAAATAAATACTTATATATAAAATATTTAAATAAAAAAGCATATATATGTATATATATAATGCCATATAAGTACATTATACAAAGATATACCATATTAATATTTGTGTATAAATTAATATAAATGTATTTAATATATAATATAATTGTATATAATAATAATTATAATATAAATATATATCTAAATGTATATGGGAGAGTGGATAGTCCTTGTACCTGAGATTGATCCTTACATGCAACCTCCAATTGCAAACATTACTAGAGAAGCCCGTAATAATAGGATGGATACTCCCACTTCCAATGCCGAAGTGCATTCTTATGTAGGAAGGAATCCTGATTTTTTCTCTATGATAGAATCTATTAACTAAACTAATTTGGAAAGGATTTATCTTTATGGCCTTAACAAAGGCCCGTTGCAAAAATAGAAGAAGAGGTGCTTCTAACAAAAATAGATCAGAATTTGATGCTGCTCTAGAATATGATAAGGATAGAATCAAAGGTGTCTCTTCTAAGACCTCCACTGAAATCATGAATGCATCGAGTGTAGGATCAACTTCTAAAGATGAAGATAACCTCCCCTCACTTGGGGATATTGCAGTACAATAGGTCATTCCTAGGGACAAAGATAATTATGTTGTTATTTAAGTGAATCATTAAATTAACTCATGTAAGGCTGAAAAAACTACTCGAAGTGAGAGATAAGAGGCCGTTAACATGAATGCTCAACCGACTTCACATATGACCCCCCAATGGAGGAGAGGCGACACCCGAAATATCAAGGAGGAAACTGGGGTAGGGAAAATAGGTATAAGAAAAGATCAGTTTTTGAAATCCTTTGATGCATCTATCACCTATTGTAGGTGGTGGTGATTGTGCCATATTTCCAAACTTGCATCCCTATTTCTCTCTGTTCCTTGCTTTCTGTTTTTAATAAAATTTTCATAACTATTGGTTTCTGAATACATGGATCAGTTCATTCCTATTATAAATTTGTATATATAAATAATTAAAATAATTATAACATATTTTTTTCTATAATTTTTTTTTAAATCTGTGGCTTTGAGTTCAATTCTCCATCAGAGTAGGGGGATAGAGATTTTTCTCATGGGAATACATATAGGGGAAGGATCTAGGTGGGTGCACACGTGTGATTTGGGGTAGGGGGAGAGGTCATGCACATAGGGGAAGGTTATAAGGGTGGTAGTCACACGGGACGTTAGTCAAGTCTAGCATGATCTTCTTAGAGTATGATTTTTTATTTAATTTAAAAAATTATTAGTTTAGGGGAGGTTGAAACAACTTCCCTCAAATTAATTATTTTTTAAAATTAACGATATTTCCAACTGATGAAAAAAATTTCATATTTTTTCCCAGTATATAGTGTTTTTAGAATTAATTTTAATAATATATATATTTTTTTAAAAAAATGAAGGGTTTAAAAACATTTCTATCATAACTTTTGATTTTTTACCATAACAGCGCTTCTATATATCCACCACTAATGTGGGTATCCAAAAACTTTATCTAGCATTTCACAAAACTTTCATAAATACATTTAGAGGGGGATATGACCACTTCTGATTGAAAAATAACCCCACAATTTTTTTGGAAACATCAATTAAATAATTCTAGGTTTCTCAAAATAATTTATATTTACTTGTTGAAAAACTTAAAAATCCAGTTACTTAGGAAGTGTTTTCTATAACACATAGAATTTTCTTCTAACTTAAGATTTTTTTAGTTTTTCTCTAGTCTAAGAAACTGATTACATTAAGTTTCTTATTTATCTAGGGTTGAACTCAAAGTAATTCTTTATTATGATGATGACATTTTTCTAAAATAGAATATTTTTTTAGGTGAATATCATGTTTTACATTCATTTATTATGTAATTTTATTAAATTTTATCCAACTTAAATGATAAACCCTTTTAAATTAATTATATCTATTTGTGGGATAAGATCCAAATGTCATTATGATTTGGGTCTATTTAGCCTTTGTTCCTTCACTTAGCTATTTTGGTATTCCATAATACTAGTTGTTTCATATATGACTCTTGTATAGTTTTCCACCTAATCCATCATATAGAAAAACTCAACTCTATTATTAGGGAAATATAATTTGATTAAGGTCTCTCTGCTGAGTGTAACCCAAATAAAACTCCAAAAATGTACACATAATCATATTAGTTCAACCCAGTGCTTTCTTCAGCTACACAATATAATCTAAGTCACTCGAATTTTTAATGACACACATGAAAAATCAGTCAAGGTATTGAATTGTGTTTGATTTAGAGGGAATATGACACTTAGTATTTTGAAGGTGATTTAATCTCACAACACTATCTCATGTATTCCATTAACATGTATGCTTACTTATAATGAGTTAGTTTAACATATTACTCATTCCACCAAATCAATATGTGCAATCCATATTGTTGTGTAACTCTTTATAGAACTTATAGCTTATGTTACTAAGCCAAACTAAAATCGATATATATTTATACACATAAAAATTCATCCCATGTATAAGGTACATGAAACCATTTCATGGAAAGCCATAGAGTCATATGAAATAAATAATCTCCACTAGAGTAAGTTTGAAGTGATAGATAATGAACACTCACTTTTCTAGATAAGGTATAAGCCTCTAGGTCAGTGAGTAATACAACCCAAAGTCCCACTACCCAAGGATACTTTACATAATAGAGACATCAACTGCATCATAATTCTAACATCTAATTTGTATAAACTATAATCAAACTTGAAATTCAATATCCTAGACAAATATAAGTCAACGTGAGGGTGAAAGAAAACTAATTCAATTAACACACCTAACATGTAACTCCTTATCTGTAGGGATAATAATTTATATAATCAAGTTAAAATTTAAACTAAAACATACACATATTCCTAATATAACAATTTTATTAATTAATATACATGTAATAAACTAAATAGCTGAAAAAATTCATTTATTTAAACAAGAGATAAAAATTTATGGACAATTCATAAATAAAGAAAATATAAACATTTTTATATTTTAGCCAGTAATTATGAATATTTTGTGATAAAATCAATAAAAAATTTAACATTTATTCTCAATATAAACTCTTTTATATTATCAATTTGTATGGAAGTTAAAAAAATATATGATATTTAAAATATTAACATTATATATATTTTATCTATTTATATATTATATAAACATTTAGATTATTGAATTTTTATTATTATTTAAACCTTGATCATATCAATTACTAAAACTCCTTTTGACATGGCTTATGTTATCTCCTCAAATAAGATATTTTAATTTGAAAAATTCATAATTATAATATGAACTCTTATATTTTGTGTTATTTTTTAATTTATAATAAAATTATATATTACAATTATAATTTCTATATAAACCCTTTATATTCAAATTATACTTCATGCCATATAAATTTTAAAAGTTATTTTAATACAAATAATTAATAATTTTGATATTTATTTATTAAATGTTTTAAAAACACTTAATAATTAATTATAAACAATTTTTAATTATGTTATAAATTTTTTATAAATTAAATAAATATCCCAAAATATATTTTTCTATAATTTATAAAATATTTTATTCAATTAATAATTAATTTTAAAAAAAATCAATGAAATCTATATATTATATAATATAATATACATAAATTGTATGAAATGATTTATAAATGAAGAAAGTGTTTTCTATTATATATTTCAATAGATAAGACATGGCCTGTTATAAGTGTAATGACCTATATCGGATAAACCTGACATGTAGAACTTAAAATAATCTATGTATAGGATTAACCCTATGCATGATAATTTATCTACGATATTTTATGATATACAATGATATCAATTAAATGATAGAGGATATATTTTATGGGTTTCCTTTGGCACCATCATATGATATGATTGGAGATATTGTAGTCTATGATTTATATAAAACTAAAGGAACTGAATTATTTCATCACCTATGATACCATATTGTTTTATGTGAGTATATCACAACCTATGTTATCTTATATCATATAGATAACAACACAAAAATATATATAATTTTTAATGATAAAGAATATTATATTAATATGATATATGAACTTATTTATTTCTCAAAATGACTTTGATATTCAAACAACCTAGAATGGATTTGATACTAATGATAGGATTCTAATGATTGATTAACACTTAATCAAGATAGTATAAATAACAATAATCTCTTAAACCCAAGATTAATTGTAAGATTGTTGACAGTGAACCCTTGATTGATGTCTTGGATGGAGAGCTACTTGGATCTCAAGAGTGCGCCCCCATACTCCAAAGGCTTCCAACTAACAATAGGGGTTTATGGTGGTACCATAGGGAGACTATACAACTACATGAGAGAGAATAATAAATAGTAAAAAAATAATACAAACATTATCCCTCAAAAATAAATCCCAGAATGTGAAGAATCAATAAATCACCACATGCATTATCAAATGTAACACCCCAAGCTTCCACGGTACGCTTCTCTTTGAATAATACAGTAGCGTGTGTTGTATGCAACTTTGAGATTCTAACACATCGTGACCAATCAAACTAGCCATTATGAATAGTAATACCCACTTTTTGAAATTTTATAAATTTTATCTTTAAAAATGGAATTAATTTTTGGATTCGGAATATCAAAATTAGCCTATGGTGAATTTTTTGTATTTTTATGAAAAATTTCAATTTTTGATGAATAGTGAAAAACACTAATTTATAGTTTAAAACCGAATTTTTATTTAAATAATCATTTATTTTATTTAAATTTATTTTAGGTCAAAGTATATACATAATACCTATATAATTTCAATGTAATTCATTGGAGTCAGTTTATAATAATTTTAGATATATAAAAATTTTGTTGAATTTTTCACTTTCCTTTACCCACCTCCTAGGAGAATTTGCAAATTTAGATAAACTTAATTTTACAGCTTATGTGAGTAGAATTTCGAAAATCCGAGATACACAGTTGATATCACTAAGTAAAATGTTGTTCAATAAGATGAAAATAATTTTTGGAAAATAGTAACTTTTTACTTTTATTTACCACAGTTAAAAGTAAATAGGGTAATTAAGGGTAAAAATGATATTATTATTACCCTAACACATGTCCTAATTCTATTGGATAAGTATAATTCGACCAAAAAAACTTAGGAATAAAATATGAACCTCTTTGTTCCACTTGGATTAGATTAGGACACTTATTATTATTTTATTTAAAGAAGAGTAAAAAGAGTTAAAATCAAAGTTTAATAACATTTTTTTTAATATAGGATAATACATAAGATAAATTCAACTATAAATATTCATTATAAATATACAAATATTTAATACATAATGGTATTTTATTTATATTTTTTAAACAATAAATAAATTAATTTATTTATGACACAACGACGATGCAGTAATTACCTAATTAATGAAATATTAAAATAATCGATATTATAAATATCAAAATAAATGTAATTTGAGACTTTTTTGAATTCCAATAATTTTATAGGTTAATATTACATGTTAGGGTTTATTAGATGAATTATTTTTGAATTAATAACACTGTTATGAATTTAGAAAAAACAAAATACCAAATAGTGTCAAAATTGACATACAAGAGTTTTTAAAAAAAATATTATATTATTAATTGATATTCTATTCATAAAAATCTAAAGTTCAGCCAAAATACTTATATAATTATAGGTTTATAATTAATGAACCACTTGGAGTTCTCTTGTAAGTATATAGTATGTTTATTAACCATATAATATAAAAATACAAAGAGACATGGTAAATGACAAACTATTTAACTAAGAGTTAAATCTAAAAGATAAAGTTAATATAGTGACCCAAACCTATAAAAAACTAATTTATTGAGTGGTTATTGAACCATTAACAACTTATAATTTAAAAAATCCATTTTTTAGCCTTTAGAAACCGAAAATGATTTTATTATAAAATAATATTTCTAGCTTTTCCTAAGGTTCCCCTCACCCCTCTTATAAAAGGGCACTCCCCCTTCTCTCTAATTCACATCTTCAAATCCATTTGGCTCGGAAAAACTCCACCCAAATACACTCTCAACTCTGCTACATTCATCATAGAGGCCTTACTTTAGTCATAAAGCCAATCTAAGGATCCTTTTTGATCAAATCAAAAGGAAGAACCCGAAGAATAGGTAAATATTTCATCACCTCTTTCAAGTTCATTTCTTCTTTCACTTCCTTTTTGTTTGTTGTTTCCATTATAAAATAATAAATACATTATATTATATATAATGTGATGTTATTATAAATATGGTACAACCAAATTAATTATTCTATCCATCCTTTGAATGACATGTCACCATACGTGAGTACATACGACTTACCATCTCCACGTCGTGGTGTAATTGTTATTCAGTACATTATTATTTCGATGGGTATAATAATGATGTTTAATTGATGTAAATAATAAATAAAACATGATAATGATTCTTTATATATGATATAACATCTAATTATATATTATTTTAATATCAAAAGTATGATAGTGTCGCTCGTGCGTACGTACAGATTACCATCTCCACAAATGCGATGAGATTCATTCCCTATCGTGTCCATTCAAGAATAATTTTAATTAGATGATTTAAAATAATGTTTAAAGACTTTATATAATTCTGGATATGAATAATATACATCCCATCCATAAAAAATATTACTCACATAACAAATAATATGAATGAAAATGAATCCGTTAACACCCGAAACGACGATAATACTAAGATATTATTAACAAATCAATGTTAAAAGATCATATATGATATCATGTTAATGTATATGATTATTGTACAATTTAATAACAATTATTTAACCATTATAAAGGAGGTTAACCTACCCTCAACCAAGGAGAATTACATGGTAAGGGTTAATTTCACAATCTCTTTATTATCCGAGGTTGTTTTTACGTAAGTATCTTCGGGGACCTCTTTATCATCAACATCCATGTTTCTTAAAAATGTTTTTCAATTTTTTTTACTATTTTATTACTTATGGGTTAAATTCATTTATACCCTTGTTTGAATTTTTATAAAATGGTTTGAAAGGAATCTTTTCGTCGTTTTCCAAACAAGGTCCTTTATAACATTTTCGACAAAATTAAGGTAAAAATGTCTTTTTTTTAAACTTATACGGTGGGTGAAGATATTTTATGCCATTATAACATCGTCAAAGCTTCCCTTACAATATTTTAAGAATATTTCGAAAATAAATGTTTTCTTAAATGATTTCAAAATAGAAAGAGATATTTCTCTAAAAAAAGGTTTGGATTTCATCTATGTCAACATCCTTTGATGGATTTTAAGTTTATTTGAAGTTGATTTGTTATGATACAAAAATTCCCTATTGTATTGAAGGTTTTGTGATATGTTTGACTATGGATGTTCTATTTTTATACCATTCATGGTTTATGGTTAGAGTATTGACATTTTGAATGTTTCTTTTAATACGAATGTTTATGTTATATTTCAACCTTTTCATATGAGGAATGTATTAGACTTAGTAAGTGATGGGTGGAGCCCACTATAGCTCCTCGATGCATCGGTAGATCTCATGAGACAACTAGACGTGGAATTGGCTGAGGCCTTTCCCAATTTGAAATATGATTTTGGCCGAGGCCTTAATCATTTTTAGACATCTTGGCTGAGGCCTTCACAAAATGTTTTAGAATGTCCGGCATTATACATTCCCTCATTATGAAAATAATATTGATGGTTTATGTGGTCATTAGACTAGTATAATACCCGTTATTATGTTTTATTATGGCATTATTTACTCAGCTAATATTCCTGCCATAAAAGTATTCATGTTTATTTTTGGTAAAGGCATGTGATTTCAATTATTCACCGTGCTTAATATTTATTTTATTTTCCGTAGTATTGCATACCGTTACTGAGCATTTGAGATCACCCCTTTCTTATGTTTCGTTTTACTAGGATATAAAGAAGTTACTTATGATTGACCTACAAGAATAATCTAGGAGGTTTGGATGTTTCTAATGGAATATATTAATGTTGTAATTATTTTCAAGCTGTAATGTTGAAATTATGTATGAATCTTGTTTCCAATAATAATAAACTGATCGGTTTTTAGAGACATGATTTCCTTGTGATCATTCCAATGTTATGTAATAATGAACCAAATCTTGGTAACTAGGGTTGGGGTGTTACATCAAATGTGAATATGGAATAAAGTAGTGAAAAAAACTCATTGTCATGCTAGAATACAACAACTGATCGTCCATTAGGGTGGTCAAAAATACAGAAAATAAAATAAATAAAATAAAAAGGGTATATTACTATCCTTGAGTCATACCTCATCCATATAGTGACTCCATCCTAGATATCTAGTCGAATGATCAAATCTTAGGTCTCTTCCTAACCATTAGGGTTTATATGATCCTTACTTTTGAGGTAATTATGGGTTACTATATGTTATGATGGAATATGAACGACATGAGATAAACTTGAGGTTAAATTATGTTTTGGTTATTTTTGAAAATTTTATCACTTTTTGGGGAATTTTATAAGAATTATATAGTTTTGGGAAAAGGAAAACATGCAGACCGTGTGACAACCCGTCGCGTCGAACGAAGTTGCGGGAATCGAACCCACAACCAAAGTGTGACTGGTATTTATCACCTACCACTAGACTATCTAAAGTCCCTGGTTAGTTTGACTAATTATTTTTAGTTAGATGATATTATGAATCTAGAATAAGTTGATTTTGGGTTATCTATGGAAATTATTAACCTATCATGGAGGATATGTGATTAGGTTAATTAATTTTCAATATGATACTTTTAGAGCAACTGATGTTATTTGGAGATAAGTGTTAATTTGTACCTTGGAAGACTATGTGACTAAATCCTTCAAATATTTGGGTTTCAATATTAGTTTGGTTTACTTTCAATAATTTTATGGACAAATTGTTTATCGAATGGTCCTCATTGAACTTTGGGTTTTGTTGGACAAATTTTGGATATTAAGAATATATTTTCTTTTTATAAAGGGTTATCCTTTTCTGGATTATCTGATATTGTTCTAACAATTTTGGTTTTGGTAAGGGTCTAAAGGCATGGGAAATATATAGTTCTCTTTTGTGTATTAGGTGATTCTCTAGAATTTGATTATATCTCTCTTAATGTGAACAAGTCATCCTAAATACACGTCTTTTGGAGAAAATATGAGTTCATGTAAGAAATCTAGTAAAAGTTGAAAGTCAACCTGACAAGTTAGTATGGTTCCTTAAGTTTTAGTTAAGGCCATAAATAAATTCGTCAATGAAAAGTAACTTAAAATATGAATGTTGTATGTTAATTTTTCCTACTGGGGAATCAAATACCGTTTAACCAATAACAAGTTTGTGATTTTATTGTGGTTAACTTTCTCCTAAACATGTTTTCGATCAGTCTCCATCAGAACATGACCCCTTGTTTTCTCCTCCATGTCCATGTTTTCCTACATGGAATCCTAATATGGGTTAACTTAGGTGACCATTGTACTTATCTTTCTTTCTTTTAAAGTGATTGTTTTACCGACTCTTGTTTCGATGTGGGACTTTCAATGAAGTTTCTGAGCCCAATTTTAATATTGTGAGGACGCAATTCCCAAATGGGGGGAAGGATGTAACACCCCAGGTAAATAAATAATATGACATTTTTATATTTATCCCTATTTATAAATAAAGTTTTATATTAATTTAAAGGGAACACTATGCTTGATGGCTTACCCAATACGCAACAACGAGTTCCTTTGAAATCTTACGTTGCACTCTAATAATAAAATAATTTTATTTTAAATGGTAGTTAACACCTAGCCGTTGTAATGAAGGGAATGAACAGAACTAACTACAAAATGATTATATATGTTTTTCAAATTTTTTTACTTTTTACAATAAATGTTAGAGGATTAAAAATGTGAATGAATCCAATTTTAAGCGTAAACAATCTAATATTCTTTAAAAGGTCGATTAACCACCTTTTGATGGCAAACCTATTTTAAATACACTTTTTGAAAATTTTATGTGTTATATTTGACAAAATAAAATTCTTCTTTAGAATCAGTACATCAAAATTTACTTTGTGTAAATTTTTGGAATTTTTCCGATAAAGTTCATTTTTTAATGAATAGTGAAAAATGTTGTATTTTAATTCAAAAACTCTTTTTAATATAATTTATTTATATGATTAGATTATCTTTTGAATTGGTTTTAAAGTGAAATTAGAATATATTTTTACCATTTAATCCAATAGTGGTCATTGGAATTGATTTTACTTTGAAATTGGACTTAAATTAGTGTCAATCTTTTAATAGGTATTGTTTCTTAAAAACACGTTATTTGTTTTGATAGTGGGAATTAATTATTAAATTAATTAATGAAACTTATATGTTTTGAATTTTTTAAAATAGACATCATTTTTGAATTCAGAATATCAAATATATCTTATGGTGAATTTTTGGTATTTTTCTGAAAAACTTCAATTTTTGATGAATAGTGAAACCACTAAGTGGTAGTTTAAAAACTGATTTTTCATTTAAATGAAACTTTACCACTTCTGTGATTTGAATTTAAAAAATACGACACACATGGTTGTCATTAGTATGTAAAATTTGGTTCAATGGGATTAAAATAATTTTTGGTGAATAGTAACTTTTAAGTTTTATTAATCGTGATTAAAGACAATTAATGTAATTTAAGGTTAAAATAATGTTTTAATAATATGAAATGGCCTTGAAAAATGTCCTAAACTTATTTTATGAGTCATGTCCGACCAATAAAATCCATGGGTCAACTTGGGGACCCCATGGAGCCACTTTGGTAGGAAAATGACATTAATACCTTTTTATTTAAAGTTAAAATTAAAATGTCACAAACATATGTTATTTTACTAAAACAATTTTTACATGGGGTTATACAAGTCATATTTTTGACTATAAATATTAATTAGAAATCTAAATATATTTCCTACATCATGATATTTTTTTTATAATTGTTAGACATTAAATAAATTAAATTATTTATGACACCATGATGATACAAGGATTACCTCATTACTTCACGATTTAAATAAAATGAAAATATAATGTAAAATATAAGACTTACACTTGTCAAAAACCTATTGGATGGGTGGATTTCGAACTCTTATCACCTTATCCTTTAAATATATAATTTTGGGACCTTTAAAATACGAAAAGCATTTTATAATAAAGTAAAAGTTTATAACTTTCCAAGAGTGGCCCTCCTCTCCTCTTATAAAATGCTCTCACCTCTACCACCTTACCCACACCTCTCAAGCGTTTGGATCAGACAGAATCTTCCAATTTTGTCTCTCCACATACCTCTATTACTCCTAGAAGCCTCACTTTGGGAAGAATTCTTTCCAAGGAAGCCTTTTAGCTCAAATCAAAAAGAGTTACCCGATTTAAAGGTAAAGTCTTCCCTAGTGTTCTTTTGTTTTATTTTGCTTCTCCAACCCCCTAAAATCTTTTTATTTATTTCTTTTTTAACAACACCAGTATCTTAAATATACTAGGATGTTTTTATGAGGATTATTCGAGCTACAATAACACACACCTCCGTCTAATGGTTAAAGAACATACTGTTTCCGTGGATGGAGAATTACTGCCTCACGAGACGTTGATTGTTCTATCTTCTCATACCACCTCTCATGGTGGCCATTATTATGGAAATATATTTATTTATGATATATATTATATTTATTTCCTCTCTATTCTTCTTTATTTTATAATTAATACATACCTTTATGCTTTTCATATTGTGCAAATGTGATAATTTCATTTGAGGAAGTGTGGACTACCGCCCCCCCAAGTGATGTGACTCGTTCATGCAATACATGGAATGCATAAAGAATGAAATTGATGAACTTATGTGATCTATATAACATATATATTATACTGGAATTATAATATATATATATATCTCATCTATTTTTAATTCCATTAATGTTCCAAAGAAATGAAAGTAGGGTTCATGCGTACGTACGGCTTACCGTCTCCATGAACGGTATATTTCATTTATTATCTCCAAATGTTATGTAATATTATAAGTACATAAATATAATGAGAATATAAATCATATATTACATATAAATGATGTATATAATTCTGAAATTATAATATATATATCTCTCATTTAGTTTTAATTCCATTAATATGACAAAAAAATGAAAGTAGCGTTCATACGTACGTACGGCCTACCATCTCCATGAATGATGCTTTTCATTTTTTATCTCCAAATGTTATGTAATAGTATAAAATGAATATTTACTGGATATATATGATATTTTAATCATTAATACTATTCTGGAAATGATTTACTACATGGGAAATCATTTTCAAACAAGTTCATTTTTGACTCCTGTACCAAACATTGACAAAAACGTCTGATATGAACTAACATTATTAAACAATTATTATAACATTATAATATGTGATATGAACTTAATAATAATCCTTAAAGTAGGTCCTTAAGCAATTATAAATTGACCAAAGTTTATTATTCAGGAATATAAATCAACGAACAAGACAAGTCAGACTTGAGGTAAGGGATCCGACCTCTCTCTTTCTTTTTAAGTAGTCTCCTTTATGTCACTTCTTCTAAGCTCATCTTTCTTATGTTGGGGTATGTTATTTTATATTAGTATTACTTTTATTTCTATGTTAACATGATTAGAGACCCTATTTTATCTCATCAATCCATTTTTGGAAGTTTTATGTGGCGCCGCTAGGCTGCCGAATTTTCATAAGGTGATTTTCATGTCACTTTTTATTCCTCTGAGATTCATGCTACATTGGCCACTATTTAATTTTTTGTGGTGTATATACTTCCCATTATTTTAATATTTGTATAATATAATCTCATTTATGGGTAGTTAAATCTTCATTGTATGACCCTTCTTTCATGGGGTGTACATTTCGAAAGTTGCCCAAATCGGTAAGGGAACCTTTCACCCTCCTCTTTTTAAAAGACTTCTTTTGTTATGTATTTTAATTATATTTTTATGTTGGGATATTTTCTTCTATATCCTTATTGATGTAAGTTTTATTTCCAAGTGATGAGATACAATTTTATCTCTCATCAACTAATTTTATGAATTTTAAAGTGACGCTGTTAGGCTGTCGAATTTTACCAAGGGAACTTCTTAACCCAATTTCGATTTCTTTAGGTTCAACATGTAGTTATTGAATATGTCATCCTTTGAATATGTGTGAATGAAATTTTATTGTTTTACACTTAATATAAACTTATATTTGGTGTATTTATATTTTTCACACATAATTATGAGATTGACTTATCCTTAATTTAAGGATACCTTCTTTATAAGGGATTTCATCTCATTTTACATTTCTATTGAGACTTCATTGTTGTTATGTACCAATTCAATATTATATGGTGTATATACTGTCCCTTGGAATATTATATCATGAATCCATTTATTCTCATGATATTATAAAGTTTTGATTAAATGTTATTCCTCAATTATGGTATTCAAGTGTCTCTCATTTTGTTAAAAACCCTTTAACTAAAATATCGCTTTAAATGTTTTAATGATTTATTCTTATAAATATTTCTCATTAATATCCATGTTTTAAAAATGGTTTTAAGTATTTAATTATATTGATATTAATGGTATAAAATGTTAAAAACTTCAAAGTGGTATGGGACACTTTGATTCAAAAATATCTTAATTAAATGTTTTAAATGGTTTTGAAAATGGTTTTTAGAATGGATTCATTATCTTAAAATGTTTTATTGTTATTGCAATTTGGGAATGTTATCTTTCCTTTATGCTTAAGTTATGTTCTATGATTATGTTATTGTTATTGGGCATTGTTTATGAATATGGGTGGTTCCATGATAAACTAAGGGCAGGTGAGCCCGATATAGCTCTCCAATGCATTGGGTAACGTGAAGGGGTTAAACGTTAAGGTTTATATGAAGAGATTTATGGAATATACTATGATGGGTATTCCAAACATAACCATGAGGGTTACTCCCTATGTAATAATGTTATGAATGCCTCAAGTTACCTTTATGTGTTATGATTTCTATGAGTTATTCGTAAATCCTATGATTTCATGAGGTATGTTAAATTGCTTATGTTTTATGAGAAAAGTATGATTTCATTTATTCTTATGTATACATGGACTAATGTTTTCTGTCCACATTGTTATAATCCTTACTGAGCTTTTTATGCTCATCCCATGTTTTTTTATGAAATGTTTTTCACATGACATAAAGTTGAATAGGGTCAAGGATGGGATCAAGGAAATGTCAGGCTGTCTAAAACAAGGAACTAGACATGAATCTTTTGTTCAAGAGTTTTTATTTTGTGAAAAAATGGTAGCTGAGTAGATTTGTCTACTTTGTAATCTTTGAGATGTAATAGTTATGTCCTAATTCTCTAAAACTCTGAACCTGAAAAGATCCTCAATGTGAATTATTCATTTAATTCAATATTAAGTAAGGTTTTAGACCGGGTCCTTATAGACTATACCTGATTCAATCAGTGATAGAGTGTATTTGAGCATGACAGTGATTACCAAGGGGATACAAGTCCAACCACAGTATCTCATGCACATGAATACATTTAAGGTATAACCCATGAATCCTATAAACTATCCAAGGAATGTTGTAATATTTGATCAACCACCAAATATTTGGCATCACTAGGACCCCCTTATCATAAGATATTACTGAATATGAGGGAGGTAATCCATGAATTCCCATTATCACCAAACACTATTGGATCCTAGGCAGGTAATCCTTGGTATTCCCCAATCTCATTGTATTAATAGTTCTAAGGGAGGTAATATTTTCCATATCATTATAGCCAAACAACTTGAATCCTAGGGAGTTAATACCTAGTATCACATTATCAATAATATCTAGATATTAGGTAGGTAATCAATGGTATCCCATTATCATATATATATATATATATATATATCCACCAAATTTTTTGGAGGTAATCCTCGATATCGCAAAACCACTGAACAATTTTTGATCCTAGGGAGGTAATATTCAAGAATACAATTATCATATATCTAAGGTCTCCTATACACTTAGTAAAATATCATAATTATAATTAAAAAAAATATAATATGATCAGTTGGCCCCCTTCCCATCCCATCCCATACAACCATGGTTGACCTCTCAAGTGCATAACCTATCCCAATCACTACAACCATACTAGGCTTATACCATTGATCTAGGTTCTATGGTGTCACTAAAAATAATTATTAACCATTCCTTATCTTACCCTCTTAGGTTTTTTTATATCACCCAAGCACCCACTAGTGTCCCCACAATCATATCAAGCATAAATGCCCAACATGCGTTCCCTGATCTTGAACTCTTCACTCAGGTCGAAACCCACCACTCTAAGGGAATAAAGTTCCTCAAAATCATCATAATCCCACTATGATATCACTATACACATAAGGAAA
Source organism: Viscum album (assembly GCA_963277665.1). Taxonomy (NCBI): domain Eukaryota; kingdom Viridiplantae; phylum Streptophyta; class Magnoliopsida; order Santalales; family Viscaceae; genus Viscum; species Viscum album. The sequence continues at coordinate 447,499,615 of OY728142.1, forward strand.
GCTTAATTGGTGTTGGTTTTAATAGATGTTCCAAATAATGTCTCACTTTCTAGGTCTTCTCAGGTCAGTCCTCAAACATCCAATCTATCCATAAGTCCTACCGAGGGCATACCCACCTATGTACTCACCAAACAAGGGGGAATAACACTCCCCTAATTCTCATATCACCTATACATTGGTTAAAATGGTATATCAAGGGGTTTTAAATGTATACATGTTCTATTCAGTCTAACCCATCACATTCCATTACCTAGAGGTCTCCAAGGAACCTATTCCAAGTGCCACCTCATTCATTAAATTCTTTTATGTATTCCACACATTATTCTCAATGTTTCACACGACATAAAATTTTAATTAAGTATTCATGAATTAGTGATTGATACATTAATCCAATGCATAAGGTCCCTCATTGACTTAGAAATCTATCCATTCTGTTTATGAGAATTCATTTTTAAGTAAATAATTTATATAATTTAAAAAGGTCAATCACCCATAATAGTTCAACCAAACATCAATATATATATATAAAAATGTATTTACCAAAAATGGGAATGCATTAATACTACATACCTTAATAAAAAAATTATTATATTTTTAATCTAGCCCATACACTCTATTCTAAGGTTATTGCAGTTGAATTTGCCATTTTCTATCCACATGAGGCCCTAAATCAAGTCATAACACTAAATAATTAATTAAAAATATCTATAATTAATTATTAAAATAAATTATAATAAATTATAAATAATTTTTTAATTTAATTATAATATTAAAAATTCATATAATCCCATTGATAAAATTCGTTAGACTAGAATAGTAACTAATCACATGTGGAAGGTCTATAACACACTCCTCAATCCAACCTAGGAAAAATAAATAACAATTGGAACCCATTAAATAACCATTTTTATTAAATTTAATAAAAATCCTTAAATAATTCTATATAACAACATAATTTCAGAAAATAGTCATACAATGATGAGTTTTAACAAGATCAGGACATCCACTATCCATCATACATAGAAGAACATCACATAGGGATGATTACACCATGATACATTCGAATAATAAATGAAACCCTAAGTTGGGTCACCCAAATTTTTAGGGAAGACAAGAGGAAGTTCATGGAGGAAGGATAATGGATATCACTCATCAAAACTTAAAATAAAATGCATCCAAATCACCCCAAAACTGAGGGGGAGTAGAAGTAGAAAAAGGGATGGATCCCCCTTGGTTATCCCGTACATGTGAGGGAGAAGAAAAGATAAGGATAAGGGTATTAAAATAAAAAGGGGAAAAGAGGGTTCCAAAAAAAATTTAAGCCAAAAAGTTTAAAAATTTCAGTTACCACAACATTCCCTACATTTCAGTAGATCCCCACATTTCCACGAATGATCCCAGACATGCCTACAATTTTGGTTAGGGATCCCCCACTCTCTATTTCATACATAAACCTCGACCACCTAAAATTTCCATCACTACACTGAATCCCCCTGTCCCTCATCATTTTCCATTGCACAACCTCTAGGTAAATGGGTGTTTATCCTACCCTTTTTGCATAGGGGAAACCCCTGTCACCACACCTAGACATGGAACCATGGTTTCCAAGATTAATGTTTTACCGAGCTATTTATCCCTGGGAAAACCACTCAAGAACCATTTCTATCCAGGGGTAATAGACTCTAGGTTGGGTGCTTTTCATGGACCTTTCCCATAAGGGAAAGAACTCTGGTGCCATGCCCACTAAAATGCCTAGCACCCTAGTGCTACAACATGGTAGAGTTTCTCAAGAACTATACTCTACCAATGGATCCATTATGGGATCGATATATGAATGTAGATGCTCAATTAAAAGTGGAGGGGGGGGGGTGAATTGTATGTTTATAAACTTTCATTTTTAACCCTAAGGAAAACTATGTTTAACAAAGCTAAACAATGTAAATTCACAAGACCTCTTAGTTCTACAAACATTCCAGGTTCCGAAAATATGGTTCTGAAAATGAAACTTAATAAGAGTTGAAAGAAAAATATTTTACCATAAATTGTATAGAATCTAACTTATTAGACTATACAAAAGAACAAGAAAGTATAAGAAGGTTATACTTTCTTCCTTTATAAAAACACAACAGAATATAAACTCGAAACAAAATAAGTAACAAGTATGAAATCTTTTAACCCAAAGAGTACGGTATCCAAAAACCTTGGATGAGGGTCCCTTGATTTATACTTTCAAGAAAGTCTATATTACTCACACCAGGGTAAGCCCTCGATAAGAATATTGGAATTCATCTCACTATCACCTCAAGACCTCAAACTTTAAGGTAGTCGACACCTCTATCTTTCTATCCACGAAAGTCCTAGAAATTTATGGTAATCGACACCTTTGTCTTTCTATCTCCGAAAGTCCTCAATTATACACAACAGTAATCAGAGTCACATGAAGTAGGTTGAACAAGAAGTTTAGTACACACAAGGCATGAGAGTCTCTCTCTCTAGAAATCTCTTCAACAACATGTAATCTCTATAGTGATCAAGTCAGTTCTCAGTTATTATTGAGCTCGTTCAAATGATCTTCTATTTATAGGCATTTCTCCATGGGCTGGCTCCCTCTTCCAATGGTCATATTTTTCCTTGAATATTAGAGGGACCTATAGATGTGTCACTCAAACAATAGTTAATTAGAAACAGATTGCACGACAATGTTTCATAACTATAACATGGGTAAGTAAAATATGGTTGCTTAACCAAATCCAATTTTTCAAAATCTAAGGAAAAATAAAGTTTAGAATCTAATAAAATAAACCCTTGGAGAATATAAATCTTGGATTTTCGGATTCTATTTTCCAAATGATTTGGAAACCGAATTCTATAGTCTTCAGAATCTGAATTCTAATGAATTCGGAGTCTGAACTCTAAGGAATTTGGAGTCCGAATTCTGAGGAATTATGAGTCAGATTTTAGAGGAATTCAGAATATGAATTATAAGGAATGTGGAATCCAAATTATGAAAAATTCAGAATCATAATTCTGACGAATTCAGAATATGAATTTCATAGAATTCAAAGTTTAAATTTTAGAGAATTGAGAATTTCAATTTTAGAGAATTCAGAGTTATAATTTCAGAGAATTCAGAATCTAAATTTCAATGAATTTAGAGTTTGAATTTTAGTGGTTTTGGAATTTTAATTTTAGAGAATTTGGAGTCTTAATTTAATAGAATTTAGAGTCTGAATTTTAGAGAATTGGGAATCTGAATTTCAGAGAATTCTGAATCTGAATTTCAGAGAATTCAGAATCTTAATTTCAAAGAATTTAGAATCTAAATTTCAGAGAATTCAGAATCTGAATTTCAGAGAATTTAGAATATGAAAACAGAATACTCTATATCTAAGGATTTATAAGATTCCGAGGTTTTAGATGTGAAAGTTATTTTTACACTTTAGAAATAAAACGAGTTATAAATAGAGAAACTATAACATGAAAATTAAAAAAAAGGGAAATGAGAAAATTTCCTTGGGGAAGGAAATTTTTCCTTAATAAGATAAATCATAGGGGAAATACAATTTGTCTTGAGATAGAGTGTTTGAGATTTTCAAAACATAAAGAAATGAAAAAGTCATAAGGAAACCTTATTTACTCAACAATCTCCCCTTTTGGAAAGCAAAAACATCTATATGAGAAATAATATAAGGACTTCAAAATTTTAATGGACTTGAAAATAAAAAATTATCTCCCATTACTTATGGATCAAAGTGAATTCCATTAACCTCTCCTTAGGTTTTGAAATCCCTAAGGATCATATTCTTGATTTCTTGAAAGAGATTTTACAATTTATTGTATACATAAATCTTCATTGATAAGAACTTTTCCTTAGATGAATTCCCACTTAGGGAAATATCTTCTTTACTTAGTATTATTTTTATCATTCCTTTCCCCCCCTTTGTGATTTTGAAAGAGGAATAGAGGAAATGGAAAAATGGTTCCTCAAATATTAGTACAAAAAAATAAAATATATGGAGGACAACTAGAATTTCATTAATATTGTAAGAATTTGTACAAGGAAGAAACTCAACAAAAGATCATAATTGGAAAAAATTATCATTCTTTCTCTTTCGACATCAGATTCTTAAGAATGGTTATCATCTTATTGGAATCCTGGTGATACTCTTCCATATGCTTAATCAGATGATCTTGATCTTTGATTTTTCTTTTCCAAGGCTCTATTGTTTTCTTCTTCAGCCTTAGGAAATTCTTCTTGAGCTTTGAACACTTCTTCTTACTTAACCAGCTTCTCTTTAAATTCTATCATGAGATCCCTCTCCTTATTTCAATTCATGGCTATAGAATTAAGCTTCCCATTCAGATCCCTAACTTCTTAGTTTTGATTAGTCTGTTCAAGAGACATCTTTTCATCAAATCTCTTAGAAATATCATTTTTCTTTCCATCTGTGGTGTTAAAGGAATCTTTGAAATTATCTTGAAATTCATCAAAAGATCTCAGGTCTTCGACAATATTCCTTGACCAACTAGTAATCTTCTTGCACTACCTTTTATGAGACTTATAACCAATGAGAAAGGATTTGAATTCTACCTCAAATCTGAAAAATTTATCCACAATCATTGAGACTGAATCTAATTTATGATTGAAGGAATGTTGAATCAACTGAAACCTCAAATCTATACTTAAAAATAAATTAATAGTACCAACCAGATTTTTCAAAGATTGTACCACAAAGTCATGTCCACGAGAGAATGATTCTGAATCAAAAAGTTTGGTTAGTTAGGATTCTTTTTCTAACTCTTCACCTTTCCTCTTAGATGAAGTACCAACATCTTTCTTTTTTCACTACAAATTTTTTAGGTGTATTGACCAACACATAATTTCCATTATCATCTCTCTAAATTATATCTTCTAGTTTAGGTGATTCATGATCACTATTTGATAACTGATAATTTTTATCTTCCTCAACTTCATCTTTCTGAGCATCAGCCACTTGATCTTCTGGATGAATGAAATCATGATTATTGCTTTCTACTTCAGAAGGTTTGTTTACTTCTTCCTGATCTATATATTTATTCCCTGAATTAATATGTTTTGAGGATTCGTCTTGAGAAGTCTGGATTGATAATTTTATAGAGGGACTTTCTTTATCATGGTAATCTTCAACTTTATTTATGACATCATCAATGTTATCCCCTTCTTATTCTTCTTCTTATTCTATTTCAACTTCCTCTTCTGAAAAAATTTCTTTCTATTGTTCTGGATTCGGAATCACCACATTCTTTCCCAGAGTCTTAGGAAGTGATTCTATCAAAAATGATCCTGGCACTGGGATTTGTTCAGATTCTTTTTCAGCATCCTTTAGAAGTGATTGAACAATTTTAGCCTTCGATAACTTCTTCCTCTGCTTATTTTCTTTCTGTTGCTTCTCAAGGTATTTATCATCCTTTATCTTTTATGATTTTTCCTTAGTATGATCCAAGAAAAAATAGGGATCCCCTTGCTTTTTGTTTTTCTTCTCTTCTCTCCACTTATCCACTACTTCATCACGATAAGCCTTTTGTTTATTTAGATTCGGTGGTGCAGATTGAGTTTCTTTAGACACATGAGTTTTTTTCTTTTTCAGTTCCTTCGCCTTCGTTTTCCTTCCACCCTTCTTGGAAGTATTATCCACTACCAATTTCATTGAAAGAGATTCGATTTTACCTTCTGAAAATTAATCGAAATCTCTAGATTTTCTATTAAAACCAACATTCATCCTTCTTAGAGTATCATCACTCAATGACATTACTTTGATATTCCTTGGCTTAGAACTGCAAGGAATTTTGAATGACTAAAGTCAAAGAACAATATTTTTTGAGAGTATATCTGGATACATGATAATTTGAGACTTTAGATTTCTATTCTTGATATTCTCAATCATAAGAAATATATACTTTACTAGGTTTATATTCCTGAGGTTCACCAAGAAGTCCAGAATATAGATATCACTTTTTTTAGGGTGTCCTTATCCCCTTTTCTCAAAATGAAAAAACCATGGACCCATAACTCAAGAATCCAAAGGTTTGTAAATAAATGAGAAATATTCGGAGTCTTCACTCCTGTTAAACCAAAACAAGCTGGATACTTCTCCTTATAAAAATATCTGGAAGCATCTAGTAATTTGTTAGTATAAAATTCTACTTCTCCTTCATAGGTAATTCCGATCAAACTTGATTATTTTCTGTAAGAAGAAGAATAAGTCTTCCCATATCTCTTGAAAAAAAATATATCTCTCCCTTCTTTATTGAAAAAACTTGATAACTCATAAAATTCAATCAACAGCTCCAGATAGAATGGATCCTGTGCTTTCTGTTTCGATACACTTATGCTCTCCCAGCTATTCACCTTTATATTCTTTGAAATGATAGAGTCATACTTAGCATAAAATTTTAGATCGACCAACCTTTATCGATATATCTATCATTCAAAAATTTTCTTTATAGTCAACATTTATTTCTGATGAGAGGCTTCAACTATCATTCATAAGTAAGGAAACCTGAAGATTTGGAACAACCATAAGTAGGGAGGCAAAACTTCAGCACGCGAAGGATTTGAAGATCGATGTGGGACAACCAACAAGGGGTCCTTATATAGGAATTTAAGGTGACCATTCAACTTCCTTCATTGATAAAATGGTTGAAATAATCTTGATTAGATCTGACATTTGAGATGATAACCAAAGAAGGATTTTGGTAGGTTCTGATCTTTTGAGGGTTTTAACATAAACATTCAGATTTAAGAAAAAGAATGAATCTGAAAAATATAAAACAAAATGAAAATACCAACAAGTAAAAATATGATTATGAAAATTTAAGAAAGGAGAAATACCTTTCATATTTCTTAGCGAAATTATCTATAATGAGAAAAATTATTCTTGAAGAACTTTAGATTTTGAAAAATTTTAAAACAAATTTAAAGAAAAAAATGATTATGAAAAATTGTTTATGAAAATTTGATAACGAAAATTTGACTACAAAAAATTTTGACTAAGAAAAATTTTGACTACGAAATATTTTGACTAAGAAAAATTTTGACTAAGAAAAATTTTGACCATGAAAAAATTTTGACTACGAAAAATATTGACTACAAAAACTTTGGACTATGGAAAATTTTTACTAATAAAAAAATTTGACTACGAAAAATTTTAACTAACAAGAAAATGTACCCCCCTATGAAAAGGTGTTTCTTTATATTAGGAGATAGGTTTTAACAAGAAGCTAAATCCGAAGATTACCTTACAGTAATGATTCTTAAATTTTGTTTAATGACTTAAAATCTATCTAAGGGTAAAGATTTTGTAAAAATATCAGCAAGTTGATCTTGCGTTCTGATAAATTGAAGAATGATATCTTTTTATGTGTGTGATCCCTAAGAAAGTGATGCCTAATATCGATGTGTTTTGAATGAGAGTGAGGTGTAGGGTTTTTACTTAAGGAAATGGAACTAGTATTATTACAAAATATTTATGTTTTGGTAAAACTCATTCCATAGTCTGTGAGTGTGTGTTGCTTCCACAATAGTTGTGTACAACAACTTTCTACTGGTATATATTCTACTTCAGTTGTACAAAGTGCTACTGAGTACTGTTTTTTGCATGACCAAGAAACTAATGAATATCCTAATAAATGAAAAGTTCTGGATGTACTTTTCCTATCCATTCTACATCCACCATAGGTAGCATATGAAAAACTTTTTAAAACAAAATCATTTCCAGAAATATAAAAGTGTCCTAAATCTATGGTTCCCTTTAAGTAGTGATAAATTATTTTCACTAGCTTTAAATGAGATTCCTTCGGATTAGATTGATATTTAGCACATAAGCATACTGAAAACATTAATTCTGGATGACTAGGAGTGAAGTATAGTAGACTTCCTATCATACCTCTAAATGATGTTTGATCCATTAGTTTCCTAGCTTCATCATGATCAAGTGAATTTGAGGTACCAATAGGAGTACTTAAACACTTAGTTTTTTCATATCCATAATTTTTAAGATGATATTTAATATACTTATGTTGGTATATATAAATTGCTCGTGGTTTTTGAGAAATTTGAAAACCAAGAAAAAATGTTAACTCACCCATCATACTCATTTCAAAATCATATTTCATTAGATTCACAAACGAATCAGTTAAAGATTGATGAGTTGAACCAAATATAATGTCATCAATATAAATTTGAACAATCAATTTTTTTTCTTATATTTCATTATAAAAAAAGTTGTATCAACATTTACTTTAATGTAATTTTTTTGTAACAAATATCCTCTAGTCCTGTCATACGAGGATCTAGTGGATTGTTTAAATCCATATAAATCTTTGGTAAGTTTGAAAACATGTTCTAAATGTTTTGTATCTTCAAAACTAAAATGTTGTTCAAAAAAACTTCCTCTCAAACATAACCCTTAAGGAAATAACATTTAACATCCATTTGGAAAAGTTTGAAATTAATGAATGCTGCAAAGGCAAGTATAATATGGGTAGATTCAATTCTAGCTACTGGATTATAGGTTTCTTCATAGTCTATTCCTTCTTGTTGATTATAGACTTTAGCAACTAATATAGCTTTATTTCTTACTATGATTCCACTTTCATTACACTTATTTCTGAAGACCCATTTTACTCTAATAACCGATGTTTCCTTAGGTCTTTCAACCAAGGTCTAGACTTTATTTATTTCAAATTCATTTAGCTCATCTTACATAGCTTTTATCTAATCATCCTCACCTAAAGCTTCATCAGTGCTTTCAAGTTATAATTGAGAAAGGAATGCTAGATGTTATAATTCATTTCTTAAGGAACTTCTAGTCCTTACAGGTTGATTTACATCACCAATTATGCTATCATTGGGATTATTCTTAAGAAACAACTGATTTGGGTTTTGTAAAACCTGTTCATCAACATATGGTAGAAAATATTCTGAGGTAAATGTTTCAAAGATATTTTCTTGAACATTTTCCTTATCCGAAAGATATTCTATAAAGGGTTGATAATCATATTTTGAAAACACATATGAAGATGTAGATTGAGGTTGTTTAAAAACAAAGAGACCAATTTCATCAAATTTGACATGTACTGTTTCTTCAACAGTACAAGTGTTTTTATTGAAAACTCTATAAGCCTTGGAAGTTGTGGAGTAGCCTAGAAAAATTACTTCCTCAAATTTTTGTGCAAATTTATATAAATTATCTTTAGTATTAAGAATGAATACTTTGAAACCAAATACCTTGAAGTAGGAAAGTCTAGGTTTCTACCATTCTGTAAATAATAATTGGTTTTATTAATAAAAGGTCTAATTAAAACATGATTTATAGTATAAAAAGCATTACTTATAGCTATATCCCAAAAGTGTTTGGCTATTGAATATTAACTCAACATGGTTCTTGTTTTTTCTTGAAGAACTTAGATTCTTATTTTAACAACACCATTTTCTTGAGAGGTCTTGGTGTAGAGAAGTTATGACTAATGCCTTTTCTACTACAAAAGGTTTCAAAATCAGAATTTTGAAATTCTCTTCCATGATCACTATGAATAGTTATCAATGGAAAGTTTTTCTCACTTCTAACCTGGGATCAAATGATTTTAAAATAAAAAAAGATTTATATTTCTTTTCTAGAAAATTGACCCACGTAAATCTAGTGTAATCATCAACTAAGAAAAATACATAATATTTTCCTCCATTGCTTCCAGTTTGTGTTGGACCAAAAAGATCCATATGAACTATCTGTAATGCATCAATAGTTGAGACTTCATCGATTAATTTAAAACTTGATTTATGTTTCTTTCCATATTGACAAGGATAAAAAACTTTTTAAAAATCAAATCTAAGATCCGATATATCCTTAACTAGTATTTTCTTAGAGAGTTTTCATAGGTTCCTAAGGTTAAATTTTCGTAACCATCGATTACAGAACCAAAAATGATCTTCCATTGCACTAAGAAAAGGTAGATCTTGGATCCTAAGTTCTTGTATATTTAGTGTGTATAAATTCTCTTTCATATGGGTAGAAAGAATAGAATCCTCCTTGGAATTGTGTACTAATCACTTTTAATTCCAAAAATTCACAAGTTAACGTTCATCAAATAATTGAATTATGCTAATAAGGCTGTGTTTGAGACCTTTAACAAATAAAACATTTGAAATCAAAGTTTTTCTGAGAAGAACAATGTTACCAATACCAATAATTTATCCCTTAGCATTATATCTAAAAGCCACTTTTCCTCCTTTCATCTTGATAATCTTTTCAAAGAAGTTTTGTTACCAGTAATGTGCCAAGAACATCCAATATCCATGTAACAAGTGTTTCTATTGGTAATTTCTTTATTTTCCTAAAAATAAGAGTGTCAGACTTTCAGAACCCAAACTTTCTTGGATCTGGAAACTTCAGAAAGCAAAATTTTAGGAATCCACATTTTCTTAGAAAAATAATCTTTATGAAAACCTAAAGACTGAGTTTTTTTTAGAGAATTTTATTTCCCCAATGTCAACCACACTGATATTTAGTGTATAATAGAGCACTTTGTGGAAAAAATAATTATTACTAAAAAACAATTTAAAATGAGTATAACCAAATCCAGAATTATTTCTTAAAGGTTGAATTTGGTAATACATCTTATCAAAGTTTTCTTCACCTAAGGTAAAGTTTGACAAACACTTCCTGAAGGAAAATATTTCTAACTTTAGTTTAATAAATAAGTTTTAATCCAAAAATACATTAGTTTTTTCACAAGAGTATGTCTCTAAAATATTTTTCTAAGAAATTAATTTTTCTAGATCCTTAGAAAATTTATCCTTCTTAGAATTAACTTCTTCAAGGTTTTTTGAAATACTTTCATTTTCATAAATTTTTTTATCAGGATATTCAAAAAGATATGATACTTCTTTAGTAAGAATAGAAATTCTATAATTCCTCTTATCAGGTTTTTTCTTGAGTTTAGAGTTTTCATTCCCAAAAATATTAACAAACCTAGAAACTTCTTTATAAGTAGGAAATGTATTATCTTCATCAGAAGAAGATTATTCATATGAGGATTCATAATATTTATTATCAATATAATTTTCATTTAAGGAAACGTTGGTTATAGATTCAGCATTGTGTACCTTGTCTATAAGATAACGATTTTCAATGGGTAATCTGGCTAGTAAACCAAGATTCTTATAACTAGAAAATTTATACTCTAAGGTTTCATCAAAAGAGTCCCCACCACTGGAACTCCAGTTGTCATTATATTTAAAAACCTTCCTAGATTTATCTTTGTAGTTCTTATTTATATTCCTCTCATAATTCTTTTCTTTTCTATCCATTTTCTTAAGAATATAACAATCTGGCCTTATATTCCCTGCTCTTTTTCATTCATAACAAGTGAATTCAGATTATTTCTTGTATTTTCTTTCTTTCTTCTTAAATAGATTATGAAAGTATTTCTTCCCAACTATATTGTTCATCCTTTTAAGAATATTATCTAGCTCATTCTCAGAATTTTCACTTTCTCTTGATTCAGATAAAACACTGACTTTCTTAGACTTGGATCTTGTAACCCTTTCAGGAGTCTTGAATTTAGTAGTAAAGCCTACACTTCCATTACCATTCTTATTCTTATTCAAATCACCATCTCTTTTCATTTTGGTGTCATGTTGAACATGAGTACCAAAAATCTCATCAAGAGTAATTTGAGATATTTTCCTTTTCTCATAAATAACTGTTCTCTTAGATTCCCACCCATTAAGCATGATTTCTATAATCATTTCCACAAGTGCCTCATTATCTAAACCTTTCCCACCCATGGATTGTAAAATGTTAACAATAGTCATAAACCTTTATTGTACCTTACACACTGGTTCTCCATAAGAAAATAGAAATCTATGATACTCTTCTCTAAGCATAGCTCTTCTATTTTCTATAACTTTGAATGTCCCAAAATGAGTAACCTCTAATTTCTTCCAAATAAAATTTTTTGCTTCACAAGAAGAAATTTGACTATATATATTTCTGGCCATGGAACACAATAAAGTATTGTTTACCTTGTAGTTTAGTTGATATTATTACTTTTATTGATTTGTAAAATTTGTGACTTTCTTATCAGGAATCTTGTAATCTCTAGTAATCATAACAATGTTTTTTACTCTAGTATTAACCAAAAAAGTCTTCATACGATCTCTCTAATATTCATAATCATTCCCATAAAATATAGGTGGTTTAGTAGGATTTAGATTCCCATCTTTTATGATTCTTGTTATAAAAATTATGAGATATAAATATCCATCTAATGTTATTTCTTTCTTGAGGTTTATGATTTAAAGTTAAAGTGGTATGGTTTTTACATTAACATTTATTATTAATCCAGATTTTTTATGATTATGTTTCTGAAGATGAAATATTATGATCCATATCTTAAAAAAATTAATTTTATTCTCCTATTTTTATTTTTATAGAATACATTTTTTCATTTACTTTTTATATCTTTATATACTCAAGAGATCAAATGTTTTTTTAAAAAAATATGGACTTTATTTCTCTCTTGAGTCGAAAATCCTTTTACTTCCATTTCAATTTTTTTTTTAAAATATTTTCAAGAATTTTTTCAATATTCTCCAATGATTTCTTAAATTCATTTTAACCATGTTTTAATTTTTTTAAAAATGGTTTAAAATGAATCTTATTATTATTTTCTGAATGAGTTACTTTTCAATTTTTACTGAAAATTTGAAAGGAATATTTTTTTTACCATACCTGGACTAATTTTTTTTTCAACTCATCAGATTTAGGAAGAGTACCTGAGGTAAATGGATAAGAAGGGTAAGAAGACCATGATTGATACAGATGGATTTATCACGCCAAATCCTAAGAAAACTAGAAAAAGGAGGGACTATTCACAGATACAGAGAACTATGGAGACACGCTCATTTAGTGTCCCCAAAGATAATGTTGAACCTGTTAAAAACTTAGTAGCTGACAACTCAAATGACGAATCCCTGAAATGCTTAGAAGAGACGTAGGTTGAACCATTGCTATATGAACTAGAGAAATATAACAAGGAAACATTTCCTGTGTATAGAGATGCCTATCGGATTTATGAGAAGGATGAAATCAGTGATGAAATTGAAGCTTGGTTGGAGGAGCAGGATGAAATTGTACATAGGAAATATCTTCTTAATCAGATTTCCACTGACACATATCTTGATATTAGAAAAAAGATGTTCATAAGAATGGTTGGTGAATACAAAAAGAATCCCAACTTTATATTTAGGGATATTCCTTGGGCTTAATCCTTATGATTTTTCTTGCTTCTACAATTCTCCTCATTCTGAGATATGTTAATATTGGATTTATTGGCTGGATTATCATGTCACAGGCCTGTGTGGTCGACCTCTTTGCATCAGTGAAACATTATGGGATTTCTGCTGGTTGTTGGAGATTTATATCTCCTGTACTTGTGATGATGCTAAATGACTCTTCTCTCACCTAATTGAATCATGTATGGACCTGATTTGACAGGTTATGGATTTTTCTTGATATGTTTTTATACATTGTATACTATATTCTTTCCAGCATTCTGGATGGAAATTGATTGAATGGATTTCTGTTTGTACCGTAATGAATTCTGCTGTCCAGTCCTGAAGAATGCTGCTTGGAAAAATCTCTGATGGATTATTCCCATCTCATGGCTATCCATAATGTACACCACCTTTAATGCTATTTAAGGATTTATTTCAGGCCATAGGTGCACAATGGTGATATCTTACTGGAGCTTCATTTTCAGTAATCCAATGATCAAATGGAGGATCCTTGATTCAAGGTTCTTCACACTGGGAATCTCTTGTTGGCTATTTTCATTGGTTGCTTGGATACTCATGGGTCCGTTTCTTTGTATCCTGGATACTTCCCTGCTGGTGCATGTTCTTTGCACCCCGTACTTTTATTGCAACTCTTTTGATTTTAATAAATTCCTCTTGGGGCATGAACTAGGAAACTATTTCATGTCACCACTTTTCTCAAAACAAAAAACAAAATTTCACACCATTATGACCCATAAATTATTTTAAAATTCCTATAAAAATTTTCAATTTCATTTTCAAGGAAAATGTTTTCCATTATATTTTGGAAATTATTTTATTTTAAACAAGTGATTTCAAATTGGAAATGATATTTTTCTCAAGAAATGTTTTAATATATGTTTCAAAATAATTTTCTATATAAGATGACATCTTTTGATGTTACATATGCTTTACTGGGGGTGTAATACAATGATACCATATTATTTATATTGGTGGTTTATTATCATGATTATGATGTTTTAATGGAACGTATTTATTTTCCATTGGTTATGCTATGATGAAATGTTTGTAAAAACCGTTTCCTTTTCACAGGTTATGATATGATGAATGTTTTACAACATTATGAAAATCTTATGAATTTTTTTCATTATGTGAAAGGGGGAATAATTATATGTCTCTTAAATTCATTGGGTAATGATTAATGTTATATGATCTCAAAGGGCATACAAGAGGTTATCCCATTCCCAAAATAGGGTACAAAAGAGGTTATCCTAAGCCCCAGAGAGGGAAGATGGGAGGTTGTACCAAGAAAGGTAGTCAAAATCGAGAGTCTAATCAGAATCGTTCGATGTTAGTAAACTCGACTCACAAACTCGACTCATAGTCACGTAAGAGTCTACTTCAACCCGATCCTCAATATCATACTGCACCCACTTAAAGAAATTGGATAACATCACTTGACTTTGAAATTTATATTATCACAAAAGGAAAAAAACCAAGAAATATATATTGACATCAATTCATATTTCAAAACCGACTAAAATCATGCCAATGACAATTAAAATCAGGAAATTCCAAACCAATAATTCACATCAGTTAATATAAAATCCCAATATAGACCATCAATTCAAATTAAAATCATCCACAACAAATATAAAATTAATAATTAACTAAATTATAAAAAAATAGATAAAGAAATCCAAAATTAATGTGTACAACACAAAAAATAACCATGAGGAGAAGCACTGATGATTTGGGGAAGCAACGACGAAGAAGTGTCGAAGTAGAGGTGAAGCCAAAATCAGCATTGGAGGGAAGTCGATGCAGTTCAGGGGAAGAATATGCGATGTGAGGTCGATGGTATTCACTCTCTAGTGTGATGCAAGGATGATTTTCGTCACTCCCTTGTGTGATTAAAAATCAAACGAGTGGCTGTAGCCTTTAAGTTTGATTGTGGTTGATTTGTGTCGTACAAAGCACTGCTAGGTAGAGAAGAAGACTAGGGAGCGAGGTAGGAAGTACAAAGAGGGGAAGAAAAGGAAATTCTAAACCCTAGGAAATGATACTACCAGAGGAGAATAAAAGAATAGTAGGGTGTAAAGTAAAAAACATATATAGGGGAAGAACATGAATTTGAAACCCTAAGAAAAGGCATACTACACATCATGTTGGCTTAAATCATCCATGAATCTTCGATTAAAAAAACTTACTCATTTGATGTGGTGAGTCTAAGGGCATCAATGAGTTTATCCCAAGTTTGTGGTGTTGCAAAGAAGTTTTCTCAAAAACTAATCCTCAGGAAAGTTGAAACAGAGGGGATGACTGAATTTTTATACTCGTACTATTTTACAAGTTGGTTCGCAATTTTAACTACCTTGGTCCCAATCCCAAAGCATTTACAGAAGTGGGTTTTCCAATCCAATTTTTTTGAAAGTCTTTATGGATAACCTTGACATAATACTTTATATTCTTATGTGTATTATAAAAATTTATTTCTTTTTTCAATTTTATATTCTCATGGATTATATTTTTTGATTCCATTATGATTCATGTCTTATGAACTACCAATATTTATGAGATGACTTAAGTTAATGATAGGTGATATATAGGGTATGGTTTTAAAATGTTATTATCATATTCTCATACCCTTATGCTCATGGTATATTGATATCTACTTAATTTACCCTGACTAAGAATTTGAGATCACCCTTCACATGATTCCTTTCAATAACTTATGAAGAAAGATATTATGTATGATATGTCTAATTAGGGTGATAATTATAAAGAACTTAGTGGTAGATGATGTAGTTAACTTATGAATCTTCTTTATATGTATCTTTGTTTTAAATGGTAATATTACTATACAATTATAATGTGGATAATTATGTTATGTAATGAATATTTATCTATTAAGATGTAATATCTGTGTATGAAAATTATGTGTCACAAAAAGTATGATTTCCATAGTAAACAAGAAATTATGACAAAAAAAAATATATCAAGTGTTTCATAATAATATGCCTCCATTACCTACATTTTTTAGGTCCCTATATTCTTAATTCCTAATGGATACAAGGATTTCCTAATGGGCATCATGTAGGAGATGGATTATAATTCTATTTCCCCTTATGTCCACTTTGAGTTCCATCATGTCTGCCATTTGGGAGGCCCATGGTCCTTTTGCTACCTTAGTCATGAGGTTCTATATACTATTATAACCAAACTGACCTCAAATACATGTAAATTTAGGTAATCATGATCCATATGACATTTTCCTCCATGGGAATATAAAATCCAATCTCTTAGCTGGTTATATCCTCTATGAGAATCTTCTAACACTAACCATTGAGACTGGGATCACACATGTGTATATATCTAATGTCATGACCCTAATGCCTACCATAATTTAGCTATATATGATGAATCTACTCCTATATAGTCTATAAATTTTCCCAAAATAGGTTGTCTCTTTACTAATTTAATGAAACACATTCTTACGGGTAGTTAAATTCAAAGGGAATTTGAATTTTTCATCCTAGAGTCTGTAAAGTTTCAAGAATTGGTCTTCAAATAAATTTTATAATGTTTAAAACTGCTCTAAGAGATTTTTTTGATGTATTGAAAGTCTATAAAGGTGGTTCAGGTGGTTGGGAAAATGTTAGAGCATGGCCATGGTGGAAAAATCTTGACCAATATCATCATTGTAGCCTAATGAGCGTGGTTTCACCACAAGGAGGTGCTTATAGGGAGAGTCTCATGCTACCACTGGTGATATACATGGTAGCCTAAGTATTGTACCATTTTTGGAGCTCATGTGATGATATGTTTCAAAGTAAAACATGTTTTTTATGGTTTTTCTATATCATAAGGTATATACCACAGAGAAGAAAAAACAAGTATTTTTTTACTTTATGAGATTTCCTAAGAAAGAGAGGATTATGCCACATCCTGAGGGGATGCACCATGAAGGTTTCTCTAGGGTTAGGTGTTTTATTCTAGACTAAGGGATTCATCATGGAGGGTCCTCAATAGGAAAAGGATTTGGGATTTATTAGGATGATTCTCACATTATAGTGGATGCATTGTTTCAGAAAATCTACTTGAGGGTAGGTCTTTTCACTAAAACCTATTGGATTGTTTCATAAGGAAACCCTATGTTAGGTTCTTTACATCTTGTAACTTATGGGAAACTATATAAAATGACTTATAAATTTTTTTATAAGTGGTATACTGTTAATTTACCATTTTATCCCTTCCATTTTAGGTTAATGGCCATTATAGAGTTGTCCATTTAAACCAGTTTCTTCCACTCCCCTTATTTAACCCCCCTTAGAGAGGTTAATTGATTAGTGATTTGAAGATATATTTCAAGTGAATTCTTCCTTCGTTTCCAACTGTAAATTTTCCTCTTTACTAGACCTATGTCTTTTGATGATTTTGGGAAAGGGGTTAGCTCTAATTTCATTGGATCATGGTAGAATCAATCATTAATGATAGGGATATTGGTCAAATTGGTTAGAAGAGATCCAAAAATAATTAATGCATATGGTTTATGTGGTTTCAAAGGCGCGACATTGAATGGTTATTTTTTTTAAATATTATGATTCTTTGTATTAAATTAATTAAATAATGAAAAATTGTTATAATTAATTATTTTTATGTCATGGATTGAGATATGAGCTTGTGTGTTGATAGAATCTTTGGTGAGACATGGATGGAAATGGCTGAGGATGGGTAGAGCATCATGAGGATATTGTATCCTTGTTTAAGGTAAGTGGTCCCTATAATACAAAACCATATTCCTATTATACAAGATTAAATACTTTCTTGTGTGTTACACAATTAACTATAAAGGGATAAGGGACAAGTGAACTATAAGTTAATATAAAGAATGAAATCAAGAATTTTTTAGTTGGATCAATTTAACTTTTTCACTTATGACATTTTAGGATCACCCAACAATTATGAAAGCAAGGGGAAAACGTAATAATTGATGTTGTGAGAGATCATGGGAAGTGTCCTATCTCAAAATAATCCATGGGGTTTCTTGGACAGTTCCCTTGGACTTGTTGGGAAGGAATGAGAGGATTAGTCCTAGTGGAAATCATACATCTCATGCTTATGATAGAACACGCTTTTGAAGGTGTTTTGAGTTTTGGAGAATTACATGAATGGGGTGAGTCATCCTATTATTGAGGAGGTGTGTCACAAAGGGTTTCCTCTAGGTGATGGCCATATTTTTTCATATGAAAGTGATGTGGGGTGAAACCCAATTAAGTGTTATGATACTATTAGTGGATGAGGAATAAGACCATCCTATTGAGGCTAGGTTTATACTGAACCTATGATCTTAGAGAACATCATTGGGTATTCGATATGGCCGAGTTCCAATGATGAAATACTAGATTGGGATAAAGGACTGTAGTGGACTCCCTCAGGGGTTTGATAAAACTGAATTTGGTTTTAGCGTGGTATTAATGTATGAAAAAGATAATACCGAGGAGATTATCCAGTGATGATAAGAAAGCATTTATACATGTTAAAGATCTAGAGATAGGTCTTGAGTGAACATCATCTTGGTGAAGAGATGGTGATCTTATGAGACAGGCTGTGTACACAATTTATTATTGCATGCATTCACTTAGTTTCGTGATACAAGATGATGGGAATAGATTTTTTTCCTCTCAATGAGTGATAGGGAGCTGGTGGGACCCTATAATGAGTTATAAGGTAGTGTTCAAGTTGTGAAATGATATCGGACCCTTTCTGGAGGGATAAGTTAGTGGTTAGTATAATGGAATCACCTTGAGTGGGAAAGTGTTTGTAAAAACTACCATGAGTGAGAAGGTTGGTCCAGGTTATGTTGTGATATTGGACCCTACCTTGAGTGATATGGTAGTGGATAGGAAAATGGGCTCACCTTGAGTGAGAAGGTACTGGATGAACCCTGACTTTAAGACAATGTAGTGGTTAGGTTGTGATGTGATACAAGACCCTTCCTTAAGTGATAGATTTGTGGTCAATATAATGGTCACACAATTTGTGTGAAGGTGTTGGTTGAACCCTACCTTAATTTATAAGGTATTCAATTGTTTTTGGTGTGATATTGGGTCCTATCATGAGCGATAAGGTAGTGTTCAATATGATGTCCTCACCATGAGTGAGAAGGTGTTGGCAGGGATCACCTTGTCTGAGAAGGATAATAAAATTGTGATGTGATGTGATGTGAGATATATATAATAATCCCTATCATTATTGATAAGATAGTGGTTGGGATGTGGTTGTTGGCCTCACCTTCTGTGAGAAGGTGTTGGTGGTACCACCTTGAGTGAGAAGGGGAGACCAACACTTGAATGCGAGGTGCTACTCCAAGAGAGAGGGATATGGTCTGGATGTGGTAAGATATCATACATTTTATCTTCATGTATGTTTTGAGATATGATATAGGACTCTACCCAACATCTTCAAGTAGTGATCAGGACTTGGGGGCATCCTTCCATGAGTCTTTAAGTATGGGTTGGGGTTTGTGTCATGAGGTGATTGGTTATGATATAGACCGAAGCAGGTATGGTCATGTGTTATATTGACCCAGTTAGCACACAAATAACCAAAGTGAATATTTATTCTATATCATTTCTTTTCCTTTTTCATACATGAATATGACAATGTATATTAGGGTCACTTTTTTGTGACCCTACAAAGATGTATTTTTTAGACCCTAAATAGAAACTATGATGAACATGTAGACCTTATATCTATTTTACATGTTTGAGAATATGTTTTGATATGGATTGATATAGGGTATCTCAATCGAGTATTGGATATTATAATTGAAGTGAGACTCAAGGATGGAAATAGGGCCTTTTTTTACTTTTATATGCAATCAGCCTAGTGGGCGATCAATGGGGTGTTTTCTGTATGAATTACACATTAATTTTTTATAAGTTTATTCTTTTTTATTGATTTTGTTTCGTATAATTATTTAATGTGTATGATATCTTGTTATTTATTTAATAATGATGGTTTTTATATCAAGTTCATAGTCACCCTATTGTATAATTTAGTCCGGCTCTCTTTTTCAATAGCCTTTAACATATTTGCGTGCACTATAGGGCACACCAATAGAGGTAATGATGAGTGGTATATGGATGTGGAATAAAAAAGTGTCATCAGAATATATTTTCTATTTACTTGATATTTTAGATATGTTAGATAAGGAATAGGGACATGCCATATCTTTTTACAGGCCTCATACTTGTGAGTCATAAACACAGTTTCAGTGGGAATTCTGGTTTACCAGGTTAAAAAATTTATGTTCTTCATTTTTTTATTTTGGTTAAGATTCTTATTCAAATATGATATAGTATTGGTTTATTTTATTTATGGTTTCGGATCTTGTCCAGTAGTTCAAAGAGGACAATATACATGCATCCTATTTGTAATGTAAGATTCACATTACATACATATGATTTTGTGTGATTATTTTGACTAAATATAAGAGGTTCAATTTAAAGTTTCAAGAAGAACTTATATGAAATTTTACCATATAATTTGTCTGTGTAATTATACATAGCTTAACCATGTTATTTTCTTTATTATGGTAGTTTATGTTGATCTTATGGTGGGATGTTCTACAGGGATAACTATAATCTCCCTTCATGGAAGGTATGTATAGTAACCTAATTTGGGATAAGTTAGGAATTTGATGATTTCTTGATGAACCATGGTGTTTTGATTCAAGGGTGTCATACCTAAGGGATGATCTAAGGATATGAATAGGTTACCTTGAGTATGTGGATACCCTATCCTTGATACTATAAGTTGGTAGGGTTTAGAGGGTTGGATGAGTTTTATATCTGACCCTAATTATTATAGATGTGATTTTAAGTTGTTCAATGGAAGTTTGGATAAATGATTGTGGTTTTTTAATGGATCTTGAGTATTGTGTGATCATGTGGTTTTACTTGGAATTAGTTAGATAACACAAGCCTATTGAAATAATGCATTTAGGGGATTTTAGCTAGATGTAAATGAAATTCTAAGGAATGCATGGTAAGTGGTTCAGAAACACGATCCTAGGTTTAATGGGATAGGAATCATTAGTGTAAGAGTTTGGTTATGAGATTTAGGGTATAGGAGTGTGGGACTCTTTGGGTTTGAATGAGATTAATGTGTTTAGTGAGTGAAAACCTATAAGAGGGTTATGAGAGGTCCACTCTTCCTTGGGGGAGGAGAGTGATAACTGGAATGTATTTTCATGAAAAAAATATCAATGTGTGAGGGAAAGTGTGTACTAGTTATACACGACGCTAGTTGGGTTTTGGATCTATGAGTGGCCTTTTATGGGTCAAGTAATTATGAATTCAGTTAGGCCCTTTTGGGTATAAAACATAGAGTTTTTATGAGGTTGAAAGGTGTTTCCTTGATTATATATGATGACATCAGGGATGGATCAGATTATTGTGGTATGGTTAGTTTGAGTTTCTTCCTTGATATGGTTTTTAGGATATGATGAGCATGGATTAGAAAGAGTGACAAAAATATGAATATGGAGTCTTCTAGGCATCATGATTAAGGATAGATATAAGAGAATCCAAATGGTAGCACATACACTATTGGATATTAGAGGGTATGCCCCTCATCATGATTTGGTTTTGTAGGCTGTTGAGGATTATGTTCTTGGTAATCCATGAATTGATATCTATTGTTTTTTTATGTTATCACTTGATTATATTTAGGGAGGTAATGACCAATAATTGATTTTGTTAATGGAAAAGACCTGGTCTATAGAGATCCAGAATTTTGGTTTAATAGAGTGATGATAATAATATTTCAATCATGGGTAGAATTATATTGGTCACAAGTTCACTACCCTTATGTTGGAAGGATTGTGAATGTGAGGATATTGGTTCATGGATATCATATTTGAACCCAAAATTCCAACATGAAGGTAAATGAAATTATATCTCATTACTTGGAAAATATCAAATCTAAGAATTAGAAGTGGCATCTAATAAAATTAAAGTGTTAAGATCAGTCTCCATATTGGATTTGGTGTGATTCAAGAGTGTATAATATTAGAGGCATGATGGTTCTCATAGAGAGAGTGATAAATTCTGAGGTTGGGTGAGGATGAAACCATGGAATTACACTGAGTGTTGGGTTTGGAATTTGATGTGAAAAATGGATGATTCAGGATGAATCCATAGAGTAAGATATCATGTTAGGGAGATGCCATGTTATGTCAGTGGGTGAGCCATGAATTTTGGGACATGTCAACTAGAGGAGGACCAATTATCATTCTTTATAGAATTAGTTTTAGTGATGTGTAACCCATATTGAGTGCATTAATATACTATAGGAAACATGTTATTGGTAGGAGATTTCTATTAGGGTGAGCACCATGATCTGGAATCAACTTTTTAGGTGGTGTATTGTAATGAGATGTACCATAATATTATAGATCAATTGGTTGATAAAAATTTAGTGAATTGGGATAGGTAGGTGTAGTTGATAATATTATTAGTGTTGGTGATATAAATAATTGGGTAGCTTTACATTTTCTATTGCGCATACCTTGATGCTAGGAGTTTCATAATGGAAGTGTGTTTGGAATTTGAGGATAAAACTCCATGATTTTATGGAGAATTGATGATTTATATAGGTTATAAATGATGTTTTTAGGATTACATAAAATTATTTAGGATGATAAGAATTATAGTGTGGATTTTATAACTATCTATATCATTACGGGTTGTGAAATTTTGAGGTAATTTTATTTTTTGTTTCTAGAGTTGGGAAAATTTTGAGAATTTGGATTCAGGTAATACTTTTGAGAGTTATAACATCTCTTGGAGATGTTTTTAGATGTGTTAAGAGGCATAGAAGGTGTTTCAGGTGTGTGGGTGATGGTTGAGGTAAATTTAGGTTGGCCATATAGAAAAATTATGTTGCAAGAGGAAGGCCATTCCATACTCGGAGGGAATTCCGGTGTGAAGAATATCTTGTGTTGGATTTCTATAGTGGAAAAACTTATGTATTAGATCCAAAACATAGTAAGTGTGGTTTAAAACATCATAAAGTGTAACATCATAAGTATATATCCAGGATAACATCCAAGAAAACATAACATTGGATAAACTCTATCGTAATCTTCTTATGATCATGCCAACCACCATCATAATGTAGTGTTCTTAGGGAACACCTGATTGACCCTCCTCTTAGGCATCTGTACCAATCCTAAGGGGCATTTCAATTGGTATTAGATTTGATATTCCCTCTGGCTAGATCAAAATTTTACTTACCCTAGTTTTTTTTATCAAAATTAGATTAACTATATATTTGAGTTTTTTTAATACTAATATCATATCAATAATTCTATATATACTCTTACTGAACTAGAATATGTAGTTTTGGCCAATAAGTTATAAAATTAAAAAAATAAAGCTGTAAGGAAACTATGAAATGTCTCAGAGAATAAGGATGAATCACTATTAGATAAAGGTAATCAAAGTAGTAATTATTTATCAAAATATTTTTCTTGTTATTCCTCTAGATAATCAAGTACAATATGTGAAGTGTATGATGTGATAAAAATAGTTTAATACTTCTACTCTTAATTTGGATATTTTTTGAAGAATGTTCCTACTTAGGTTTTATCACACATTCTAATATTTATCAAGAAATTATTTTATGATAAATCAAAAATAGGGGAAGAAGTTGATTCTATGGAAGGGTAATTTTCTAAAAAATATGGTCGA
Source organism: Viscum album (assembly GCA_963277665.1). NCBI lineage: Eukaryota > Viridiplantae > Streptophyta > Magnoliopsida > Santalales > Viscaceae > Viscum > Viscum album. The sequence continues at coordinate 447,523,693 of OY728142.1, forward strand.
TACAAAAATTTCATAATTGGTAAAATCCAAGGGATAAATAGTTTGAATTTTTAATTATAACATGTCTTTGATTGATAATAAGATGTAAATAATAGTTATTTAGAAGTATGTTTTTAATGTTTATATAATGGAATATTTTTATGCATTATCAATTTTTTATAACGTTGTTGTGAGTTTCAAGGATTATCAGTTATATGTGAAAGAAAAAAGTGTTAAAAATCTAGATATCTTACTTTAAGAAATGATCAATATGCAATAGGATCAAGATGGGAAGTTGAAATTTGAATAGGAAGGATGTAATAGATTAGAAGAAGATGAGAAAAATTTTCTCAACATGAAATGTATTGATTTTGAGATAAAATTAGAAAATATAGAAGAGGAAAAGACTAAAAATTTATAAAAACTGGACAAATGGTGTAATGCTATAAAAAATTGAGAAGTAATTATTACATCTAATAATACTAAAAATGGTCTAATGACTAGTGTGAGATCTAATGGAGAATATTTCACGTCATGATTATGGGAAAATTTTCCCATATTCTAATTCATTAAGTTAAAATTGAATCTATTTTTGGAGTGTATAAAAAATATAATTATTTGAAAATATTAAAGGGAAAAATGGCTAAGAAATTCACCACTTATTATTGGTTGAATTTATTAATGTATAAGGAAATCATATCTCTGAAACAATTACATAACTATGGTGTTGGTACCCAAAAAATAAAAAAATTTAAGATCTTGAAAACATAGACTATAATCACCTAAAATGAAAATTAATAGATTTATTGGGAGATGTTAGTGATGTTTGAGATTTCGGAATAAGGATATTGACATTTCAATTAGTGGATATTAAAGAATTCCTTAAGTAAGTATTGGAAAAGTTAAAATATGGAATAAACATAATGGATGAAATCATTCCAAAAATAAGGGGAATCTATAAATGAAAAACATAATTGAAAAAATTGTAAATTTATATGAATAGTCCAGCAAATTTATACATTTATATGAGTCATTTTTTATATACCATCCTAACATGTCTCTCTTTCTGATGTGAAAAGTATTACACTACAACAGGTTAATAATCAAATAATAATAAGAAATTAAACCTTATGAAATAAATTTATGAAGAAGTCTGTTGAAAAATACAATCCCAATAAGTCAATGAAGAAAGGTGATCTGAGTTTAAAACAAATTGGGAAGGAATACTTATATTGTGGTAATAGTGGCTACATCATGTACCATTAAAATATTCCCATGAATCTCAATTAAAAGGTGATAATGATGAAATCTGAAAGTGAATCCATCTTGGAGAGGAAGAATATAAAATGATTACTAGTTCATACTTTTGATGAAAAATTCAAGAGGTTTCCCAAATAGGGTGACTGTAATGGTGGTAAAGAATTGTGCAAATGGTAAAAAAATGAAGGTCATAGAGATTTTAAATATATGACTAGGATACCCAGTCAGAAGGAGACGATATTATATAAGGGAAAGACAACACTGATTCCATATACCAGAAGGGATTTAGTGAAGAGGGATTCCACATATAAAATTAAGCAAGGCCTTGGACAATATGATATATTTGTCACATGTCCAGATCAACTGGAAGAGTCTAAAATGTTAGATAAGTCATCAAAAACTGAAACTTTTTTTCTAGATTAACAAAATAATGTTGTTCGAGTAAATAAGAAAGTTGATAATTTATATAAAATTTTGATTCCCAATGAATTAAAGATCTAGAAAGTGAATAATCAATCAATCAAGAAGAAAATTATACACTTTATAGATTCAAGGAAAAGTGACACATGGTTGGGAAACAAGTCTCAACCCCATTTCTTCAAATAAAGAGTAGATTAAGACCCAAAATTTTCCCACATTTTGGAGGTTGTTCTTTGCATATGAAATTAAAGCTGAAGTTAAAATGATGTAATTATTAATAGGGAACTAAATATTATTTGATATTTATTTTTATTTGATATCAGAAATAAACTGATATCAAGATTATTTAGATCATGTTTTTCAATTCCATTGTGATGTGTGGAGAGTATCCATTGAGGGGGAGATATTAAAGATGTATATACTGGTATATATTTTTTATTTTTATATAAATATATAATTCAAGATTGCCTCAACATAGGATGAAATTTGAGGTGTGATATACACTCTCCCATCCCTCTTGTGGTTTATAATTTTTTAAATCATTAGGGGGGGTGAATTTATAGAAGATTGGGGAAGAAAAAAAATTTAACCTAAATTTTTAGAAAATACTCAATGATTTTAATTCTGAGTTATTTCTATATTACAGTGAGTAGATGTACTTCTTTGTTTTATAATTTTACCACTCTTGTTTACAAAAAAGGGTTATCCCAAATAGTCTTAGGGTTAATAGGTTTAAGAAAATTCGCTAACAGAAATTTGGTATCACCATTCACTCATGGAACCAATAGAGAATATGAATGTTGGTGGAATCAAATGTGAATAATATGAATTTATTAAAATTAAATGATTTATTTTGAGAAATACTTCTTTTTAAATTCTTGTTGTCATTAAGAGAGAGAATCACAAATGTCATTCTTCTCCTATTGTGTCGATAAGGTGAAAAAATACTTTCCTTGATTTTAATTTAATGTCAATTCTGGGGAGAATGATTACATTGACCAATGTTGAATTTTTTTAATTGAGAATAAATTCAAATGGGAAGATTAAAATTACATTGGGTTAATGTTTTATTTATCATAAATTAGATTTATTCTCAAGGAACCTGTCAGTGTAATTATGAAAAATTAAATCCTCAGGTGATGGATTAGAGTGTCAAACCAATGAATAAAGTGATAAATACCCATATATGTTGTGTAAAGGAAAGAGGTGACGCCTTTATTTTAACACATGGATAAAAAAGTTCTAGGTATACAACTGAAATATATAATGATTATTAAATTGATCTTCAATTCTAGAAAAGATATGATGTTTAGATTACTATCTATAATAATTTGGAAATATATTTAGAATAATCCATATGGTGTGGGGATTGAGAATGTGTAATTAAAAATTTAAAATCCATCTAAAGATGTGGGGAATCTATCCCTGAATTATTGAGTATGAAGAGTCTTTAAAATAGTGACAAAAATCATTTGGATGATTATTTATAAAGGTTGAAAAAAATATTTAGTTGAGATAATTGAGTATTTTGGGTAATTAATATAAATCAAGTTTATATATTAGTTGAAGAAGAAAATTGTAAAAAATATATTGAGGTTATAGATTAATATAATAATTTCATGAATTATTTAGAATAATTCTATTGTGATTTAAATTGATTGAGATGCCATGTTGTTGATATGAAGAGGTTTGAAGGTTAAGTGATGAAATCTAGAATTTTAAAATTTCTATTTTAAAAAATCGAAAGTAAAATAACATACAACATATAATATTTGGAGGCATGGTTAATATATTTCATAATGTCATGAGATAATTCATCCATGTGTAATAAGTTTTAGAAGTTTTCAAAAATGATAAATGTACTTTTCCTATGAGTCTTAGAATTTATCCACATGGAAGATAATTATTCAAAATGTAAGTAAATTGATCTATTAATGTGATATTTTTTTATCATAAGTAATTTAATCTATGTGTATTTGAATTAGGCTACATGTAAATTATTTTAGAGTATTTTTAATAAGTTAGAGCCAATTAATAAGAATGATTTACATGTAAGTGAATTATACTGCGATTAAGATGATAAATTTACATATAAGATAATTTTTATATGTGTAAGAAATTTGAGGATCTTATTTTATATTTGATATTTCCACATTTCAATATAGGATAACCCTATAAAATATTTTAATCCTCATAAAATGTTTTAAATAGTATAAATTTTTAATTATATAGTATGAAAATTGAGATTTTTTGAATTATAAGATTTTTAAGGATGATACATATGATGATGATAAAGATGTTGTCAAGTGTTCTAAATAGAATGAAGATAAATATATCCTTCATTACAACTATTTTTATAAAGTTGATAAAATATCATTGTTCTATTAATTAGTGAATTTCAAATGATATTATTTGAAACTCAATACCTGGTTATCAAAATGGATGATATAATTATGCTAGTTAATGTGATACACCTTTAGTGTATAAAATATTATATCACTTTTTAGAATCTAGATTATGTAATTGAAGAGTATAAAGAAAAATCATAATGTGTTTTTCACAGACTAATATTTCTTTATGATTCAAGAATGAGTTCCATGAAACATAATTCTTTTGATAATATTTCAATACAATAATGATAAATGGTGAGTTGTTGATTTTAGTAGATATATTTTTAGTTGAAGAAGGATAAGAAATAAATTATATAGAATAATAAATGACCAATATATGTATCCATGTGAGATAAAATTAACAATGATATTATCATAATATGTTTTAGTTGGAAAATAGGGTGCATGAATTATCATGGGAACCCCCAAAGTGAATTTTATAGTTTTGATTTTGGTTGGAAATGAGAAAGTCCACAAAATATTCTATTTATGGATATTGAAAATGAAAGTGGAAATTTATTATATCCACTGAGGAACATGACGAGAATAGAATATTTAGGAGGAAGAAGTTGAAAAAGAATAAGAATCCCCTTTTATTAGTTTTTCAATTGTTAGAGTATTCAAGAGAATATTAACTTTCAAGGAACAAGAAGTATGATAGGACAATGAAACCTATAACAAGGAATGATATATTTTATGTACCCATGCTAAGAAATAGAATATATTTATTTTAAAAGAAGAAGTGAAGTTTAGTAGACTAATTAGTTTTCATTGGGTAGATTTATTTGAGGAGGAAAAAGAAGAAGAAAAGGAACTGAGGAGACACTAATATTCTTTGCATGTTAGGATTATTAGTGTAAAACATTTTAGAATTTTAAGAGATACTAAATTAAATAAGATCATAGGATATTTTTTGAGTGAGAAATCTGGGAGAAGCGAGTTTATTATGATTTTTTTGATTCTAATATAGAATAGGGACTTAGTTGTGTGTAATTTTATTTGAGACTAACTATCCTTCAAAGAACATGTTTTAGGAAGAAGGAGATCGAATTTGTTGATATAGAAGAATCTTGAACAAACCTGGAGAATTTTTTTAGGATGTTAAAAGAATTATTTTTATTTAATTAGTGTGAATCCAAAGAACTTGTGAGACTCATGGTATACAAGGAGATCAAAATACGACTCTATGACTACAATGATAAGATATTTGTAGTAGTCCTTTGAGAAATAGGTAATTTTATTTATGGTGAGACTCTATGTAGTTGTAATAATAACTAACCAATTTAGTTAGTGATCATTTATATTAGAGTGACAATATTTTGGGTTGAATAAGATATAATGGAAAGGAGGACGAATTTGAGTGAAACCATGTAAAAATACACATGTGTATTTTAATTTATTTTCTGAATTGCATGTGGTAAGATTTATGGGTCAAAGTTAAAATAGATTAAACTATGATAATTGATATCATAGGTTTATAACTAATGTTTTTTAAAGAAATAAATAATATTTTTCATAAAATTTATCATCACCTGATTCACCCACTCCCAAATGTCTTCACTAATCCTAAGGGGGATTTCAAGTGGTCTTAGGTCGATTCATCATAGTTAGAAGGATCTTGATAAAGAAATCACTCTATGAGGATATAAAATAGTTGGTTATAAATAGAGGAAAAATTTGACTCATATATTTCTATGAAGGTCATGTTCAATCTTCTATATGATCATTAGGTTTTCATACTAAGTGGAACACCTAATTAATAAACAAAAGTGAGTTCTCTACTAACTGAGGGTTAGGATCTCCTCAGAACCTTTGTGGTCTTTTCTTTTATATCTAATGAGGTGAAATCATCTTAGATGAACCCTCATCCCATCTCAATAAAATCATATAATTATTAGTAGTTGTATGATCTCTTTTCTGCACTACTAGTGTGGGGTTTTCTCACTATGATACTGATGGAGGATTTGCTACCTGCAATCCTAGTGGGGAAATCTCAAGATTAGGTCTTTGGATGGAGGCCTTATCACTTATATAGTTAGTGATATGAGTATATTTTCATGGTATGGTCACACGAAAAATATGCCTCATGATTATAAATGTGTATCTACATGTAGACATACTAAATTTAAATATATAAACAATGGTCATTAAATATTATCTAGGGATCTGACTCATGAAGGAAATACAAATTGAAGACTAACTATAACATTCTAATACCTAAGAAATTCTAGTAATTAATAAGAATCTTTTATAGCAATTTAATACAATAAAACACCAATTAATTTAATACTAAACTAAGAAACTATATTTATATTAACAAATAAAACTACTACTATAAAAAAATTAATGATATGGGGAAACACCATTATGTTTTACTGTGGAGGAGCATACTCGAAAATGAAATGCAATATATAACAAACACCACTATTATGAAGAAAACAATAAAAATAGGAGTGGATATGGTAGATAAGGTATTAATATGAATGATATTTGGATAATATAATTAAGTGTATATATAAGGGGTAATATGACCGTAAAATATAACCATTGATATCTATCCATTAAGATCTTACCATTGGGATTTGACCTTTTGAAAACCAACCATTGTAACAGTAACGAAAAAAATTATAGATTCAATTTTATAGTCAAATTATTAAAACCATTTCATGATAATATATATAATAATTAAATAATTATATTTTAATCAATTAATAGTAATAAAATTACAAACATATGCCTTAGACAAAAATAACATTTACTAGGGAAAGTGTGTTTAATTTTTTGGACCAAAAATTGTTTATTGAAATAAAAAAATATTTTTTATAAAAAAAATTAAAATTATATTATATAGAAAATTATTTTCATAAAAAGGAAATTATATTTTAGACCATCATAGTAAATTTTTTTAATTACGAATTTTTTATAATTTTTTAAGAAATATTTTTTTTCAATAAATAGTAAAATACAGTAAGCATATAAGGTATGTATTATGACATAATTATAATGTATAAATGATGTAATAAAAAATATATAAGATAAATGAAATAAAATTATCTTATTAATATTATGTATTTTAATGAATTAAAATTATTTTTGAAACCTATACATAACTTTCCCAAGTCTAAAATAGAAATTAAAGTTAAAAAAACAATTTTTTTGAAAAAAATTATAATGTGATGGAAAAAAGTAACATAAAATAATTGGGTTCAGTTGTAAAACTCAAATATTTCAAAAACCACATCTTAAATGTCAAAAACCATGATCCAAAACCTTTATCAAGCCAATGGGTTTTCATTTTCGATAACCTATATTTCCAAACTCTGTGTTTATAAAATTAATAAACACACTTCCTCATTTTTTATAATTACACACCCATTATCCCATTCCTATCCACTAAAAATCCATTTATCACGATTCTATAATAATTTTCTCTTTCAAGAGTTTCAATAAGGAGTTTCTAAAGAACTAAGGTTCTCATATCAACCTTTAAGAATTTATCTTTCAAGGTAATTGCCCCTAACCCCTTCTAATCCTTTCTTGAGTCCTTTTTAATGATATTTTATTTAAATTGGAAATTTAATTATTCTATATTGTTAGGAATACATTATTATATTATCAATGACATATTATCATTCCCCCTCATTATAATACGTTTAAAATATGTTATAATCCTCAAAGTTTCAGGTAGCTGTAAAACCATCTTAAAATTGGGGTAAAGTAAGTTCTATGTGGTATTCTAAGAAATGAAATCCATATATAGATAAAAAAGTAGATGTAATTATGGAAAAGTTTCATACATGGGTTATAAAACTGAAAATGGTTTTTTGGATATTAACCAAGTCATTCCTCTGGAATATGAGTAGTGGGTATGATTATACACCTGGTTAGATACTCTTGGGGATATTATCTGGATGATTTGAATGCTATTTATATACCACTATTAAGGATTCATATATCATTGCATTGGTATTCTACCTTTGAAAATAAATTTATTTGGATACCAAAATACATTGACCATATGAGTCTTTTCATGAAACCAAAAAATATAATTATATATTCATAACTTGATTTGGGTACTTATATGAGAATTTTGAATCCCTAGTTATTTCTTATATAATTAAAAATATTCCACCAAGTTATACTTATTAATTCATTTGTTGGGGTGATATGTTAGCTTGTTATATAAATCTATGTTTTATATGAGATAATCTTATAACATAAGCCTCATTGATTAATCTTTCTACAAATTTATATAATTCATTTCCTAAACAATATTTCTTGTAATCATTTAGTATGTAATGGAATGAATTGGAATTTCATGTGATAGCAGGATCTCAGAATGATATCACCCCTTAGTGCACTGGTATTTCTCATGAGAGAACTAATATAGTGTAATGTGAGAATCCAAACCCTTTATGTATAATGTTTTAGTAGAATAAATCAATGGTATGATATATGAAATTATGAATTGCTAACATTTCCATTATTATTCGGTCATTTACACATCTATTTCCTTTTCCATTCATATATTATTTTATGTGGCTTCATTTGTTTATATATTCCCATTTTATTACCTATTCCATGTTGGATTCCATTTTATTATCTCCCTTGTTGATCCTTTGATCTTACATATTACATTTGTTTCCCATTTCACTAGGTAATGAAGTAGAATTCTGTTTATGATATAACCTAAAAATAGAACTAATAAATAAATAGGTGTGCTCAAATTTTGTAAATTTTCATGACGTAATGTAATATCTATGTATTTGGTCTCTTGAGGACTAATGATCCTTGATATTTAGAATGTAAACTCTTTTATTTTTATTACCATGTGATAAATAACCCATCAAATCTGAGTGACTAGGGTTGGGGATGTTAAAAACATGACTCATGTTCTATATTTTTTATATACTATAGGAAATAATTTAGAGTTCTGAGTCTACTATCAAATTATTAGAATCTTGGTGAATGGTATGTTTGTTTTCACACAAATACTATGTTCCCTATCTAGAAATTAAAACTACAGAACCTTATAAAATGTTACCCTAATTCCCAAATCATACCTCACGTGACTCCAAAATTCAATCTCAATACTTAATAAATACCTTCTATGATAAAACTATGAGATGAACCCACCCACCGAGACCCCACCTGAGCTGGAATTAAGCTGATTCTTCCACCCTATGGCTGCATCCAATTGGCTAGAGGATGGTGAATGGAACCAAGTACACATATTACATAATATGAGTGGTCTTAATATAATATACCTACAAATAACCACTTGTCTCTATATAGGATATAATAATTGTGCATCTATATACATAAACCAAATAAAATATATAAATGTTTGTGATGTTAATTAATCATCCACACTATTTAATAGAAGAAGTACCATAATGTAAAGGTAGAAAAAATTAAATCCCAATATCTTAAGAAAATCAATGTAGAAAAATTAGAAAGGAAAGATATTACTTAACACAACACTCCAAATATTAATACTATCCTAGACCCATAACCCATGAGAACCACTACAATTATGCTCCCCTGATAATATGTCTATGAAATACCTACTGAATTCCGAATTGTCTCCTTATGAAAAATCATATGTGGGAGGTTTTTCCAAGAATGGGTGAGTGTAAAGATACACAATAGGATGTCTCAAAAAACCACAAATAATAAATTAACTGATTAGTTAGTTTAGATACACATAGATAATGAAAACTAACACATGATATGGAGAAAGACCCATATATGCCTCATAGGTTGGGAACCATGGGAATTGGTCCGTAATCTTTATAACCTAGATATATGAAGATCATACTCCAAGATCAAGACAATAAACTAATCTATCCATGTCTACTAATCACAGGTCACATATCATGAACTATAGTGGACAAAATGTTCCTCTCAAATGCACAATGTGTTAGTAGAGGGAGTACTGACCTTGTTGGTGGACCCACACCTCATCAAGAAAATAAATTCAAGTGAGGAAGTATTTATCTCTATCGATAGAGGAACTAAACCCCAAGAGTGGGGGAGTTACTAACTCTAGAATCCATGTGGGGGTCCCCACCCTTTTTAAGGTTAAGGGAGTACCGACCCCATACCTTAAGTTGGAGGACCCATTCCCGGATTTTGTTGGCTGGTACCAAACTCCCTAAAGAATGTTGAAGACCTATTCAATATCGTTAATAAATATATTTAAGAGTTCTAAAACCTTTTTTGTCTCCAATTAGCATGATCAAATTATGTTATAATAACTATGAACCTAAAAAAATACATTTTCCCAAATAGTACTTAATAATGGACTTATTTGGTTGAGTGGGTTGTATCTTTGTGTTCTATATATAATATAGATAAGATAGTCCATTCATCTTCATATTTCTATCAACTGTACTAAAATATGCATAATTTACCTTGATGAGGTTGTATCAGTCTATGTTCTTAGTGAACCTTGACTTAGTTATGACACATTACAAATTGTTATGTCACAAATCTTACACCATCAATTTCATAGAACAACAAGTTATGCATGCCACAGTCTATTCTCATGACATAGACACCAAACACTATGTTCACAATGTATCTATTATTTATAAATTTGATCCTTCAAACCAGTCACATATATCATAAGTATTGGGAAATCATGACACAACCTAATGTATTACTTCATGATCCTATATTTAGAAAACTAATTTTTTTTAACGGAACACACTATGGAATGAAATACCTTTTCACAGTGAAATGTGTCTTTGAAACAAAATGTTTCTCTTACCATCATCGTAGTCTATCACTTATGTCAGTGTATCATGCCTCTTCTAGCATGCATCATCACTGTAATAACTCATTATTAGGTGGTGTGGTTCTGTTTGATCAAACCACATGATAAAAAAGGGATAATCAAAGAAAATTCCCAATTTTTTTTATTAAGAAATCTAGAAATGTGATACAATAAATCAATTTTAAATGGGGGATTCCATTGAAATTGATAGAAATTCACAATAATGAAATTGTAAGGAATAACATGAAGTGATGGTGAATGGATTATAGAAAAGATCAAAAAAATTTCATGAAATAATAGAACAAAAGTTAAGAAGAGTGCTACTTAAAATTATTCCAATTAAAGTTTCTCCAATTTATGCCTTGAATGCACCATTATAACACCATGAAATCTCTGATGGTTGAATAGTAATATGATCTACCCATAAACCCAAAATCACACACTTGTGTGCCTATAGGTCAAGTGAATTAAAGAAAATTTAATAGAGAGAGGGTTTGTGTGATATTTATAATAAAAAATAAAATAAAATAAATATCATGATGTAACACATTGTTGTATTTTTATTCCCAATGTCAGACCAAAATCACAGTGCAATAAGGGATAATATATAACAATTGAACTAAATAAATTGAGATATATAAATGAAGACTTGTTAAAACCCTTTTAAAATCATCTTTAAATTCAGTAAAATTAATTTTACTTCACACAAATAAACCATTTTTATTGCAATATATGACGACACATCATAATATTTAATCCTATTTCAATCACATCGTAAACCTTAACATCCTCTATTAATCATAGGTAGAGGCCATAAATAATTCGTACCAATATGATAAAATATATTCTACGATGGTTAACCCAATATAAAATGACTCTATATGGTACAACCTATAACACCATAGTTCAGTGCTAAACATCATGGTGTAATCACATATCATTCCACAAAGTTATCCTTCAACACAAAAATTTAAAGGACTTTATAATAAAAACTATGTTTCTAGAGATATTTTTGACGTATAAATTGGATTTTACATGGAGAATTTATAAACTGTTAAGAAATTATAAAATATGTGAAATATTAAGGTGTTTATATTTATTTAATGAATGTTCATAAGAAAATAAATAAGAAATGTTATATTAATTGTCTAATTTTTAAAGTTTAGTTAAATCTTTCTAAAATAAGTTTTGGATGATTTGGTCAAAGTGTTAAATAAAATAAAATATGTGATGTTTATTCTGTATAAAGTGTTTCTATAAAATATGAAATATCTATATGATTATAAAATATTTCATGAAATATCATATACTTATATAATATGAATGAGTTTATATTAAATTAAATTATTAATATTAATATAAAAGAGTTAATTTTTTAATAAATATGAAATTATCATGTTTATTTATTTATATAATATTTTTAAAACAAGTTTAATTATAATGTGTCTATAAATTTTTATTTATGAAATTCTCATGAATGTTTATCTCATGTATGTATAAATTAATTTTTTTTATTTAGTTCATTATATACTTTATTATTTTGAATATAAATTGTTATATTATGAATGAATCTATGATCTAGTTTAACAAGTTACATGCTAGGATTGATAAAATATTTACTTATATTCAACAAGGATTATAATTTTTTTGGGTAATAAACTTCATAGTAATGGTTTATTATGATATAAATATATTTGGTGTTTTTGTTTGTATTAGATTTCATGTATCTATTGAGTATTATTTCATGGATAATGAGACCTTGGGATAGAAAAATCACCAAATTGAGGGCTTAGGATCTGTCTAGAAAAGTGGGGGTTGTATTTCTATCACACCAGGATTGAACTTATTGGGATTTTAGTTTTATATGGTTCAAATATTTTCGTGAAATTATTTCAGGTAACTTATGTATAAGATGAATTTTTATTTGTGTAATTATAATTATATTTTATTTTTGGGTAGGTAACAAAAACCATGTGTTGTATAAGGAGTTATACACAAATATGTTTTGATCTTGTTAATTTAGTTGAAGTTATTGTATAGTAAAAAATATATGATCATAAGTATGAATAAAAAAAGTAATTCATGATATAAGATTTTCATATTTAAAATATTTTAAAAAACCTAATGTTATATTCTTTCCAAATTGAAAACATATCAATAAATCGATCATCTAATCTAATAATCTCTCTTAAATTAGGGAATCCAGAAATTATTTTTTTAGTAAAGAGAGTTATAAAGACATTAATAGGATTGATTTAGAGAATTTGAAAAGAGTTTTGGTTTACATGTAACTGGGAAGAACTAAAGGTTATGAGGCCAAATTAATAGAGTTGGGATTTTCAATATGATGATTTTAGGTTTGGATTAATTCCCTCAACTATACCATATGAATATTTTATTTGATAAAAATAATGGTTTACCTAAAAATCCATGTAATGGGAGAAATATTTAAGCTATACCAAATCATATAAAAATATGAATATTTTCCCACTTATATACATGATATAATTTGGGTGTTTCATAATTTTATTTAGATCAAATTTAATAAAAATTGTTAATAAATGATTATAAAACAATATAATTTATAGTGAGGATTAAATCATGTTACCTCAATCAATAATTTTCCACATAAGAATGCACTATAACAGTCCCTCAGATTTTCTCTCAGGTAGGTCTTAAAACTTAAGTATCAAATTGTCACTTTGAGTTTCTGATTTTATAAGGAAATTATAGCAAAATTGGGGACTTTTTTGTTTTAATAAATATAAAACTAAATCAGAATAGATTCAGAAATTCAATGATGAAAATGACAATATTGGAAATAAGGATTAAAAATTCAAATTTTAAAACAATAGTCTTGGATTTTTTTGATCCTTTTGATTTCCCCATATTACTTGTCAAAAATGATTATATAATTTTTATTTTTTATTATATATTTTAATTAGTCCAAATACACAACTAAATCTTCCTAATTACTATAAAATGACCGAGGTATAGTTTTTTCTCTCTTTATAAAAGTTATTTATAATCCCATATACCTATAAAAAATAAACCTACCAGAACTCACTATTCTCAATGAAAAGAACATATCAAAATATCTTACATAATGAGAATATTTACTTCACTTTTATAAATTGAGAAAAAAATTAGAATTGTTTAGAAAAATATCTTTCAACAATGAATAAGAACTTCATCATTAAAAAAACAGTTCAAGAAAAAATAACAAGAAAATACAATTAAAAGTATAATGACATGGACGGATTTAACCTTAGGTTACCCAACCAAAACCACTTTTGAGTTTTTCTAAGAATTTATAATTCAGCTCCCATTTTTCTGAATATTTCTTTTGGTAACCAAATCTCAGTCCCCATACCTATGAACCCCACATAATTCCTTATCTATCAAACTTTATATCCTTTTATAGATTAGCAATACTATGAAAAATGGAGGGAAAATTTATTCTAATTTTATTTCCACCTTTAAGTGTATTTTCAAGAATTATATTCTTGAGAAAGCTTAAATTTGATCAACTCTAGATGGTATTATTGTCAATTTATGCAGTTTTATGGATGAGAAATTAATTTTCATGTTCATTATGATTTGTATTTCTGATTGGAATCATCCTATGGGAATTTCCTCTTTGTCTCCTTATTTATTTGAGTACAAAAGACTAAGGTGTGTGTTTGGTTGAAATCTAGTGGCATTAAAATGTTTTCCCTAATTATTGAAAATTTCATAATGTAAGTCATCATATGATAAAAAATATCATAAGATATGAAAAATGTCATACGTGATGAGAAATATGAAACACATTCCCAAAACATCCCACAAGAGTGAAAATAGTCATACTGCCTATGAAAAAGTATTAGGGTTCTTACAAAAATATCATTTGAGATAATATTTTTGACAAATTAAAACATAATATGGGAATAAAATATCCACCATTGAAGAATATTCCAAAATAAAATATCATACGATGGAAGAAAATGTCTTATAAGGTAGACTCAAAATATCCTACAAACTCTGAGACATAACAAAAATATGAAATTTTAAGAATTTACAAATAACTCATTTAATTTCTATAAAATGTATATTTTGATCAAATAAATCACAAAATAATTTCAAACACTTAAAAAAAACAAATTATTTCATTTTTCTTGAAATTCCTAACATATCCTCAAAAATTAAAGTGGTGTAAATTGAAAAAAAAACAAACCAGTGTGGATTTATTCATAGAAAATCACATGAAAAGTTATTAAATTAAAAATCGATCAATAACCCACCATGTTAAAAATGGGATCTAGATAAGTAAGTTACAAAAATCACACATAAATAATTTCAAATCACAAACCAATGAGATTCCCTATTTTATCACAGAGAAAATAAAAATAATCATCAATACTAAACAACTATTATTAATAATTCTCTATTTGGTTCAATTTATACAATTCTAATTTTTTTTATAATCTAATTTCCATAAAACACATAACTTAAATAATTATTTTTCACTTCATAAAAATATGGATTTGTAATAAGGTTATCCTTTTCTAAATGAATGTAATAGTCACCAGATGTTTGAAAGACTCCTATATCTTAAACCAAATGGTGTTAATATCTTATGTAAAATCATGAGGAATTCTTAAAGGTTTTTCTCAAGATTTAGTTTGGTAGGTTTGAATATAAAAATCTATTTGGTAGAACTAGTATTTTTTAGCTATTTTATATGAAAAAATATATTTTTGTATTTACACAGAAATACGGTTCTCCATATTCATCCACTAACAAATTTGATTCAAAATCTCTAAAAATAATCTATAATAGTTAAATCCTTTCTAAAAATTGTTAATAATAAAATTATATTCCCTATTCCTTTAATTTATGACAGTGATGGCCATTTATTTTTAAAATTTTAATTTTAATACAATCTTGAGATAGTGAAAGGAGGAGTGTAAAATTTGAACTCTAGAATGTGGTGTGGAATTACAACCTCCTTCTCAATGGAAAGTAATTCATTTCATATTTGAAAATATAATGTTTTTATTGATTTCTTAGTTGCAACAACACCTTTGAATTTTCCCATTGTATTATTTCATAAATTTTCTTAAAAAACTCTAGAATGGAACAAATTTTAGTAGAAAATACTACATCTTGTTTCTTGTTATTTATTCCCACAATAGAAAAAATGATGTACCTAATAATATAACACCTCACAAACATTTTAATTTAACTAAGTCAAGAAATTTTACTTTCTAAAGTAAGGTAGAGATAAAAAATAACTTTTAATGTGGCTAAATATTAGGCTATTCAGGGATTATATGGATTTACTATGATAAAAGTTTAAGTTATTCTTGAATAAAATGTACTGTCAATGAAATAGTTTTTATAGAAACTAAATAAATACTTTAATCATTTTAAACACAAGTATATCAAAATCAAAGGTTTTTGTATAAGTGATGAAAATTATAGTTCAACAAGAACTGTTTAGTTTTATTAACAAAAATGGTTAACCTGAAGATGATGGTAAGTTTTTAGAGGACTCAGATGTATGTGAATATAAAATTCACGTAGTGGTTTGAGACATAAGACTAATAATTCAAGTGGTCTTTTCATGATATTCCCAATGTTTTTATTTTGAAATAAAATTATTTTAGCATTAGTTTGTATTTAATTATATCATAAAATTAGTTAATTCGTTGGATTATATTTTTAAAATAATAATGTGTACAAATTTAGCTAACAATACTTTTAAAAACAGAAAAAATTAAATAAAAACACAAAAACATGAAAGACAAATATTAGTAAAATATACAAAATTTTCATGAAAAAAGAAGAAAACAATACTAAACCGAATATGTTCCTCCTCCCATTTTTATTTAGTGTAAATTACTCATTCTTCAATGATTTATGAATGAGAGAAAAAATTTGATTTTTTTGGAAAAACTACAGATAAGTAAGATGAATATTCATAACCAGGTACTCAATGGTACTCAATAATTTGAAGATATAATTCCTTCCCTATGGATTCTTAAATTTTTTAGTTTAACCACTTTAATTATATTTCATTCACTAAATTTGGTGTTCATTTATTTTTTTATTTAATATGAATAATACCAATTGGAAAATAATTCGAAATTGCGTAAGATCATAACCATTTGGAACAAAATTTACATGAAAAGATATTCATTCTAGTATGATAGAACAAAAAATTATCTTATTATTTAATTTTTTATTGTGTATTCATTGATAAAAAAATATTTTGGGGTTTCCTTGTACAACCCTAAAATTTATTAATAATTTTTTCTAATTCCTTTATTCTACTCTAAGGTCAATTTTTATTCTTTTCATGTTTTAAATAGAATGAAGTTACTTGTTTTCACAACATAATTAGAATTTTTTTATAACTCAAAAGGAATATGAAAATATTTTACATGTAATTTTCTAAAGTCGGACATTCCTATTAGAGTTTAAAATTATGTTCTACTGGACCAAAGTGAATTATCTAACCTTAAAATTTAGTCTCTTATATTTTGGTGCACAATTTTATTACTAATTTCTTTCATTTATCTATTTTATAGGTCATCTATTCCATTTGTTTGTGGATGATAGGGTGTATAGACCCTATTATTGACTCTATATTTTTTATTCGCATATTCTAAAGTCCTATTACATAAGTGGGTTCCTTGATCCATGATTTTGAAATAGGGAATACTAAACCTTAAGAACATTTTTTCATTTAAAAATATAGAAACCAATTTTCCATATTCAGTTATTATGGGGATGGATTATAACAATTTTTACACATAATCCACAACAAGTAAAATGTATGGGTATCCAAAATAATTGGGAAAGGGTCTCATGAAATATATTTTCCATACATCGAATAAATCACAAAAATAACATGGTTTATTATGGAACCTCATGTGTCTTGGAAATATTTTTTGGAAACTGGTATCTTTTATATGTTTTGTTAAATTCAAAATAATATCTAAAAATGGAGGCCCAATATAAACCTATATATATATAGTAGTTTTTTATATTGAAATGGTCTTAGATAAGTTAATTTGTGATCAAATTTTAGGACTAATTATAATTCCAAATTTTGAATGCCTTTCTTTATCATTTGGTCACTACCAACATGCCATAGGTAAGGATTCATTCAAAATGTAATCTTTTGAATCACTCTTATGTATAGTAATTTACTATTTATAAAAAATATTTGGGTATTTCACCATTATTAATATAATTATCAATATTTACATGCTATGGCATATAATTCTTAATAGTATATAATTTATCCTTAAGAAATTCTTCTTTCATTAATCAATAGATCTGAATGTTTATACAAAAAATAGTTGGTATCCTAGTTTTATTGCTATCAATAATATTTTACTTTAATTTATTTTTCTTTTATTTTAACATCAAATTCTTTTAACAACATGATCCATCTCAAAAATATTTGTTTTAAATCAAATGTTTTTCTTAAAAAAATTATTCCACTATGGTTAGTGATGAAAATAACTTTAGAAAAAAACAAGTAACATCTTAGTTTATAAAAGGAAAATAGAATATCTAGTAACTATTTATTAGTGGTCATATAACTAACCTAGGGTTGATATAATGTTCTAAATTCATAGTAAATTACACATGTCTTCTTTTGTATCTTTTGAATCAAAACTGCCATAATGTAAAAATCATTAGTATCAATCAAGTTTTTAAAGGGTAATTTCTAGTTAGGTGGTTTTACTATGGGTGGGGTTATGTATTTTTGTTTTAACTCTTAAAAGTCTTGTTTAAGTTCTAATTAAATATATACAATGATATTTTTTGAAGAAACCTAGACAAGTTCAAACTAGTATTATTAAAGTTTTCTATGAATCTTCTATTGAAAATATCACGAGAAATGAATTATCTGAGATCCATTATACTTTTTGTGCAATGATATGAATAAATTACCTGAACTTTGTACTTGTTAACTTTTACTCTAGATTTAGACACAATCTTAGAAAGTAAAATTCCTTTGTTATCAATGAAATTTAATTTCACATAATATAGAATAAGTTTTTATCAATGCATGTTTGAAAGACACCAACCAATATTTTCAAACATTTCTCAAAATGTGATCCATAAATAGTGTATTAATCTATAAAAAACTTCCATAAAGGTTTCTAAAAACTTCAAAAAATACTCATCATAAACCTTTGAAAAGTTCATAATACATTAAACAATATAAAGGGTGTTTTACAATATGAAAATGTGTGAAATGGAAAGTGAAAAGAGTCTTATCTTGATCCTTAGGTGCTATATAAATTTAAAAATAACAAGATAATATTTCTGAAAAATTTTAATGGGTATAACCATATTTTTTTTGAACAAATTGATCAAGAAAATGAAATGGGAAATGATATTTATCAGTCACCAAGTCAGGTTTTGTATAAACAGTACACATCATCTCTTTTATTATAAGTCTAATAGGTATGAGCTCAAAAAATTCATTATTTGAGACTGTAAGGACAATTTTATGAAGTAAAACTTGAATTTGTTTCACCAATTGGACATTATAGATGATAAATATTATTCCAATATAAAATAAAGCGGTGTTATATTTCTTAATAACCTCTGACAATATCGGGCTCAATCTTATTTGAAACTATTTAATAGGTTTGATGTTTTGTTATAACTTAATTCTATACGTATAAGTTGAAGTGAAAATTCATTTTATATCAGAGTGGGTCTATCCTAAATACTACTTATGTATTTTAAGGAATCATATTTGTTGGTTTTCTTATTATTTAGGAAACTCCTTAAAAATAATTATAGGGAATTTATCATTCTTAGATAGAAATGCATACATTAGATTTTGGTTTAAGAATCTTAGCTCTAGTCTAGATAGAAAATTTTATATGTTCCAAAAGTTTTATAAGACTCCACTATATCAATTTAAACTTTAATTTATTCACCATAATGAGTATATTTTACAAATTATTTTTGGAAAAAATATTTTCCATCAGTGCATACATATGCTTTTTATTTCAGTTAATTTCTAGATTTTTAAGGTTTCTAAATTTCTATATTTGTAGCAGCATGGATATCAATTTGAAATCCTAAATTGTGTTTTTGAATGTGACATTTTAAAATTATTGGGAATAAAAACTCATAGTTTTAGAAGATATCAAAATTTCAGCAGGTTCATCATTACCTAAAATATTTGGTTTTCATACAACATATTGAACAATTTTATCATTTATTTCACATTAAAAATTTCCTAAAAAGTGGTCATATTTTTATTTGTATAGTTTTTTGAAAAATTATCTTGAAATATTCTTCTATATCATCAATAATTTTGTTAACATACGATTTAATGTTTTCAAAATCAGTAGTTTCACAAAAAATATCTTGAAAATTTGGAAATAACTCAGTATATAATGAATTAATCTTGTTTACTTGAGGGGTGAAATGATCTTCAATTCAGTGTTTCTTAGATTTAAAAATGTTGAAATGAATGACTTCTCTTCCAAATTCTGATGAAAAGGTTCCTTTCTGGACATTAATGGAGGCGTTAACTGTTTTCAAGAATGGTATCCCAATAATGAGAGGTTTATATGTACTAAACTAGTAAACTTCAATATATAAGCCATAAAAATGTGTTGTGAAAACCATTTTTCTTACATGGATTAGAACATCTAACAATAACTCTAGTAGGATTGTGGTACTTTCATTTTCATGTTGAATTACTATTCCAACACATTTGATTTCTCCAAATTATAAAAATGAATAAATATTGCATTGAATATAATTTATAAAATATCCTAAATCATGTATTACATCTGTGAACTCAAATTAAACTATTTTATATAGAATGGTTAATGTTTCTAGATCCTAACATTTGATTGGAAAATCATATTGAATCGTTGAGGATAAATTTATCTCAAGTTTAACTTTCTCTCCTCCTTTAAATGTTGTTTTTTGGGAGTATATCTTTCAAAAAAATTGCATACTTTTAATTTTTTCTCATATTATCTAACAAATAGATAATAACCAGGAAATTCCAACAAATTTATAGGAATTCTTTATCTAGTTCATTTTTAACACTTTTTTTCTCTAGTGGGTTACTTCTAGGACATGGTAGTTGTGGTTTAAACGTTTTTTGATCATTTTGGACATAATAAACTAGCATCCTTTCCTAATATTTTTTAGTCTTTATAGAAAAGACTATTCTTATGGTAGTGATTTATTTTTCAAAATAGATTCAAATTTTTCAGAAACATTATAGCCTTCTTCATAATCTTTAACAAGTTTGTTTTCATTAAATCTAGGTCTAAAATAGGTGAAAGATTATTTTAATCCCCATGAAAAAATTTTAGTTTTTTTATTCTCTCATATACTCTTAAAAATTGGTTTTAGAATTTTGAAAAGGATGAGTACATTGTAAACTTCTTCCAGGTTGATCATTTAATTTCTTATTGATGTATCTAGTTTTAGAAATAAATTATTATCCTAAAAAAATATATTTTGTTATTTAGTCTATCTAAATCTATCTTGGTTTAGATTATTCCATCCTTCTTTGGAATTTTGGTTTGTTTTAATGAAACTATATTGGTTAGACTGAAATTGTCTTCTAAAAAATTTGAAATTACAATTTTCATCAGGATCTTGAATTTAGAGCACTGGTCACTAATTATTTTAAGAACAAATGTTATAGTGGAATTATAATTGAAAATATTTTTTATGTTTGGGTGGAGGTGGTGAGGTTTTATACAAAATCATTGAATTCCACATGGTAGTAATATCCCTAAGTTTTCTTATAATAAATATGTTCTATGAATTGGTAGTGGGGAATTTTTAGGTAGGTTTAACTTGTAATAGTTCTCTTACACTAAACTATTGAGAATTTTAGGAAATATTTGAAATTAAATTTTTTGAAACAATAAATTTTTATAAAATAATTCACCTATAGAAGTTTCATAAATTATACACCTATTATTAAGACACAATCCTTTATAGTAAATTTTGATTAAAATTTGTTCACTTATTTGGTGATGTTGGAAATGAAATAAATTTATCTTGATTCTTTCTAAGTATTCTTGTATAATTTATCCATTAGTTTTCCTATCTCAAATTTTTTTTTTCTAGTGGAATAAATTTTTGATGTAGTGTTTTTTTCATTGAAATAGTTTTTCAACTTATTCCATTGTCAAATCAAAGAATAATGTGAATAAAAGAACCATTATTTAGAAACTCCTTCTAAAGAAAAAGGAATACCTCCATGATTCAATTTTTTTCAATCTATTCCCTTTGGTTTCAAGTTGACATGAAAATAACTTAACTCTTAAATATGATTATATGGATCTTCACCAGGAAGTTTATTTAATTTTGGAAGTTTTTAAACAAAAATAGATTTGATTTCCAATTCACAAGGGATATCAAGTTATTCAGTAGTGTTTCATGGATTTTCATCATATAATAAATCTAGTTTTTTAAAGTTCTATTATCATGAATTGGGATTTTAGGTTCTACAATGCTTATTCTATGTATGTTAGTGGTATAAGCACAACCAGAAAAAAAACATCTCTTTCCCTTAATTGGCAAGTTCTATCAATTTTAGGATATAAAGTTAATATGTAAGGGTTATATTTTTTGTACATAGAAATACACATTTAAAATTAAATCAGGTAACCTCCCTGACAATAGAAAAATTTGATGGTGAGGATTTAGTCTCATTACCTCATTCAATATTTTATATCTTAAAAAATACACTACAATAGTCCCTTATATTGTCTCTCAGGGAGGTTGTTAGACTTAAGTCTCAACCTTTCACTTTGGTTTTTTAAAATTTCATGGAAATTTAAATTAATTTATGGTTTGGTTGTTTGAAAAAAAAATAAAACTAAAAAAGAACATAGGTGGGAATTCAAAGTTGAAATACTTGAGGATATAAATAGACTGAAATATAAGGGAAAATCAAATTTTAATTCAGAATCTATAGCAAGTATGGGTCCTCTGGATTTTCCCATTCTTCCTTGTGTGAAGTGATTATATAATTTTTATTTCACAGTGTTTACCAATTGAACTCTAGGTAAATACCTAAATCTTCCTATGTACTATACCAAGATATTGGTATTGGGATTATTTTATTTATAAAAGTGATTCATAGAACTAAAGGCCTCCATGAAAAAAACCTATCTAAACTAACTATAATCTATTAAAAGACCTTATAAAAGAAGTTTAAATAACTAGAACAAATACATTTGTTTTTAAATTGAGAGAAAAATTTAAATATTTTAGAAGAATAAAATTTAAGAAATACAAAAAGCAGATTCATTATGAAACTTTTTTCTAGAAAAATACAAATAAAATACAACGACATGTACTATAAATCAAAAGGGTTCATCATGAGATCATAGAGATGGAGCCAAAATTTATTTTATCCAAACATGGATAAATTAGATTCCAAATTTCTCCTTCTTCATTGTGGTAGTTCCGTCCCAGTCCACACACCTCTCTAGTCCACTACATTAAATCCCTCTCCAAATTTATATCCATTTGTTCTATAATTATTGTATTGGAAATGGTGTAAAATTATTAAATTTTATTCTTACCTTTAAGTATGCTTGGGAAGCTTCATAAACATGTAAACATTTCCTCAAATCAACCCCATGTGGTTGCATGATTGATTTTTTAGTAATTTGGATGAGAAATCAATTTCTATGAATGATAAGTTTATATTTTTCCTTTGAATAATCCTAAACTTATCACCTCTTTATCACCCTCTTCATTTAAAGCCATGTGTTTAAGGTGTTAGGTTAGATGAATTCTAGTGGCATAAAGTTTGTCTCCTAGATTCCTAGAAATACACAATGTAAATCATCATATTAGTAAAAAATATCACATGATATGAAAAATATCATATATAAGGGTAAATATTATAGTAATTATAAAAATATCCTATAAGAGTGACAAAATTCATACGGGCTGTGAAAATTTCTCATAAGCCTTGAGAAATTGTTTGAAAAAGTAAACCATTACAGGAGAAAAAAATATCCCCTAGGGAATAATATAGAAAAGTAAAATATCATGCAAGGGAATAAAATATCTTATTATCTAGAATGAAAATATCCTATGAACTCACAGACTTTTCCAAAATGTATGATTTTAATAATTTTTTTAAGAATTCTAAAAACTTTTATAAAAATTATGTCTTGATCAAAGAAACATAAAAATAATATAAAAAACTTAATAATAATTAATTGATCCATCTTCACTTAAATTCCCAAAATAAACTAGATTAGTAAAATTTGTTCAAATTAGATAAAAATGAAAAACTTGTGGGAATTTATTCCTTAAAAAATACAAGAAATGTTTTGAAATAATAACTCTCTCAATGCTCACATTATAAAAATATTTCTTTTATAAAATGGAATCATTATCATTGGACATGAATATGAGATTGATTATTGAAATAGAAAATTTTTATAGAATAAATTTTATAGACTATTATAGAAATTATTGAATATTTATCTAATACAATTAAATATTTTTTGTCTTAGAGAAACCCATTTCTGAGTAAACAAATGTCCAAATTGTTTAAAAAGTTGGTCTAGATGCTTATGAATAGTTAATAAAAATTTACTTGTGGTTTCAAAATAATTGTTAAGATGAAATCTATCCAAATTAAATTCAAAATACAATCATGTGATCAATATTATTCAGTGAATCAATGACTTTCAGAGGTTGAGGTCACCTTTAAGACTTGATTTAGTAATAGAATTAATTTTACAATCATTTCAAAAAGGTTCCTAAAATTTTTTAATCTATAATATGTAAAATTTTAATTAAATTTTAACCGATATCCTTATTTGTTCTTGTGGATATTTGAATAGTATATTGATTTTTGTGAAGTCCCTTAATAAAAAACCCTTGGAAGCTCTTAATATATAATCCTAGGTTATTTTCAAATTCTATTTAATATACCCTTGTTTAATCCCTAAATACTACATGGGATTGGAATGGAATTTTTTGGTTTTGGTGGAGAAACATTTATGTTAGACACATATAACCTTGTCTTTTCTTGGTGATTTCCAACAAGGTTTATTGATTGAACCAAAAACACCCAATGGTTCCCTTATCTGAACCTTCTTTACAAAGTCTGTAAGTTTTTGAAAAAAATGGTCCAACGATGATTAGGGACTCACATTGGTCGATAGGATGAGAGGTAGGGCTCATCACACCCTTTTGTGGGGGATTTTTTTCTAATCTGTGACTCTCTTAAAGATTTAAGATAGGTTCAAAAATCATTCATTAGTTCCAAATTATGGAATATGGAACCCTTGAATTAAAAATCAATTATCAGGATTCATGGAATTGATAATCATGTATTTTAATAATCATTTATTCATAAATGTAGATATCTATATGTATCTAATTTTCTCCATAAATGATTCCCTTTTCAAGAACTTATTATATATTCTTTTTTTGTTTATTATCACCATACTGGTTTTGAGACACATGGTGGGGCAGTCTAGAGTGGATCATCATCCTGGGAGATGGGAGTTGTTTTGATGTCAGGGTCGGACCCATGAGATGATATTCTTATGTATAATCATGAAAGTAATTATCACCCACATAGTTTTATGCCACTTAATTTGACAAATTGACTTTTATGGTCATTTTTTAAGGATAAAACTATACGGTTTAACGTCATACGATAAGGATGTCTAGGTGGAAGGTGGATAGCCAATTTTGGTTGTGGGAATTGTACTGAGGCGGCCTAATATGACTAAATGGGATACAATATCCTAGGTTTTATAAGACCCTAGTGGGAGTGTGGCCTGAAGATAATTAGGGTTTATTTTGAGTTATTGGATTTGGACCTTATAATGGCTTCCTACGTATCCTATTTTGACACGAATCAATTAATAGATAGTTCAGTTGTGAGGAACCATTCCTATAGAGGAATTTTGAAGGTTGTATCATAGGGGAGGAGGCCCCTTTTAGAGGATTGAGTTGGGGATTACACTATGTGGGAGGATTCCCTATTTATTTGGGAGTTACACTTGAAATGATTCCCTAGTGCTTGGATATGGATTACACTCAAGAGGATTACCTATTTTTTTGACTTACAATTGAAATGATTACTCGGTTCATGGTTGGTTTTTTCACTCAGGAGTATTCCATATTTAGTTTGGAAACATGGATTTGAGGACCCACTCCTATGGATTCCCTTTGAGGAAAGGAAAGAGAAAGATCCAAAAACAGATTCTCTACCAAGACATGCATC
Organism: Viscum album; assembly: GCA_963277665.1. Taxonomy (NCBI): domain Eukaryota; kingdom Viridiplantae; phylum Streptophyta; class Magnoliopsida; order Santalales; family Viscaceae; genus Viscum; species Viscum album. The sequence goes on from OY728142.1 coordinate 447,549,797, forward strand.
TGATCATGAGGATCCCACTATCATAGTTAATCAATAATCCCATGTTATTCATGCTTATATGTGAAATAGAAGAGGAAGAATAAGATCTGGAAAACCACACCATCCTTCTTATTCTAGTGGAAGGGGCTAAGGTGACATGATAAGAAGAAAGGGATTTGGTGTGGTGATCCGCTCCAGTCATTGTATCCTGGGTAGTCACATCTGACTACACATGTTGATACAATCCATGTGCATAAAGAAAACGGAAGGAATGAATCATGATAGTTACTATAATACAAGGTAGGGGATTACTCTTGGGGTGATTACCTACTCTTGGTTCCAAATAAGAGAGGTGGATACGCCATTGACCCTCAAACAGATTATAAATTGTGATCCTTTCCCTCCCTAACTAAAATTGGAGGTCCCTATTCTTAGAGGCAACTAGGGAAGGGAATGGTCCAAGAACTAGTTTTTGAGATCATAAAATCCCCAGAACTAACCCTAGATTTGGGTTCCTCATCACTGAGGAAATTCATATCCATTTTCAGCCCAAGGAACCTACCCATCAAGTTGCACAGGTATGAGACACCTCTGAATGAATTAATGAAAATCCAAATGGGAGACATGCAGGTGTGAATCCTACCATGGTCGTGCAAGTTTTAAGGCTTCAGTGGGGGTTTCATTTTGGTCCCTTGTAGATAAGGGATTCAAAGGAAGAGGATGCCTTCCATTATTGGCTTGAAAGAGGGATCAGAAGGGTCTTGCATAGGTCCTAGCTTGACGAGTCATGGGTGCTTCATGCATGTCCTGATAAGAGATGGAAATGTGTTACATAGGGGGGAGGCCTATTTTATATATATATACCTTGGGAAATATACCAAATTGGAAACAACACTAAGGTAAGTCCTTATCTTAGGCAGCACAGGCATCCTTAGGCGTCCTTATATGGGTCTCACGTAGGTCCCTAGTTAGGGAAGGGATGTTCATGCTAGTTGTTGTCAACTAGGTGGAAGATTTATTCATGTAAGATTCTTTATGTTTCAATAACTGGAAGGAATTTTATATCCCTATACCCCTTTAATTTCCTTTTTTATCATGTAATAGAGGGCAACCTGAGGGATTTTTGGAGAGCTGGGTGAAGGGGCCGTATGAACAAGGCATGAAGTTTTATTATGATTTTATAGTTGTCAAAATGAGGATCCCTAAGGTATTATTCATAGGAATCGAAGATACCCTAGTTAAATTAGTTTCCCCTTGTAGGTTCCTGGTGTAGGTTTTCAGTATAGGTACCCCATGCAAGGGTGATTATTTATTTAGTTCCATCGTGGGGGGCAGTGTGGGCCTTATGGTGCACAGGGGTATGTGAGTAGGCTAGTGTAGGAATATTTCTCTGGTCCTTTTTTAGGACCTTCACCTCTATAGCATACATAGGATACTCTTTATTATCTTTTCATCTTACATGAAAAAAGAGATTGTCAAAACAAATCCTCCTCCCAGGAGTGGATCTGATCAAAAGAAGAGGGTCTAATCATGAGGTAAAGGGAGGAAGAGATCATAAAGGCGGTTCATGTGTACCATATATTGTTCCCATGCTGGTTGAAAATGTTGGAATGGTGTGAAATTATGGTGTACACGTCCATGGTTTAGGTTTGATGCATAGTCCAAAAATGTCTATTAATACCACTAAACCTTTGGGGAATGTTTCTTTCTGAAGTCATGCCTCTTGTTCTCATCGAATAGGTAGTCCAATGAGTCATGCCACACTTGTCATTGTATGCAGGTCTCCAGATGAACTTCCTCACGTAGGTTCATGGAAAAACTTGTTGAGAGACCATTATTCATAGAGATCCTATATTGATGAGTGTTCATGAGATAACATGACCTAATGAACTTTGTGAAAGACCCGATTGAAGGGCCTACCCAAAGGACCTAATCGAAGGGACTGCATGATGTATTTTCTTTTTTGAAATTTTTAAAATTTTTTGAATCAAAATTTTAATTAAATAAAAAATATTGATTCTTTCTTAATGGTTTTCAATGGATACCCTAATGGATTATCTCGAGAAATATATTTCATGTGTATTTGAGATGGTCAATTATATTGGGATATATTACTATGATGTATGTGAATCCAATATCCTAGATTTGGAGAAACACTTAATGCACTATCAATGAAAGTATGCAAGGAGTGACTACTTTTCCTTGTTTGATGATGGAGGTATGAGGTATTATCATATCCCTAAGGCTTTGAGTTGTTTTCCGTAGTCTTGGTTCCTAGAAAATATTGATTTAATCTCTACCAAATTCTACTCCATGGGAAGATACATCAAGGTAGGAATAATTCCCATTGGTTGTTTCTTTCTTCAAAACCACTACACCATAGACCTGAAGTCTCATACCCCATGAGTCAAAGCCTCACTATTATGAGTCAAACTTTCGTTCTTCATATACCGATCAGTTTCAAGGTTGGATGGAGAACCAGGATTCCTATTTTGCGGGGAGTTAGACAAGAATGGATGTGGGCTTATTGGGTGTTCCAGACATGTGCAGAGTTCAAGAAGGATCTCCAAGAAGTTCACATTTATGAGGTTGTTTTGGTAGGTAAAACCTATTATTACAAAAATATAAAACATTATTCATAAGTTGTTGAGATTATGGATTCTTGAGGAAAATTATTTTCATATGATCGATAGGAATGTTTAAATTTATATTGTGGGATATCTTTAAGATTTATGGGGATCCTATCCTTGGGGAGATGTATAAAAAATTTATCCCACAAAAGACAATGTGGGATAATGCTGAGAAGTAATCAACCTTGGTTTATGATCTTTTCAATATAACTCAGAAAGTGTTGAAAGAAGACCCTTGCCCCTAGGGTTAAATCCATCCAAGAATGTGGATGAAGGATTTACTCAAGTAAAAAGGAGAAGGTCCCACCTTCCAATTACCTACTAGATGCCCCAATTTTGTAACTTAGAGCACTCTTGATTTTTTTTCCTATATTGAAGAAGTCCCAGTAAATATATCAGGGTAACAAGGTCAATTCTAATGTTTCTATAAAGACCCACATTTTAAGTTTCATTAAAATGTGGCTATGTATATATGTAATACCGGTCTGCGAATCCATTGGTGGTGTGAGGCCTGATACTTTTTATAGTAGATAAAGTAGAACAAGATATCTATATAGGGATGGATACCCCTATCCTAGAAAATATATACTGGTTTATGTTTCATGAATACAATGGGAAGGACCCATTTATAATTTCAGGGCCATTTCAAGTGCCATGGGTGTGGATTGCATCACATATTAGTTCTCTGGATATGTTAAGTAGATCTGTAGTCCTTGAAGGCTGGTTTCTCCCATGTGTTCAAGCCATTTCTAGAATACAACATCTAACCCTAATGTGCTACTAAGTCTGGAGATGTTAAATATATTTAGAGAGTTTAACTTCTTCCCTTATGGTGATCCACTGACCATGAAATTCACCAATAACGGTAAGGCTGATAATGAGACATGGGTGTACATAATAGAATTCAAAGAAAAGGTGCTGGTGGATTTTATTTAAAAAAATATCATATGTAAAGAATATAAATCATATTGATTTGCTCTCTAATTCAAGTTCCTGTAATAGTCAAGCATCTTACCTACCATACAGATTCGGATCAAGAAACATCCAATGATGGATCGATAGTTCTTAATCTATATGGTCATTGAGGTGTCACAAATATAAGTTAAACTACCTCTATTCGGTGTATCAATCAGATTAGAGTGTTGGTATGATAGTGTGAGGATTTATTCATACCCTTAAGGTGTATTAACAATAGGAGTTCCTCAGTTCATTACCACGACAAATGGTGGTCGTGGTATGAATGGTAGAAAAGTTCAAACTGAAGGTGACTGTGTTGAAGCTACAATTTCGAGAAAGTGATCTTAGGAAAAGGCTACCAAGTAAGATAAGGTTAAGAAAAACACAAATACTAAGACAAGGTGGTCTTTTCATCATCACCAGGTGGATACTTGGGTTCTGGCCACTCAATATTCTATGAGGCCAGAGAGGCCTTAAAAGGATTCTAAGTCATAATATGCCAGATATTCTTCACAACTATTCATATTTGAGAAAAATTACATGTGTCACATATCCAATTTTGGCAGATAATATCTCATGACATCATAGATGCATGGGTATTTCTCTAGGTTGGTGTATGCATCCCAAAGTTGGGAGATATATGAGCACCCTTTGATATCCACTATGAATGTAATTTGAATGAGGTAGAAAAATATGTTCGAGAGTTGTAAATGTTGATATGTGAAATTGATGATTGGATATCATCCAATAGATGAGTATCTAACATGATGGATTGATGAAAACATGAGGGGGTAGCTGTATATACTGAAAAGGAATGGGATGACTTTCTTATCCCTGACGATGTTTCTCTATTTTCTCCTTTATCTTTGTTTTCTCTTTAATCCACCAACATAATTTTCATGGGATCTATTTTTCAGTTTGGTAGAGAAGATTTAGAAGAATAATAACAATAATTAAACATGACTAAGTTATTAAGGCATGGGTCTTGGGGTACCCCCATCAGGGTAGTGGATGAGTTTTAGGGCCAAAACTACCCTCAGGTTAGAGGATGATGGTGGATGAAATTGTCGGGGGAGGTCTTCAGCTACCACTTAAAGTAACCATGACCGAGATGATTAATATGGGTCCCTCTCCATCATGAGAGAGGAAGTGAAAGATGGTGGATTATTTGGAATTACATACACACCACATTAAGTCTTTTTACTGTAATTTAATATAATGACTTGTTTGACATACTTTTTTGACCATTATCACCTTATATAGAATCTGTATCGATTTCCTCCTTAAAGGGATTCATAACAAGTCCTTAAATGATCAAGGGGGAACCCTAAAAGAGGCACATACCCATGCTAATGAATCCATACCAATGATGGTGAAAGCATCAGAAGATACAACTGCGTCCACCCCCTTTATGTAGAGAGGGAAGAGTGATATGATAATTTCAGATGCACACCCTAATGTGTCACATGTTGTTTATGACTTTTAAATACTCTAAGGATATTTAAAATCCTTTTTCTACATTGGAGGACCCTAAAAATATCAATATCAGTCTCTTTGATTCTTATGAAGGGGATGAAAGGTATTTTAGGTAGTCCAATGTTGGTGTTCGGGTTTACCTTGACTGCATTGAATTTAATGATATTGCACATGCCAAGTTTTAGGTAGAGCGAATCGATGATGGAGCCAATTCAAGTCCTAATAAAGACACCTTGAATACCCCTACTGGAGAGTATGATTATATATGAGAGGGATTACATAGTTAAATAATAGGTGAATTAATGGACCTTTTGGATAGATTAAAAATCATTATTATTTCTGCCTCTCTAAAGGAGTTCAGGGAGTTTAGTAGGTTATTGAAAAAATGTGAGTTCTATTTTTATTGAATTATTTTTTAAATATATTTGGACACTTTTAATTTATTTCTTACCTTAGATCTTGATCTATACAACTTTTTCTACATAGAACTTGACCCAGGAAATTCCCAATTGAGGCCTCCAGGTCCATCCTTCTCCCGCTGCTAAGGATGGGGCAGTTGAGAATTTTGAAGTGAGAGATTTCTGAGATCCCCAAAACTTGGTTGTTGAAAAAATGAGGATTATCCCCTTTAGAATATCCTTTCCATAATAACTGAGTCCATGAGTATTGGGTAGGTATCCATTCCAATAGTCGATCCAAAAATGGGTGAGTGTTATTAACCGTTTCTATTACTTTTACTGTCTCTACAATTAGTTAATCTCATGATGTTGATGAGGGGTGTCACATGATATTTAGTTCCATTAACATTGGATACCAAGCCTAATAGGGGGATTCTATTCTTATAACACCAATAATTTAAGGATAAACCAAGGATATCTTTGATGGAACCTAATAAGGTGACTCATTGAGTTCACTAGTCCCAAAATAAATCTCTCCATCTGAGAGCGGCTCTGAATTGGACTTGAAGACATATGATTCCCTTCACACCATGTTATATATTATCTTGTGGGATATATATAAGATAGACTTTGGGAAGCCTCTTAATGATATACCTTTATAGTACTTCACTGACTTCCACTCAAGTTTTCCATATTGTCATATGGAGGATTTGATTATAGTGCAATCCATCAGGTGGTGAAGTTTGTTATTCAGCATCGAAAATAAAAGAGAAGATCATAGAAAGCTGAGGTGTATCCCACATGATAGTTTGAGGATCTAAGAGCTGTCATATCCCAAGAGAATCTCAGCCATACCAATTACATGGAAGAGTATCAAAATATCCTCTATGGGAAATATCTCCAAATAAAATTCATTCAAGAAGAATTAATTGACTTGAAGGAAGAGATAGTTACACTTCACCAAAATTTGATAGGGACCATGGAACAGAGAAGATATTTTGTCATTGCAGATCTAGAGAAGGTCCATAACACTTATGGGAATACTACTACATAATTGGCCAAGTTTCAATAAACTGCAGACAATGCTCGGCCCGTAGTCCAAAAAATAAAAGCCTATTTTGAGGAGTAGATGTAAAAATCATTAGAGAGACTTAAACTTGTAAAATATAATCTGCATTAAAAAACATAAATGAAGTTAAAATTTTTCTTCATTTACCTCTTCCTATATTCCTATCACTATTATAATTGTAATATAATGCGGAAAATGTCTCATTTTATTAAACATCATCAGGTTATTATTACAACGTTAAGGGTGAGGGAGTAATCTAATTTTTTCCTAATCCCTAGGTCATAGTGAGAGTAGTTATACTATTTCTAGGGTTATATAGACAACCATACAATCTTCGTATCTTTTGTGTGATCACCCTAATTTTTTTATAAGTCTAATGAATAATACTTTGAAGAAAATAATTTAATTTTTCTTAAGCCTCCCTTTGCAGGGTTTGATCCAAACAATCATTATTCCTTTTATCTTTTTATTTCTTGATCCTTTCCTAAACCATAAAGAGTATAGGTCTAGTTATATGAGTCTCGACTTTTATCTAGGGTTCCTTTTGCAGGATTTCACTTGGTGAGAATTTTTCTCTTTTTTTGTGGGTAGTTTAAAGATGTGAAATCCGATGTAAAAATAATTGTGTTTTATATCAAACTACTTTGAACAAGAGTTTTGGTATGATGACCCAAACAAGGTGCATTTACCAAGAATGTACCAATATTATTTAGATACCTAAAGAAAAATTTGTAGTCACGATTTTTTGATTACATGATCTAAAACATGTTTCAAGATTGGTATGCGGGGAACAAACATAGAAAAAGTTTGGATAGTCATTTCTAGAAATATATTTTTGAGTAAAATGGTAGTAGAGGTGGTCTCTCCCAAGGAAAAATATGTTATCGGTTGACAACCCCTTTTTTGGATGACTTTATGAAAAGCTAACTGCATTCTATTACTATATATTCAAACCATGGAATTCTTTTTCTGAAAGTACCTGATTTTTTGTTTGGATTTTGCAAATCCAAATGGGGCATGTTGTTGTATAATCACAAAAAATATTTCTTAGAAATTTTATCCTTATATTATTGATAGTCAGAATGTTTTTGAAGACCTAAATTTCTCTTGACCATGAAGGGTAGTTTTCTAAGGAAGGATATCTTAAAATTTAGAGTGTATCTATATTCTTGTTATCCACGAATGGGAAACTTCTCTTACATGAATTTTTATTGTGTGAAAGAGGGAACATTCTATTAAATGAATGATGTTAGGGGGGACAACACTACACTGAAAAGGATCAAAAACATTATGCTGTTTAGTGTTGTGAAATGGGAACATGAACCATACTGTTTAACATCTTACAGAGAGGATGTTATTGTATAGTTTAACATAATTTGACGAGGACATTATGCTATACGATTTGAAGTCATACAACAAAGACATTTGAAGCTACAATTTTAATTCCTTTTAGATTTTTCTAAAATATTAGTATTTGGGAATTCCACAATGATTAGATTGAGAATGTTCCACCATCCCTAGGAAAGAATGTGAAAATTTGTAAGCTATAATCCTAGGGATTACGAAACCGAGAAATGATATGGGAAAATAATTCAAGAAAAAATAATTTTGTTAGGGATTATAGAGATATAAGAGTCTTCTCCTAAAGATGAACATGTTTCTGGTTGGGAGACCTATTTGTTGGATGAATTTGTGCAAAGATAACTGGGTCATTTTATTACATCATCAAAAACGAAATCCTCTAGTTGACAGTCCTATTAGTGGGAAACATTATTAAAATCTAAATGGCATGTGTTAAAAAATAGTCAAGATAGATTTATCCCATGGTGATATGATTTTTATTTTTGAGGACCAATGAAAGCTTATGGTGATCTGGTTATCCTTGGACATATAGTTTTGTTTGGGTAAAGAAAGGGATTGAGTATGAAGAAGGAATTACATTTCAAAATCACCTTGAAATTAAGGGAAACATTTCATTTCCAGGTTTTGAAACAGACATAGAAATGGTGATTTTTTACATATGGCTAGCGCTAATATATAAGATTCGAGCGTCACTACATTTATCAATGGAATGAGAATCAATTTCTGTGTAGTTATTGGGAGATCATGCAGTCTAACATCATGCAACAAGGACGTAATGGTGTCTTGTAGTTTTGTGTCATATGACTAGGACCATAGTATTACATAAATGATGAGTATTATTATACCTAGCTTGCTAAAGATGTTTAAGCATACTCCAGACATGAAGGAGGAAAAAGGTCAACCAATATCAAGGGATTTCTCAGATTGAGAGAGGTGACATGGGATAAGAAACATCATCAAGGACTGTGGAGATAGAAGTGGCTTCTCCTGAAGAAGAATGTGCCGATTATTGAAAAACACTTTTTCTGAGATAATTTATGAAAATACAACTGGGGTGTGTTACAACATAGTTAAAAAATGACCTCCTCCAGTTGACAGACCTTTTAGTAAGTAACTTTATGCAAAGATAATTGGGGTGTGTTACAACATAGTTAAGAAAGATATGTCCTCTGGTATCATACATTCTATTTACAAAGAACATAGAAAGATTATGTTGATCCAAAATTCCTTTGGATTTAGAATATGATGTGTGAAAAGAATATGTTTGAGCACAAATGAATCATATCGAACAACTTTGGCCAAAAATTGTGGAGTTATATGCCTTAATTATATGTGGTAGGGGATATTTTTTCTTCCTTGATTGACCCCCAAATGTGGGGACCCAAATTAAGTTCATAGAAGAAGGGATTTTTTCTTTTCCCCCTGGCTGGGCCCAATACATGAAGCATATTCATCACTAAGTGTCCCATTTAAATAAGAATCAAGCCATGTGTTGTCCTGGAGTGGATGTTTGGTGAGATACCAATTAAATATGTAGTGGTTATATCGGGAGCGTTCCATAGTTATGTGAAGTTTTATTTAATGAAAGGGACAAAAACCATGCAGTTTAATGTCATGGAACAAGGATTCCTAGTAACTTTTTTACACATTGACATGCCTTTTTTATGGGGGATACCGTTACCAAAAGTCTTGAGATCATTTAATCTATGCTTGGTGTGAGAAACAAGGAATGTGAAATGATCTTTTAACCAGGAAGATTCAATCAAGGAGATGAAAAGGAAACTTTCTAACATGTGGTGGCTAGAACAATATATAGGATTGAGGCATCCCTATATAACTCATTAAATGAGAATAAATCCGTATGCAATTATAGAAACTCGTGAAGTTTAACATCATATGGTGAGGATGAATGTGAATTGATGTGAAAGAGGTGGAATATTATGGCTGGTACCAATAATGGAAATCTACACATCACTACGTATCCTATGACATTAGGAATAAATCCACACATATTTCTAATGGGATATGTTTTTTAACATCTTGCATTAAGGACGATATGGTGTCTTGTAGTTTTTGGCCTTGCAACTAAGAACACAGTGTTATGAAAAGAATGAGTAGTATAAGTCCCAAAAGATCAAAGATGTTCCATCATACTTCATATGTGATGGCGGAAAAAGGATTACCAAGATCATGGGATTTCTTGGATTGGGAGAGGTGACATTGGATAAGAAACATCATCGAGGCTTGAAAACATTGAAGATGCCTCTCTTTATGATGAATAATCTGATGGTTGAACACCTTTTTTGTGGGTAAATTTTTGAATATCCAAATGAGGTGTGTTAAAACAAAATCAGACAACAAAATACTCTAGTTTATAGGAATATTAGTGGGAGAGTTTATGTAAAGTGAACCGAGGAATGTTACAACATCATAAAAATGGTTATTTTCTTGAGTATCAGTCATTCTACTAGCAATGGAAGAAGAAAGCTTATGGAGTTACAAAATTCTACAATATTAGGATTTTAATGTCTGGAAGAAACATTTACAAGAACAAAGGAAGAATTTGGACCAACATTGGTAAATAAGTGTAGAGTTCCCCACATGGCTTATATGTTGGAGGGTACATTTTAATTTGTTTGATGGAATCATGAATGAGGGGAAAATAATTAGTTACATAGAAGAGGGAATTTTTCTGTACCTTGTGGATAGGCCCAAAAAATAAATCCTAGGGTCGCTATGTATCCCATTGAAATGGGAATGAAGAAAGAACAGTTCTGGAGTAGTGGTGTGGTGATAAACCAACAACAAAGATTGTGGTCCTCTCAATCGAGGTCCACAGGTATGTGTATTTTTATGTCATGAAAGGGGAAAAAACATTAGTTTATCTTTATGCGAAAAGGATTCTTGATAAATTTTTTATACACTAATATGCCTTGTTTTTGGGGGAAACCATTTCCCAAACTCCTTTTCTCATGTGAGAAATGCTCAGTGTGATAAATAAGGATTGGAAAAGGATATTCTTACCATGTAAAGGAAATCAAGAAGATGGTATGGTCATGTTTTATCGTGCGGTGGTTAGACTACGATATAGGGTATGTTTCTCATTAAATGATAATCAAGTTGTATATAGTCCTTGAAACTCATGTATTTAAACATCACACGGTGAGGAAAACAAAATTTGATGTGAAATAAGTGAAATGTTGCAGATAGTCACAATAATGGAAATATGGGAATCACTACATATTCTGTGATGGTAGAATGTAGACACAAATAGCTCTAGAAGAAATTTTCCCCACATCAATCAGATTTTAATATGATAAAAATGGGACTTTCTTATTTTTACAAATAAGGGATGGGCCTAAGAAATAAGGTTTTGGAATCACTACATATATCATTTGGAATGGGAATTAAGACACATGTAGTTCAGGAATGAAGATTTTGTTAGAAGCCAATATCATGAATTGTGACCCACTTAGTCATATATCGAAATGCGATGTGGTTTTACGTCAGGAAATAAGAATGTCAACTAGGTAGTTTAACATCATGCAGTAACTACATTTATAACTTATTGTGAAAAAAAGAGAGTATTGTTGCTAGGAAAAGGAATTAGACTTGGGTTACACTATGTATTTTATTGGATCAAGAATCAATCCATACATAGTTCGAGAAGGTTTCCTATGCAGGTTTGACCCATACATAGGGAAGGGGTAATTTTATTTTGCTCTGGATATACCCAGGGTTAGAGACCAGGGCATCACTAAGTATCTCATTGTAATGAGAATCAAGACACACATAGTTCTTAAAAAAAGGTGTGTTGGGACACCAACATAGAATATTTTGATCCTCTCTGAAAATGATCTAAGTGCTACATATTTTTACATCATGCAATAGGGATGAAAATAATGTAGTTTTACATCATGCTTTAAATAAATTTTCATATAGTTTAACGTCTTGTGACTTGGATGTTTTACTATGTAGTTTAATGTCTTGTAACCCAAACTATGATATCATGTAGTTTTAGTTCATATAACTTGGACCATATCATTCACCTTTTTAGTTTGTTCGTAGAGGACCCTGATGTTTGGAAGTTTAATATCATACAATACAAATATTAGTGTCATACAGTTTACTGCCTTGTGACATGGACCATATGCCTATTTTTTTAAAATTTAATGTGCCAAATACCAACTATACAGTTTAACATTATGCATATGATATGTTTCACACTTTTATCACATGAATTGAATTTTGAGAATCCTTGTACTGTTTAGGGCTGTAATGAGCTATCCATGCATTGAGACCAAGGAATTAGCTCCATTAAAGTGAAGATTGTGTATGAAAAAAGGTCGGGAGCTCGTGATGGGGGAAGATCGCGACGCCTCTCCTTTCTCATAATGGAGAAGAAATATGCGTCGGTCCATCCCCCATCCACAGGGGAGGGACCTTCGTCGGCCTCCAAGGGAATGTAATTTCCCTTTTCCCCCCTTTCCAAACTCTAATTGCACCCTCCCTTTCCAGAATGTTCTCTGCACCCAAAGGTTCCTGATTTGTACAAGGGAAACCCTAATCTTCAAGTGTCACTCGCGGAATTCTAAGAATCTTGTTCGTTACACAACCGGACTCTGATTGCTTGTTTTTCAAAGAGAAGGCCATCAGTGGATTCATTCGATAGATGTGTCTTCAGTTATTGGGGTCTTCAGGAAATGGATAATGTTGGTTTACTAGAAAATATGAACTTAATGGTGCACATCTCATTGGAGGAATAATTGATAAAGTCCTGGTCATGCGTGCCTCGTAGCTACAATGGGCCCAGATTCTACCTTCTCAGATGGACTTATGAATATCATATGAAACGAGACTCCCCTTCGATAGTGATTTGGGTTAGTTTTCTTAATATTCCTCTACCTTTACAGAATCTATTTATTATCAAAATGGTGGGAAACCTCATTGGAAGGTTTCTGTGTACTGAAATTCATACTAAGGATTTGTGCCTCTCGGTCAACCCAAGGGTGTGAGTTGAGGTCGATGTATCTCGACAGCCCCCATATTTTGTTTGGATAACCATTGGAGAGGAGTATTGTTATAGGCAACAAGTTTTGTATGAGTCCTGGATGGGCTTCTGTTCTGATTGCAAGTGTCTTGGACACTTGGTGGAGGATTTCAGAGAGAGGTCGAAGAGATATGGGGCTGTGGATAGTGGTTTGGATGGGTCCTTGTTCCAGGGGAAAGGGGGAGTGCGGTTTGTTGAGGCATCTGTGGTCGGAATGGGTGAAGGTCTGGACAGAGGACCCCTGCCTGGTATGGACATGCAACAAAAGGAACCTGAATAGGGAGTTGATACCTACAATCCTAGTAAGTAGCTGGGGGCCTCTTCTTTGGGTCCGCAGAAGTCTGGGGGTTGGCAAAAACTGGGATAAAGACTAAGGCAGGGGCAAAGATGCCTTCTTTTACATCCGCAAGAACAAGAAATGGTTCTTCAGCTTAGTTTAAGGTGGAAGTGGAAGTGGCCAATACAGAAGGATATGGGGAGTTCCACTGGGATGCAGAGTCCCAAAAAAAAATTAGTGCTATCATTGATGAAGGTAACCTAGACTGGGCGAAGGCTTCAAGAGGAGTGAGATTTGAAAGAGCCATTACTGATGTCCAAGTTTTCAACAGTTTTCAGTGTCTTGAAGTGGATGAATCGGGAATGGATTTGGGGGAGGTTAGGTCTTAGGAGTGTGCGGCTAAAGAAGTCTCAGACTCCCTTTTTCTGGCTATGGGGTTGAAGGAGGTTCATGAGGGGCATAACATCGGCGAGGTATTTCACTCTGAACCTCAGGATGCTGGCTCCAATGTGGATATTCAACCGTTCAATGAGTTTAAAGAGGCCCGCAATACAGGTCAGGAACTTGAAGGTGTATCAATCAGCCCCTCCCTGGAAGGGCAGAAGGGTATTCATAAGGGGAGGAAGGATTAATCCTTATTACCCCTTCTTATGGAAACACGATTAGCAAAGAAATTGAAAGGAAAAAAATTGGACAATCATGGAAAGGCAGGTGTTTTGGCTGAACAACACTTGGATCTGATCATGAGCTCAGAAGAAGAAACAGAGGAACCAGTTTTTTATCTTAATGCAACTGAAGAAGAGATGTTAAAATGATGGGGAGACCATTAAGGCTAACTCTAAATGAGGAACATTATGCTTGGGTTGATAGGCAAGACTCGATATTAGTTGGAGCTTTCAAAAACGGGAAGATAAATCTCGATGAGTATATTCAGACATGGGACAAGCTGACCATTCGATTAGAGGATCTTCTTACAGATGCACCTACCACTCAGATCACATCTTTGTCCTGGAAATTTTTTAGGGAACTGGACTTGGGTAATATCAAGTTAATCTATAATGACTTTGGTTGAGTTAGTAGCATTGATTGGTTTGGCTGAGAAGAATTCATCTAATTCTGGTTCTCTTTTTCATTTGGTGTTGTTGCTTTGTGTGTTGTTTTTTTATCAAATTACTTGGGTCTACTTCAGGAGAGGACCAGAGAATGAATTCTTCACAGATGTTGGACTTTTAGACTTGGATGCTTGATAGGGTATGGCTTCGCCATCGGTTCTATTCCCGTACATTGCTGCATGGGACTGCTTTCTATAGGGTCCTTCTTGGAGAAGTCTTTTTTCATGGAGCATCAGTTGGGAGGGGCAGATCCTGTAGTCTGTTCTATGTGAGTTGTTTTTTTCATGCCTTCTGGACTTCATGGTTTCTCACTTTTCCCTTAAAATTGTTTTTTATAATAAAAAAGTAATTTTTAGTCAGTATGAAAAAAGGTCCTTTCCAAATTGGATTAATCTTTATAGGATTCATAACTAATATGATTGGAGTTATGAGAACCAAAACAAGGTCTCCATGGAGGAATGAACAGAGGTGGACCTTGTTGTTAAACGACTGTGCTATCCGATTTTGGTGGACCTCCATATGATGCAGGTTGTGAAATATTTTATAATATATTTGATCTAATTAATCCAATTTTTTAGAGATTTCTCATATATATATAACTAATCAAAGATGGAAATGTAGAGAGATGGAAATTAGATCTCAGTGGGGAGGACTACATTTATCCCATGCATAAGTTAATATAGGGGTTCCCATATGGAAGCACATGTTGTAGTCCTATAAGACCATAATTTATGAAAAATATTCTAAAACTAAGGATTTTTACCATTATCCACCATCTTTTAGAGTATGTTTGATATGGTCTTGTTGAATGCCTCTATCTTCCCATTAGTCACTACATGATAGCGGGATAAGTGGTTGGATATGATATTATACTCCTGGTATAGTTTTCCAACTTATTTGAATTGAAATTGGTGTTGTTTTCTATTCGTATTTTATAAGGGATGTGAAATTTGGTAATTGTATTGGATTTGATGAAGCTGATTATGATTTTCACCTTGACTTCTTTGAGGGTTATTACCCCATCCCATTTAGAGAGGAAATCAGTAGCAGTTAAGATGTATTTGAACTACTTGGAAATATTTATAGGTTGGGGACCCACAATATCCATTACCCTTATTTAAAATGTCTAGGAGTATTTGGGTATGTGAAGCAACTATAGAGGTTTATGGATGAGGTTAGCATGCATCTGGCTCGAATGACACTTTTTGGTAAAATTTGTGCAATCTTGCAACATAATTGGAGAATAATACCCCATCTTCTAGATTTGATGAGAAATATTGAACCCTAAATATTGGGAACCATAA
Organism: Viscum album; assembly: GCA_963277665.1. NCBI lineage: Eukaryota > Viridiplantae > Streptophyta > Magnoliopsida > Santalales > Viscaceae > Viscum > Viscum album. The sequence continues at coordinate 447,565,411 of OY728142.1, forward strand.
GATCTAGTGTGAAATTATTTCATGATAGAAATAGTCTCCTCTCCATAGAATCATCCAAGAAGGACCCTATCAAGTCCCCATTTATAGAAAAATTTCTAGTGATTTGGGACATTATAAAGAGTAATATTGGTGACTCACCATAATGTTTTCTATTTCACATATTTTTTTAGTGGAGTACTTCATTTTGATGGTATTATTTTATTAGTATCATACACCCAGTGGTAGAACCATATGGTTTGGGGATATGACTGATTTCTTTATTCTCTTCCATTCATAATGATGAAAAGGTGAGACCATTCGATGATTCACAATACAGATGACCATTTCCTCACACCTTGGATCTTATAAATCCATAGATATATTTTCCAATGCATTTAATTGGGAATTATTCATTTTTGGGATGTTTTTCAATGTTGGTTCTATGGAATACTTTTCCATTAATCCTAATACATAATAAAGTAGGGGGATTATCACTTATTTTATGATTGTGTAATCCATGTTGATATATTTGATTACCAACTATGAGTCACCTTTAACCTCGAGGAGTTCCAAAGGTATATGTAGAACTTGTTCTTATCCTATATTGTGGTACTCATACTCAGCCTCATTATTTTTACATCCTCTTGACAATGGGAAGGAATAGAAAAAACTACATTTGCTGGAGAGATGATCACGACCCCTAATCTGACATTAATCATCTAGGGGTATTCCATTATTTTTATTTTCAAGATTATGAATGCACCTTCAAAATACATCTCCCATATCTGGGGTCCATACTGAATAGAAAATATCTCTTGGTCTAGATATTCAGTATTTAGTGATGTCATTTTTGCTGAGGGGTGTTCTACATGAAAGTATGCCATGTCTTGGGCTTTCGCTGCTTTCTAATGAATGAACTGTATATCAAAATACCTCATTATAACTTCTTACCATGCTAAACATACTTTTAACATAGTAAATATATGGATATATTTGATTAGGTTGTTTTGGGAGACCAAATGGACCTCATGATGCTGGAGGTAGTATCTTAGTTTCTAAACATCAAATATTTATGCTAGGAATCTCTTCTCGATGGAGAAATTGATATTTTTATTTTATTATTTTAAGGAGGATGATGTATAAGAAGGAACTGGGACTCAAAAGGAAAAAAAGATCCTGATAGGGGGGTGGTTGGGGGTCTAAAGTAGTGTAATCCAAGGTTTTTCTCTTTCACAAGTAACACACCTTGTGATTGCTCCAAATCCATCATATATAGGTTTAGAGACTTTTACTCAACTAGTGGAATTAACTCTTGAGGAATCAAGAGATACTTATTAAGGTTTTTAAATGATTCATGGAAATTAGTGTTCCACTAATACATGACCCCTTTTTTCATCAACCCAATGAAGGGAAAGCATTTTCTTTCACGTTTTTCTATAAAGCGCAAGATTTTGTCAAGGTGTACCTTTAAACCCCTTAAATATTTTTGGTTCTGGATAGGAGACATGTCGAGGATATACTTGGTTTTCTTAGGATAAACTTTGATACCGTGATGAAATATGATAATCCAAGAAATTTCTTGGAGGAAAATCCGAAAACACATTTCAAGGGGTTTATCTTCAGCCTATGCTACCATAGTGTGTTGAATATGATCTGAAGATTAGCCATGATTTTAGAACGTTCTGAAGACTTAACAATAACATCTTAGATGTGTCACTCAAAAAATTTCCAAATAAAGGCTTGAATATGTGATGAATGGTATGTTGGTACATAACATCGACATTCTTTAAGCCTAATGGAATTAACGGATAGAAACATACTCCATGAGGGGGCCTGAAGGTGTTGGATTCTTTATATCCTTGAGACATTCAAATTTTTTTGTTCCCTGAATAGACATTTATGAGGGATAAGGCCTAATAACTAACCATTTCATCAATTAGTATCTCTTTTATTGAAATATAAAAAAATCATCTTTAGGAAAATTTCTGTTGAGGTATCTTAAGTCGATTCAAACCCCAATTTTTCTATTTTTATTCATTACTGGGATGATGCTCGCCAAAATTTTTGGATATTAAACAAACTGGATAGAGTTTACCTTGATAAGAATGTCTAATTTAGTCTCAATTTTGGAGGCGCGAGTTTGGTGTGTCCTTTTGGGTGAATGTTTGTATCCCCAGTGGTTTTTGGGAAAGTCCAAGTGATGAGTGGGAACCTCAAGATCAAGGCCTAGAATTTATATGCAATTCTTGGTGAACAAATATCAATGTTGCTTCAGGAAGGAGGTACATACACCTTGTTATTTTTATGTGATGGACGCCCTGATCTATGTGGGTCGTGGATCTTCTTTTGTAGCCATATTTATTTCTCTTAGTTAATTAATTGTGGTATATACACTCTCCTCAAATGATATAGGGTAATTCATAAGGGCTTACCCCATTTCTTCTTCATCCCAATTTACCTCTTCCACCTCTTCCTTTTTATCAGGGGAAGTAGGTAATGGATCAAATTTCCTAGAGTATGAGGAGGAGTCAATATTTTGACATTTAGAGGAAAAAGAAACTACTTCTGACCCGGTTGATGGGATGGTGATTTTTTGAGGAATATAGGGTGGAATGAGGGCATTATCACTCATGATTTCATCATTTTCTAAAGAGTCGATGGCATCTCCAACAATGATAGATTTATTTTCCCTCACTAACATCATATGAGTCTTGAAACATTCATATGAACTTGGACCCATCCCTTTGATTTAATTGATCAGTTGCACATAATTTTCAAGGAGATGCTTCAAGGGCTTAGGTGAGGTCATATAAAAACCATTCAAGGAATTGATTTGAGTAACATTGTCGATCATGGGATGTTTTTCTCCACTCTGATAGAATCCAACATCAATGTATTTTGATTCACATGATTTAAATGGGGCTGTATCACCGTAAAATTTTCGATTTTTACCATTGATGCAATATCTAAGTCATTAGTTGTATGATGAGGGATTATCGACATACTAATGTAAACAAGGACTTCCTAGAAGAACATTGAAGGTTTTATCTTGATGAACAACCTTAAATTTTGAGTCAAATATGAGATCCCTGAACTGAGTCCTGATCTTGATCTCGTTGAGAGAATTTTTATTGCTCTGGTTATAACCCTATAGCATTAAAGTTGACAAGGACAAGTGGGAATAATTATAAACCAGTTGAAAAATGGTTCAGATAGTAATGATATGGAATCCAAATACGTTTTCAATTAATAATCATTAGATGTCAACATAATTTATACTTATAGATACATAAAATGGTCTAATGTGTCCATTATAATGGTGTTTTTTCCTATTCCATGAAAGAGATGATCATGTGGAATTCTAAAGGATAAATCTACGCACAATATAATTTAACAGTAGAAACTTTTTCTCCAAATTCTTGAGAAACTGACAAAGCATCTACAAGTGCTTCCCGGAGGCCTTTTGATAGACTCAAAGAATACAGACTTTAAAATTTAGCTTCCACAATGGATAATAGATTTAATATTTCATATTTTGGACCTAAAGGTATGTACTTCCTAGAATGTGGATGATCCTTTATTGGTAGTTCAGGATATTAGGTACTCGATGTTGGTACACCAGCCCTTGGGATAAGAACTATGGGTTATTCTGTCCTTGGTGTATTAGGTTGACTAGGTTTTCCTATGCATTGGGGTTGATTGGGAAATGATTTCGCCTACAGTAAATGTTCCAAAAATATTGAGTCATGGAAAAATATGTCTTTTTTGGGGAACTTTCTTTCCCCCAATAACCTATCTAGAGGGATCTCCCATGTGTTTTGGCTGCATTGAAATTTTGAGTGGGGATATGACCAGGGTATTGACTTCTGGAATGACTGTATATTCCTCTATATCCTCAGCTCTGGCTGCTTCTTCCCATAATTCCCCAATCAGATGATGGGAATTTGGATTCATAGTCTCTCTCATCATCCATGAAGGACCCATTAAGTGAGTAAAATTAATTGAACTGAAGATCGACTCATTTTATGGTGAGGAATCTATCTGGTTGGTTGAATCTTTCTATTCCAATTTTTGGTACAGTGCATGTTCTTTTGGGACCAAAGACACGAAGTCTAATAAAATCAAATAAAACTTTGTACTTGGAATCGGTTCATCTTCTTATCTTTGATTCTTTTTCTTTTATCCATATATTTTTTAGACAATTTAATCTCAGAATATTGTGGCATCGATGGAGTCGGTTGTGCCATAGTGGAAGTGGATGGAAGTATAGTCAGTTGTTTCAGATATTCTTAAATTATAACATGAATTTAGTTGATATTATTTTGACCATACAGTCACTAAAAATCTGATTATCCTTTTTTAACTTACTTCTATTCACTGTCTTCCTCCAAATCAATGGGAAAAATATATGCTAATTGTACAGGTGGATTTTCGAGCTTCACCTTCCCAAAGTCCACCAACTTCTTCTAGATATCTTTAAAAATAAATAATTTTGGGATGTTTTTCACCAATTATAAATGGAAGGGGAAATAATTTGTAATATCTTCATCACCATCTTGGTGGGAATTCTTGGGATTTGGAAACTTGATCATGTTCTTCTCCAATTTTGAGATGAAGTAGCTAATGACTTGGTCATTTCATAAAGAATAAAATTTTATTTTCTTGTCCTAAAAAGATTTTATATACTTATCCCTTTTATCATCCTAATAATGAGGGCATTGTTTCTGATTTTTGGGAGGGTGGAACACATGATATAGAGAGGGTTTTGGAGATGGAGTGAGTATAGGGGCCATTTTGAGTATACCAGTGGCCCCCTATGTTTTTCCCATTTTATTTCCTTGATTTTATAGAATTACTCAGGAATTAACCTTGGTTCATGTGATGGAGTCTTCTGTTCTTTAATTTTTTTTGGCATGATCCCAAATCCCCGCTATGTATTTCGTAGAGATGAGTGGTCTGTACAAATTATTATGTGGGGTATCTATAAAATTGGACAATAAAATATTCTTGGGGAAGCTGTTGGTTTAATAAGTATGTCAGCTGCTTCCATCAAGCAATGAAATTCAAGAACCTCTCATTATACTTCTTATTATATTTTGAGATTTCTATGACTATTGTCTTATGAAGCGTTGAGTTAAATTAGATGAGAAACTTCTAACATAGATCTTACCACCCTATAATTGACTGAGAAACAAGACGATGTACCATAAAAAGGCTAGTCCCTATAGTGAATGCATGAAGCACCTGATTTTTAATGCCTCCTATTTTTGATGGGTTCCCATAATGGGGTTATAAAGAGATAAAAAATGTTTCAAATTCTATTCCGGGTACCCTATACCATTGAAATTTGGAAATGTAGGGTTCCAAATTTAGAAAGGGGAGAGTCAGATCAACCCATTTGGGGTAAGGGTTATTTTCAAGATGTACCAGTGCACACCATTTCTCTATAACTTCCACTTGACCTGTTAGAGACTCACTATTATTTATGAGACCTTAAGGAATGTATTTTTGAGTAGGAGGTTGAACATGGGTAGTATTTGGTAGAGATAACTGTGTCGACCTTTTTGTTATCTGCCATGGGTAACCTATAGGGGTAATATTATAAGTATGTTCTCATCCCTATTATAGTTGTGTTCCCAATTGACGGAAATCCTAATCTACTAATATGGGATCCATGTATATCAGTTTTTGGTACCCCATGTTGATTGTATGTTTCAGATCTATCTCGGTTGTCATGACGAACCCTCTATTTTCAGGCTATATAGTTGGGAGTGTGAGTTGAGGAACTAATGGAAGAATATATCTAGTCAGAAGGATTCCTTATTGTAGTTATATATTGAGTATTCTCAATTATTTCATCTCTTCCTCCAGATGAGAATTCTTTTCCTCATGTGTAATGGGTTACACTTCTTTAGGTGTTGGGAGGGACATGAAATCACCTTTACCCTTTTCTTTATTGGGTACTCTCTGAGGTGGTAGTGTAATAGTGATTGAGGGAACACCCAGATTTAGGGAAATCCCCTATTCAATGTACACTCTCCACTTTAAATCTTTTCGGTGTGTATCACATTCTTAACCAAAACATCCTCCTCTAGCTCCTCAATGGTGACATTATGTTTTGTAGGGTCTTCTTGAGCATTGTTAATAAAATTAAAATATGTGTAACTTATTGCAGGAACATAATTAGACTCTTTAAGAGAATTTTTTTTTGTATCCTCCATGAGGCCCTGTTATCTCTTTCTAGTTTTCTCCTGGAACCATTTGATGAATGTTTATACAAATAGAATCTCTAGAAAATTTTGTTGTGTGTGTTCCTAAAGAAGATAACTAATCATGTGATAGAAAAAACTATTAGGATTCATTTTGTGTTATTTACCCTAATCAATAGAAGGATTAATTCCCATGAGGGGGAGGTTGTTGATGTGAAAAATTCCACATCCCTATGTTATAGGGAAATTCCTATTCTACTTCCACGACTCTTCAGGCATGGTTTGCAGACCTTGAATTTTGTGTTAAAAATTCCCCCAAACCTTCAGGTTGGGGTTGCTTCTAGATTTCTATGAATACTAATGTTGCAACTTCCTTCCAAATTTTATGGATTCATTTTTGAATATGGGTTGGGGGAATCATACTATTTTAACCTAAACAACCTACTTCTGGAGACCTTTGCAATGTCAATGAAATTTTTTCTATCTGATGAATGAGAACCCTTAGACGGGATTCCTGCTCGATATTTTATGATTTATGACAAAAAATTATTTTGATGACTTGCTCTATTATATCCCAAAATTGGTTAGAGTGTGTTAGGACCTATTTTTGTCAAGTATATCATCAGTTGTGAATAGAGTCTATTTATTTAATATGACCAGATTCTATGAAATTTTAAGAAACCATCTTTGGAAAACTTTACTACTTAGAGAGAATAGTGAAATATAATGATCCATGTATACACCCTCCTTTTATATGAAAACTATATGGGATATCCTTGACTAGATGAAACAATTATTTTAACTCTCTTAGACATGGACACTGATGAGATTCTTGTTGTTTCTCCAATTTTAGATGTTGTTCATCCATAGGATCTACCTTGTCAATTTGGAATTTCATCCCTTTTATTACCGTGATGTGGCTTTTATTCTCAACATAGGGTAATAATTTTTCTCTTAAGTGATGAAGAGTGTTCCATATATTGAGATTGATTCCGTGCACACAATATTTTTAAAACACACCTAGAATTCTATATTGAGGAGTGTCTAAGGGATAGAACATGACTGTTATTCCATTTATGTAATGCTTCTTCTTTATTTTTAATGTGTCTTATTCATCCTTTTATAGAGGTTCCTTGACATTTTTTTGACAAAATTGGACATTTACCTACCACTTTATCATAAATAACAAGATTAGTGTCAATTTACTATGTCACATTGGAAGTCAGGCGATCCAAGGGTGGGTTGGATAGTGACCATCACCTTGGGTAGTCTTCTAGTTAATAAAGGATTTCACTTGTCAGTGACAGGGCACCAGACATGACTGGACTCATTATGCTAAGTGAATCATGGTGCGAGTGCTTTCTAATCATTAAATACTCACGGTGAGGAACCTTTTGAAGAAGTGAAACACCACTATAGAGAGAACATTAATAGAAAATTCCATTATAGGGAGGACTACCATTGTAGATTGATGTATGAACCTAAATTGAATTATTGAAACTTTTACCCTAGGGATGACCATCCGGGTGAAAGACAATAAGGGGGAGACCTTCTTTGTCACGAACCGAATCGGGTCGTCATCCGAACCGACGCCCGACTCGGCCCGCGGCAAGGCCCGAAGGGCGTTCCCGATCCCCACGGGCTGGCACAAGTGCCCGGGTATCAAAATAAACCCTGGGAACGATTTACCCGAGTGAATAAATGTAAAGCAGCCAATCAAAATGACCAAGTAAAAGTAGAAGTGACAGTCAACAACCATCTAACCAATACAGGTTTTTAGACAAAGTAGTCAAAACTCACACAAAACAAACAAAAAAAAACAAGGTGACTACAACCAACCTAGGGGCTGCAGCTCAATGTGGGAACACTGCCTCCAAGTCACCACCAAAATGTCACGTAGTCAGTCTAGCTAACAACCTGAACTACTGCCTCCAAAAACCGGGCCCTTACCTGTATCAGAAGTAAACAGATCTACTTACACCCAAAGGTGTAAGTAGGGTGTGAGCAATCGCCCAGCAGGATATCACCAAGCAAGATTCCACGCACAAGTATAAAGAGAAAATCCATTTGCAATGCTGTATAAAGTAAAAGGTGAAAAAATAAATAAAAGTTTTTCACAAAATGCTTTTAAAGAAAGACGGTTCAAGTCACATACCAGAATGAAATTCAAATGATATAAATATCACGGATCAGTGTGCGCACAAGTATAAGTAGCACCAGAGGATGGGAATGCCCTAAGGATACTAGTGACAGTGGGACCCTAGGACATCGTGTCTCAGTGAAACGTGGCTTAGATGGCCACGACCCTCAGAAAACGTGGCTTAGAAGGCCACGACCCTCAGAACACGTGGCTTAGAAGGCCACGACCCTCAGATATCATATGTTTAGTTAGTGTTGCAATCGTCAAACCTGCCAGTGAAACCGGGTCGAGTCATCTCCGGACTACCAGCTCACTAGTCCTAGTCCACCCACCTAATACCCAGGCTTCCCTCCTTGTGCTCACCCAATTCAGAAAACACCTGCCATATCACCCGCACACTGATATTCTTTCTTTTGAAAATACCACACGCACACCATAGCATTTCAACACATAGTATGTATTGCAAGTACGCTAAATAAAACCAGTAGCACAGTTTGAAAATAAATAACATCCTTTTTCTTTTCTTCAATCAGGTAAACCAAAACCATACTTTTAAAACTTGCTGATGACTATTTGAAAATAGAGAGAAAGAAAGACATTCAAAGTTTTAACTAGGTCCAAGTAATAAACACATGACATTTCTTTTAATAAAGGGATAAAAATTCATAGTATGGAAACAGGGGATAAAACATTTGATTAACTAGGAGTGCAAGCAAAGGATTATAAACCCATACTTGAGTGCGGAACCACCTACCTCAAACGGGTGCGTGAAACGACGCGGCACCGAATTCCCGACGACCAATGGTCACTGTAGGAAGCCGTCAAGGGGCCCTAAAACAGAAAATCGTTACTAAACTTAGTTATAATATAATAGAATAATAATAATAATATAATAACGATAGTAATAATAGTAATAATAATAATTATACATAATAATAATAACAATAACATTAATATTAATAATAGTAATAGCATATTAATAATAATAATAATAATAACAATAGTAGTATAATAATAATAGTATTACTAACATAATAATAATAATAATAATATGATAATAATAATATTATCATTTACATAATTATAATACTAACATATTAAATGATATAATAACTAACATATTAATAATATTAACAAAAGAAAACAAAATATCTTATTAGATAACTTAAAATAATAAAATAAAATAAATAAAATAAAAGGAAAACCGGATAACTTAAAATAATAAAATAAAATAAATGAAATAAAAGGAAAACAGGATAACTTAGAATAATAAAATAAAATAAATAAAACAAAAGGAAAACAGACCTGCGGGGGAGGAGGAGGCGCCGAACAGGGGTGCCGGAACGGGAAGAAGAGGAAGGAAAGAAAGGAAAGAAGAAGGAGAGGAGAGGAAAAGAGAAAGAAGAAGAAGAGAAAGAAGGAGAAGAGGAGGAGAAGAAAAGGGAGAAGAAGGAGGAAAGAGGAGGGCAGCAGGGGTTGCGCCGGCTGTGGGTGAAAGGGGAGCAGCGGGTCAGCCGAAGGGCTGTCCGAAGGAAGGAGGAGGTTGCGGCGGCTGTCCGGTGAGAGGTAGGGCGATGGGAAGTCCGGCTGGCAGGGAGGAAAGGAGGCACAACGCTGGACGGCGGGGAGACGGGGGGGGGGGGGGGACCGACCGGAAGGATGGTCGCTGGATAGAGGTGCGGCCAGCATGGAGGTCACTGGAAGGGAGGCGCGGCCGGGAGGGAGGTCGCCCGATGAAGGCGCAGCTGGTCCGGCGGATTGGGGCGACGGCGTGTGTCCGGGGAAAGGTGGCGCGGTAGGGGTGTGCAAGGGAGAAGTCGGAATGGTGAGTGTGAAGGCAGAGGGGCGCTGGAGGGGATTCTGGCAAAAGAGGGAGGCGGACGTGGGAGGCGGAAGCGAGGAGAGAAAGAAGGAAACCAGTGGGAGGGAGAGAAGAAGAAGAAAGGAAGGAGAGAAAAGGAAAATAAAAGAGAGAAGGGAGAGAAGAGAGAAGAGAGGAGGGGGGTGGCGGCGGCTAGGGTTAGACATGGGGTAAAAAAAAAGTTAAACAAATTGATATAATATCATAATATTAAATATCATAAAATCATTAGAAATAATAATATTATTAGTAATAATAATTATCAAAATCTTAATGATAATAACCGCATAACAATAATATTAACATATTAGCAATAATAATAATAATGTCATAATAATTATAAGATAATAATAACAATAATAAAAACATAACATTAATAATAATAATAATAATAATATCAATAATAATAATGATTATAGTAACAATGGAAATATTTTAATCATAATGGTAATAATCCAATAGAAGTAATAAAAATAATATAATAATAACCAAGAAATCCGAAATACATTTCATCCGGTTATCTAACGTACGCGCATCGGGAACGCGTATCAACCGGCGAAGTTGCACGGCTTCGCCCGTGCTCTGCCCATGCGCCGAGCGATGTAGGGCTCACGCGCACACATCACTGCCTCAACGGGCGACCCGCATCGGGTTCAGCCCGTTCTATAACCCAACAATTTAAATAAACATACAATTAATTTATGAAATAAAAATTTAAAATTGAACGCATACCTCAAAAAAGTCCGGGCGTGACAATTCTCCCCACCATGAAAACTTTCCGCCCTCGGAAAGTCAGCTCAAAGCCTGATCAGAGAATAGAAATGGGTACTCCTGCTCAACCCATGACTTCCGCTCCCAAGTCTCGTGTTCGTCATTCCCGTGCTGCCAAAGAACACGGACCAGAGGAATGGACTTTCCACGCAGCACCTTTTCCCGAGAATCCACTATACGCACTGGTCGCTCGACCACAGACAAGTCGGCCTCTATCTCCAGCTCCTCCCAATTCAGCACATGCGACGGGTCGGGGTTGTACTTCTTCAGTTGGGAGACATGAAATACGTCATGAATCGACGTCAACTGCGAGGGCAAAGCTAACCTGTATGCCACCTTGCCAATCCGCTCAAGAATCTCGAAAGGTCCGACATATCTCGGTGTCAGCTTCCCCTGTTTCCCCAAACGACGGTGACCCAAGCGAGGGGCCACTTTTAGGAACACTCTGTCCCCCACTGAAAACTCAAGGTCCCGCCGCCTCTGATCTGCATAAGACTTGTGGCGACTCTGAGCTGTCAACAACCGCTGCCTAATCAGCTTGACTTTCTCAGACGTCTCCTGTACAAGACTCGGTCCCAAGAGCGAGGCTTCTCCTATCTCAGCCCAACACAGAGGAGACCGACAAGGCCGGCCATAGAGCGCCTCAAAGGGTGCCATTCTGATGGAAGACTGGTAACTGTTATTGTAAGCAAACTCGACCAGCCCCAAATGGCTATCCCATGAGCCTCCAAGATCTAACACACAAGCTCGTCCCGAAGGGCGTTCCCGATCCCCACGGGCTGGCACAAGTGCCCGGGTATCAAAATAAACCCTGGGAACGATTTACCCGAGTGAATAAATGTAAAGCAGCCAATCAAAATGACCAAGTAAAAGTAGAAGTGACAGTCAACAACCATCTAACCAATACAGGTTTTTAGACAAAGTAGTCAAAACTCACACAAAAAAAACAAAAAAAAACAAGGTGACTACAACCAACCTAGGGGCTGCAGCTCAATGTGGGAACACTACCTCCAAGTCACCACCAAAATGTCACGTAGTCAGTCCAGCTAACAACCTGAACTACTGCCTCCAAAAACCAGGCCCTTACCTGTATCAGAAGTAAACAGATCTACTTACACCCAAAGGTGTAAGTAGGGTGTGAGCAATCGCCCAGCAGGATATCACCAAGCAATATTCCACGCACAAGTATAAAGAGAAAATCCATTTGCAATGCTGTATAAAGTAAAAGGTGCAAAAATAAATAAAAGTTTTTCACAAAATGCTTTTAAAGAAAGACGGTTCAAGTCACATACCAGAATGAAATTCAAATGATATAAATATCACGGATCAGTGTGCGCACAAGTATAAGTAGCACCAGAGGATGGGAATGCCCTAAGGATACTAGTGACAGTGGGACCCTAGGACATCATGTCTCAGTGAAACGTGGCTTAGATGGCCACGACCCTCAGAAAACGTGGCTTAGAAGGCCACGACCCTCAGAACACGTGGCTTAGAAGGCCACGACCCTCAGATATCATATGTTTAGTTAGTGTTGCAATCGTCAAACCTGCCAGTGAAACCGGGTCGAGTCATCTCCGGACTACCAGCTCACTAGTCCTAGTCCACCCACCTAATACCCAGGCTTCCCTCCTTGTGCTCACCCAATTCAGAAAACACCTTCCATATCACCCGCACACTGATATTCTTTCTTTTGAAAATACCACACGCACACCATAGCATTTCAACACATAGTATGTATTGCAAGTACGCTAAATAAAACCAGTAGCACAGTTTGAAAATAAACAACATCCTTTTTCTTTTCTTCAATCAGGTAAACCAAAACCATACTTTTAAAACTTGCTGATGACTATTTGAAAATAGAGAGAAAGAAAGACATTCAAAGTTTTAACTAGGTCCAAGTAATAAACACACGACATTTCTTTTAATAAAGGGATAAAAATTCATAGTATGGAAATAGGGGATAAAACATTTGATTAACTAGGAGTGCAAGCAAAGGATTATAAACCCATACTTGAGTGCGGAACCACCTACCTCAAACGGGTGCGTGAAACGACGCAGCACCGAATTCCCGACGACCAATGGTCACTGTAGGAAGCCGTCAAGGGGCCCTAAAACAGAAAATCGTTACTAAACTTAGTTATAATATAATAGAATAATAATAATAATATAATAACGATAGTAATAATAGTAATAATAATAATTATACATAATAATAATAACAATAACATTAATATTAATAATAGTAATAGCATATTAATAATAATAATAATAATAACAATAGTAGTATAATAATAATAGTATTACTAACATAATAATAATAATAATAATATGATAATAATAATATTATCATTTACATAATTATAATACTAACATATTAAATGATATAATAACTAACATATTAATAATATTAACAAAAGAAAACAAAATATCTTATTAGATAACTTAAAATAATAAAATAAAATAAATAAAATAAAAGGAAAACCGGATAACTTAAAATAATAAAATAAAATAAATGAAATAAAAGGAAAACAGGAAAACTTAGAATAATAAAATAAAAGAAATAAAACAAAAGGAAAACAGACCTGCGGGGGAGGAGGAGGCGCCGAACAGGGGTGCCGGAACGGGAAGAAGAGGAAGGAAAGAAAGGAAAGAAGAAGGAGAGGAGAGGAAAAGAGAAAGAAGAAGAAGAGAAAGAAGGAGAAGAGGAGGAGAAGAAAAGGGAGAAGAAGGAGGAAAGAGGAGGGCAGCAGGGGTTGCGCCGGCTGCGGGTGCAAGGGGACCAGCGGGTCGGCCGAAGGGCTGTCCGAAGGAAGGAGGAGGTTGCGGCGGCTGTCCGGCGAGAGGTAGGGCGATGGGAAGTCCGGCTGGCAGGGAGGAAAGGAGGCGCAGCGCTGGACGGCGGGGAGACGGGGGGGGGGGGACCGACCGGAAGGATGGTCGCTGGATAGAGGTGCGGCCAGCAGGGAGGTCACTGGACGGGAGGCGCGGCCGGGAGGGAGGTCGCCGGATGAAGGCGCAGCTGGTCCGGCGGATTGGGGCGACGGCGTGTGTCCGAGGAAAGGTGGCGCGGTAGGGGTGTGCAAGGGAGAAGTCGGAATGGTGAGTGTGAAGGCAGAGGGGCGCTGGAGGGGATTCTGGCAAAAGAGGGAGGCGGACGTGGGAGGCGGAAGCGAGGAGAGAAAGAAGGAAACCAGCGGGAGGGAGAGAAGAAGAAGAAAGGAAGGAGAGAAAAGGAAAATAAAAGAGAGAAGGGAGAGAAGAGAGAAGAGAGGAGGGGGGTGGCGGCGGCTAGGGTTAGACATGGGGTAAAAAAAAAGTTAAACAAATTGATATAATATCATAATATTAAATATCATAAAATCATTAGAAATAATAATATTATTAGTAATAATAATTATCAAAATCTTAATGATAATAACCGCATAACAATAATATTAACATATTAGCAATAATAATAATAATGTCATAATAATTATAAGATAATAATAACAATAATAAAAACATAACATTAATAATAATAATAATAATAATAATATCAATAATAATAATGATTATAGTAACAATGGAAATATTTTAATCATAATGGTAATAATCCAATAGAAGTAATAAAAATAATATAATAATAACCATGAAATCCGAAATACATTTCATCCGGTTATCTAACGTACGCGCATCGGGAACGCGTATCAACCGGCGAAGTTGCACGGCTTCGCCCGTGCTCTGCCCATGCGCCGAGCGATGTAGGGCTCGCGCGCACACATCACTGCCTCAACGGGCGATCCGCATCGGGTTCAGCCCGTTCTATAACCCAACAATTTAAATAAACATACAATTAATTTATGAAATAAAAATTTAAAATTGAACGCATACCTCAAAAAAGTCCGGGCGTGACAATTCTCCCCACCATGAAAACTTTCCGCCCTCGGAAAGTCAGCTCAAAGCCTGATCAGAGAATAGAAATGGGTACTCCTGCTCAACCCATGACTTCCGCTCCCAAGTCTCGTGTTCGTCATTCCCGTGCTGCCAAAGAACACGGACCAGAGGAATGGACTTTCCACGCAGCACCTTTTCCCGAGAATCCACTATACGCACTGGTCGCTCGACCACAGACAAGTCGGCCTCTATCTCCAGCTCCTCCCAATTCAGCACATGCGACGGGTCGGGGTTGTACTTCTTCAGTTGGGAGACATGAAATACGTCATGAATCGACGTCAACTGCGAGGGAAAAGCTAACATGTATGCCACCTTGCCAATCCGCTCAAGAATCTCGAAAGGTCCGACATATCTCGGTGTCAGCTTCCCCTGTTTCCCCAAACGACGGTGACCCAAGCGAGGGGCCACTTTCAGGAACACTCTGTCCCCCACTGAAAACTCAAGGTCCCGCCGCCTCTGATCTGCATAAGACTTGTGGCGACTCTGAGCTGTCAACAACCGCTGCCTAATCAGCTTGACTTTCTCAGACGTCTCCTGTACAAGACTCGGTCCCAAGAGCGAGGCTTCTCCTATCTCAGCCCAACACAGAGGAGACCGACAAGGCCGGCCATAAAGCGCCTCAAAGGGTGCCATTCTGATGGAAGACTGGTAACTGTTATTGTAAGCAAACTCGACCAGCCCCAAATGGCTATCCCATGAGCCTCCAAGATCTAACACACAAGCTCGGCCCGAAGGGCGTTCCCGATCCCCACGGGCTGGCACAAGTGCCCGGGTATCAAAATAAACCCTGGGAACGATTTACCCGAGTGAATAAATGTAAAGCAGCCAATCAAAATGACCAAGTAAAAGTAGAAGTGACAGTCAACAACCGTCTAACCAATACAGGTTTTTAGACAAAGTAGTCAAAACTCACACAAAACAAACAAAAAAAACAAGGTGACTACAACCAACCTAGGGGCTGCAGCTCAATGTGGGAACACTGCCTCCAAGTCACCTCCAAAATGTCACGTAGTCAGTCCAGCTAACAACCTGAACTACTGCCTCCAAAAACCGGGCCCTTACCTGTATCAGAAGTAAACAGATCTACTTACACCCAAAGGTGTAAGTAGGGTGTGAGAAATCGCCCAGCAGGATATCACCAAGCAAGATTCCACGCACAAGTATAAAGAGAAAATCCATTTGCAATGCTGTATAAAGTAAAAGGTGCAAAAATAAATAAAAGTTTTTCACAAAATGCTTTTAAAGAAAGACGGTTCAAGTCACATACCAGAATGAAATTCAAATGATATAAATATCACGGATCAGTGTGCGCACAAGTATAAGTAGCACCAGAGGATGGGAATGCCCTAAGGATACTAGTGACAGTGGGACCCTAGGACATCGTGTCTCAGTGAAACGTGGCTTAGATGGCCACGACCCTCAGAAAACGTGGCTTAGAAGGCCACGACCCTCAGAACACGTGGCTTAGAAGGCCACGACCCTCAGATATCATATGTTTAGTTAGTGTTGCAATCGTCAAACCTGCCAGTGAAACCGGGTCGAGTCATCTCCGGACTACCAGCTCACTAGTCCTAGTCCACCCACCTAATACCCAGGCTTCCCTCCTTGTGCTCACCCAATTCAGAAAACACCTGCCATATCACCCGCACACTGATATTCTTTCTTTTGAAAATACCACACGCACACCATAGAATTTCAACACATAGTATGTATTGCAAGTACGCTAAATAAAACAATTAGCACAGTTTGAAAATAAACAACATCCTTTTTCTTTTTTTCAATCAGGTATACCAAAACCATACTTTTAAAACTTGCTGATGACTATTTGAAAATAGAGAGAAAGAAAGACATTCAAAGTTTTAACTAGGTCCAAGTAATAAACACACAACATTTCTTTTAATAAAGGGATAAAAATTCATAGTATGGAAACAGGGGATAAAACATTTGATTAACTAGGAGTGCAAGCAAAGGATTATAAACCCATACTTGAGTGCGGAACCACCTACCTCAAACGGGTGCGTGAAACGACGCGGCACCGAATTCCCGACGACCAATGGTCACTGTAGGAAGCCGTCAAGGGGCCCTAAAACAGAAAATCGTTACTAAACTTAGTTATAATATAATAGAATAATAATAATAATATAATAACGATAGTAATAATAGTAATAATAATAATTATACATAATAATAATAACAATAACATTAATATTAATAATAGTAATAGCATATTAATAATAATAAAAATAATAACAATAGTAGTATAATAATAATAGTATTACTAACATAATAATAATAATAATAATATGATAATAATAATATTATCATTTACATAATTATAATACTAACATATTAAATGATATAATAACTAACATATTAATAATATTAACAAAAGAAAACAAAATATCTTATTAGATAACTTAAAATAATAAAATAAAATAAATAAAATAAAAGGAAAACCGGATAACTTAAAATAATAAAATAAAATAAATGAAATAAAAGGAAAATAGGATAACTTAGAATAATAAAATAAAATAAATAAAACAAAAGGAAAACAGACCTGCGGGGGAGGAGGAGGCGCCGAACAGGGGTGCCGGAACGGGAAGAAGAGGAAGGAAAGAAAGGAAAGAATAAGGAGAGGAGAGGAAAAGAGAAAGAAGAAGAAGAGAAAGAATGAGAAGAGGAGGAGAAGAAAAGGGAGAAGAAGGAGGAAAGAGGAGGGCAGCAAGGGTTGCGCCGGCTGCGGGTGCAAGGGGAGCAGCGGGTCGGCCGAAGGGCTGTCCGAAGGAAGGAGGAGGTTGCGGCGGCTGTCCGGCGAGAGGTAGGGCGATGGGAAGTCCGGCTGGCAGGGAGGAAAGGAGGCGCAGCGCTGGACGGCGGGGAGACGGGGGGGGGGGGGGGGGACCGACCGGAAGGATGGTCGCTGGATAGAGGTGCGGCCAGCAGGGAGGTCACTGGACGGGAGGCGCGGCCGGGAGGGAGGTCGCCGGATGAAGGCGCAGCTGGTCCGGCGGATTGGGGCGACGGCGTGTGTCCGGGGAAAGGTGGTGCGGTAGGGGTGTGCAAGGGAGAAGTCGGAATGGTGAGTGTGAAGGCAGAGGGGCGCTGGAGGGGATTCTGGCAAAAGAGGGAGGCGGACGTGGGAGGCGGAAGCGAGGAGAGAAAGAAGGAAACCAGCGGGAGGGAGAGAAGAAGAAGAAAGGAAGGAGAGAAAAGGAAAATAAAAGAGAGAAGGGAGAGAAGAGAGAAGAGAGGAGGGGGGTGGCGGCGGCTAGGGTTAGACATGGGGTAAAAAAAAAGTTAAACAAATTGATATAATATCATAATATTAAATATCATAAAATCATTAGAAATAATAATATTATTAGTAATAATAATTATCAAAATCTTAATGATAATAACCGCATAACAATAATATTAACATATTAGCAATAATAATAATAATGTCATAATAATTATAAGATAATAATAACAATAATAAAAACATAACATTAATAATAATAATAATAATAATAATATCAATAATAATAATGATTATAGTAACAATGGAAATATTTTAATCATAATGGTAATAATCCAATAGAAGTAATAAAAATAATATAATAATAACCAAGAAATCCGAAATACATTTCATCCGGTTATCTAACGTACGCGCATCGGGAACGCGTATCAACCGGCGAAGTTGCACGGCTTCGCCCGTGCTCTGCCCATGCGCCGAGCGATGTAGGGCTCGCGCGCACACATCACTGCCTCAACGGGCGACCCGCATCGGGTTCAGCCCGTTCTATAACCCAACAATTTAAATAAACATACAATTAATTTATGAAATAAAAATTTAAAATTGAACGCATACCTCAAAAAGTCCGGGCGTGACATTCTTGTTGTTCAATTTTCTAGATGTGTAGAGGGATATTGTTACTATCATCAATAAATGGAATGAATAGATCGATTGATTGTTGAAATTAATCAATCCTTCATGGTGAACTTACTAGGGATGAATTTTAGAATTAATATTTGTACTCCCATAATTTATTAATGGGATAGTAGGATCCTGATCTTCCATAGATAATAATCCAAGGGATTTGATAACTACAACATTGAGTAGATTGGATCATAAATCTGCTCTTAATTTTACATTCATATTTGGAGATGCTTATTTTTGGATTTCTTGTTATGAGTGACTGGGCCCACTTTCCATGGAAAGTGGTTTTTAGGTACAGATTCTTGTTCTACTAACTGCTTTTTACTAGAATTTTCCGACATACATTGGAAATTTTGGAAGGGGCTTGTGCTCACCTTAGAGTGGATATTCTAGTAGGCTGATTACCTATAGTTGATATAGGGGTATGTAACTGATTCAATTTTCCATATATATTGGGTGATTTTTCCCATTACCCTACCAGATGGGAGAAGAGGTGTGTGTGTGCTTCCGGGTGACATGTGGATAAGTCACCCCATATGTGGGGATGAGTTTGTTTATCCACCCCACTGACACTGTTGTTGTTTCTATTTTGATATCCTGATAGGTCTGTAGGATGTGGGTAGGTATTTGTGTTTTCCCCTTCACCATTTTATGTACATAATAGTGAATTTAGTGGATGGAACATGGATATATGACCATCCTGTGTCTGGAGCAGGGTTATGTGTCTATTCCTGTCATCCATTTCATGAAAGTTGGTGCTAAAAGTGATCATATGTGGGGGTAGAGATTTAAGTTTTCCCCTATTTTTCATTGGGAATTTTTGGATGAATTATATGGACTCTGCCAGATGAGACTACTGGTAGGCTTGGTTGATGTGGGAAGGTGTTTGGACCTGCTTGTGGTTTTCCTCAAAACATGTGTGAAATACTTATGTGGACCCTTCTAGATGAGACTATTTAAAAGCTTGGTTGTTGTGAGAAGGTTTTTGTTCCCACTCATAGTTTTTATCATATTTTTTTGTAAGTAGTCTCAAGAAACATCCTAATTGGACTGATAGAAATCTTGATATGTGCGGGTAGGTTTTTTTTACCTTTTTTGCAGTTTTTCACCAAATTATATTAGTGGGATTCTTGGAAGGGGACATAGGTGTGAACCTATTCCTTGTTTACCATTTTCTTCCCTCATAAATACATCTTGCATGCCCAGGCTTGGTTGTCCTGGGCATGACTTCCAAGGATAACACCCTCATTACGTTGAAAGTTTATTATTGTGCTACATTGGAAGTGATCATTAATGGAAGTTTCCTTTTGAAATGACACATGTTTCCTGTAAGTGAGGCCATTGGTGGCTAGTTGGTCCAAATCTATGTGTTAAGGGAGTAATTGGTTGTTTTTTTGGGGATAATATTTTAAAAAGGTTAGAGACAAATATTATTGTCGTCAGCTTCTGGACCACCATCCTTTGTCGAGTAAATAACTCAATGTTATTTGTGAGTTGGAGGGCCTATCGACCAGTCTCTTAGGTTGGGATGGTTACATTATGGTGGAACTCCCATAACAGCGGATTTGAATCCCAGCATTGTAGATGATGGGTTGGTGACGTCGTCCCCTGCTTGGATAAGGATTTAACATAAATGGCAGCTAGGGAATAAATATATGAGAGTTGGTGCATCATCATTTAGATTTAAGGGAGATCTTATTGAATGTACCTAAAATATTGGTGAAAAACATAAACATGAAATCCCCATCAAATAATCATCTAAATAAATGAACAGATTTACAATTGATTGTCTTATTGGAAACACTTTAATTTTGAGTGTGAAAGATCCCGAATTGTAAGTGATACCATTATCTTGGTTAGGGATTCTTGTCAAGTTAAAGATTTTTGTTTTTTACCTAAATGCTTCATGGGATTGGAAGGGAATTTTTGGGTGTTTTTGGGACAAATTTTATGTTAGACACATGTACTTACGTATTTTCTGATTGGTTTCCAGTAGGTTTTATCTGAGGAACCAAAAAAACACAATGGTTTCTTTATTTGAACCTAATTTCCAAATGGAGGTGGTTTTTGTAAAAAATGGTCCAAAGATGCTTAGGTACTCACATTGGTTGAGTAGATGGGAGGTTGGACTCATCACACCCTTTTGGGGGGAATTTTTTACCACTCCAAGACTCTCTTAATGATTTTTTATATGCTCATAAATCCTTTATTAATTCCTGTATGAAGTTGGCTACCCTTGAATTTACAGTCAATTATTACCATGCATGGAATGTAGAATCATATGTATGTATAGGATGATATTTATCAATGAATATATCTGTATGTATTTGGGGTTCTCCATAAATGGTACCTTTTTCATGAATGAATGAGAGCTTCCTTTGTCATTTATTACCATGATGCTGGTTTGGAGCCACATAGTGGGGAACTCTAGAGTGTATTATTATATAAGAAGATGAGATTTGATTTGATATTGGGATAAATTTTACATGTCCTCCTTAAAGGAATCAAAACCCACATATTTCAGTGCTACTTAAAATGACACATAACAGTTTAAGGTTATGCGATAAGGATCAAACCATGCAGTTTAAGGTCATGGTGAAAGGAAATATACATATAAGGTTACTATCAAAAGTTTGTTGTGGGAATTATTTCTAGGTGGCCCAAGGGGACTGGAATAGATACATTCTCCCAAGATGGATAATACCCTACAGGGAATGTAAAACAAATAAAATTAGGGTTGATTTTGGGGTGTTGGGTTTGGACCTCATAGAGTCTTCCTAAATCTTCCATTTGGATGGGAATCAAATACCACAAAGTTCAATTATAAGGACCCATGCCTATGGAGGCCCCAAAAAGTTTTGTCTCATAAGGGATGAGGCCCCTTTGAGAGGATTGATTTGGGTCTTACACCATATGGGAGGATGCCCTATTTGGTTGGGACTTACTTTTGAAATGATTCCCTAGTGCTTGATTGGGGTTTACACTCAAGAGAATAACCTATTTTGTTGGAGGATACACTTTAAATGATTCCATCATTCTTTTTTAGGATTAATCTCAATAGGACTCCCTATTAGGCTTGGACACATGGATTTGAGGGAACACACATAAAGTCAAGAGGAAGATCCGAAAACAAATTATCTTCTTATACATTCAACTGACTGTGTGGATACCATGATATTAACTGATCTTTGAGACCAAATAAGTCATGCTTAGATGTTAGAAACCAGAGGAAACAAAATATCTAGAAAACTAAAAAATCCTTCTTCTATTGGAGGAAGATCCTAGGGCAATGATAGAAGAAGAAATGGATTTGGCATATCCATCCCCTCTGATCATTGTATCCTGGGTAGTTAGGTCTGACTACCCATGTGGACATATTCCATAAGAATAGAGAAGTAGGAAGGAATGAAGTAGGACAGGTCATTTTACAACGTATAAGTGATTACTATAAGAGGTATGACCCAGTCTTGGTTTCAAAAAAGATATGAGGATATGGTATTGACCCTCACAAGTAAAATAAAGTGTGATCCCCTACCTCCCCAACTGGAACTAGAGGTCACTTGTTTTAGATACAACTAGAGATGGACATGGTTCAAATCCTAGAATTCGAGAGTGGGAAATCCATAAAACCACCCCTGGGGATGGGGTCCCCGTGAACAAGGTAATAAATATCCACATACACCATAAGGACTCTAACCATTATGTAGGTCAAGTGCCGGACACCTCTAACTGAAGTAAGGCAGATCGAAATGGGAGATACACTAGTGTTACTCTTACCATAGTCTTGAAAGTCAGAAGTCTTTGATGGAGGTTTCATTTTGGTTCCCCTCAGATATGAATTCCAAAGGAAGAGAAGCCCTTCTATTAGTGCCTTGGAATAGGTATCAGAAGGGTCTTACATAGGTCCTAGCTTGATGAGTGTGGGTGAATCATGTTATACTTAGAATGAGATAGTAATTATTAATGTAAGGGGAGACATATAAAAGATGTAGATTCCTTGGGAAATGGACTACCTAGGAAATAACACATGGGTAAGGACTTAGCTTGGGCACCCTGGGTCTCCTTAGGTGTCCCTATAAGGGTCTCACACAAGTCCCTATTTATGGAAGGGAATTTCACAATTGTGGTCGTAAAATAGGCAGGAAGAGGTCCTCATGTAGGGTGTATTTGGGTTTTAGATCCCAGAGGGAAATTTATATCCCTATCCCTATTTAATTACCTCTTTTTTCGGTTTGTCGAGGGACACCTAATGTATTTTTGGAGATATGGGTAAAGGGGTTGCGTGACCAGAGTTTGGAAGCTTCTTTTGAATTTACATTTGTCTAAATGAGGATCCCTATGGTCATATTTATAGGAAACCTAGAGACCCTAGTTAAAGGATTTACCTCAATAAAGTTCATGGTGTAGGTTCCTGGTGTAGGTACCCCATGTAGGGTTGGCTAGCATTCCAGTGCCACACTGGGGGGCTATGCGAGTGTTCTGGTGCGCATGGGTATGTGCGCAAGCCACTGTAAGCCATTTTATTTTTGTATTTTTTTGGGAATACTCACCTACATAACATAATTAGGGTATTCTTCATAATATTTTTACCCCACAAGAATGAATATAGCGTTATCACCCTTAAATAATTAGTCGATGAAATTTGGAAATGTTTTCTAGGATGCAAGACATTCACTGTGGAATTTCCCATTTCTTTTATCAATAATTTTCAATGTTTAAAAAAGACGAAGTAAAATTTAATTTTTGGATATGATTTTGATGAATCCCTGAAGGTATTATCATTTTTTTGGGAAACCCACGTGAATTTCACAGGTTGGAACATTAGAAGATCACATGATGGAGACTCTAGATAGTGAAAACCAATCTCTAGAAGTTTTCTTCTCCTCAACTAAGCGTAATGGAAATAAGATATCAAGGAATGATAACCACAAAAAAATGTAAACATTTAACACACAAATAAACTCACAAACATAAAAATAATAAAAATACCATTCAATGGTATTACCCACAATTACAATAAAAAAATCAACAAAGAACACAATGTTTTTATGTTCCTCATATGATGTGTCCTACATGCATGTTGGAAACACACTACCTATTTCCATTGTTATAACCAGACTATATAAGTGTCATAAAAAATATTACAAAAGATAAGTAATCCTCCCAAACTTTTAAACTTCTTCAAAAAAATATTAGAGTGAATCACAAATATTACTAAAGCCTCCACTTTCTTAAATAGTAATCTTAGGATTTCAAATTAGTAAAACCTGATCCCTTGAAAAAAATGACAAAAAATATTGACTACTTGATCTTGTTTACTAACTGTTCATCCCTTAAGTGTTTCCAAACATCATTAACTTTAGTGCTCCAAATGAAAACCATCAGTAGATTCGAACATTCGATGGTCCTGTTACTACTAGAGAAGATTTGTTTGTTGTTCTTTTCACATAATGTCCATCACATCATCTAGTGCAATAAATTTTGATGAATGTAATTTTGATTGATAACATTCTGGTGAATTTAATGAGACTTCAACTATCCCATTTTTTATTTTTCATAAGTAACCTTAACAATCTTCATGACATAGTATGTAGCAACATTTTTTTCATCCTTTCTTTCACCTAATTCCCATCGAGGAATGATACTGCATGTGGATTTTTTAAACTACCACCATGGGGAAAATATCTATTGGTTTTTGGATTCCCCTATCTCTCATATTTATAGATATTTATCCTCTATAAAATATGTAATTAAATGACACTTCATGTTAATTTTCCTTCTGAAATGATAGAATAATAAATTTTACACAGGTGGATTTCACTTTGGATATCACAAAAAAACATTTCTCATTCCTAAATCCTTTAGATATCCTTCACCAATTTCTTCAACTATATCTTTTTTTCCAACTTCCTTAGCCACTAAATATTCAAATTCCATATTTCTCAATGTAATAATCCTTTCAGGCATGACATCCAATTGCTTTATTTTCCTCCATTGGTAAAGAAACACTGATGTGTTATTACGACTATTTTAGTCTCCCATAAAGTTATCATTAATTAATCATTGTAACTTTTCACTTTTTCTAGTACATAAGGTTATAGATTATATTCATTATGATATACCAACTAATCTACTTAATAACTTCCAGATATCTAGGTGATTGAAAATCATAGCTTATATTAAACTTCTGACAACTGAAGTATATGTTAATTTATTAAGGTACTAAAGTTGTTTTTCTATTAATGGTTAATGTTCTTTGCATAGATTAAATTATCTAAAATGAGTAGTAGTAAATATTTAAAATTTGGTAATTCATTAACATTCAATGATTTTTCATATTTAATCCTTCATTGATAGAACCCAAGGGTCTGTGTTCCTATGTCACAACCCAACCTTTGAAATTCCTTTATTTTGTTATTTTCATGGTCATGGATCCTTTTGGTAGAGGTTCTGTATGATTCCTTGTTTAAATTTTTGGGTTTTTGTTGAAAATTGGATGTTTTGGGCTTAGTAGTAGGTGATTAATGGGAAGAAAAAGGTTAAAGTAAAGCATGTCTATTCTCCCATGTAACAGTGTATGTTGATTTTTGTGACCAGTGGCGAGGCGCTCGAGTTGCATACTGTTTGAAAAAATGTGTAGTATCCATATGGTTTGGTTCTAGAATGAGACATAGGAATTCATCACTGTCTGTGCATGGTTTGGTAACCATGAATCCATATTTTTTGGGATTCCCCTCTTGTCTATTAGAGGGTTCATGGTTCGCACATAGCTTTTCAAACCATGAGTCCAAACTATGAGGGCCACCCAGATTTTAAAAATCATGAAATTCCAAGTTCTCTGTCCCCTCTTTTGATAACCTTTCATAATTTTATTCCCCTAGGTCATTTTTGGTGCAGTAAGGGATCCAAAGCTCTATCCCTTTAGTTATCCTCGCCCCATGGATGCATCTCTAAGTTTCTAAGATGGGTTTATTTAGGTTTGGGCTATTTCCTATCCTCTTCCACTTATCCTCTCTTGATTTCTTGGTATTACTTGGTGGGTTCCATCTCATATGAACTGAAAAATCTAGGGTTGATGTGTTGGGTAGTTTTTATTTAGATCTAGAGTGTGTGGATTTTCTATTGGGTTTTATTTATCCATCCCTTAATGTTTTGTCACATCTGCACTCTGTTGAGGTAGGTGTTTCCGTCCTTTCCTTTCTAACATATTATTACGATGCTTGAGTTTCCCTTAAATTGTTTAAATATATTCTAATATTTCTTATGACGTGTTATTATGAATTTCATTCATATTTTTATGATGTTAAATTATTGAAAATTGGGTTTTAAAGGTTTTTTCTTGAGTATGCTTATATTCTTATATATGGAATTTTTTTGGTAAAATGTCTATTGTTTTCTTAAAATGAAATTGAGCACTTGTGGTGATGTTCAACCTTGATTACACTTTTTAGCACGGTTTAATTATAATTTGGCATGGTTTGTGGTTTGGATGCCTCTTATGGCTTGGTATATTGTGGCTAATGTTTTGGAAGGTTTTTACAAATTTTAATTTCTTATTTGTGATATTGTCATAGTTTGACTTGTTTTATTGGTTTAAAGGAAAGTGTTTTTTTTCTTGAAAATGTTTTTTAATGACTCCATATAAATTTGAGGTTTTTCATTTGATGTTGAAACATCCATGGGTGGATGAGGTGCACACATGCATGAACTTTCAAATGATAATAACCTTGTTTAACTTAAAGATCCAGTTTTCAAAACACTCACATTTCCCACCTCCCCTCTTTCTCAATTTCCTTTATGGATACATTTTTTCTAAGTAGTTTATAGTATCAAAGTGGATTAAATATGATTTTATATTTCTGGTTAAAAAATTGTGGCCCATTTGAAACATTGAAAAATTTGGTTGGTTCTAAATGATATGAAATCCTGTTTGGCGTCTTAACTATGTGGTGTGTTTCTATTTCAGCTTGAAGTGGTGTTTGAGATGAAATTGAATATAAAATGTAAAGTCCCATTTGGAATATTGAATGTGAAAGTGGTGCTTTATGTTGTTTTAGAAATGGTTAGGAAATATTTTTGTGAAGTATTGGAATGGGTAATGTGTAAGGCCTAGTTGGAACCTTATAATGTTTTGGGAATGAATGTGGTTATGGATGTACAAATGCGTGGTTTGAAACCTAGAATGTTTTGAGAAATGTTTTTAATGTTTATGTGATGAAATTGCTTAGTTGGAAATTCCAGAAGGATTTTTGTGAGAAGGACACCCCTGTGGAGGACTTCCCAATGTGGGTTATCATGTGTGTGGTGTCGGTGTTGGGCTAGCCAAGTGTGGTTGTGGAATGTAAGGTAAGTATAGCATATGAGGGCCTCTTCTTTTCACCATATACTATTACCATGGGGTTTTGGGAATATCTAGAGGGACTAGTGATGGTTTATTGTCAACCTCAATTAGACAGGTTGATAGCCCCTTGACTTCATAGGGCTTGGTGGGATGTGGCACTGGATTAGAAGTTTGAACAGACAGTTGGTAATTGACTATGGAGGTGCACCAAATAGTGGAAGGTGAGTTTGACCCATGTACATATAGGGATCACTCAAGATATTTTTAGGAAATTCCCATTATTTTATATCTATATTTTTTATTTATATTATTTTATACTTTGTTTCTTGTTTATATGCTTTTACACTTTGTTTCTTGTTTATACTTCTTTCTTATTCTCAGTATTTCCTGGTATTTTATTATTTGCATTTTGGTTTGGGTTTTGGTTTTAAATTGTTAATGTGATTTGGAAATAGAGATTTGGTGTACTTTGTTTTGAAAAAGGGAAATATCTAATTGTTTATTGAAATGATAGAAACCTATTTTTATATATTTATTACAAACTAGTGTTTGGGGACTATTTTGGAAAAGGAAATGTATGGATTCTATGTTGATTTATTACTCAGCTACTTAAGATCACACCCTACTTGTGAAATTCCGTGTCATTAGACCTGAGTTCTTTATAGGTTTAGGTTTTTGCTTTGAGTTTACTTTTTAGCAGGTTTGTTGGTGGATGGTTGTTACCATGAGGTCTTGTGAAGATCATATTTTCATTGGTTTAGTTTAGTTTTTATAGACTTCAATTCATTAAGTTTTTCAGTTGTTTATTTCTATTTTATACTTAAATTAGATTGTATATTCATTTAGGATTAGTTATTTACCACTGAGTCTTATTCAGTGTGATTTATTTAATACTGGTTTATTTGGAGAAAATTGTTCCCCTAGTGGTTTCTTTGATACCCAAAACTAGTTTCCATTCAATGGGGATCGGTAATGTCCTTCGGGCAATGCATTGGACCGGGTCAGGTATTAGGTTGGGTGGAATGCTGTCTTGGTTCATGAAACCCTATCTATTTCTATCCTCATCCCCAATATTTTCTTATCACGCCTGAGATCTTTAATCTCAAAACTTCCAAGAAACATGTTTTTAAAATTTTGAATCTTTTGATCACCCGATCAAAACAGAAATATATCAACAACATAAGAAACTAAAATGATGAACGCCATATCATCTCATTTATTTTGGTAATATAAATGATCAATGCTACATCTTTTAAACCCTTACTCCAAAATTAATGAGACAATTTTTTTATTCTACTATCATGATATTTTTTAGGACATTTTCGATTTTCTAAAATTTGTATTCCAAATTATGGTTACCAAATTTTGGTGCACCAATTGGATATATCTTGTAATTTTATTCCACAAACTCACTAGGAAAGAGATATGTCTTAAGATACATCTGTTTAGGATATATATTTTTGGATACCCCCTTACTCAACACTATGTGGATGGTAGAATATTTTACTATCGATGATTGAATTTATGATAAATTAATTGTTTCATTTTGTTAAAAACCATTAATTACCTATCAGTCTTTGTACCTTTTACTTCCATAAACAACTTGTTTCCACCACTATACCCATTTTTTTCTAACGATATATTTCTTTTTATAAGTTCAGCCATTTATTTTGTTCAATTTAATTTAAATGAAGCCATCTATTTTTTTCATAAATAATTCCCATAATTCTTAGTCACAGATTGTAGCCACTTATTCTATAAAATTCAATTTCTCCAACATCTATTAAAATTTAATAATTATTTTCATCCAAAACCATTGATCTAATCTCTTGATTCTTGTTGAACGACTCCACATAATCATATCTTTTGAACTTATATTCCCATATCTATCTTTTGGTTCCTAAACTTTTGGTACTCTGAATTCCAAATCCAAATCTTTCAGTTCTCCCACTTGAGATTCTTGCAAACCTTAAATCTATAGTATTTCAAATGGTTTAATCATTTAATTCTAGTTATTTCAATACTAAGACATTAGCTCTCTCTAAGTTATGAAACTTTGGTACTCTTTCTCAAATTATCATGGATTTTGATAGATTATATTTTTTGAACTTAATTAATTATCCATTTTTCAAGTCATCAAAATAAACCTTTAACTAAATAAAACAACTATACTATTGATCATATGATTTCTTTCATCATCCCATAATTGATTTCCAAAATGTTCATCTTTATAAGCAAGTAAATTTTTTTTTCCGATTTTAATTCAACATTTTCTCTATTTTTGACATTTATATTCATATTCAATTATATTGAAGGTGTTAAGATGTTGAGATTATGGTTATTTTCCATTCCATAACCAATCTAAACGTTTCTCCCTAATAAACAATGTAATAATTCATTTTGTGAGATATGCCACTCGGTTGAGTGCCTCTACCCTAATATCCTTAGGAATTCCTTAGTGAAATAAAAAAAATTATATATTTCTATCTAAGATTCATGTTCATTCATTTAGTGGGCCTACGGAGTGCTGGTGATGTATTTTGTTTTTTTTCTTGATTTCGTATTTGGTTTGGTGTGCAGATTGATTGTGCGTCAGCTTTGATTCATATTCTGGTTGAGGTTTTGGTGCTGGTTGGATGTGTGTTCTTCAACAATTTCTTCTCTTTTAGTTTCTGCTTGTTTTGGATCTTTATTTGGAACGGCTAGTGGCCGATTGATGCTGGGATTTGGTCTTAGTACAATTTAGTTTCTGGATTTCATTTTTCTTGGTTGAGCTACTGGTGTTCAGGTTATTGGCTATATAGTTTGCGTTGATTAGTGAAGGTGATGTTGTTTATTGTTTGGATGAAGTATAGTAAATGATGTTGTTTCCATGGATACAATGTTATGGTGCTGTTTCTAGTGTGAGGGGATCCAGCCAATAAGTT
Organism: Viscum album; assembly: GCA_963277665.1. Lineage (NCBI taxonomy): Eukaryota > Viridiplantae > Streptophyta > Magnoliopsida > Santalales > Viscaceae > Viscum > Viscum album. The sequence continues at coordinate 447,595,491 of OY728142.1, forward strand.
TTTCTGAATTTGGGATGCTTCTTCCAGACTTTCTACTAGGATTTTTCCTTGACGAGGATTAGAGCAGGTTCTTTCATCGTGTTGGACTTTTCAGATTTGGTAGTTTGAGAGGGTATGTCTCTACCATCGGTACCGGGCCCGTGCACCTTTGCACGTGACAAATTTCTAAACTATCATGCACTGGTGGAGTCTCCATACTGATGATGATGCTGGGGATGGGTATTTCTGAGTATCTTTGATTTGGCCTTTGACATTCCTTTTATATTGATATTTGTATATCCTTGAAGTCATGTAAGGTTTCCCCCTTTTTCCATATAAAGGGGCCTATCCAAAATTAATAAAAATTGAAGCCTTCATGCGTTTTATTCAGTCATTTTCCCATACCATATTATTTATTGTGGAAAAATTTTCTGAATTTGTGTCTGATGTTCTCCCCGCCCCTGTCTATGTAGATGCTCTTTAACTTCAAGTCATATTACCTTTCTACCAAAGATTTTCAATGAGTAAGAAACATAAATATGAAAAAATATTCTTTAAGAATAAAATAAAAATTTCTATTCCAGTATCATCAATGAAAATAATAATGTAGGGAGAACCACTATTGGATTAAACATGGGAATTTCCCAAAAAATAAAATGTTTGAAGATGAAATTTCTCGTTTCTAGGATTATATTTTGTCTAAATTAATAGAAAAAGATATCTTTTTTCCTAGTACACAACATTCCAATTTTCCAATTTTAATGTAATAAAGATTCGTCATTCTATTTTCCTTTAAAACATTCATATTTTTTTCATTGAGGTGATCAAACCTATAGTACCAAACTTTCAGATCATCGGAAGTTATAATTCGAACGAACTATAATCCCTTATAAATTTTAAGTTAATTAAAGAGTCTCATCCTTTAGTTATTTATCATATATCATCAATACTTTGGTAACTATTTGTACCCCATTTTTACAATTAGTCCCATAGCCTACTTTATTGATTATTCATATATCATGAATCCTTTAGTAACCATTCGTACCCCATTTTTACAACTGGTCCCATAGCCTACTTTATTGATTATGTAGAAAGGAATAATATTTTTTATAGGTCAGTGATATGCTAAACATATTTTCACATCAAGAATCACCCATTATTATTCCAAATATCAACCTATCAATTTTCAACAATTTATGTGGATTCATTAATTATTTGGCGAAATTTCCTCAACTTCTTAGATATATAATTAACTGTGTATAATTGATCAGTATTTGAATAAAAATATATACTAGATTCAATAACCAAATATTCCACTGATGTTTTCACACTCAACAAGTAATTGTTACTTTCTTACAATAGAATAATATAATTTGAACAATAAAAGGTTGATGTTTTTCTAATGTTCTCCTTTTTGGCATTTTAAGTCATTTTTCATGTTTATAGTCTTCCCACAATTTCGGTATAAATGTCATAGTCCAGAAGACTTTATTTGACCCTTTTCATAGTTATTACCTTATTTCGGTTTCGTTTTTTTATTTTTTATTGGGTTATATTTCCCTTACATCTACTTTAAGTGCACTATCAGATGATGTTTGAACTTCCCTCTACCTAAGATCTTTATTGAGTGTCAAGTTATGGATATCATTGAAAACCTAGTATGTTGTTATAAAGAATTTAATAGCCTAATATATCATCCCATATTTCTAGAAATAAATATTAAAGAAGAAACACCTATATATCAACAAAAAAATTAACCTTCACTAATTATAGATCCCTATAGATCATATTGAATTTATTCACATAATCTAAAATTGGTCTCCCATTTGAAAACCTTAATATAAAGATCCATTTGAACATGAAATCATTATTAATAATTTTATGATTTTCATATATATATATATATATATATATATATTCCATGAAATTTTTTACATTCGATTTACTTTTCTTCATCTAATTGTTTTAAAAATAATTTTATAGTAGAGAAATTCTTACTAGTGCTAGGTGATTTCTATACAAGAACACCATTTTTTATTTTTTAAATAAGAACTGGCTTCACCCTCCATAAAATAACTTGAAATTCCTTTATCATTGACCCTATCTAATGAGGTACCATTCCTTGGATGACAATGAGGAAAATGAAATAATAACCCCTTAATCCCACCTTCAATAGGCCATAGTTTGGAAACTGAAACAGTGGGTATATAAATCTCACACTTAGGAGGAAATCACTTCATAGAGATTTAAGGGGAGATGAGAAGGAAACTTCCAAACTCATACCATGTATTGAAAAATCAATCATAATATATATAACATAAATAATAAACTGATTCAACTAGAATAATAATACAAGTAACAAAACTAAATTTTTGGTAATGTCCCTGAAGCTATTATAGATTTTAAAAAACTATAAAATATAGTTCCATCCATATTGATCACCAATAAACTACCATGGGCCTAAAAAATAGTTTTTTTGTACATTGGGTGAGTATAACTTGTATACTCCATGAAATCATCCAGAAAATCTATTTTACAAAATGTGAAATAAGAATAATAAAGCCTAATGTATAAACTAATGAAAATTACTCGTCACATAATTAGGAAATACTATTCTCCCATGATTACCATGTATCACTCACTAAGTAACGCATATAAGTAAGTCATTCTATATGAAAAGTATAAATAAAATAGAAGGTTTCCTCCATAATTTTCACTACTAGATTTTTTATCTCATTCCCCATTTTCACACATCCAATGCTCAACCCCTATATAAGTAATCCTATATCTTGTGCGACTATATTATTTCCATTTTTCACCTTGGGTATATTGGAACCTCCTAATCATCATCATCATCATCCTCAATAGTATCCTGGTGTATTCCCTGAATCCACTACTACTTGTGTAAATGTATTATAGCTCCAACTATCATAGTCTTGTACATACATCCATGGGAAGATGTAGGCACCATGTATGAAAACAATTATATCCTATTCATAAATGTATAGTAAAACTAAAATCCATTATAGTATAGGTAGGAACACTCCATATATTATACACCATTATATCCCCTGATAGGATTACTCATATGTATATCCAAAGGGAGAGTAGGGTAGGGGAAATATTTTTCATACATTCCCTCTCCATCCCGAATGTTGGAGAAAATACCACCTGAAAACCTTTAGGTGTTGGTTTCCCTACTGATGTGGGTGGTAAGTAAATGAAATCATAAAATATAAGAAATATCATGCACATAAATACAAGGGGAAATTACCTATCCTTTGACTCATCTACCACTATCATCACACAAGATCCCCAACTACTACTACTAAGGATAGGGTCTCAAAAAAGCATACAATCATCAAGGTTCCATATTAATTAATAAATTACCCATTAATTAATATTATTCTATATTGTTTTTCAATGATTAACAATTTAATCCTCTAAGTCAGTGCCATCAACACCCAAATTTATTTAATTTATATTCTTATGTATTTCATTATCTTTTAATATCTCCATAAACCACCCATTTTCAGTTATAAAATTGATTTATAATTTCATAATTATTCATATACACTTGGATTCATTCTAAGATACCCCAACAAGGATGCACACATCGTTCATAGGATTAAACCATGTCAATTAGTTGAAACTATTTATATAAATACATTTGAAAAAATGGCCATCAAACATTAATCAAGAACAATTCAAATATATCAATGATAATGTCCCACTATAAACTCATCCTAACCACCTTAGTGTTATTCCCACACTATTGTGCATATAATAATCCATGTCATCATTATCATCATCATCAAATTTGACCATCACTTCAACCCTTTCATCCCAACCCATTTCTCAGTTAAGTCTCCCAAATATATCATATTTATGAAAAAAACATAAAGGCTCTATTTCCACAAGAGCATGAACACAAGGAAAATTAAAATTTCCAATACACATTCATAAGTACAAAGTCCATGGAATAGATCCATTCAAGACTCCCAAAAAAATAGAAGGCTCTTTCATCACACAAACAATTTTCTTAGAAATGACCACTTTAATTTCCATCTTGAATTTACTGGTTAATTATGAATAGGTTTGTCACATAAAATAAATTGAAAGTAGAATTTAATAAAATCTTGGAAAAATCCTGGACATCCTATAAGAAATGATTCCATATTCACAAAGTTTCTATAAATTATATTTTACATTATTTATGCTTCTTCAATTTTTTTTTGATATCATTGAATTTACATTATTAATCCATTGAAAGTTATTAAACCATCAGAAAAAATAACTAAAAAATTGTTAATTAGAAAACACACACCCCAATAAATAAAAAAGGATAAGAACCAAGAAATACAAAAAATTCATGTAAACACAAACCCAACCATCTTATTTATTTTCTATAACATGAAATATGAAGTATCTATTGCATGTGATAATTTACATTTCAATTATTTAATATCCAATTTTTTTTTAAAAATTATTATCCTAAAACTGTTAAAAAAAATAATACTACATCATGAAATAATCCCTTGTTTCCAATAGTCTAAAAGATACTACACTTTTTCTCTTTCTTAGTCAATTATCTGATTATGGAAGCTTAATTCCTTAAGATACAAAATGAGATTTCTTTAATAGATATCATTGAAAATTTTAACAATGGTACTTGTAAGATATTTCATCATGGGATTGATAGAAATGATATTAGCATCCAACAATAGGTGATTAATTAAAAAAATAATGAAAAAAATAACATGTGATAATAATAGTAAAAGTTATTCTTTTTTATAATATACATTTTATTAAATAATCATTCTTAAAGAAATTATTTTCCATATAATTATGCAATTATGGTTAATGAAATATATTTAAACACTAGAAACTAAAACATGATTTTATCATACTTTCATATAAAAGAAAGTAGAAGTATCAGATATCACACCTCAAGGGAAGGTTCCTAATTTTAATGTACCAAAATAAAAGGTTTCATGTAGTCTAGAAATAATAGGAATAAACTTGGGTGATTGTATAAGAGTTGTCATCAATTCAAGGGTAGTGTTAGGATCTTCTAAAATCTACAAAAATCAGACAAAAAGGTCAAGTCCAAAAGGATATGTTTATAAATTCTATAGATTTGGTTCTCCTGAGTTTCGAAAAAATAAGTCAAAATACCCTTTTTTTTGAAAACAAATTAAATTACCATTTAATTCTTATGTAACAACCCATTTAAAATACCAAATGTTAATTAATTAAAAAATATAAATTATGCTAATTGATTCAGGTGTTAAAAATCCATATTTAGTCATTTATTTTTTATATTTTATTTTAAAACACATTTTACATCATTCTAGGTGAAACTAGGAAAAACTAGAAATTATTAATAATTTTCATTGGCATGAATGACTATGAGTACATAACACCTAACCAAAAAATATTACAATAGAAGTCTAAACAAATATCCTTAATGATAAATAGTGAAGGACCAACCATCTAAATAAAACAACTTTCCATAATGGACTGATCACGAGACCAAAATTACCTATCACAAAGTATTGAATACATGACCAAAATGATTGACTACGATGGACCTATCACATAGCTAGAATGATTAAACTTGAAAAGATGACCACATTAACAAAATAGTGTACTTTAAAGGATGAAACACATGACTAAAATGACCAAAAATGAAGGACCTACAATTAAAAAAATACCAAACACACAAAAAAACTTTCAATTAAAAAGTGAAAATACTATGAGCACCCTTTGGACACCCCCATGTGTAGGAAAAAACCAATTAATGGGTTTTATAAATCATATATATTAAACCTTTTGAATCATATTTTCTTCAATATTCATTCCACAAAATCTGAAATTTGTTCCATTGAATTTATCAATATAGATCATCTCTTCATTTAAACCCTTACCTAATCTATTTTTCTGTAATGATTGAGAAATGAACCACTTATTTGATACATCATTATAGAGAACCCCTAAAAGATAGATCCTTGGTTCTATTAAACACACCATAACTTTTAACATTGGTTCATCAGAAGAATACACACACTAGACCCTATATTATAGAAAAACCAATACCCAAATGTTAGATTTATATTAAGAAAGTTTATTTGAAGTAGTAACTTAAGTCACCCAACCCACCACAAAAAATTTACCTCTCATACAATAGTAAACTCACAAACATGCAACATACTAGAAAATTTTCAATTGTTGTGTATGGAATCATAATATGAAATAAAGAAAAAATAAGGAGTTTTTATGTGCATATGATGATATTTATTAGGATCATGGGGGGAACACACTATTTCTTTCATTTATTATATCTAAATGATACTGGTGATTGTAAATAGATTAAAAAATACATGTAATCCTCACCATGTTCACAATATATTCCAATAAATCTTATTATGAATCACCTATTTTATTAATGCCTCTAAATAAATAATTAGCTTATCCAATCCAAGAAATTTAACCTTTTCCATTAAGAAATTGAATCACAAATAATTACCACACAATATTTATTACCAACCCATTAAACCTTCAATATTACTAAAATTATAGACCTTCAATACTCTAGATTAAAATAGTTAGTAAATGATAATGTTTGATGGTCCTACCACTTTTGGAGAAGACCTGCTTCTGTAATCTTCACATTAGGTCCAAACCATCACCCAAAACAAAATTTAGGTGAACATAATTATATCAGATGAAATTTCAGTGAACTAAAATAGACTTCACCTGTAACGACCCAGACTATTAAATAAAATTTATATCCTAAATTTGTGTGTTATTTTATTTTATACTCAACAAAACTATATCCTTAAAGTAATGATGCAAGTATAATTAAAAAGACACCATTGGGTTTCGACTGTTATATGACCATTGGAAAATAATCTCTTAATGTTATTATTTTTTTTATAAATATAGGTGATCTTGGTTAATTAATACAGAATGAAGAGTCGATGACCTCATCCAGTAGACTCGGGCCATACGAAGCCCATATGTCAGAGCTTGGGAAGGAGGTAGCATCACTGGGCTTTTCTCTGGACCAAGCCCAAGCCGAACTCCAACATGTGAAGCTTGAATGAAATTTCCTAAGGTAGAAATTCAAGCTGATAGAAATTATCACTCGGGTAATGTTGTCCGAGCAGTGCCAAGATTCTATCAATATAGCACACCTTATACTTAGGTCCTATGCAGGTGTTATAAGGGGCTACATAATGAGGCCGTAGTGGATTTGTGTAATCCTTTTGTATAAATAAAATTTTTATTTCATCATTCCTATTTTTGGAATAGCTTTTCTTAATAAATTATATTGTTAATAAAGATAAATTTGATAAATATATTTCAGTAGTAAAAACTGTACTTTTCAAATATTTCTCATACATAGAGAATTATTACTGTAAAATAAACATCATTTTTGAATTTTAAATGTCAAAATTAACTTAGACTGATTTTTTAGAAATTTTCTAAGAAGTTTAAATTTGATGAATAGTATTTTATGAATAGTGTTCAGTAAAACATTTAGAGTATAATAAGATCAAATTAATTTTTAGTGAATAGTAAAGTATGAATAGTAATATACAATTATGAATAGTAATGAATAGTAAATCGACCAAAAAAATAGAAACATTACCCATGAATGTATAAATACAATTTAGACATATTAAAAGTGAAAAAAATGATCATAATATAAGTTTGATATTTTTGTATGTCATAAATACTTTTTTTTAAAGTTTTATAATTAATTTAATAATTTAAAATGGAAATTTATTTTCATAAAATGTAATTATAAATTTTTACTTCTTTGTCTTATGGTAATACAATAATTTTATGGGACCTTGGTTACCTTTTCAAGGTGTTAAAAAAAGTTATAGTTTTAGAGTTGTTTTTATTGAATAAATAATGATTTTATTTAAAAATAAAATTAAAAATAATTTGAAAATTATTTCCATAAAATGGAGTTCCTTTTTGAATTCAGAGAATCAAAATTAGGTGAGGGTGAATTTTTGGGATTTATCTGAAAGTGTTGAATTTTCAAGGAATAGTAAAAATACAGTTTTGAGTTTCGGGGGTTTATTGACATCATTGATGATGTAATCATGATGTAAAAATTCTTGTCAACTTTTGAATAGTAAGATATGTTATGATGTGTCCCAAGTGGAAAATACCATGGGAAAATACTGTGGTCAAGCCCATGGTTTTACAAATACCACCAATGAGGTGTCCCTTGGGAATTAATTAAATATTCCTCAAATTTTTCTATAATTACCAAGCCATCCCCACATTCCATTAATTATAAAATCATCCTCAACGAATTTATAGTATTTTTACCTCTCAAGGAGTATTTCGATGGTTCTCTCAAGCCCCCCAATGTGCCAACCTTTTAGTTTTCGAAGTTGTTCTTCAAGGTAAGGGAACCTTTCACCCTCCTCTTTTAAGTCATGACATCCTTTATGTTATATATTCTAGTTTTCATTTTATTATGTGGGGGTTTGTAATTATATATCATAATTACTGTCCATTTCATTTTCAAATTATGAGAGACCCTCTCCACTCTCATCAATTGATTTTCTGAATTTTTATGTGACGCCGTTAGGCTGCCGAATTTTAGTAAAAGAAATCGCATTTTCTCTTTTCTTTCAAATTACCTTTTCATGTGGTATGTCATTAAAATATCCAAACCATGATATTATTTTAATTTTATTCTTTCCCTATACTATAAAATTATTCATTTATTGATGGGAGACCCCAGTCCTCCCACTTTTTATTATTTTCTAAAACCCTGTTATATAGCTGTTATGTTGTAGAATTTTCGTCTCAAAATATATCTCTTTTTTTCTCACGAAATTCTCTTGTTTTATTTATGTGAATACCCAAATCTATTTTTATTTCCCAATGTAATCATAAAGATATAAAATTGATATATTTGATTCTAGAATTGACATACATATAACCCTCACTCCCATTCCATGGGTTATAAATGACATAATGAAGTTATTTTTAGCACTTTTTAAAACATCCCAATTTTGATATGAAACCCATTTATTTTATTATATTTGTGTTATTTATGGAATGTATGATTATGATCTGTGTGAATCACATTAAAAATACATATTAATGGTGCACCCTGATATCACTCCAATTAATTTGGTAAATAATGAATCTCTAGAGTTGAAAAGTTTCACGATACATTGGTGAATAACCTTGGTAATTTTATTTATGAAACCTTGGGGATGAACCTTGGTGATATGTTCAAGAATATCTAAATGAAATGTTTTTTCTACATATTCAAGTTGTGATTCATGTTATATTTGTTATGATATACCTCTTTTTACATTGCTCTTGTCTTATGGTTTTCATCAAGTTCTTATTGATATCACAAGTAAACTAATTCCCCTACTTTCCTTAGTAGGCCTTCTACTCACCCTTTCCTTTAATGTATGTCCCTAGGTTATGATATGCAATAATTTTACATAGGATGAAATTTTAAAGAATCTTTTAAAGGGTATTTAAAAGTGTTTTTTATGTTTTCATGATATATTGTTCTTGATTTCGAAGACACTAGACTTTAAGGATCCTCTCTTTGTAAAATGTAATGAAAAGTTATGTAATAAAAAGGTGGGATACCATATCAACTCCCTATATATAACCCAATATCAAAATGTTTCCTAGTAATAACAAAAAAAATTGATTCATATATTATTACCTCTTTACTATAATCACAATTTGTTTCCAAGTGTAGGATGATGGAGAATAAGATGAAGCATGAAATGTGTAGGGAATAAAACTAGAGGAACTATTTGAGTAGAAAAAATATAAATAACCAGTATTGATTGAATAGAAAGCTACTCCATCCATATTTTATATAGAGTAACTATTCAAATAAAAAGGTAGAAATATTGAAAATATTCTCTTAGACCTCAAAACACTTCAAGATGTTTATCCTGAAGTTGTTATGATAGTTTATCCATTTTATGGGGGTGTTCATAGTTGAATTTATTTTATTCTAATTTTTTTAAAGTAAAATAAAAACTACTACTTCGTAGAACTTAGTGTCGTAATAATGCCATTTATTTCTATGATTTTTTTTGATAGAATTATAAAATAAGATAGGGTGTTAATATTTTTGAAAAAGGAGTTCCTACTACTTGCTCCCATAAAGAGGCTTATAAATAAATTTCATGGAGAAGTAGTTCTAAAGGATAAAACATATGATGAAGATAATTATTTTATTGTTTTTTTTATTTTCATATTTTAATGGAACCAATATGAAAATTAAAATGCATCATATTTTGATTGTGTATTCAGTACCATTTATATATTATCTAGTTGAATATGATTGAAAATATAGTATATAAGTTACATATTTGACGAATATGAAATCCTAAAAGTTTGGTGTAAAGAGACAATGTCCCATTCTATTCATATTTTAGGGGAATATTTGAATATAACTCACACTGTTTTAATTCTATTTAGTTATAATTTCTATATAAATCCCCTTGTGATAAAAATTGTGAAGTAGTAAGAGTGAAATATATACTAGTAAAGGAATAATCTTGATTTGTGTTCAGGGTAATAGAATACCCCTTCCAACTCACTACCCACATTACTACATATTTCTTACTGGAAAGGTAGTGAACAATTAGACTAATGAACATGAGGGATAAATAAAAAATATGTGTATGATGATATTTGGTAGGAAAAGTATATGGTGGTTTAAATCATGAAAATAATTTCTCTATTCAGATGAATAATGATCTATGAAAACATTTGACTAAAGGTACTGAAAACCTAATACTAAATTAGGGGTTCAAACCAAGAATTTATTCCATTTACTCTTCAACTTTTTTTTAATAAAGTGTTGATTTAGTTTTTTTTATTATAGTTTTTCAAGGATTTATATGAATTTTGATGCATTTAAGAAAATTTTAGTAGAATTAAATAAGTTTTACCATATTAATAACCAAGTTATATCCAATTATCTCATTAGTTTACTAAAACCATATTCATATTATATACGTACTTGAAAATTCACAATTGAGTTTATATATGGGTAATATAGTCATAGTTTAGTGGAGGGAAACTTGTATATTGCTATATCATGGCATGTTTTAGTTTCTTTATTTTTTATTTTTATCTAGGAATTAATATCCATTGGATAATTTTACCATTTTTTGAACACTGAGTTAACTATGGCAGTGTTCTTGAATTTAAAATATAAAAACCCCATGATTACGAATATATTTTTGATCCCTAATTAAATTTGAGAATTTAATGAATTTTTGTTTAATTTATGAAGTCTATGAATATATAAAATATATAACAAAGAATTTCCAAGAAAGGGAGGATTCTAAACCTTTTTGAAATTTCGTTAAATTTATTTATTTTTTGGGAGCACGAGTAATGTTTTATAGTCTAAACATTTTTTCTCTTGTGGAAAATTATTAAGGATTATATTTTATTAAAAATATAAAAAATAATTTATTGAAATTTAAATCCCCATTATTATACTATTATCAAGCCTAAATTACTTATTTTCGTCCTTTTAATGAGCTTAGATACCATGCATGAACTTATAGGAACCACAATATAAGAAAAATACCTTCCAACCCATCTCTTGACATTTAAATGCATGTTTTAAAATTTAATAAAAGTATAGGTGATATTGTTCATGGGAATCATTTTTTTGATGGAGTTTCATGGTTGGGAGGATGTGTTGGTAATGTTTCCATTGGTAAGGGAAAACATGTCAGATAATTCATCAAAATTTATTTCCCCCCTCTTTTAGTAAATTTTTTATGAAAAAATTAAATAAATATAAAACAAAATGGAGAGTGGATGAAATTATTTCATTGTGATTATTAAATGAATAATGATCCTAAAAATGAAGAAAAATGGACTTGGATTTTCTTTCATCATTTATTACATTCACTTTACATCACGTTCTTTATGATAAATTAAAGAAGAAGAAAAATATATATAAAAATGAGATAATAAGATGATTCCAACTTTGTTCTTTATGTTGTAATTATATGACTTACCATTGATAGGGGATGAAAATATTCTATTATCAATTCATTTAAGGGAGGAATAACAGGAGTGAATTTTTATTTTCCTTTCTTATAACATCATTAATTAAATATTAAATTATTATAATCCCTTTTGAGTCCTTTTGTTTGGAACATCAAACTACCAAACTAAACCCCAAAATTACACATGAAAAACCCATTTTTAATAAGGAAAAAATTTCTATTTGAGTGAATATATAGTCAATGATAAATATTATAGAAAATTTTAATGATAATAAGAATTTATAAACTTTGTAAATATACATTTCATGATAGAGTGTGTGAGACATAAATTTCACATTGAGGTATGAATACAAGTACATGTTTGGAATGAGGGACATGAATGAATTTTTTTCATCATAATTAAAGTTTAATTTAAATCATAATGGAGGTAAGATAGAAATGGGTTCAAAATAAAAATAATACTACCACTTTTTATTTGATTGGTTTGAGATCGACTTGGGTGTATATATTTCTTAAGAGTGAGATAGATTATATGTGGGGAGTAATAAAATAAAAGAATTTTGTTTTTTATTAATTTTTTCCAGTATTGCTCTATATTTTAATTAATGTTATGTAATTTTAATATTTTATTAATTTATTTTGAATAATGAAATTAATTTTGAAATTAATAAAATTATTGAAATTATTTTTGGAAGTATTTTTGGATATTAATCACACATAATTTGCAATTTTTTCTTGAATTATCATTTTTGTGGACAAAAAAAATAATATTTTGGTGGTTGTGTTTATTAATGTTAAATTATGAAAAACTGTGTGCAATTAAGTAAAATTTTATAAATTCTATATGGGATTAATCAAAGTAAACCTGACCTTGGGGTTTCCATAAGAGTTGCACTATATTTGTCTTTCATTGAATTCTGACACTAGAAACAGTTTCCTTTTTCATTTATTTTTTTGTTTTTAAATCTTTATATCTCTCTCTCAATCTTAATATCTCAACTTGAGGGTTATTAATAATTTATCCAATGATTTTGTCCCTAGGGGAGAATTCAAGGGAAAAAATCCTTCCACATAAATTATGTGATTCTTTATTTCTTATTATTGATACTTTAGTTTGTGTGATGAGAGTTGATTTGTGGTCATATATTTACCCCCTTCTGATTTGTGGTTCTTTTAGTTATTATATTACATCATTTCCCCTATATTCTCTTTGTGTACTCTTTTTATGAGTATAGTTGGGAATGTGGGGGATGTACCATATATGATAGGAATGGATGATTGGATGGTGATGTTCCTATGACCATAGAATTCTCACTATTCTACACTATAGAGTAGATGGATATTGGAGTTCCAATTAGGCTCTATAGGTGCACTGAGTCCCATAACATAGATATAATGCAGTGGATATCTAATTTTTTTGAGATTTCTATAGGTTGATTTTATAGAAACCTATGGATAATGAAATGTGTATGTGTTATCACCTATGGGTATTCCCTTACACCTTGACATTTTCTTTCTTTTAATTGTTTCTATTTTTTTCTAAAATCTTTCCTTAATTTTTATACTTTCAATATATTTAAAAATATATTAAATATTGATAAGTAGTGTTAAATAGTGGGTGTTTACGACGCCCATTGATAAAAATATCTTATTAACTCCCATGATACACTCCAACAGAATTTTTAATTTATATTTTCCAGCCATAAATAATTATTCTATCAATATTTTTAATGTTTTTAGTGCATGTTGGTAAAGAATTATTATATTGTAAAGAAATATATTAAATGTTTTTATAACATTATCTAAAATAATTTTTTTTATGGAAAATTTCAAATATGATAATGATTAAATTTGAAACAATTTTAAGTTTACAATAAAAAATATTAATATTAAAACATTGTTTTTTTGTGATGTAATTAAGTTTGAATATAATGTTCAAGGAGTTGACAATGGGGATTACAAATTATGATGTCACCATTCTTAAAACATGATATTTTAATATATATTACCCATGAAAATAATTTAATAGGGGAATTTCTAAGACCAAGAAATTGATATATAGTTTTCATTATATTGAGATGTAATGAGTTTCAAAAACCTACAAGTACAATAAATATAAGGCTTATCTAGTGATATATCATATGGGATATGATATTTTGAAGACTGATGTATAGTTTTGTTTATATTTTTGAAGTGGTTTATAAATAAATTATAGATCAGTTTATATAAAAGGAAATATTCACCCTATCATTGTATCATATTTGTTTCATATATTTTTTAAGTGAAATAAAAATTGAACTCTTAAAGTATGAATTTAATTTCTCCTTAATCAATGATCATCTTTGAGTATTATAGGATATGATGACATGAAAATATTATCGTGGATTCAGCCTTATATAGAGAAATAGAATTCGATCATGAGGAAATTTTTTTTTGTATTGGATGACCCACTATGTATACCTCATAACCAAGTACACACTATTTCTTTTAAATACCATAGGTGCATGTTTAATATTGAATCCACATACCTTAGGTTGAAAAGATACCTTTCATGAGATCATTCATACTTTGATATATTTTTTATAATAGTTTAGTGGTTTGGATAATCAAGGGGTGTTTGGGTATGTTTGTAACAACCCATAGTTTATAAATGATTTTTTTCTTGAAATGAATGTGTGATATGTTCTATTATATTGTATTATAATAATACAACACATGAAGAAATTGATAAAAATTTATTTAATTAATAATGATCATTAAATTATTGAATAACTAAACCCATTAAAGTCCCAAAAATTAAAATGTGGAAATAATTTAAATTAATAAAATTATAATTAAAAAATTCTGACCCTTACAAGCTTCTCGAATCATTGCCCCTATGGCCTACACTATAAAAATGAAAAGAAATATTAGTAAGCCAACAAAAATCATAATAAATGAAAATACAAAGTTTGGGTAGGATATGTAGTGAATGTCTAATTATTTAATGAATTATTAGTTATTAGAGGAAATATAATTTTTGGAATATTAATAGAATTTTTGGAACAGTAATTCAACCACTTGGAATAGTAACATGACCATTAGGAATAGTAACCTGAATATTGGAATAGTAATTGGACCTCAAATAATAAATAATAATTTTAATTTTTAATTTAAGTAAATATAGATATTTTAATTCTAAAAAACAAAATTTAAGATTAAACCCTAAAGGAAAATATGATTACATTTTTAATAAATTGCATTTTAAGATCTTTCATAAAAAATAAAATTTTTATTTAAAAAATTAAATAACATTTTTAAAAAAATATTTTGATAAAATGAATATAATTTTTTAAAATTTAGAATTAATAGTTTTTAAGGGTATTTTTTTGCTGATTTTTTGAAATACTTCAATTTTTATGTGAATAGTAAAATTTCATTTTTTTTCTAACTTGTGTCTTTAAATTTAAATCATTCATGATTTAATAAATCATCTAAATGTTTCCTTGATTTTTTTTGATAAATTATAAATTAAAACAAAATAAATATGTTTTTCAAAACCTAAAAATCACTTTCAAAAGTCTAAATCACAAGTATTCATTGAAAAAATGATTTTTTCTTTATTTTTCAACATTATTTATTAATAGACTAGTGAATTCTAATTATAATGGTATTTAAAGTCCATAGACTATTCTATTATATTTATATATGATTATTTATGTAAAAAATATCACTATTACACAGTTTAACTTGGATGTAGTATTTTATTAAATATTTTAACTCAAAAATACACCTATCCTCATATATAAATAACCCCTCTACCTTATATTAAAAAACCACTCCACTTATGCTTTCCAAATACAAATAGATACCATAATCCTCTACATTAAGCATCTTATAATCTTTGGGGACATTCTAGATTTAACCGACTCCAATTATCAAGGGAGTTTAGTTTCTTACTAGAGAAGCAAAGCCAAGGAGAGAGTGAGTTTTTATCCACCATTCTCTCATTTTCTTCTTCTATTCCCCTTTTCTTCCAATAAATTTCAAAAAAAATTATTCTAAGATTAATTATTAATTTTTTTATAATCATATTAGTTATGTAAACCTTCATTAAAAATTATTATTATAGACTATTTATATTTCATACATCTCTTTCATCCTCTTCAGACAATATACCATTAATTGCTGGTTAACCACCAATGAGGGGATTGTAAATTATTTCCTTATTAAAAAACTTTTGAATTGTTATAATAAATTATTTGTGATATATAAATGTATAAATATATATATATATTCTAAGATTATGGAATTAATAATACTAATATATAAATTACCTTGAACAAAAATAGTGAAATCGAAGAAAATTGATAAATTTTTTCAGAGAACATGATATCAAAACATTTTCCCTTAAACCAAGGGAATTAAGAAGTATAATGCAATTATTATAATTGATAAATATTTAAAAATATGAAAATAATTCACTTTTAGTTCAATGTTTTAATAATACTAAGTTTTTTATATTTGAGGAATAAAAATTACAAAATAAAGCTATATTTATGGTAAGGGGATTCCCAAAACCAAACTCTTTGTTTTTGGTTATGTCCTATTTCACATTCACTTTATTGTGAATATTACTCTAATGTCTAAAATATTCCATTTAAAAATTAATTATATTTTCTTTTGATGGTATACCTGTTTCTACCCTTCCAAAATGTTTTTAATCCTTTTATAACGTTTTTTCCAAAAGACCTCAATTTCCAAAACATCTCTTGAATCCTATTGAGTTGTTTCTCCCTTGAAAGAAGAAAATTGTCTTTTATTCCATGAATAATCTCCCTTATTCATTTTGGAATCCACAATTTCATTTCATGAAGTATGATATGTGAAATATTTTAGGAAAACCATTCCTTTCTATTGGTTATTTCCTTACAGTTATTGTTATCCTTACATGTGGCATGCATGATTATGGGAATTTTATGAGGTGAAGAGTGGAACCAGAAATATATATCCCTACAGTGCATTGGGTAATGTTATATATCTAATGATATTATGTGTGAACATGATGCTATATTTTTTTCACAATTATTATGTTATGATTTATGCACTTTTTGTTATTTGTGGACATGATACTATCTTTGTTCACAAATATGTGTTGTATTTGACCACTATGTTATGATGTTTCATTATTATTCATACTTTAGATCTAATTTCCTTATAAAACGTTTCAATCATGATTATGATGATGATATGATGCTTATGATATGATGATGTTTATTATTTTCACCTATGTATTATTGTTTCATTTCATATATGCCTCATGTAGAACCCCTAGCCGGGAGCCAAATAACCCATGCTCTAGGACATAGTTCTAATTGGCCATAGTATCCCCTCCCTGTAATTTGAAGTCTTAGGAATAGTAGCAGGGGTCTATTAGGTGATATTCGGGGGACTGTACCCTCTGGGGATAATAATAACAAACATGGTCAAGTAATTAACACACACAATAGAAGTGCTTGACAAAACTCAGTGTAAGTATGATAATATAAAAAATGGGAATCACAAGACAATAATAACTAGTGATAGATATTAGATAATGTATACATGTCATGAATATCACACAAAAACATACTCGGTCACCTATTGTCTGACCATATAAGTATACAATCAAAAGACAGAAATAAACTCTAACTCAAAGAAAAATAACCCACAATTCCATCTTCCATCCATATTATGCACTCTCGATGTATTCCTATTATCTAAGGTCTATTTTATGAGACTAATCCCTTACATGATTTCAAATCCATAAACTCTACAAACATCCCAAGCGTCCTATTTAGGGTGTGTGTATTAACTTAGTTGGTCACCACCTATGTGTGTCTATATTACAACCATGTTTAAATGAGTGTGAGAAAAATGTAATTAAATATTATTAACTCAATTGTAGAATACATAACCTAATTCACATATGCTCAAGAACCACCAGAGTGTATTTAATTTCTTGGACAAATATGAAGTGGAACAATATATCCATGTTTAGTCTTACTGGGAGAACCCTCAGTCTCCCATCCATACACATTCTACCCAACAAACCATTCCAACAGATACCAATTATATGAATTATCTTGTAAAACCCATGTCCCATCCACACAACCAATGGTCTTTTCATGAGTCTCTCATACTTCCCATTGAAACATTGATGTTCTACCAATAGTTTAATGTCCCAACGCACAACTATATCAATCCTTCCATAATCCTGAACCATAGACATCTACATCACAATGAGCCTTAGCCCCCAATAAATGGTGAAACACCATAATTATTGGATTTATATAATGATTACCTATTCTATAACTGATCGTCATCACCAACCACTAATTCTGTAACACTCTAGATGCCTCCACCCACTTGTAATGGTCAACACCACCTCACAGAGTACTTATCCGTTGTGAAAATGACTCTAATGTTGCTACCATCTATCCCTAATTAGACAAAATTACCTACTGTTCTAAACCACACCATCCATTGGAACTTTGTATCTATATAAAAACCCCAATGTAAAACCGCAACATGGTCAACACCATCTCCTTCAACCTGAAAAACCTTATTTCCACATTTCCGATGATCAACATCAACCTCAAATATCTCGATCTAAGACCAATGCGTTGCTGTGGAACTTCCATTGTGAAATATACAATTCAAGTTAAATTTAAACAACTGGATCATCATGCTAGTATAGTTTTGTGACCCATTCGCACATACCAAGTCTTTCCTAGATCAATCATTCCATAATGGACATGAGACAACCCAAGGACATATGATAATACTAAAATTATACAAAAAAATTAACAATATGTCCACACTCATACCACCCCACTAATTCATATTTATCATGCCACATAAAACCCATAAAAATATATGAGAAATATAGTATTCACATAACTTATAATCATATGAATTCACTCACTGAAGATCAACCTCTAATTCGAGTAGCATCAGATAAAAATGAAGAATATGACCAACACCTTGGAAATAGGGAAAACGATCTCGGTTGGAGATAACATTCCAAAAATTGAGATAAAAAAGAAAGGAATCAATAGGGATAGTAGAATTACCACTATCTATGCACCATAACCACTAGATCATGAATTAGAGCCTGACTAAAGAGATCCAACAAAGCCAATGGGAGAAGGGGAAGAGAGCAACCATGGATGATATATATGAAAGGGAGGGAAAAAATATAAGGGAGTATAAAATAAATGAGGGGAAGTAGAATAATTTAAAACCTTTTAATGAAGTTCATGGTTTGGCTACACGGTTTGAAACCATCCAACAAAAATGCACACCCACTACCTGAGTGTCACTAATTTTCCTAATTAGGTGCATGATTTGACAAACCGTTTGTATCCCATGCAGATCACCTATGAAATTTAATACAAGTTCCTCACACATCCACTCATCCCCAAGTTCACGGCTCCTCAAACTACGTGACACACCTTACAGGTCCATAATGTTATGGTGAATTGTTAACATAAACATTACACACACATTTTATTTAAAAAAACTTGGTTTTCAATGCCCGATGTACCTGAAACCAAACAAAACTACCAAGACAGTTACATGGATTTAACCCCTTTATAAATATAACACATAAAATAATTATAAATCCTATAATCATGTTCCAAAGGATAAAATAAAAGTTGGACCATCCACCAACTAAAATTTCAAATTCGCTCATAATTTTTGACCCTCTCAGCATATTGAAACCTTACAGCCTCCCCACCTTAATATAACTCATCCTCAATACTTATGGTTTAACTATGAGAAGATAAAGAATACACCCATACCATAACATCACTAGAGACCACCCCAGTCACTCAACCATGGTTAATTACTCTTGTGGGGTTCCCTGCCTTAGGAATCTAATACCCGATCACTTCCCAACCCTAAATACAAACATTTTAAAAGTTCCATAAACCATTACTACACATACACTCCCCTAGATGAAATTATAACATTCTTGCACATCATCAAATTCTCACTTCATACCTGTGTCGTACTTGACACTCACAGAGTCCTGCATGGCAACTGAATCTCAAATGAGATCCCGCAATATATATATATATATATATATATCATTCCCAAATAAATATATCTCACTGCCTAAAAATATCATAAAACACATACACCATTTTTATGACCACATGTTAACTACAACCTGTTTTATTCAAAAACCACACATGATCCTTTAGAACCAAAATTATCCAAATCCAAAAATGTAACATACCCATGATCATGGATTATGTCTAATAATCATCTCCCCCTCATATTTCTATGACCCTACCAGATCAACTGCATACACCTATTCTAAATTCCAAATACCCATGGTGCTACACCCACTACTAGACACTAACGCCAAGACTAGGTCTCTATGTCCCTACCATGTCCTATGTTTATAGTAGTATCTTGGCTACCATCTCCTAGTACTGTGCTAGGTCCTACCTCAGAACTATGAGCCTGACTCGGTCCCTGAGTCCTATCTATCTAAAAATTATTTCAACCAAATTTCTCTAGATTACCTATATATATTCATTTACTTCACTCTTTTAGAGGCCTCTCATACTATTTACGAACATGACTCAACTTCCCACACTAGAAGAACACCATTTATGACCCACTCCACATTGGACTGCCCAAATATCTATCCTATTTTATATTCTATGACTCATCATGGCCTATATTATAGATACCCAAAACACCACTATTTAGCTTCCCAAGACCCATCACTTGGATTTAATAAGTACATCTTTTCATGTTCCGCTGAACTATTAACACCTATTTCACCACTTCCGGGAATGAGGGTAACCAGATGATATTTACCTATACTTTAGTGACATTCCACAATCCATCCTTAAATCACCTCACCCTATAAATGACATCAACTTACATAGGCAGTGAAAAATTTAATAGGTCTATGAACCTACCAACATAATCCATGATGGATGCAACGCCCCCGCTATAGGTTTGTAAACACACTGGTTCAATTTTACCTCAAAGTATCTAGAAATAAATTCTCAAAAAAAGCCTCAAAATGCATTTATGTTACCCCTTCATGCCTATTTTTCATGTACCTGTATATCCCACCAGTGATTCTATAGTCCCCAGAGCATATATGTATCCAACTTCACCCTCCAACCTAGGGGTTTCTTGATTTGATCAAAAATGTTCTAAACAGACTTGATCTAGTTTTCTTCTTCCTACAGTCCACCATCAGCTTGAAATAGTGGTGGGTGTTACAACTATAACTCTCGTGTTGGATATTACATAGATGGATCAACTCCCAAAGCTATGCTATTAATACTTTGTACTACCTATACCAATACCCTTCTAAGCTGCTGATCTAGAGATGACCCAAAATATTCCATCTCTTGTGGCTTCGATACCTTCCTTAGATCCTCTACCCATGACTGAATCTAATAACAACATTTGAGGTCCTTATCTATTAATTCCCTAGAGATACCACATCCCCTCCCACCTGAGAATACCCCTGATCCCATCTTGGTGAAATCATGTTAAAGACCAAAATCCCTAGTCAATAAAAAGAAAAAAAATTATATATATTGTAAATAGGGACAACTATAAAGGGAAACACATATCACCAAACATAATCTTACCTTATTAACCCTTTTTACATATAATATGGCCTCATTATCCCTTCCCTAATCATATCAGATTCAATCATCACACACCAAGCTTTCCATAAATCATCATCTTGGGATGGTTAAATAGAATTCCACGATGAAGCTATTCAGAAAATACTATTTATCTTATTATTGAATCTCTAAAAATCTCATCCCATTCATTTATTCAAAACTAACATTATCAAAGTCAGTACCATATAAACTATACACTTGTAGGGTCACATACCAATCTCATCAGTAACCAAAAACCTGGGCTGAATGAGTTGAATGACACAAATAGTCTATATAGGAATTCACTATTTAGATTGATGTAGAAACTTAAAATATCCCATCCCATTTTCTCATGTTCTAGGTTACAAAAATTAATTGTAATCACACACATGTTTCATGTGAACCTAAGTGTATTTCAAAATTAATTAATTCTACTCCCTGTACGTATCTGGCCAAGGGTTACAACCTCATATACCAATAACATCACACCAAAGTATGCCACTTGAGGTGGAAATAAATCAACGGTGAAGGTGAAGAATAAGAACATCCAATTAACACCCTTAGAAACTCGGTCTTTCCCCTTTAAAGGGGTTGTATGCACTAAGTCATGATCTATTTACTTAGTTGTGGCTTGATCCCAATCTATAGTGTACCACAACCCAAATGTAAGGATGTATTAAAAAGAATATTTTAATACCACTTTGGAACCAGCTGAATGCTGTTGCTACTTTTATTCTACCTGTATGCTCTGATAACACTTTTGGCATACTGAACTGCTAGCCAGATAACCTATTCTCTGGGATGGGGGGCCACTTATCTTTATTTGTGAATCCCCATATTCCAGACTTCTAACTATAAATAAGGGTCTATTAGGTGATATTAGGGAGACTATACCCTCTCAAGATAATAATAATTAGCATAGTCAAATAATAATCATGTTGCATACCCACTCAAAAAAACTTAGCGAAAGCATGATAAAATAAACAATGAAAATAATAACATAAGAATAACCATAAATACCTATATGATAATGTATAGATGTCATGAAAGTCATAAAAACATCAATATGTATGAAATATTCCAAACAAAGCTCTATATTTATGTAAAATTACCACTTGGTCCATCTTCCATGCATTGCATACAGTCTTAGTGAATCCTTTCTCATTAAGGCCCAACCCATGTGTTTGATCCCTCACCTAATCTCAAATCCATAAAGTCTACATGTGTTTTGAGGGGCCCATAGAGGGTGTGAGTATGAATTCATTTGGCCACTATAAAAGTGTACCTATCTTACATTCATATTTGCATCAGTGTATTCAAAAAGTAATTAAATATAGTTAAATCACACATAGAATAAATCTCCCACTTCTCCTATTCTTAATAGCCATAAGGGAGCATTTAAATACATTGGAAAAAATCAAAATAGAGTGGTATATCCATGGTTTTCCATACATGAAGAACCCTTGGTATCCCATTCATATACATGTTACACAACACATCAAAAGAACTGGTACCAATTTTTTAAATTTCAATGTAAAAAAGAAGTCTCATTAGTGTGCCCAAAAATTATATCATGAGAAGATAAGACTCACCCTTGAAAAACTTTGTAAAGACCCATAAATTTCAAGGAATTTTTTTTCTTAATTTTCTTTGGAATTTTACAAGAGAGCAGTTTCTGACATCACCTGATTCCGAGGCCCGGTGTGCCCGGAATCATTTTCCGAAGTTTGGCTCGGGTACGTTCAGTGAACGGACGAGCGGGTTTTTCTATCATTTGAGTTGGTACCCGGAATCGAATTCCGTGGGCACCGATGAAATTGCAGCGCCGATATTCTCTTAGAAACGCCTCTTCCGGAGTTGCGTTTTCCCGGGTGTGGTTTTTAATTTTCGGGCTTAAAGTTAAGAAATAAAATAATTTTTCGACAACTTTATTTTATTTCACTAAAGCCACTTGTAAGCCACTTGAAGCCACTTAAAAGTGGCTTAAACTGAGTTGATCCGGATAGGATGCTATCCAGAAAATATCCTACCCCCTCGGTAGGATATTTGTGAGGTGGGGCCCGCACGAGCCCCGTCGTTTCTTTCCGCTAAGTAACGCACTCGCGAAAACCCGTCATTATGAAAGTCAACTGACACATTTTCTTAATTTCTTAACAGACCATTTAATTGAGCGGTTTATATCGTAAATTAAATGACCTATTTCTTTGGTTGAATTAATTCAACGAATTGATGGGTCGTTACTTACCCTTTTTCGTGTGTTGGCATAATAATAAAATAAGACCAACCAGTCTTTTGAAAGTTTGCGCGTTGAGAGGATTTGACAGAATCCTTGTATCATCTTTCTCCTTCGCGAAGAATGCAACGAACGCGAAGAACGCGAAGAACGCCGTCATCCGCGGAAATCAACGACGCTCTAATCCGAGACGTTCTTCCCCGCCCCGATCTCCGATCACCAACCGTTTGAGGTGAGTGATTTCGGGTTTCTTCTAAAAGTTCTTTGTGGTTTAAAACGAAACACAGATTTAATTATTTTATAATTAAAATCTGTTGTTTCTTGGTCCGTCGAGTTCGTCGACGCTACGCCGAATTCTACGATGATGCGACGCCCTTCCGCGACGACGCGACGATCTTCACCTTCAGTGACGAGCAATTCCGCGAAGAATGCTCGCGAGCAACGACTACGAGGTAGGGATTTTATTTTTGGAATTACCCCTTTTTATTATTCCCGTAAATGTTTCTTTAAAAATTTAAAGAACCGGATTTGTGAACAATTTTAAATTTATTAAAATTGTTGTTTCCTGTGTGGAATAAAAATTCTCCTGTTGTTTATATCTAACGTGGAGGGTGCGGGCTAAAAGAACATGGCCCGACGACCCTCTGCCGTTCTTCGTTCTGGTGCGGATTGATGGGCGACGACGGAACGTGCCGCAACGGAGGTTTGATGATTCCGCAGTGAAGAACGAGTCCCAGGAGGAGCAACGGCGCAGACGGGAAGAAAATCGGGCCACCGGAGCGACTCCGGCGGCTCCCGGCGCGCCGCCGGACGAGACCGCCGCGGCACCGGCCGCAGCGGCGGCGCTCGCGGGACGCGGTTGAAGCCGCGTCCGGCCACAAGGGAGACACCCCGCGGGTGTCACGGGGGTTTCACGCGGGGGGCGGCGGCTCCCCCCCCCGCGTCACTCGGGACGCGGCATCAGTCGCGTCCGGCTGTCTGGCCGACACCCCGCGGGTGCCGCGGGGGTGTCACGCGGGGCGGCGGCTCCCCCCGCGTCGGCCGCTCGGCCGAGCCTGGCCGGGCAGGCCGAGCCAGACCGGTCCGAACGGGTCGGACCAGGTCGGACCGGGTTGGACCGGGTCGGACCCGGTTCGGCCGACCCAGGGGGGGTCGGGCCGGGTCGCCCCGGGCCCGGACCCCCCGTCTTCGGACAGTTTTCGTTCAAATGGCCGTATCTTGAGCTACGGTCCACCAAACGAATCGCCGTCAATGGAAACATGATCCTTGGATCGAGACGGTCGTTTCGTTATATCGCACTCAAGGTTTTGGAGTACTTTGAGTTTGGCCGGGTTGGTTCGTACACGAAACGAACCGGGCCCTCGGAGCGGAAACGCTCATATCTTGAGCTACGGACGTCCGATTGACGTGCCGTCATCTTTGTTGTTTTCCTCTAAGTGAGACGGGTCTTTTGGCACACTCCGCCCGAGGTTTGGACACAGGTGGAGTACGGTCGGGTTGGTTTTGCCTTAAAAACCAACCGGGCCCCTGGGACGAAAAAGCCAATAACTCTCAGACCGGGCGTCCGATCGACGCGCCGTCTGTGACGTTGAGTTCCTGTTGACGATACGGATCTTTTGGATACATCAACTTCGGACTTTGTTTCAGTTGATGTATCAGCCTCTCGGCTCGTGGAGAGGACCCTCCCGAACGAGCTTGCTGTGTGCGGGAACCATAGTGCTGTCTGCGACTGCTACTTCGACAGCGACGACCGTGCAGAGATCCTCAGTGGACTGCGGCGACGACCGTGCAGAGATCCTCAGTGGACTGCGCCGAGGACTGTGCAGAGATCCTCAGTGGACTGCGACGACTACAGCACTCAGCGATCCGACGTGGATCAGTGCTACAGGTCCTGTGTGGGACCGATCCGGTGTGGGTCCGATCCTGTGTGGGTCAGCGCTCAGCGGTTCTGTGTGAGCCAGCGCCTACAGGTCTTGTGTGGGCCCGATCCTGTGTGGGTCATTGCAGGGGTTAGTTACCTATCGATCCTTCGTGGGTCCGACGACTTAGATGGATCAGTGATCATCTTTATCTTCATCCGAAGAAGTATACCTGTGTGAGCTGAATCTTGTGTTACTCTCCTTTGTGGATTGTGTTGAGCTATCCTGTGTGGATTTACTGTTTACTCTCCTTTGTGGATTGTGTTGAGCTATCCTGTGTGGATTTACTTTTTACTCTCCTTTGTGGATTGTGTTGAGCTATCCTGTGTGGGTATACGTTTTTCTTTCCTGTGTGGACTGGGTTGTTCTTGGGCTCGGACGTTGGAGCCGAACGGGAATTGATGACTTATGTATATGTATGGGAATATACCTAAGCTGTGTCAGATGTTACTTCGTGATTGTATCTTTTCTTTGTGGATTATCCTTTGTGGATTTCGGGAGACCTTCGGGGGTCTCGGGGTCCCTACTGAGTAGCTTATACTCACCCATGCATGGGCTATGGCCGCACTTCGTGGTGTTGGTTGCAGACGACGGGCAGCGCGGATCGTGGTGGAGGCGTGCGGAGCAGGACGATACTTGGAGGTGGACCACTGGGCGGGACGTACTCGGAGCGGTCAGGTGGACCTGAGGAGCAGTGAAGGCTATCTGTACCCACCCTTCAGGTGGGACTTCCATAGGATGGCTCGACGCTGCGGCTTTTCCTTTCAGTTGCTGTTTTTTCCTTTCAGTTGTACTTTCAGTTGGGCTTGTATTTCCGGCCCCTTTTACTTTCAGCACATCTTGTACAGTTTTTACTTAGTGTTTACTTTTCCGCTTCCTTACTCTGTGGTGCTTGTTTACTTTTCAAAGTCAATGCCTTCCCTTTTTGTTGGGATTTATGCCTTGGTGCTAGTCGCCAGCCCCTAGCCTATGGAAGGCGGGCTTGGGGTAGTCACGACACGGGCCCCGAGGACGGGTCGTGATAAATTGGTATCAGAGGTGGCCGGTTCTACCGCCGACTCTGATCTTTCTTCTATGTGAAGCAATAGTGTTTAGCGTATTGAGTGTGGTTATCAGTCCAGGGAGTCCAGTGTTGGTACGGCGGCCGACGTATCCGTACACCAGGACCTTGACTTCTGATTTCCGACTTGATGCACGAAAACATTGATTGCATGTGTGTTTCAAGTTTTCCTTGTGATTACTTGTGTCAGATCACCAGGTATACTGTTCTGACCGTGGCGCACTTGTTTCCTTTTTAGGATGGCCCGAAGACAGCAGCCAGCTATGGTTCCGAGAGTAGAGCGCGACGATAGCCCGCCGAGTGACGAGGCCTCGGTATAGGGCCCGTTGACAGCAGAGGCACCGGCGGTACCTTTACCCGCCGAGCACCCGATGCTTCCAGCACTGGCAGCTGACGATGCACGATGCCTCGGAGCTCTTCACGAGTTCCAGCGTTAGCGACCACCCAGGTTCCGTGGGGAGACGGACCCCCAGGCAGCCGAGGACTGGCTGGAGGCGGTCGTCCGAGTTTTCAGGCTAGTGAGGACACCAGCAGACCTCATGGAGATCCTCGCGGCGAGCCTACTGCACGCAGCAGCAGGGCGATGGTGGAGCTTGATGCTCCAGGTACACGATGAGGCCTCCCTCATCTGGATGGACTTCGAGAGCCTCTTCCGCTCAGAGTTCATCCCGGACACCCTCCATGTGGTGCGCATTCAGGAGCTTCTTCAGCTGCGGCAAGGCAGTTTGACGGTCGCCCAGTACGCGGCGAGGTTCACTGACCTTTCTCACTACTCGACAGACATGGTACGGGACCCCTTCTTCCGGGCCCAGACCTTCGAGCAGGGTTTGAGACATGAGATTAGGGCGTCACTGATCTCCCTCAGCATCCCGACCCTGGAAGGAGTGCTGGAGCGAGCCCTTCTGATCGAGAGCTTTCTGGTTGAGTCTACAGTGAGACCTACCGCAGGGCGGTAGGTAGCAGAGTCTTCGGCAGCTGGTAGCCGACAGATGACTCAGGGTTCCAGGCAGACCAGGCCTTCCGGCAGACGACCTCGGGACAGTGGCTCAGCAGTGCGGGGCACACAGCGCGAAACCAGCCTTCCGAGAGACAGGCACAGCTCCAGGCAGCAGAGGCCTACGACTATGGTGCGCTAGAGATGATTCGAGGTATGATCTGTGTCTATTCCACCCTTTCTACAGTTCATATAGACACAGGATCGAGTCGCTCTTTTATAGACACTGCCCTTGTTCGGAGCTCGGAGATTCCGACAGAGCCGTTGGCTCGATCCTTACGGCTAGAGACTCCTACGAGAGAAGACTCGACGATTACGCACTGGTTCCGGCAGTGTGAGCTTACTCTAGAAGGAGAGATCTTCGGCTGGGATCTTCTTGTAGCTTTGTCGAGGCCTTACGACGTCATCTTGGGCATGGATTGGTTATCTACGGTCCATGCACAAATTGACTGCATTAGGCGCAAGGTGCGATGTGTGCGCACCGAAAGGAGCAGGTTCACCTTCACCGGCGAGAAGGGAGACTTTGCAGCACAGGATGGACTTCCGCAGAGGAGAGGACATCCCATCACTCATCAGTTGGCTAGCCTCATCCTTGGAGCAGTGGACGTGCGGAGTCCTAGTTTTCCTACAGTGGTGGATCAGTATGCGGAAGTCTTCGCCGACGACGTTCCAGGGCTACCTCCTCGTAGAGAGGTAGAATTTTACATTGATCTATACCCCTAGACAGCCTCGATATCCACTCCAGCGTATCGGATGGCCCCCGCTGAGCTTCGAGAGCTACGGGTACAGTTGGAGGACTTGCAGGGCAAGGGGTTCATCCGAACCAGTGTTTCACCCTAGGCTTCCCCGATATTGTTCGCCAAGAAGGCGGACGAGAGTTTGCGACTGTGTGTCGATTATCGTCTCCTGAACCAGGTGACAGTGAGGAAAAAGTATCCACTACCGAGGATTGTTGACCTCTTCGATCAGCTCAAGGGAGCATGGTGGTTCTCGAAGATAGACCTCAGGTCAGGCTATCATCAACTCAGAGTTCGAGACGAGGACGTGTAGAAGACATCCTTCAGATGTCGGTATGGCCACTATGAGTTCTTGGTTATGCCTTTCAGCATAACCAACGCTCCAGCAGTGTTCATGAGTCTCATGAACAGGATCTTCCATCCATTCCTCGATCGATTTTTCGTGGTCTTCATCGACGACATTTTGGTGTACTCGACGACGGAGGAGGAGCACGCCTACCACCTGCGGGTTATACTAGACACACTCCAAGAGCACCAGATTTTTGGCAAGATCTCGAAGTACCAGTTCTGGTTACGTGAGGTCCACTTTTTGGGGCACATCATTTCTGAGGCGGGAGTTGCAAAGGATCCCGCGAAGATCGAGGCAGTGCTAGCTTGGGAGCCACCCAAGAGCGTGACAGAGGTGCGGAGTTTCTTGGGCCTAGCCGGATACTATCGGATATTTGTACCAGACTTCTCCAGAGTTGCGGCCCCACTCTCAGCATTGACGAAGAAGGGGAAAACCTTCGTGTGGTCAGACAGATGTCAGCAGAGCTTCTAGGAGCTGAGGCAGAGGTTGACCAGCGCACCTATCTTGAGGTTTCCTGAGGAGGGAGTTGGATACGTAGTCTACTGCGATGCATCAGGGACTGGACTCGGGTGTGTCCTGATGCAGTAGCGGGCCGTGATTGCCTATGGATCACATCAGTTGAGGCCGCATGAGCAGAACTACGCTACCCATGACCTGGAGTTAGCAGTAGGGGTCTTCGCTCTGAAGACTTGGCGGCACTATCTGATTGGTGAGCGCTTTACAGTCTTTTCTGACCATCAGAGTCTCAGGTACATCTTCTCTCAGAAGGACCTGAACCTGAGACAGCGGCGATGGATCGAGTTCCTCCAGGACTATGACTTTTAGATAGTCTATACTCCTGGGAAGGTGAACGTGGTAGCCGATACCCTCAGCAGGAGGACGGGCATCCAACTACTTGAGGAGGCGACAGAGCAGCTAGCCGCCTTGTAGATATCCTTCGTGGATAGAGACGGAGCAGCCTTCCTTCAGTCTCTCACAGTCTCTCCTCCACTTCTACAGCAGGTCAGAGAGGCTCAGCGTGGGGACGCTGACGGTGAGACACAAAGTGCACAGATATCCTCGGGACAGACACCTGATGGTTTCTCCCTTGGAGCAGAGCACGACGTCCTTTTCAGAGGACGTACCTTGGTACCAGTCGCTTTACAAGAGGAGGTGCTGAGAGAGTTTCACACTTCTCCTTTGGCGGTAAATCCTGGGGTGGCGATGATGTACCAGGATATCAGACGACAGCAGTGGTGGCCGGGCATGAAGAAGGCTGTGGCAGAGTTCGTTTCACGGTGCCTCACCTGCCAGGAGGTGAAGGCAGAGCATCAGGTACCAGCAGTCTTGGTACAGCCCTTGGAGGTCCCGAAGTGGAAGTGGGACGAGATATCTATGGACTTCGTGACTAGACTACCACGCACTTCCAGAGGTCACGACTCCATTTGGGTGATTGTTGACCGAATCACCAAGTCGGCACACTTCTTACCCATCCGAGAGCATGGATTAGTGGAGTGCTTGGGGCGTCTCTATGTTCAGGAGATTGTACGGCTTCACGGTGTGCCATCGACTATCGTCTACGATCGGGATGCTCGCTTTACTTCCCGGCTTTGGAAGGGGTTGTAGGAGGCGTTCGGGACGCGACTACGTCTGAGCACCGCCTTTCACCCTCAGACGGATGGTCAGACGGAGAGGACCATTCAAACTCTCGAGAACATGCTCTGCACATGTTTCGTCGACTTTGGTCGCATCTGGGAGGACCAACTACCCTTGGTGGAGTTCGCGTACAACAACAGCTACCACTCCACCATCGGGATGGCACCCTACGAGGCGTTGTACTGCAGGCCTTACATATCTCCTTTGTGCTGGACAGACCCTGGGGAGGTAGCACTTGTGGGACCAGAGATGGTCTGGGCCACGACAGAGAAGGTCCAGGTCTTCCAGGAGCGGATGAGGACTGCACAGAGCCGGAATAAGTCATATGCTGATAGGAGGCGGAGGCCACTAGAGTTCGAGGATGGCGACCACGTCTTCTTGCGGGTCTCACCTCGACGTGGGTTGTGGAGATTTGGCCGAGGCGGCAAGTTGTCTCCATGCTTCATTGGGCCTTTTCAGGTCCTCAGCAGGATTGGTGAGGTGGCTTATCGCCTGGATCTACCACCTCAGTTGCACCGGGTGCACGACGTCTTCCACGTATCTCAGCTGAGGAGATACGTGCACGACCCGACGCACATCATTGACCATGGGGAGCTAGACGTGGATGATGGGGAGACTTTTGCGGAGGTCCTGGTGGAGATAGAGGATCGACAGGAGCGGGTCCTACGTGGGCGATCGATTCCTCTTGTGCGCATCAGATGGCAGCACGGGAAACTCCAGGAGAGCACATGGGAGCGGGAGGCTCAGATGCGTGCTCAGTACCCACATTTGTTTCCCTAGTTTATGATGTATCTTTACGGGGATGTAAATCCCTGAGGTGGGAGTAATGTAAAGACCCGTAAATTTCAAGGAAATATTTTTCTTAATTTTCTTTGGAATTTTACAAGAGCGCAGTTTCTGACAGCACCTGATTCCGAGGCCCGGTGTGCCCAGAATCATTTTCCGAAGTTTGGATCGGGTACGTTTAGTGAACGGATGAGCGGGTTTTTCTAACTTATGAACCGGTGCCTGGAATCAAATTCCGAGGGCACCGATGAAATTGCAGCGCCAGTATTCGCTTATAAACGCCTCTTCCGGAGTTGCGTTTTCTCGGGTGTGGTTTTTAATTTTCAGGCTTAAGGTTAAGAAATAAAATAATTTTTCGACAACTTTATTTTATTTCACTTAAGCCACTTGGAAGCCACTTGAAGCCACTTAAAAGCGGCTTAAACTGATTTGATCCGGATAGGATGCTATCCAGAAAATATCCTACCCCCTCGATAGGATATTTGTGAGGTGGGGCCCGCACAAGCCCCACCGTTTCTTTCTGCTAAGTAACGCACCCGCGAAAACCCGTCATTATGAAAGTCAACTGACGCGTTTTCTTAATTTCTTAACAGACCATTTAATTGGGCGGTTTATTTCATAAATTAAATGAGCTGTTTCTTTCGTTGAATTAATTCAACGAATTGATGGGTTGTTACTTACCCTTTTTCGTGTGTTGGCATAATAATAAAATAAGACCAACCAGTCTTTTGAAAGTTTGCGCGTTGAGAGCATTTGACAGAATCCTTGTATCTTCTTTCTCCTTCGCGAAGAACGCGAAGAACGCGAAGAACGCCGTCATCCGCGGAAATCGACGACGCTCTAATCCGAGATGTTCTTCCCCGCCCCGATCTCCGATCACCAACCGTTTGAGGTGAGTGATTTAGGGTTTCTTCTAAAAGTTCTTTGTGGTTTAAAACGAAACACAGATTTAATTATTTTATAATTAAAATCTATTGTTTCTTGGTCCTTCGAGTTCGTCGACGCTATGCCGGATTCTGCGACGACGCGACGCCGTTCCGTGATGACGCGACGATCTCCACCTTCCGCGACGAGCAATTCCGCGAAGAACGCTCGCGAGCGACGACTACGAGGTAGGGATTTTATTTTTGGAATTACCCCTTTTTATTATTCCCATAATTGTTTCTTTAAAAAGTTAAAGAACCAGATTTGTGAACAATTTTAAATTTATTAATATTTTTGTTTCCTGTGTGGAATAAAAATTCTCCCGTTGTTTATATCTAACGCGGAGGGTGCGGGCCAAACGAACACGGCCCGACGACCCCCCGCCGTTCTTCGTTATTGTGCGGATTGATGGGCGACGACAGTACGTGCCGCAACAGAGGTTTGATGATTCCGCAGTGAAGAACGAGTCCCGGGAGGAGCAACGACGAAGATGGGAAGAACATCTGGCCACCAGAGCGACTCCGGCGGCCCGCGGAAGCCGGCTGCGGTGCCCGGTGCGCCGCCGGACGAGACCGCCGCGGCACCGGCCGCGGCGGCGGTGCTCGCGGGACGCGGATAAAGCCACGTCTGGCCACCAGGGAGACACCACGCAGGTGTCGTGGGGGTGTCACACGGGGGCGGCGGCTCCCCCCCGCGTCACTCGGGACGCGGCTTCAGCCGCGTTCGGCTATCTGGCCGACACCCCGCGGGTGCCGTGGGGGTGTCACGCGGGGCGGCGGCTCCCCCCGTGTCGGCTGCTCGGCCGATCCGGGCCGGGCTAGCCGAGCTAGACTGGTCCGACCGGGTCGGACCGGGTCGGACCGGGTTCGGCTGACCCAGGGGGGGGTCGGGCCGGGTCGGCCCGGGCCCGGACCCCCCGTCTTCGGACAGTTTTTGTTCAAATGGCCGTATCTTGAGCTATGGGCCTCCAAACGACTCTCCGTCAGTGGAAACGCGATCCTTGGATCGAGACGGTCGTTTCGATATATCGCACTCAAGGTTTCAGAGTACTTTGAGTTCGTCCGGGTTGGTTCGTACACGAAACCAACTGGGCCCTCGGAGCGGAAACGCTCATATCTTGAGCTACAGACGTCCGATTGACGTGCCGTCAGCTTTGTTGTTTTCCTATAAGTGAGAAGGATCTTTTGGCACACTCCGCCCGAGGTTTGGAAGCAGGTGGAGTACGGTCGGGTTGGTTTTGCCTTAAAAACCAACCGGGCCCCTGGGACGAAAAAACCAATAACTCTCAGACCGGGCGTCCGATCGACGCGCCGTCTGTGACGTTGAGTTTCTGTTGACGATACAGAACTTTTGGATACATCAATTTCGGATTTTTTGTCAGTTGATGTATCTGCCTCTTGGCTCGTGGAGCGGACCCTCCCGAACGAGCTTGCTGTGTGCGGGAACCCTAGTGCTGGCTGCGACTGCTACTTCGACAGCGACGACCGTGCAGAGATCCTCAGTGGACTGCGACGACTACAACACTCAGCAATCCGACGTGGATCAGTGCTACAGGTCCTGTGTGGGCCCGATCCTGTGTGAGTCCGATCCTGTGTGGGTCAGCGCTCAGCGGTTCTGTGTGAGCCAGCGCCTACAGGTCCTGTGTGGGCCCGATCCTGTGTGGGTCATTGCGGGGGTTAGTTACCTATCGATCCTTCGTGGGTCCGACGACTTAGATGGATCATTGATCATCTTTATCTTCATCCGAAAAAGTATAACTATGTGAGCTGAATCTTGTGTTACTCTCCTTTGTGGATTGTGTTGAGCTATCCTGTGTGGATTTACTGTTTACTCTCCTTTGTGGATTATCCTTTGTGGATTTCGGGAGACCTTCGTGGGTCTCAGGGTCCCTACTGAGTAGCTTATACTCACCCCTGCACGGGTTATGCCCTCACTTTGTGGTGTTGGTTGCAAACGACGGGCAGCGCTGATCGTGGTGGAGGCGTGCGGAGCAGGACGGTACCTGGAGGTGGACCACTGGGTGGGACGTACTCGGAGTGGTCAGGTGGACTTGAGGAGTAGTGGAGGCTATCTGTACCCACCCTTCAGGTGGGACTTCCAGAGGACGGCTCGATGCTGCGGCTTTTCCTTTCAGTTCTACTTTACAGTTGGGCTTGTATTTCCAGCCCCTTTTACTTTCAGCACAGCTTGTACAATTTTTACTTAGTGTTTACTTTTCCGCTTGCTTACTCTGTGGTGCTTGTTTACTTTTCAAAGGCAATGCCTTCCCTTTTTTTTGGGATTTACGCCTTGGTGCTAGTCGCCAGCCCCTGGTCTATGGAAGGCGGGCTTGGGGTAGTCACGACACGGGCCCCGAGGACGGGCCGTGACAAACTTCTGTCGGTCTAAGAGACAAAATTTCCATGGCATGCCAATATAGATCCTTCCATAATCCTAGCCCATTATCCTCAAAATCATGGTGAGCCTCATACCCCAAATGATTGTCTAACACTAATAACTGTGTCTTTATACATTGAGAAACTCTTCTATAATTGATGTTCATCACCATCCCCTAAGCTTCTAATACTATAAAAGGCTCCACCCACATCGAGTGGTAAACACCACCTCACTAAGTCCTTATCTTGCATGTAGATATATCCAACGGTACTATCATACATCCTTGGTGGGTGGAAATCAGCAACCATATGAAGCCACACCATCTTGGAAAACTTATTTGTCACATGAAAACCCCATTTCCCTACTACCACATGGTAAAAACCATCCTCCTGAACCTAAAGAA
Source organism: Viscum album (assembly GCA_963277665.1). Lineage (NCBI taxonomy): Eukaryota > Viridiplantae > Streptophyta > Magnoliopsida > Santalales > Viscaceae > Viscum > Viscum album. The sequence continues at coordinate 447,630,613 of OY728142.1, forward strand.
CCTCATCACCTCATTCTCAATGAACAATATCACCCTCAAATGTCTCCATCCATGGCTAACATGTTCTTGTGGAACTTCTATATCCAAATGTATAATTTAAATTGAATTTAAAAAACCTTCACATCATTCTAGGAAAATTTGGAATCCCATTAACAAATAAAATTACATTTTTGGATCAAACATACCATAATTTTCATGAAACAACTCAATGAAATATCAAAATAACAAAATATTAATAAAACATTATCAAAATTGTCATATTATTACCACCTTAATAATGTGTATTTATCACACCACATAACATCCAGATAAAAATAGTAGAATACTATGCACTACAATACATATACTCATAGGTATTCACTCACTATATATTGAACTTTATTTTGTGATATATTTTATGAAAATGAAGAATCTGCAAACACTCCAAAAAATAGAAAAAATGAGTGAAAATGGAAATATTGTTCCAAAAAATGAGATAAAAGAAAAAATAAATCAAGGGGACTAGTATACATACCACTATAAATCCAACACAACTAAAAGCACTTGAATTGGATCCCAAAAAAGTGAATATACAACAATGAATAAGTGGGAAGTGGAAGAGATCTCCCATTGATACTGTTCATGAAAGTGAGTAGGAAAATTTTAAGGGAGTATAAAATGAAGGAGGGGGTATAATAATTTTAACCCATTTAAATAGGTGGATGGTTTGGCTTAAAAGTTATTCCAAACCATGGAACTTTATTACCATACCTAAATATGATATGTATAGGATAATTTGAGGTGGTGGAATTGTGTGTGACTGTAGTGGCAATATCCTGCTCACTTTTACTACATTTTATAGGGAGGATTTCTATATAGGAAGAGGCTGATGCTATGCATACAGGTGTCATGTTGTGTGATCTAAAGAATTTATCTCTTATTAAAATTGATATTTATTCCAAGATCATTCATGACTCGATGAATGAAAAAATTTACCCTCCATGGTAAATTACTTATATTATTAGAAAGTGTAGAGGCTGCGTCGACAATAGAAACACCCAATTTAATCAGACATGGCACAAGGGAAACATGGTAATAGATTATATGGATACCATGGCAATGTCTAATCAAAGTATCAACATCGTTTGTTTTTATAGATCACTTCAAATGAATATAGAAGGGGTTAAATTTATTAGGGGAGACAATCTTGGCCTTTATTATTTCAGGCCGCCATAGACTTGTCTTTTCTGGCCTACCCACAACCTTGTTTTTTTGTGGGTTTCTTCCATTAATAATAAAAAAAATGAAGTGTAGGATGGATAAGTGTGGAATCTAGGTCGAAGATTTAGATTGATTGAGGAAGTGTATAACTATACATAAATATATAAAATTCAATATGATTATCTATTTGGATGATGTTCATGTGGTGTGATCATACATCTGGTTGATTGACATGAAATGTGTTCATCTATTTTGTTGGTCTATTCTTACTGAATAACGAACATATGAATTCACTATATGGGATTAGCACATTCTATGTCTTATGGTCACTCAGTTCTTAGAAAAAGTGATTTTTTGATTATATATAATTATATATAATGCACATGATGTACACAAATTTGTTATATATGGATTTATAGGGATCAATCCAGGTAGATTTTTAGAATGGGTAGTAGCGAAACTTTACCAAAGGATACTCTTTGATTAAATTTATAAAATAGGGAATTTTTATTTTCTTCACGCTGTAAATATTAGTGTAGTTACTCTTAGTGGTTCTTTGAATGAGGATTTATTTTTGTTACATTTTTTTTGTACAAAAAAATTGATAGTTACCCTAAAATTGTTTTTGAGGATATACAAAATATGTTTTGGATAAATTTTATAATGTTTTTAAATATAATGTAATGTGCAGTGTAAATTAATAATAATTTTTCTTGGATGAGTTTTGAAATATATCCAATAAGAGGTTTGTATATGGTTTAAAAATTAATTACATTTTATGTGACATAAGGTTAAAGAACACTAAGTTTATAAATACTTAATTCATGTTGGAGATAGATATAAATATGTAATAAACACAAAAAAGATGACTTGGTCTGTGCTATAATAAACCTTGATGAGGTAAATGTCCCGATCCTATGTTTTTGTTATGGAAAGTGAATTAATTATATGGTAATGCATGTGATTTTATTATTATTCCACCCATTATATCATGTTGGGTTTGATCATCATAGGATGATGATTTGAGAAGTTTCAATGGATGAATAATTTTTTGAAATGTTAATGAAATGCTAAAAATAATGATATATTTGTTGTAATGAGTTATAACCTATGAAAAAGTTATGAAATATTTGAATTTAATATGTAAATGTAGGATAAAAATTTGGAATCAGTATATTCTCCTTAAATAAATACAAAAATTGTCTCATAGTTTGTGATGGACGGTATTATTTGAATATGATATTTTTTTATATAGACTACATATTCATAAGCTTTATTAGCTCTTTTTCTTTAAGCCTTTAAGAAAACATTATAGAAGACCCCAACAGGAATGAAATTCTTCATAATAATTAAGAGATTCACATTTCCTATGGTTACCCTTGAAGAAAGGTGGTTTTTGGATGGTTATTTGTGATCCCTATCAAGATTATATAGAGTTTCTTGGATAGATTAGATATTGAGAGAAAATTTATTTGTTCTTTATTTATTTCATTTGATCTAAATTAATGGACTGATAATTTTTAAAAATTCATTTGGGTTGACTATGTTTTATATGTTTTGACTTTTGTTTCCCCCTTAAAAACACCTTAATAAGGATATATTCATGTAAATGATAAAATGTCATCATTCCTTTTTCATCCTATGACATTTAAAACATTTTCAATGGATAGATTTCATGATTTTCTTAGTCACATATGAATTTTTATTCCTTTATTTTTTTCTATAAATATTTTTATCGTTAAATTATATCTTATTCATTTTCACATTTATTTTTTTATTTTCATTTAACCACTTCTCCCAAAACTTTTTTATTATTACATTTTATTCATCCTCTATAATATATTTATAATCTCTTTATCCCTAAATTAAAAAACATCAAGTGATTGAAATTTCATATAATTATTCTAATATGGTCATCAATGTTGAGTCTATAAGGATTAGTCCTTATAAATCATACAAATAAAACACAAATTGGACCCAAATCTTGAGTTATAGTGCACTATTTTGGTTGGATTAGGCATGGCCAAATAGTACCAGAGGTCTGCCCCGACCACCATCTTGGAAAACTGGGCCCTCCATTTTTTATAAAGAAAATATATATATGTATATATTTTATTATTAATTATATTTTATTATTATCTATTATAAATAATTTATTAAAACTGTATTCATTTCAATAAAAAAAATATATTATACATCCATTGAAAAAATAAAACTATAGAAAATTATATTGCATCATTTTTCTTGAAAAAATTTATTATTATAAAAAAATAATAATTAATTAAAAACTATATTATATTTCTATTAAAAAATTACATTATAAAAAAGTTAAATTACATTATTTACGATTTAGGATATATACATATAATAGAAAAAGAACGTTATTTATCCATTGTAGAATCGAATCATATTATACATTAAAAAATTAGTCATTTGATTTCTATTCCTCCTTAGTAAGACATAACAACATGTCGATATCAATATTAATTATGAATTCTTTGATAATTCTTTATCACTCATCTTGTTATCCCACTCGATTAAATAACTTAAGGGGGGGAATCAGGTTATGAAATATTAGAACAAGAACCCCTTTTGATCTTGTTTCTTCATTAAACCAATCAATGTTCTCTTCCTTTCTAATATGAATATATACTTAGAAATGAAATCATGAATGAGACACAATAATTTTACACAGTTCACCCTCATTGGGCTATGTCCAAAGTGCTTAAAATGGAAATGTGCATATATACCAAATAAACTAAAGATTACTTCCAAAATAATGTTTGGCATAGATCAATTAAATGTCCAACCCCACTTCCCTTACAATGTTCAGAGTGAATTCACTATACCTCCTAGTTTAGAACCAATCAGAAATTGAATTCTCACCCCTCTCGTAACTAAAGTGTGCTCACTACTCGTCCATAATATTCTCCAATTGTTTTGAATCACCTCAGAATTGTTTCACACATATATAAGTGTTCTATGAATTAATTTTTTCACCTTTTAGATGAAATAAACTTTTCCTAACACTATTAGTTTTTTAAATTTATTTTTTAAATTGTTTTAGTCCCTTCGCCAACTTCATTTCATCCACGTGAATTGTCTTGCATCCTCTATGAACCGCCTTACATCGCGTGGTGAGAGTACTTCACACACAAAATTTTCTTTATAGAATGCCTCTACTTTGAGGGCAGATGATTCTTCATGGATCAAATCTTCTTTTCTAACTATCTCCTTAATATAATTTATCCCTTGAAAAACTCTTCTCCTTCATGGGATCCTCCCTCACAAACTACTTCAGACATACCCTAATTCTTCCAGTGATGATCTGTTATGATGATTTTTTCTCTATCTAACAATGTAGTTAAGGTCTTTTATATAGAAAGAGAAATAATACAAGGCATGATAATGAAAAAAAAAACAAAACTCCGATGTCGTATATCCTCCACCGCCAACTTTCTATGTAGTCAGCATAATACCTTTGTGATTTATGGTGGATATTTGCTTCTACAACTGAAAATACATTATGAAAAGCTTTAATCACGATATCAATTAGTAAATAAAAAGATTCTAATGAATGACTAGCCTCCCAAAAAAAGATCCTCATGTGAACTTATTTTACTATTTGGCTTGTGCTGTGCAATTCGTGGTTCTCATATCACATAACCCTTTGTGGTAGCCTTAATTCACACATTTTTCCACAAAACAATGAATTATGAAAAGGTTATGAATACCTACTTAGTACATAACTTCTAAGAGGTCTGTGAATTCCACACTTCATAAGCAGTAAGCTGTGGTCCATAAACACCTTTGTTGTATACATTCATTTTCTATAAAAAACTCACAATTTTGAGGCCCAAAAAACTAGAAAACACTGGGAAACTACACCACTTTAAACATATACTAAGTCAATACCAAAAATACTGAAATTTGGTCATTTTTATTTTCTAAAAATCATAATCACACAAAAAACATCGATATGGCATGTAGATGGAATCTTCTTAGAAATCTACCTATTTAATTTTTTGACAACTCTTCCCATTTTGATAGCACATTAACGATTCTTCATTATTCTACCAAAACTCACTTCTTACGATTCCAATAATGATAAAAGATTTAATCAACACACACATACTAAGCCCCATGATCCATGATCAGTGTGAGATACAATTGTAGAATGAAAAGTTCATCAATGAATCGCTTTATTCAAAAACCACTCAATTGATATCATCATGAACTCTATTTATCGTGATATATAACCTTTTATTGATCACATTTTGAGTTGTTATATTTAAATACTCAATTATTCAGTGCTACACCTATCAACTTATCCCCTATCTTGATTAAGACATTTTCTACCCATTTATAGCCAGAATTTCTACCCCTTTGACAACAGAACCAAAGTACACTTAATTGTGGTCTACAATATGGTAAAGAACACATATCGACATTTTTAGGGAAAACAAATCATAATACATGAAGAGGAGGTGAAAAAATACACACTTTTTCATGTGCAGGGTTTTGACTAAACTCCATGATCTAGTCAATGTCTCTCAAATGTAACTTTGGGTAAGGCCTTTGTCATAACGTATACAAAATGTAGTTCTGTAAGCTTGAAATCAAAATTCAAAATACCATGCTACACCATATCCTTGATAAAATGATACTTGATTTCAATTTGATTATTTCATGAGTGATTGATTGAATTTTTATAAGATTTATAGCACTTGAATTGTTACAATAGATTTTAATCAGAGACTTGAATTCAACTACCATATCATAAAGCTACTGTTTCATCCATAATTACAATGTGCAAACTTGAGTGGCCACAATATATTCCACTTTTACTCCATCAATGAAATGTAATCTTGATTATTTCGGAGCAATGTAATACACAATCCTCCAAGATATAATTAACTACATGATGTTTATTTTCTATCCTCTATTGAACTGGTCCAATCCGTATCTGTATGGCCCAATAACTCAAGATGTGATTTGTTATTGTATAGAAAATACAAATAAACCATTCCATTGATATACCAAAGTTTTATTTTCACTAGAAGATAATGGATTTTGTTAATATTACTTTGATATATTTCTTCTTGGTATGTGTAAAAGACAATATCAAGTCTTTCCGCTATCAATTACTATATACTAAGAATGAATTTTCTATATTCTGTGAAGTAAACTACATTGTCCTCATCATCCCTTGAATGTTTCATCCAGGTAGAGACCTAAGCCTTCATCACTTTAAAATTATCCATTAAAAATATTATAAAAAACTCCTCAGAATATTTATATTGATAAATTAATGTTCCATTATTTCCTTGTGTCACTTGTAAACCAATGAAAAAAATTAGTACACCAATCGGTGACATTTCAAATTCACTTTTGATGAATTATAAGAAATTTTTTCACTCTGATTTCTCTAATCCTCCAAATATTATGGAATCAACATACACCAAAACCACAATCCTTTTATCACTATCATTGCTGACAAAATTATTTTTATCAACTCCACCATGCTAAAAACCAAGCTTCTCCAAAAACATACTTATTTTTGAGTACCGTGATCTTAGGTGCCTAGTTCAAGCAATATAGTTCCTTATTTAACCAAAAAAAGTTGTTCTCATCTTCATGAATGAGAAAAATATCCACCTAGTAAATATAAACTTCTTTTTCCAAAAACCCATTCAGAAATGATTACTTGGTGTCCTTATGGAAAACTTTGAACCTTTTTTGCACTGCTATGAACAAGAATAATTTGGTTGTTTGTAGCCTCATAGTAGGTGAAAATATTTCATCAATATCAGTACCCTATCTCTAAGAGTACCCTTTACTCACTAATTGTGCTTTTTTTTTCCGAGTCAATGTTCCATATTTATTCAAATTGTAGAGAAAAAACCCATTTGATCCCAATAAAAATCTTATTTGTTGGTCCCGAAACAATATCCCATATTTTATTATTCTCCATTTGTTCAATCTATTCATTAAAATCCCGAACCCAATTTTCTTCTCCTACTTCTTACTCAAAATGTTTTGGCTCTACCTTTGATAAGAATGATGCTTGATGTAGAGTATTCATCCAACTTATCTATAATGAAACTTTCTGATCATTGATTGTGTTCTCTCAATCAATTCTCAGTTGAATTTTTTGTCTTTGTGCAGATACTGATTTATTTTCATCCTTTTCAATGTATGAATCTTATTCTAAATCTACCTCAGGAACTAGAACGTCCCCTAAGCTTGTTATCTCTTCATCACTATGCTATTGAAACTATTCATGTATATTGTGAATATTCTACTCATTCCTTATAATAGTTATATTATTTATTTCAAATACTTTTCCCAGATAGTTATTGAAGCATTTATATACATTGATTTTTCTTGATTAGAATAGAAACATCCCTTAATCTTCATGATATTCAGACTTCCTATGTGTAACACCCCATGTTTTTATGGATCATTTTTTTAATTAAATTAAATTTTTTATTTATATCTTGGATTGTACTAAGTCAAACGTTTCTTTCATAAGAAACACATACTTAGCATATGACCCACACAACACAAAGTTGGCGTACGATACACGCAACATTGAGTTCTATGAAAATTTTAGTTTATTTGAATGATGTAATTATAAACTATCTATTAAACATAGTTATATTAATAGTAATAACTACTTTTCAAATATTGATTGTAAATTTTCTATATAAATAAAATATATTGATAATAAAAGATATGATTCTTGGTAAAGTCCTTCTATGTTTAAAAATTCCATTTTCTCCAATGAACAACATTTAATGTCCTTATAATAAAATTAATATTAAAAAATCAGAGAAGTTTTTTTTGATAAAATAAACCTCATTTTTGAACTTGGAATATGAAAATTATCTTAGGGTGATTTTTTGGTTTTTTTTGAAGTGTTTCAATTTATGATGAAAAGTTAAAAATACTCCATTGTAGTTAAATACAACTTTTTTTCTTTTAAATAATTATTTTACATTAAAATGATTTTAATGTCACAATATATAAATAATATATATATTAATCTAATTTAGTTCATTTGAATCATTCTTATAATAGAATTAGATATAAAAAATGTTTTGTACTTTAGAAACGTCTCTTTTACCTGCCTTCTAGACACTTTTGTACATTAAACGTAATTTTACCATTTATGTGAATTTAATTTTAGAAAACCAACATTTATGGTTGTAATCAGTATGAAAAATTTGATCTAAAAGGATCAGAATAATTTTTTGTGTGTAATAACTTTTGAATTTTATTTACCACAGTCTAAGGTGAATATGATAGTTAAATGTAAAAATAATATTATAGTAATATAAAATTACCCAAGCATTTTTCCTAATTTAATTGGATATTTTTTCCGACCAAAATATAAATTTATTCAAAAATATAATCCTTTTTAAGTCACGTGTGTTTGATTAAGAAATTTACTGTATTTTATTAAAAGAATATTTAAAAATGTTATATTCAAAATTTAATAAATGAATATTTTTTAATATGGGGTCATACATAATATAAATTAGAATATATTTATTAATTTGAAATATAATAAATTTATGTTCATAATGATAATTTATTTTTAATTTTTTGATAATAAATAACTTAATTAAAGGATTGTATAATAATGATGTTGTAATTGTTTAATTAATTTAGATATCAAATAAATGATATTAAAAATGTTAAAATAAATATAATTTAACTTAATTAATGAGATCCAAAAAATTAATATATATCTTAGACATGTTTTTTACATATTGGAAGTATTTTTTAGAAATTATCATGTAGTTTTAATATTTTTTAAATTTAAAATGTTGAATAGTTTCAAAATTGACACAAATGATACTTTTGAATAAATAATATTTTATTAAATGTTATAAAATTCATAAAAATATATAACTCAGAAAAATAACTTTTAAACCATTATATATTTCATTAATGATCTAATTTTGGTTCTTTTGGAGTTTCACAATAACTATATTAACCTTATAATGTTAAAGACAGGTTGTCATGGTAAAAGTTAAATTGTTCAACTAAGGATTAAAGTTAAAAGATAAGGTTAATTATATTACCTAAAACTCTCTAAAATTCATTGGTTGAGAGGATTAAGAATCATAAAAATCTAAATATCTAAACAAGTATCTTTTTATCATGTTTAAATCAAAAATAAATTTATAATAATTAATAATTTTGGAGTTTCCCAAAGTGCCCCTCCCCCCTTTTAAAAAAGGACACCACCTCTACGCACTTCCTCACTCCTCTCAAGACCCTTGGAACACTTAAAATATGACCTAATAATCTCCAAAAATTTCTCTATTACTCATATAATACTTATCTTCAGTATAATCCAACTCAAGGAATTATTTTGGTACAAACCAATAGTAGTTACTTGATTAAGAGGTAACATCTTCTCTCAAACTCCTTTATTAATTATACTAATCCACCCCTACACTCCATTTTTTCCTTTATTTTACAAGAAAACTAGTACCCTAAATATAATAGTATTATTTCATGCAAAGGGACTTACCTAAACTTACACACACCTCAATCTAATCGATATCAAACATACTATTTCTATGTACAACAAACTACTAGCTTAGGAAAAAATGATTGTTTATTTTTCCTTTAACACCACTCATGGTAGAAATTATGATGGAGAATCTCTCTATATGTATATAATATTTTTTATGTATATAATATTTTTTATTCCTTTTAACAAAAATTCCTTTTTTACTTTACATTTGGTGTTAATAGGATAATCTCGTTTAGGTAGTGTGGACTACCGCCCCCTCAAAGTGATGTGATTCGTTCACACACAACATGAAATGCATTAAGGATGAGTTTTGTGAACTTATATGACATATAATAATACTAATAGAATAATGATATATATATAAATATATATACATAAATGCATAAATTTATATAAATATTCCATTTACATACTTTCTTTCAATACGATAATTAAAACAAAAACAGTGTTCAAGCGTACGTAGGAATTACCGTCTCCATGAATTATGTATTCAATTTTGTACTCATTTATTCTATGGATTGTTATAATATAGATATAATATATATAATTGATATTTATATAATTATCTACATCTTGGAATAATTATATAAGTATAAGGACCGACTACATAACAAAATAAGGGACATGCGGAGAACAAAGCGAATATTACCTGAAGTGAAACCTTAGCATAGGATCATTAAAAAGAGGATATTATTAGGTCTTAATAAAACCATATATGGTATCATATATAATAATATTAATCTAAAATATTTATAATAAACTTATATTAAATATATAGGAATATTTTATGAGTACAAAGAGTGTCAAGGCATAATGTAAGGGAAAATTTTGTAATCTCATTATTTTTTGAGGTTGTTTTACATAAATATTTGTCGTGGTATATTATGATAGGATTAAATGTCTTCTAAAAATGTTTTCATAATATTTTTATTATTCTTATAGGTATTTTTAAATTCATTTTTATCCATTTTTACTTTTTACTAAATAGTTTGATAGGAATCGTTCTTTTGTTTTCCAAGCGAAGTACTTTTTTGACATTTCTAATAAAACTACGAGAACAATGTTTTATTTTAGATTGTATAGACTGAATGGATTTTTATTATTTCATAATGCCTTATATCCTTGAATATTCCCTTTAAAAGTTTTATGTTTATTTTAAAATAAAAATATTTCTTTTAAAATTCCATGGTTTTTTAAGAAAAGAAAACATTTGTAAAGAAGAAAAGACATTTTGCTCAAGAATTAATTTCACATATTTTATCAAAATTATTTTCCAACTAGGATGAAATTATTTAAAAAACATATGTTTCAAGTATATTAATCAAATTATTCCTATGTTTTTATTATGTTTATGATATTTATGAAATACATTTGTTTTCCTGGATTATGTTATGATAGAATGATGTTTAATAAAACAATTTTATTTGTTGGGTTATGTTTATGATATATGTTTTAAATTTTTCTATCACATGTGAGAATGATTTAATTATGAGATCAGTGTGACTTATATCTCCCTTTAATTAATTGGTTAAAGATTTATATTTCATGAGATAAACTAAGATGGTCTTTGGAGTGAACCTTGACTACTTAGATGACCATAGGAGTGAACAATGACTACCACGATTGTATGAGGAGTAAAATCATGATACTAAGATGGACATGAGAGTAAACCATGACTACCAAGATGGTATGGGGAGTGAAACCATACTGTAAAGATGGTATTGGTATCGATTCCTTAGCTACTATAAAAGTAATATTATATGCTTTTGTGTTTGCAACAATTCCATGTTTTATTCCTATGTTATTCTTTCATGGATTATGCTATTTATTTCATTATGATTCATGTCTTATGAAATGAAGATATTTATTCCATGATTCCTATTATGATATTTGATATGTAGGGTATGATCTTTTATTTTCACGATCACATTCTCATACCCCCTATTCTCCTGTTTATGCTTACATATCTCCCCTGTTTACCCTTGATGAGCATCTGATCTCACCCATTTTATGTTTCCTTTCTCTCAAGTTATGAGGATTTCTATAATTTTTGAGGTATTTAAGAAGTTTGATAGTAATGAAGAACCTATTGAGAGATGATGTACCTCATTTATGTACTAGTGTCTATATTTCCTTGTTTCCAAATTCACTAAACCAATAATGGTCTTCGGGAATCTATTTGTATAGTGTTTATGTATTCTACAGAAGTAATGTACTTTTAATGTTTGAAAAGAAGGGTTGATATAGTTGATATCCAAGAAATGGTATAGTTGACCTTTGGAAGATAAGATGATAAAACCTTGGTAATAATCTTAAATGAATACTAAATGATAAGTCTAAGGGTAAAAAAAATTATAAGAAAATATCCTGTGATTTTGGTGAAGGATAGAGTGAGTGGTTTCCATGTAATATATCCCTATCTGGATACTACAAGTGGATGTAGAGTTGGACTGAAGGTGACAAGGGGTAACAATTTCGAAAAGATGTTCCATTCTTGATTCAGGGTAAACCAGTACATGAAAATGGGCCTTGCTTCACACCGAGTTTGACACTCCCGAGGGATATGATTTTGGAATTCACAAACTCTTCACGAACAATTATGAAGGATTTAAGTATAAGTTGTCTATTAAAAACCTTGTATAAGCCTAAGGTTTTAGAGATTAAGGAAGGTTTCACAAGTAATACATCATATAAGTGATTTTTCATGGTTATGTGGTTCCTCATTATGATAAATATTTCTTACCTTATGATTTTGGTTTTATTCAATGGCTGGAACCTAAATGATCTGTGTTAATGGTGAATATGACAGACAATGCAATGAATGTCCCCACGAGCAACCAAATGATATGTGAGCTAGAATGAAAAACATCATTGTTATGTCCACATAGTTTATCATGCTATGAATCATGATGGACTTCTAAATGAGAAAAGGAGGGAACGCAATTTTATCGAGTCTTTCATGAGGCAATATACACCTTCATTTGGAGGGTATTTTGATCCACTTGTTATAGAATAATGGATTAGTACTACTAAAAAGATATTATTTGTTCTTCAATGTTAATAACATGAAAATGTCATTATAGTATTTATCAGTTAGAAGGTGAAGTAGATCAGTGGTGAACTCTAATCAAGAATACAAGTCAATAAGATGGGATTGAATCCATAGGCTGAGGTGAGTTCAAGGAATTGTTTTTCAATTAGTTGTTTCCTTGGATTCTTTGCACCTATATAGAGAAAGAGTTCATTGAGTTGAAGTTAATGGATGATGAATTTTAAAATTAGCCTCATAAAAACCATGGAGAAAAGCCAATTTCTTTCCTGTTGAAGTTTTTGGGAATGTGCTTCCTCTAAATCTTATCATTCTTCCTTCGGTCGAATTCGATGTCATATTAGGCATGGATTGGATTTATCTACATAAATTCCCCATCAATTTTCAATGTAGTGAAGTTTATTTTGATATTTCAAACCATCCTATGAACATACATCAATACGGAAATAAGGTTGAACTTCCAGTAGAGATTACATCCAATGTATGGGTCTTAATTACCATTGAAAGGGTTGTTTATCGCAAATTGTTGGGGAGAATATTGAAATCTATGACATGTATATTGTTTGTTATTTTGTGGACGTATTTTATGAAGATTTTCCTTGAGTTCCATCAAAATGTGATGTTGATTTCCCGATAGAACCCACACCTTGTTCCTCACCAATTTTAAAGTATCCTAATAGAATGTTCCTAAGTGAGTCTCTAGAATTAAATATGTAATTACAAGAAAACTTTTATAAGGGATTCATTCTTCCAAGTGTGTCACTTTTAGGAGAACCAATTATTTTTGTGGAAAATAAATATAGATCAATGCAACTTTGTAATGGTTTACATGAGTTGAACAAGATCACAATCCAGAACAAGTATCTTCTTCCCCATATTGGTGACTTGTTTGATCAGCTGTGAGAAGCTCAAAAAATTTACAAAATTGACCGTCAATATGGATATGATAAATTTAGGGTAAAGAATGAGGATATACCCAAGATGGAATGCTGTAAAAGGTATGAACATTATGAATATATAGTGATTCCCTTTGGTCTTACTAATTCCCCCGATATATTTATGGATTTATTGAATAGAGTCTTCAGTAATTACCACAATATGTTTGGGGTAGTATTTAAAGATGAAATTATTTTCTATTTAAAGAATAAATAATACCATGAAGATCACATGAGAATTGTACTATTGACCCTAAGGAAGGAAGTGTTATTTGAAATTTTTACATAGTGTGAATTTTGGATATAAAATGTTTCATTTTTGTGTCACAAAATCTCAAGAGATGGTATAGTGGTAAATCCATCAAAGAATAAGGATATTGAAAGACGACCTAGACCTGCCAAGGTGACTAAGATACATAGATTTCTTGGTTTATCTGGATATTATTAACGGGTTGTGGAGAATTTCTCATGACGATATAATCTTATTACCAAGATCACTTAGAAGGGTGTCAAGTTCCTTTGGACAGATGAATGTGATGAAAATTTCAAGGAACTGAAGAGAATGTTGGTTAACACACCTATGATTACATTACCTTGTAGTGGAAAAGGGTTTGTAATCTATAGTGATGCATCCATGAAGTGATTGGGAGGTTTCTTTATGCATAATAACATGTTTATAGACTATGCCTCTCGACAGTTGAAGATTCATGAGTAAAATTACCCAACTCGTGATTTGGAGTTAGCAATGGTAATTTTTTTCACTAAAGATATGGAGGCATTAACTTTATCGAGAAAAGTTTTATATATATACTGATCAAAAAATTCTGAAATATATTTTCTCACAGAAGGAGTTAAACATGAACCATCAAAGATTGTTAGAGTTGATCAAGGATTTTTACTGCTCAATACATTACCACATTAGGAAAGCAAACAAGGTGGATGATGATTTGAGTCGAAAAGATCATGCTAGATTATCCATGACGAGGATAAAAAAATATAAAAATATTTCTGGATTTGCAAAGGATGGATCTAGAAATCTTGAAGGAAGGGGAAAAATCTTATCTTTCTCAAATGATTGTTAAACCCTCTATCCAAGTGAAGATTAAGGAGGCGTGGAAGGAAGATGAAGAGCTGCAAAAATGGTTAGAAATTTTCTTGATTTTATCCTTGTTCAGGATGAAATGATAAGGTTCATTAACCATCTATATGTTCCTTTCATAATAGATTTTAAGAAGAAGATATTATAGGAAGCTCATTGTTCTTCATTCTCTATTCATCTTTGAAGTACAAAGATCTATATCAACTTGAAAGAATACGTCTGGTGGGATGGAATCAAGAGAGATATTGTAGAGTTTGTATATCATTATTTCGTATGCCAACTTGTTTAGGTAGAAATAAAAAAGTCTATAGGGTTTAATGCTATATGGGTTGTAGTTGATCTCCTTACTAAGTCATAACACTTTATTGTCACAATAGAATATTTCTCTCTATATCAAATTTCTAGTATATACATCAAGGAAGTGGTAAGGTTGCAGGAAGTACCACATTCCATTGTATCATATCAGGATTGGAGGTTTACCTCCTTGTTCTGGAGAAGTCTTCATAAATTGATTTATTTAGAATTGAGTTTTATCACTAATTTTCATCCTCAGACTATTGGTCAGTTTAAAATACCAAATCAAACCCTAGAGGATATGTTGAGATATTATTTTTTATATTTAAATGGTGGTTGGGATCAAAATATTCCTCTAGTTTAGTTTTGTTACAACGATATATTTCAACGAGGCATTCAGATGGAACCGTATGAATCCCTCTTTGGGAAGAAATGTAGAGCTCAAACATGTTAGGATGATGTTGGAGAAAGAAAGCTGTTGGGACCTGAGATTGCAGAAGAAATGGTCAACAATGCTAGAACCATTAAAAAAAATATCAATACGGCTAAAACTTGGGAGAAATGTTATACTGATAACTGTCGGCGTGATATAGAATTTGAAGTTGGTGAAAATGCGCTGCTGGGAATCTCTCCCTGGAAGAAAGTTATGATATTGACGAAGAATGGGAAACTAAGACCAAGGTATATTGAACTCTTTGAGATTATTAATTGTTTCGAGATAGTATCCTATCACATGGAACTTCCTCCAAATATCTCTCAAGTACATGATGTGTTCCATATATCTCTCCTCAGGAAGTACATACCTGACCCTTCACATGTACTGAACTTAGAGGTCATACCACTAGAGCAGGATCTTTCTTATGAGGAAAAACCTCTTGAAATTCTAGACCATATAGAGAAACTTCTATAAAACATGGCCACTCACCTCAAAATATTTTGGATAAATCACCAGTTAGAGTAATCTATGTGGAAACTTGAGGAGATAATGAATTAAGAGTATCCTCATTTTTTTTACCTGAGTAAAGAATTTAGAGGTTAAAATTTAGTTTAAGTGGGGTAGAATGTAACACACTGAGTTTTTATGGACCATTTTTTGCAAACAAATTAAATTTTTCATTTATATATTACATTTCACTAATTCAAACGTTCCTTTCACATGAAACACAGACTTAGAGTTTGATGCACACAATACTGAGTTGGTGTACGATACACGAAACACAGAGTTCTACGATACTTTTATTATTATTTAAATGAGATAATTATAACCTATCCACTAAACATACTTATATGAATAATAATAACTTCTAAAATATTTTTTATAATTTTTTTATATTAATGAAACATGTATATAATAAAATATATTCTTTTTGGTAAAGTCCTTCTATGTTGAATAATAAGATTTTATTTAATGAATTGCTTTTAATTTCCTTCTAATAAAATTAATCTTAGGAAATCATGAAAATTTATTTTGATAAAATAAACACATTTTTTTAATTCATAATATGAAAATTATCTTAGGGTGAATTTTTTGAATTTTTCTGAAAAGTTTCAATTTTTGATTAATAGTGAAAATACTGTATTATAGTTAAAACTGACCTTTTCTTTTAAATAATTATGTATTTTAAAATTATTTTAAAGTAACAATAGTTAAATAATACATATATTAATCCAATTTAGGTCATTGGAATCATTTTTATAATATAATTAGATATAAAAAAAGTTAATGAACTTTTGAATGTCTCTTTTACCCACATTTTAACCACTTTTGCGAGATTAACATTAAATTTAATTTTACAACTTATGGGAATTGAATTTTGAAAAACATACATACATGGTTGTAACAAGTATGGTAAATTTGGTCTAATAGGATCAAAATAATTTTGTTTAAATAGAAACTTTTAAAATTTATTCACCATGGTTAAAGGTAAGTAGGGTAATTAAAGGTAAAAATAATATTATAATAATATAAAATTACCCTAACAGTTATCCTATTTCATTGGATAAGTTTTTTTTCTACCCATATCAACCATAGTTGTGAAAAATAATTTTTTTAATCCACTTGTGTTAGATTAAGACATTTATTATATTTTATTTAATGAAGAGTAAAAAGTGTCATATTCAAAATTTAATAACTAAATCATTTTTAATATAGAGTTATAAAAAAGATAAATATGACTATATTTATTCATTATAAATATATGAAATTATCTTCATTTTTATAATTACTTTTTAATTTTTATAGAATAAATAAATTAATTTAAGGCTTTCATAATAATGACGTTTTAATTGTTAAATTAATTGAGATATAGCGTAGATGATATTAAAAGTGTTAAAATATATATAATTTGACTTAGTTAATGACATAAAAATTTTATATACATATTTTACATGTTAGTGACCTATTAAAAGTATTGGGTCTAATTTATCATATTGGTTTTATATTTTTCAAAATGAAAATATTGAATAGTTTCAAAATTGAAATAAATGATAATTTAAAATAAGTAATATTTAATTAAATGTCATAAAATTCATAATAATATAAAATTATAGAAACTAAATTTTAGAGTGTTAAATATTTTAAAAATGATCCAATTGGGTTTCTTTTTTCATTTTATAGTAACTATAGTAACCCTGTAGTGTAAAAATACATGTTGTCATGATAGAAGTTAAATTATTTAACTAAGGATTAAAGCCAAAAGATAAGGTTAATTATATGACTTAAACGTTTCTAAAATTTATTGGTTGAGTGGTTTATACTCATGATCATATAAAAATTTATATGGCTCATTTTTAGCATTTTGAATCCCAAAACCAATTTATAATAATTTATAGTTTTTAAGTTTCCCATAGTGCCCTTCATCCCTCTTTCAAAAGGACACCACCTCTTCCCCCGTCCTCACACATCTCAAGACCCTTGTCTCACCAAAATTAGGAATAAATTATCTCACAACTTCAGTCACTTCCTCTTATAATCCTTACCTTGGTATGAAGGAAATTCAATGAAGTCTTTTGGCACAAACCAAAAGGAGTTACCTGATTAAGAGGCAACATCTTCTCTGAAGCTCCTTTATTAATTTTTCTTCTCCATACCTACACTCTATTTATTACATTATTTCATGAAAAAACATTATTCCCAATAAAATATAATGTCTTTATACTAATGTATCGATCTACACTTACACACACTTCCATGTAATGGATATCGAACATACTGTTTCTATGTACGACGAATTACTGACTCAGAAAATGGTGATTGTTCATTTTTCCTTTACCACCAATCATGGTTGCCGTTATTATGGAATATATATATATATATAATATTTATTATTTATTTATGATTATTTATTCCTTTTTAAAAAACATGCCTTTTTCACTTTCCATTTTGTGTTAATACGATAATCTCGTTGAGGCTGTGTGGACTACCGCCGCCTCAGAGCGATGTGATTCGTTAACACACCACATGGAATAAATTATGGATGGGTTTTGTGTTCTTTTATGACATATAATCATAATAATGTTATATCTATATATATAAATACATAAATTTATATAAATATTTCATTTAAATACATTTTTTTCAATTCAACAATTAAAAGAGAAACAATATTCTTGCGTATGTACAACTTACCGTATCCATGAATGGTGTATTCTATTTCGTACTTCTTTATGATATAGATTATTATAATATAAATATAATGGATATACATAATATTTATATCATAATATAAATTCTTTAATCATGATATAATTATAGGGACCAACGATATTAAAAATTAAGACACACGTGAAGAACAAATTTTTTTTCCCGAAGTAAAATATTAACCTAGGATCGTTAGCAAGTGGGTAATATAAGGTCATAGTAAGACCATATATGTTATTATGTATAATAATATTATTATGTAAATTATTTATAATAAACTTATATTTATTATACATGAATCTTGTATGATTACGAAGAGATTCAAGACATAAGGTAAGGGATAATTTTGTTATCTCATTATTATTTGAGATTGTTTATACATAAATATTTAATGTGGTATGTAATCATCGAAATCCATGTTTTCTAAAAATATTTTCATAAACTATTTACTATTATCATATGGATATTTAAATTAATTTTTACTCGTTTTTGATTTTTTATACACGGTTTGAAAGGAATCTTTCTTTTGTTTTCCAAATGAAATATTTTTTGACTTTTACAATAAAAGTAAGAGAAGGATGTTTTATTTTATCCTATAAAACATGAATAAATTTTTAATATTTCATAAGAAGTTATATCCTAGAATATTAGCATAAATTTTTTAAATTTTATTTTCAAATGATATAATTTCTTTTAAAATTTTATGAAATTTTAAGAAAATAGAATGTTTTTGAAGAACAATGGATATCTTCCTCTATAATTAATTTCAAGTGTTTTATCAAAATTATTTTACATCTAAGATGAATATATTTAAAAATGATATGTTTGAAGTATACTATCACTATTAGTCCTATTTTTTTATTATTTTTAAACTATTTAAGAAATACATTTGTTTTCTAAGTTTATGTTATGATGGAATTATGTTTAAGAAGCCAATTTTATTATAATGGTTTTGTTTATGATAAATTTTTGATGTTTCTGTGGAGAATATAAGAATGATTTCATTATGTGATGGGTGGAACATATATCTCAATCTAATTCATTTTGGAAATATTTATATCTAATGAGATAAACTAACATGGTCTTTGTAGTGAAACTAGACTACTAATATTGAAATGGGAGTAAACCATTACTTCCAATTTGGTATGATGAGTAAAGTCACGCTACTAAGATGGCCATGGGAGTGAACCATGACTACCAAGATGGTATGGGGAGTGAACCCATACTAATAATATGGTCTTGGAAGTGATTCCATGGATATTATGGAAATCATATTACATGCTTATGTGTTTTCCACAATTCCATATTTTATTCTTATGTTATTATTTCATGGTTTATGATCTTTATTTCATTATGATTCACTTCTTATAAACTACCAATATTTATGACATGATTACTATTTTGAACTTTGATATGTAGGGTATGATATTCATTTTTCACGATCATTTTCTGATACCCCCTATAATCATGTTTATGCTTACATGTCTCCCTTGTTTACTTATACTGGGATTCTGAGCTCACCCCTTTTTTGTTTCCTTTCCCTCAGGTTATGATGATTTTTATTATGTTTGAGGTATCTAAGAATGGTTATAGTCAAGAAGAACCTAGATGGTGATGATTTATCTCATTTATGTACCAGTGTCTATGTTTCCATGATTCTAAAGGAAATAGACCAATTACAGACTTTGGGTGTCTATTTGTATAATGTTAAAGTATTCAAAAAAATTTATGTAATGTTAATGTTTGAAAAGAGAGGGTCTTTATAAAATGTTTCTCTTTATTTAGAATGAATCACATACTTATGAACACTAAGAATTACCTAAAAGTTTGCTTCATTTTATACCATAGATCATATATAGTCTTATCTTCTTTTGGACTTAATAACAATCTATTTGATGTGTCAACTAATTTCATCACTCCTTCTTTCCAAAACTTCTCTAGAAGGCCCTTCTCAATGAGAATTGTTCTAGCCATGTTGTTGATAATTTGATTCCTTATCTGAACTGATCCATTTTGTTATGGATTTATTACTATAGAAACATGGATCTTTATCCCATGTTTCTCAAGATAATCCTACACTTGGATATTTATGAATGATGTTCAATTATCTATTCAAATATTTGGGATTTTTTGACATAGTATCGTTTTGATTTCCCTCTGATAACATGTTATACAACTGTATTCCTCAAACATGTGGGTTATGACTGAAACTAATTACATTCTTCAAAAATCATAAATGTAGAGAATATAATATCTCCTCAAATAAATATATATAGGTGAAATAGGATTTCACACATCAATATGCACCAACTCAACCACTTTTATTGACTTTTTTTTTCCTAATTTTTATTTCGAATGATATTCTATTATTTACAAGCATCAGACATATGGGTATGATTATATGATAACCTAGGGAGGTCTCAAGAAGTATCAAATTTCACCATATCCTCCACCGATGTTTGGCTCAAATGGCTAAGTACTTTATGACATAACAAAAATTATTCTTCCCCAGAAAAAAATAACATATATTCTTCTTCACTACAAGGAATATATTTCACTACTTACTATTTCACTACAAAATAAATCCCCCATCATTTCCATTAATCATACATAGTTTCTTTGAAAATCTTATAGAATGTTCTGAGTCACACAGTTTACTTACACTTAGCAAGTTGTGACTGAGAGATTCAATAGCCAAGACATCGGCACATATCATGTATTTTCCCAAAAACTTTCATTTTTCATGATATAATAATATTCAGGCATCCAATATTAAAAAATTTTAAAATACCTTTACTACAAAAAAACATTGTTTAGCAGTAATTTTCTAAACCGCCACCAAAAAATTCAAATGATTTCATATGGGTTTTTAAAAACCGCCTTTAAATATTAAAATTTTATTAAGAAAATGAAATTTCTCTCCATAACCATACTTATCCCCCAAATCCCCCAAGATACTAATCCCCCTACCCCAAACCCTAGCACCACCATTATTCACCCTTATCAGTGATCGACTATCTCCTGAGCCATCTGAGTTTGAACCTCCCATCCCTCACTGGTGCTACAGTCACAACACTCCGACTAGTGGCCCCCTCCCCTACCCTCACACAATCCATCACACTTTTACTCACCCCTCCCTCAATCCATTTACTTTGCTCGAGCCCATGACGAAGTTTCCATCATATGTGTTCCTAGGGGTAACTTTCTTCTTTATTATTTAATTTTCATTCCCCCTTGACAATTCAAATCTTCTAGGGGAACCCTATGATACTAATTTAACCCGTTTTTGTTGATTAATTTGTGACTAAGATACTTTGATACATCTTCTTACTTGATTGGTTGTACACCATCAAAGGTGACATGTTTTGGATCATGCACCATTGAATTGAGGATGGATTATCCATGGTTATACATTAAATTTATGAACCCCTTATTGAAATATGTTTTAAATATTTATTTTAATTAATTATCCATTTCTTTGGATGTTAAGTTCTATTTTATAAATGTTTCATGGTGATATTCATTTGGAATAATTCCTTTAACTGTAATATCATGTTGAAGATGACATACCAAGTATCAAAAAAGTGTTGAAATAATTATATAAAATTAATTGAGATGTTTAAATATAGTCCAACCCTATTTGGTTTAGAAAATAAATTGAAATATTTATTTATGTATTTTTAATCCATAAGGTAATTGAATTGTTTTCTCAAAAGTGTTTGAAAATAGATTTTTTTTTATTTTTTTACAATATATTTAGAAAAAATGTTTAGAGTAGATTTTGGAAAAACAATGTTATGGAATATTCAATCTTAAAAAATAGGGGTTTTATGGGGAATTGATTTTCTTTTTGTAAAAAATCCATTGATTAATATATATATATATACAGTGGTTACACATGGATATATAGATACAAATTTTTTTATTATGTGTAAAATTCATATTAAAATATGTGAATAGGTGAATCAAGATAAATATGTATATATATATATGTGTAAGTGATCATGAGTAAAAATATAAAAATGAATAATTATTTATTAGATTCTAAAATATAATTGAAAGTTTTTTTTCAAAATTTTTATATATTTATAAATATATTCATGTGTGATAGATCCTCCAAAAACCCCATATATTTTTTGTTGACATGGATGTCAGACCTAGGTTAATGCATTGTATTTTATATTTTGTGATGGATATACCACCGGGGTTGTTTCATGAGAGGGATATAGGGGTGGGGGTGATTTATTTTATATGGTTTTAGTTCCATGTATCGACAACATTAATTTCTTTTTTTATCACCCTTGACTTAATTTGGTCATGTGAATCCTAGTTCTTGGGTATGATAACTGATACAAGATGTGACCCTTTTCCACTATTTATAGTAGTAAAATATATTAAACCCCCTCCCATTGGGCAGTTTCATCTTCTATAAATTTCAGATATAATATATAAAACAACGTCTTAGGTTACCTAGCCATATTATCCTTTGGGTAGATCCCATGAAACTTTTAGTTTATTGGTAGATTGATATTGGGGACCATATTGTTTTATCATAATTTATTTTTTTATTGACACGTGTGGCACGTTAAAAAGATTATTTTTTATTTCTACACATTTAATATGAAATGGTAATTTCATTAATTTCCATTCCAATTATTTTCGTATGTGTTGATTTTCTAAATCATTTTATGAATTGGTTTTAAATGAACATTTAAAATTAATTTTTTTATTCATATAGTGTGTGTGATTTCAAAATAAATATTTTAAGGTGATTATTTACATTTAAACAATTTCAAATTAACATTTATAAAAACCATTTTGGATCTTTTCTTGCTTTATGATATTAATAATAAAAACATATTTTCTAATAAAGCAGTTTAAACTAGCACTAAATTGGTATTTATTTTATCGTCTACACATGTAGTTTGGTTTATCTTTGGCATGTTTACATATTTTTAGCTCATATATATAATTTTAGTTTCATTCCTTCATCCTTATTTTGGATGTATTGAGAGCATTGATTGATCTGAGGTAAAATTTATTTTGTCATATTTAACCTGTGGTGACCATTACTTTATCTTATCATATTTTACTATTACAAGCTATCATGTATGTGACCCTATATTATATTTAAATTTGAAAATTTGGATTTTATTACATTTATTAGGTTATCATTGGTGCACAAAATCCGATTATGGTGAAAGAGAAGAAATATTAGAGGTGGATTTGTACCTTTTGGAGGGGAAAACAACTAGGGTGAGTGGAGTAATTTTTTATCACATTTCCTTATCACTTTATATATTATTTAAATATATATACTTTTGTGTGGACATCTAATGTATGGACAGTTCAATTCAGGTATTCACTGGTTTTATATTGTTTATTTAACAATGATTCAAGGGATAAATAATTCCCATTATATGTATATGATATACTAGAACTTGTTGATAGCCTGTGTGGATTTGGAATTCACCTCTAGTACATCATGAGTCGATTCATGCATCAAATATATTGATTTATCAAGAAGTTTCTTGATAATTTCCTTTTATTCATGGCCCCCTTAAATTTGGTTATGATATTCTTATTTTGGTTGATTGAATATTAGTAATCATATGATCTAATTGTATATTTTTTCTTATGTGATACCTTATAAAAATGTTACGTTATAGATATTAATTCTATTGTTAAATCACGATATCATATTTGATATTATATGGCGCACACATGTATATTTTAAAGATGTTTTTGACACAAGTTTTGTATTTAAAATGTGTTTCTATTGTTTTTTAGGAATGTTTTAAGAATTGATGGTAGTTGGACATCAATATTTTTTATAAATGGTTTTGAATTCATATGTCTCATGGTGTCCCAAAATGTTTTATAGAGGTGAATGTTTGGTTTTAAAAATGGGTATTTGGGTGTATTTTACTTCCTTTAAAGAGGGGTTTCTTTCTTTCAAAAGACATTTTATGGTAAAACTAAGATTTATAAATTTGTTTTCAAGGTGTGGCTTGATAAATAATATTCAAAGAACTTTTGAAACATCGTTTTTATATTTTTTGAAAATGGTTTGGCTTCTGAATCCCTATATTAAAGCATGATTGACACTTTAATGAAAATGTTTTTATAAATGCATGAGACCCTCTTGCACCGCATGTGAATATAATAACTTTCAAGGAGACATGTGATCACATGGGAGGGGGTGATTTTTTTTTGATGAATATTTGTGTCTTTATTAATGATTTTATGATTTTTCTCTTGCTTCTATTTTATATAATACTATCCATGATTGATTTTATTTTTTTAACTTTGAATTTTTTAGTACTTATATGACTCTTCTTATAACTTCTTGGATTGTGTTTTTTTCACTTCCATTTATCTATTTTCCTACATAGTAATAAATCTATGTTTTACTTTTTTTAATAAAGTTTAGGAACATTGTGATATATGTGGATAAAAATATGGATCACATTACCGAGGAACACACCTTAGTATGATGAGGGCTTGGAGGAGTTTTTAGATTTCTAAATTTTTAGTGGTTCTGTTGATGGGAGAATATGGTTTTCATGTTCTAAATGTAAATTTAAAAGTCCTTTGAAGAGATATAAAGTTTATAAACACTTGATATTGAAGTAATTACTTTCTTGATATTTTTTTTAGATTTGGAAGGGAGAATCAAAAATTAAATAATGTTTGAGAACTGATTTCAATCAATAAAATGTGCTAGGAACTTCATTAACAATGCTAAATGAAATGGAAACCCATATAAATGATGCATTTGTAATTTAAAGAAAATAACATAAACATCAAATCATATCTGAACAACCATTTGAGGGTGATAGAAATATGAACTTAACAAGTGATGTTTTGGGACCATAAGAAAACAAGATCAAGATTTTATCATATGATTGGATCCTCCTCTTGATATAGTGGAGACTAATGTAATAGAGGACTATAGAGACAAGAAAAATTCATGTCATGGATTAGTTAGCGATGAAAATTCATATCTGTATGGTATATGTTTTAAGAATTAAAAAATTTCGTTTCTATGGAAGTTATATCATATTAAATGTGTATGTTGAGTTAGAAATAAGGTGATGTCCATGATTTTGGAATTTTTTCATGATGTAGTTCATGAATCTAAGATACATGAGTCTTTTTATGATACAAAAATTGTTTTTGACAAGCTTGGTATGAATTATAAAAAAATATACTCTTGTCCCAATTATTTTATACATTATTTGGGCGAGGATTAAAGCAGATATGATTGAAAAAAATTCTTCTTCTTGATGGAATTCAATGGGAAATGTTAGAATTCTGAATCAAAATACTACTGTAAGTAAGAAAAAGGAACACACCTACAATGGTTAGTTTTACATTCCTTTAAATCCTTAATTAAAAATATTATTTATTTTATCCAAAACCGCCAAGCACATGAAGTGGAATTCTATAGATAATAATAATGATGGGTTAATTTGAAATGTAAGATATTCAAAACTGGGGGAGAAAATTGATTTAGTGCATCCAAATTTCCCTTATTATTCTAATAATGTGTTATTGGGATTGGTTACCAATGGATTTAACCCATTTGGGAAATTGAAGATATGTTATATCATTTGGCCAATTAGTTTGACCCCTAATAATAAATCTTTATATATGTTATGAAACATTTTTTTTTTCATTTTGATGATTATTTATGGAAAAAAAATTCTTGGAAATGATATTGATTTATACTTTCAACCTCATGTTGAAGAATTATATGAGTTATGGTTAAATGGTGTTGAGATATATGATTCATCTTCTAGAAGAATGTTCAAAATGAATGCTACTCTGATGCAGACCATTAGTGACTCCCATGGACTTAGGAACTTTGCTGGTTAGAATACTTACACGGGTTTGGATTTTACCAGTTTTTAACATTGATTTTGAGCGTAAATGACTGCCTTCCAAAATTTGATTAGTTTATTTTTTCAGAGAATATTTCTCAACACATCTTATATTTTTCAGTTAGGCAAGTCAAAATTTAATGGTTCTATTGATCGTATACAACCTCAAAAGTTGTTAATAGCTTCTGAAATATTTTAACACCTTGGTAATGCTGATTTTTGGGGAAGTTTCATCATTTTGATGGTAGTGGGAATTATGTTTGAAGTGAATAGTAAAATTTAATCAGAAGAAAATAATGGATGGGAAAAAATATCTTCTTTAAACATATGTATTGCAAAATTAGTTTGTGGGTGTATAATTTTAATGTTATACATAATGAGAATAATTTTTGTGATAATTTGAATTTTTTACATTGCTTAATGGGCATAGAAAATCAAAGAACCATCTAAATGCTTGGATGGACTTAAAAATACTAAACATAAACCGTGATCACCGACGAAATGATAATTGAAAGTATGATTCTGCAATTTTGAAGTGAAAAATAGGGATTACGATACATTCCTTCGAATTTTAAAAGATATGAATGTGTCTTATTTGTATTTATATAACATATGATGGTGTTTTGACTTAAATTTTCATTTGTTACATGGATTAAAAAGTCATGATTCGTATATTTTTTACACCATTTATGACCGTTGGCATTGTGTATGTTATTACATGAAATGGTTATTAGTATTGTACTCAAAATTTTCACATTATTTAGATAACAATATTTGAAAACTTTACAACCATTTGAGATTTAAAACATTTACAAGAGGTTTTTATTGATACATTGTGTAGTAGAGATGATCATTCCTCTATATTTTTTTCCTATCATGATGTGATTAACTGCGCATCTGGCTAAGGAGGCTATATTAGGAGGCCCCGTACATTATCGATGGATTTATCAAAATGATAGGTACTTTATTTGTCTATTTTTAATCTCAAGTACAAGATTATTGGAACTTCATTAAATACACAATTACGTTTTGGTTATTTTATTTCATAGATATCTTGGGAATTTGAATTCATATGTGAAAAATAAAGCTCAACATGAAGGCTCTATTTCTATAGGCTCTTTGGCAGAGGAGTGTCATACATTTTTTTGTAGATACTTGGATGATATTGATAAAAGATTCAATTTAGTTGTAAGTTTTGAAGACACATCAACTCAATCTCAAATACGTGGTAAATAAAAAATCTTTCATGATATTGGATGATCAGTTGAGAGGAGGTCAAATGTTACACTAACTGAAATGGAATTATTATAGGAATCTAAATATTTGATTTTGAATAGTGAAATTGTATATTCCTTTATTGAAGTGATCTTGATACAAACATAAATATGAATGAGAATATGAATGCAAAATGAGAAATATCTAATAAAATATTTTAATAAGGATCTCGTAGTATGTTTTACATAATGTTCATGTTCATAAATATTTTAATCAAAACAAATATTCGGTTAAAACATATATTTTTTAAATCTAGTAATGTATATTAATAATTTTAGATCACGAATAATGATAATTGAGGTGAGTTGTTAGAATATTAGAATTTTTTGGCTTGAGGTCCTTTAAAAATAGGTCATAAAGTCCAACACTTACAATATAAATTGCCTTAAATTTCATGTAGTCGATCAAGAAGATGGTTTGAAAACATATAATTGTGGAATATTTATTTTTTCTAAAGTGGGATACTTTGGAAAGTTGACTCATATTATCTAATTAAACAACTGTGGGTATTATTTATTTATTTTATTCAAATTTAATTGGGTTGATATTATTAGGGGTGTTAAAAGAGATTCCATTAAATTTACTTAGGCGAACTTCTATCGCTTGATGGATGTTGGTGACTGTGAATTACATGATTTTTATATCTTATTATCTCAAGTTAAATGGTATATTATGTCTATGATTTTAAAGATGTAGGGTGGAGTGTAGTATTTGACGTAAAACAAAGAGAGTTGAATGATATGTGTGACGAAGTGAAAGATTTGACTTCTATCATTAAATCTCATCAACAACAAGAAGCGAACTCATTTTCCATCATGATATTGAAAAAATTAGTCTTAAAAATGTGGAAGACGTTGATTAAGTAATGATGGATCCTAAAAGAGATAGGATTGAAGGAAAAATGATTATATGTATAGTAATCCATTTATTTATCAACTACATATGTTATATGTTAATTCATCCATTATCATATCTATGCATATTATTTTTGAGTTCTGTGAATATGTTATATGTTATATTTTATTCTGCATGAATTTTTGGACTGCTATTGGGTCCCGATTTATGATGCCACATGATTATTTGGAAGGAGGGATTTTTTTAAATGTAAATCAAAATTCAAGAACATGAGTATCATATAATTTGGCAAGATGAAAATGTCGTTACTTTGTAGAAATCATTGGTTTAATTATATCAGAAGAAGGATGAATATGTCCCTAAAGATATTGCATCGATGGATGGTAGTGAGTAGGTAAATCACACAACTTTAAAATACTTTTGCACACAATTTTTTGGTTTTATGTTTAAATTTAAATATACAACAGTGTTTAATTTTCCATATAATTATCATGAAGGTTCTAATAGAAGGAATTGGAGATGAAAAGGGAGTGGGTGTCATGAAAAATTCATCGGGTAGTTATTAGGGTTTACTTGGTATTCAGAGATGATTTGAAAATAAACTGAAGGAACTTTATTAATAATTTTTTCAAAGGTTATGGTTACAAAATTATTGAGATATTTGATTAAATTTTATTCCTTGTCATATGGATTGTGATATTATTGGATAATAAGTTGATTCTTATGTACTTGAAATTAGATCTTTGTTAATGGATGTTGGAGGTGAGGTGGATAAATTTTGTTATGATATATTGGTTTTTATTTTTCATTGGTTGATCTAGGGATACAAATATTGCAACTTTATTATTTTGAAAATCGATATTTAACTATGGTTTAAACCACCGATGAAGATGCAGTTTTTAGTTGATATTTAAACCATTTATATATAATTTCAATTTTTTAATGGCTATTTTAATTGATTGTATATAATATCAATATTATATAGGGGTGGGTTTACCTCACAAAAAATATTTGGGATATAGTGGCAGTATAAGCCGTTGTTATATCAATGACCATTTTTGGGAGGAAAAACCACCACTAAAATGAAGAGAACCACCACTAAAAATGTGTTCTTTGATGGTTCCTAGAAACTGAAACAAAATGGAAGAAATCAAAGAGGGTTGGATTCTGATACAAACTTCAACAGTTTTTTTAAACCCACATAGAAACATTTAGAGGTAGTTTAAACCACCGCTTGTATGTGCCTTTCTTATAGTGCTTCCTTATCCTATCTGATAATTTTCACCAGTTTGTTATCTCCTCTCATACGGGGTGGTGCATCCACTATAAATGATCCATATCCTAGTACATTCTGATTCTTTGAATGAAATCTATGAAACCATTATCTATACATCTCTTTTCTTTCTGATCCACATATTTGAGTTTATAACCAGAAAAAATTCGAAATTTTTATCTTCCTTAGAGTATGATGGTCGAAATTCATCTTACAGAGCCTCAAATCAATTTTTAATTTTCATCTCATTTGATGAAAGATTGATTTGATGCTTATGAACACATTTAGTTTGCTTCAAAACATTTCTATTTATTTTTTATTATAAATATTTTTCTATATTTCTAAATCCTCTACATGTGAAGCAATGACCATCAAATTATATCTTGGAATATTGAGCTCTGTTTGGATATCCATTTTTTTCTAGTTCCCTATGGTACCTATTGGCCATGGAACATACATTTTTTGAGTGTCCCTTCTTACCACAACAATAACATCTAATGTGGGATGATTTTATATGTGTCACTTTTATAATATTATTTTTCAATTGGGTTAAATGAATCTTCTAGTTCAGATTCATACCCAAATCATTATTCAATCTTTAAGTGGATGCTTTTAGTCTGAATTCATCCATAATTTATTTCTATTTTTTATCAACTCCTAAACTACATATAATGTTTGGATATATTGTTTTCTTCTCCTAAAATTCCATTGTCTATTTCACCAGAGCTTTAAACATTAATTTTCCATTTTATGCTTCACTTGTGACCTTATTTTCTAGAGTCAATAGTTTATTATGATCTTTTACTATCTTTCAAAGGTGGACAACCACATAATCATTAATATTGATGAGTTTGTATAGATATTTTTTTGTATTATTCAAACCATCAATCACCAAATTTTGTTTATCAACATTGAAATTTCACTCACTGATCATATCTGAGTTCTCTATAATTTAATACATAATCTTTTCAATTTAATCTATCAGATTATATTTCTCTTTTTACTATTCCTTCATAAAGTTTTTGGCATCACAAACTATGTTGTTGGATTTCTTTGTTTGATCTCTCCAAACATCTATCTATTATAGTGAAGCTTCTAATTAAATTTTAAGGAAAAATCTTCCTTTGAATTATCGTTTTTCATTGTCACTTTCTTACATTTTTTGTGAATTTATGACAACTGGAACCATAGAATTTTCTTCATGATCCTTATATTCCTCTAACTCTTTTGCCTCAGATTAATATAAAATATCATTTTATTTTAAAATAATATTATTCTTTTTGAATAAATTTCTCTTCAATTTTTTATCACCTTTCATATCAGATGAATACTTCTTCTTGGAAATTTCAACTTCATCCTCATCATCATATTGAAATTTCTTAGGGAATATCACTACAATATTTCCAACCTTTCCACATCAAAATCATGCAAGTGGGATTTTCCCTTTAAACATTCCTTCTCTTATTTGTTAATTTTATGAAATAGATGACATAACTTAATCGATCTATTCTTCTTCCTACACATATTGAATAGTGATATTATTCTTGCACTTGAATTTCACTTCCTCATATATACCACTTTCCATAGACTCATTATAATCATTTTTCATCTTGAATGCAAAAAGAGTACTATGGAAGCCATCCAATTCATGCTCATTTGGATATTTATCTTCCAATAAAAAAACATTTGGATTGGACTAAGGTGGAAATATTATTAAGGTATTCTTAAAAACATTTAAAACTTCAATAATTTCTTCAAGACTTCAGATGACTTCAATAACAACAGTCAACATATCAATGAATGCATCAACAATACTGTTTTAGTATATTTTTAGACATATCATGTAAAAAATTACATGAAATAACCTTTATATAGATATAATTAGACTAGTCTACCCCTAAACCATTGATTCCTTTGGAATCAACATACTATTACAATTGAATGACTTCTGATAAATAACCACTATCGATACTAGCCAAATTTCCATGCATCACTACTATAAAGGCATCCATTTCTAAATATTTTAGGTTTTGATACATCCAATTTTTTCATAATTGAAACTTGTTTGCATCAAAGATCGCAATCTATTTGTAATTGAAAACCTCTATTGAAACCCATCAGAGAGAAACACTGATGTTTACCTTTTTTTATGATACCACTTGTTTTCCCAACTAGGTCAAATTCCTTGAGAAGTGGGGGTGAATCAAGGTATGAAAGATTAAAACTAATTACCATTTGGATCACGTTTTGTCATTAATAAAAACATTTCTCTCCCTTTCCTCTAGTAATGTATGAAAAAATGAAATCATGAATGAGAGAGAAAAATTTTACTTAGTTTACCATAACTGGGCTATGATCAAGGACCATAAAAAAATATTGTACCACTGTATAAAATCCATTAAGGCTCACTACAAAAATAATGTTCAATATAGATTAGTTGTCCACATTTCACTTGAGGTAACACCCTTTTATATCACCTCCACCAACCAAGGTATAGATATCATGAACAAAAAGCATTTCCAAGTGGCCCTATTCCTTTTTTTGTATTAGTATAAATATGATCAATGTATACCCATTGTTTGTATGTTGGGTTTGAGAATAATGAATTAATATGATCTCACCAAGTGTTCCCTGAACATCCTTTGTTAGAAAAATCCAATCATGCTAGATTGAAAATAGATATTTTAAAATAATCTTTTGAGATTTTTTGAATAAATGAAGAAACATGTTCCATTTATTTTTATAAAGTATATAGTTAAATGAAAGATATAAAATGAAACATTTAAAAAAAAATTAACATGGGATTATACCTATGTTCACTAAATAAAAAACTTCATAATATCTCCACTATATACATAATCATCCACCGCATATCTGGAATTTTTTCGTCTGATCATAACTAATAATATTAATTTACTACTTTGGGAAACACACTCAACTACTAGAATTAATATCTATAAAAGGAATTCATGAGGATCCTTACCCAAGAACCCATGGTCTACGATGATGTTTTAAAAATGTAAATAATCTTTATTGAATGGAATATCACTAAAACTTGTATTTTCAAAAATTCAAGCACATAAGGTTCAATTAATAGAGGTTTTACCTTGAACAACCTACCCAAAATCATTACAATCATTGATAACTATGGTAAATCCACAAATAAATGGTTGGGATACCCTATAAAGGCAAAGGGTATCCCAATACATAAAAACATTCATAAAAATCAATTATAAATAACCATAGAC
Source organism: Viscum album (assembly GCA_963277665.1). Lineage (NCBI taxonomy): Eukaryota > Viridiplantae > Streptophyta > Magnoliopsida > Santalales > Viscaceae > Viscum > Viscum album. The sequence continues at coordinate 447,663,921 of OY728142.1, forward strand.
TTTCATGCCTATAGAGAGGGAACAAAACAATGAAAAACATGAGAATAGGGCTAAGGGAGAGGAAAAGAACCAAGTATAAAATGATTTTTTGGCGATTCTAGGTGAAATACCACCATGAATTGAGGGAAGATAGTAGATGAAGGGTTGTGTTGCATGATGGTGGATTTTTTCACTTGAACTTGGGAAATAAATAGGTTTTAGGGGTAAAAAATTAAAAAATGGTTGTTTTATAAATATATATTTCAATTTAAAAATATATGTAGACAATAATTGTTGCGAGACACCCGTGTCTCAACATGATGGCCTCTGGCCGACTAAGAACCAATGATCAGAGCCACATCTCAACAAAAACCTAGAATTTAAGTATGATTGACCTTACCTTGAAAGTGGGTGTTTCTATACATTGTTACATTGTGGTTTATATGGAGTTCATGACATGACCCATTTTTATTCAAGAACCATAGACCTAAGGATGAACCAATCATGACACGACACCCCAATAGTGGTGTGATGGGTCTGCAATCCTGAAGTATAGACCCCTCTGATAACTCAAGTACCTACAAAAACAAAAAATTATCAAAAATTAAAATAATTAATGAAATATAAAATTCAATTTATATTCAAAAAAGTCATTGGGTATGACAATTCTTCACACCATATCAATTTATGCCCCCAAAAATTCAACTTGATGCCTGATTTAAAAATTAATAAGGATTCTACTACCATATTAATGTCTCATGTAAAGGCCCGAAGCTTGACGTACATGGACATTACATTACTTTTGCGGAATACTTAGTACATAACAAAAACACACACACAAGGATCGTAATAGTTTAGTGTCTTTGGAAACTCGGAACGTAATCTTCTAATCGTGGTGAAAGATCTTCAATATCTCCCATAAAGATCTTCCTTTTTTTTTTACCTAAAACCTTTCTTTATATCATGGGGAAAAGAAAACATAAAAAGGTGAGCTCAAATGCTCAGTAAGGGTAAAGAAAAGAAATATCAATCACATCATATACATAATAACATAGCTTTTGGAAATCTTAACCTGCAAAAGAGCTCATAATATCATAACATGGGATAAATCATAGAAGTGAAATTTAATCCCAATAATAATAACTTAAAACATGAACCTTTTTGGAATACACACATAATCATAGAGAATCATTTCTTGTTAGTCAAGACTCATTGCCAAGACTATCTTAGTGGACAAAGTCCCTTTCTGAATCGAGTAGCCCTCGTTTCAGTCCTGTTTCACTGAACCGGTATAACCTACCATTTCAGCCATGACTATCTCATGAGATATAAAATCTTTACCCAATGCATTGGAGGGAGATATAGGTCCCACCCATCTTATAATGAATCTTTTCTTATGTGTGCCACATAATCATAAATCATACATCATCGCATAACACATGTAACAAAAATGGGATTCTTGAAACATCATAACATCATAAAAAAACCATATAAGATAAAGGAATTCATAAAAATATTTCCATCACAACATAATCAAACCAATGTAATAATAGGGATAAAAACATAACCCTTTTATTATCTTAGATGGAAAATAATTTTGATAAAATACTTGAACTACATTCTTGAGAAAAATATCCTTTCTACTTCAAAAACACTTTTCTTTTCTTAACATGTCATACAATTATAAACTAAAAGAATTTGATTAAAAATAAACTTGAAAACTTAAAAAAGGAAGATTCTTGGAAATAATGTTTAAAAATCCATTCTTGCCGTATAAGTTAAAAAAAACATTCTTCGTAGTTTTGTCGGAAAAGTCAAAAAGTACCTCGTACGAAAAACGACAAAAGAGTCCTTTCATATTCTTTACTAAAAACTCACCGAAGGGTAAAATTGGATTTAAAACATTGTAGGTGGATGTAAATAATATGTAATATCGAGGAAACATGAATGTGGATGATAAAATGCACCCCAGTAAATGCCAATATATAAACAATCTCGGATAAAAATGAGATTGTGATATTTCCCTTACCTTAAGTCCGATTTTCTTCGTAAGTGTCCGAAACTCCTGTATAATGATTTAAATAATGTCATTAACTTATTACAGAATCATATTAATTGTTATGATATCATATATGGTTCACTTATGACTTTATATTACCCGTTCTTTTGTAAATTCCATGTTAAAGAAGCGTTTTGGGTAAAATCGTTTCATTTATCGTAGGTGTTTGGACTTGTTATTCTTGACATTATTATTACTTATATCACGATTTACTTACTTCCATAATATAAAACATGATTTATATATCATATATATTCAGTATATATATCTATATAATAGATAGATAAATGAAATGAAACACACCGTTCATGGAGACGGTAGTCCGTACGTACGCCTGAACGCTGTTTTCCTTTCCTTATTGTCTTGAATGGAAGTAAGTAGATGAAATACATATATACATAAATCAAGTAGATTTATAATTTCATATATTTCATTATTATTGCTTATATATACTTTATAATCGTTCTTAAATGGTTAACATGGAGAATGAATCTCATCGCGTCGTGGAGACGGTAGTCCGTACGTACGCACGAGCGGTGATATCGTTTTCATGATCGTGAACTTGTGTTGAAGTGTATGTATACTATTTCAGTATCAATATAACTTTATAATAATCATATATAGTTACTCATTACACCATTATATCCATCCAATTAAGGTGGTGGCAGAAAATAGATTACACCACGGCGTGGAGACGGTATTCCGTACGTACGCACGCGCGGTGATTTCCTTTTTCCGTAGGATGGATAGAAGGATAATTAGAGTTGTTTCATATTTATAATAAAATATCAGTATTTAAGTAATACTGATGTTATTACTTTATCATGAAACAACTAAAGGAGAAGAATTTGAAGAAGAAAGAAATTGAAAAGATCAGTAATGGATATTACCTCTTCTTTGAAACGCCTCTTTGAATCCTCCACTTAGGGAACTAATATTGGTCTTTGAAGAAGACCAGGACCTCTAGGATTATTCTAGGGAAGTGGAGAATGGATTTTGGCAGGGGTTGTCTGAGCTTGAGTTCTCAAATTGGTGTGAGGAGGAGGGGGAGGAGGTGCCCTTTTATAAGGGAGGAGAGGGGCACCTTAGGAATATCTCAAAATATTATTTTATATTAAAGTCAAAATCAGTTTATAATGGTTCCAAAGGGTCTTATTTCGAAGCTAAAGTGGGGATGGGTCGAAATCCTATCAACCAATATGATTTAGACAAGTTTAGGGTATTATTTTAACCTTATCAATTAGATTTAACTCTAAGTTAAATAATTTAACTTTTACCGTGTCTTTTTGTTTTCTTTCACTATATGGTTAATACACTTACTATAACATGCCAAACGAACTACAAATTGTTTATTATTAATATATATATCCTTATCTAAGTCATTTGGCCGAACCTTATATTTTTAGCAATAAAATAACAATTAGTAATATAATATTTGGTTTAAAAACTATTTTGTGTCAATTTTGACACTATTTGATATATGATTTTTGTGAAAGTCATAACAGAATTATATGTTCTAACCCAGTTGATTAAAGCGACACTAATATATCACAGTAACCTAGAAAATTAGTGTAATTCATAAAAAGTCTCAAATTACATTTATTTTGGTGTTTATAACATCAATTATGTCAATATTTCAATAATAAGATAATTACTACATCATCTTTGTGTCATAATAAATGATAATTATTTAATCCCTAAAAATTCTAAATAAATTCTTATGATGTATATAATTGTATTAGATTTCTAGAGACTATTCATGTACGAAGTTTCATGAAGTTTATCACTAGATTAAAATTATTATACTTATATAATTTAAGAAAGTGACATGTTGTCACATTCTTTGGTTTTAATAATAATTAAATTATTTTCATTGAAAAAAATTAATTAAATGAATCTAATCCGACCCTTAGGTGATATGGGTCGATTTTTAGTCATCCAATAGGATTTTGACATTTGTTAGGGTAATTTTAAAATATTATATTTACCCTTAATTACCCGATTTACCTTTAACTATGGTAAATAAAATTTACTGTAGTTACTATTCATAATTTCCAAAAATAAAAAGTAGCCTATTAACATAATTTGGACGCTCTGATTCCAAATATGGAATTCATTTTTTAAAATTCAATACACAGAATTTTCAGAAATTAAATTAAAATTAATCCCGTTGTCGAATAAAAACGAGTTTTTGTTTAAAACATTGCAAAAGATTGAATTGATTTAACCTACGAATTCAAGGTAAAATAAATGCTAATGACATACATTATATTAAATGGTAAAAATATATTCTATTTATAATTTAAAACCATTAAATATTATAATTTAACCACATAAGATATTACGATGAAAAAAGTTGTTTTTAATTAAAATATAGCGTGTTTTTACTATTCATTAAAATGTGAAAGTTACCAGAATAATATGAAAAATTTATCCAAAGTAAATTTTTATTTCTTGATTCCAAATAATAATTTTATTTTGTCAAATTGAACTTATAAACATGTCAAAAACCAGATTTAAAGTGGGTGCGCCATCAAAAGGCGGCAAAACTGCATTTTTTGAAAAATACTTATTTTACCCGAAAAATTTTATTTTGTTCTTATACCATGTTCTAGAAATGTGTAAGATGAATAATAATGTTATAAAATTCAAAATTTAGTTAATACTATTCATAACGGCTAGTTCATGACAATATTATTATAATATAACATTGTTTATTAAAACCCGGTATTGCGTACAACACACACTATCGAGGAAGGTCGCGATTGCGTGTAATGTAAGCCAAGTCAGGGTTGCGTGTTGTGAAAGAATCCTTCGTTGTTTCATATAACAGAATCCAACCATATTTCATTTATACATTGAATATATATATATATATATATACTCAATGTTGTGTAGAATAACTATTATCAAAATTGTGTGTAACACGATCCAAGAATAGTTTTGCGTATACTGTAAGCTAATACGGTGTTGCGTATAGCGCAAGGTAATCTTGGTGTAGAATACAACATAAGACATTAATGAAATTAAAATAATATTTTTCATAAAATCTCAGGGTGTTACATTCTACCCCCTTAAAAAGAATTTCGCCCTCGAAATTCGTCGGGGTTATAAATGGTTTACTATTTGAAAGTTTCTTTGATAGAAACCCACATCGTAAAAAGGAATACCAAATCTTGGCTTTAAAAACTAAAGTATGAAATGTAACGATTACCCAAATAATCTAATCACTGGGTTTCCACATAGGTGAAAATATGGATATGGAAGAGAAATCTAACCATCATGTTCTGATGGAGAGTGGTAGAGAACATGGCTATAGAAAATCCAGTAATCACAAATCCATAGATTTGTGATGATATAAGGTACCATATGATTCATCAGGTATAAGATCACCAGGACAACATTTTTGGTTTTCAAGATCATTTCCCTAAAGTTGAAAATTTGAATTAGAATAAATACTTACTTTATTTTGGTACAATCTCACTGTTGTTCGTTCCTTGAACAATTTCCACTTCATATCTTAAATAAATGAAGTTGAATTTTTTATTCGTGAAGTGTTAGCAGATCATGTGATAGAATGACGGGTCATTCCATCTGTCTCAAACAAAAGGTTAGCAAAAATTATATACATAAGTCGATCTATAGTGAGATTAATCATATATGGTTCCTAACATGGACTTATACTTCATATATCATACTGCTTAATATAATAAAACTAGTTTCTACTAAACAGGGACTTCTTGTAGGCCAGTGGTAGGTGATAAAGGCCAGTCGCACTTCAGTTGTGGGTTCGATTTCCACAGCCTTGTCCGATGCGATGGGCCGTCGCCCATCCTGCAGGTTGTCTTTTTTTTCTAAAACTATATTACTATAACATCCCATAATATCGAGAAAACTTCTATCCTTAAACAATACTAACTTATGTCCAACATAATCCATTCCAATCTATAGGCTTATCCATAATACTGCAGTCCACTCTCATAACATAGTGAAAACGATTACCAGAGATTTAACACCATCGTCGATCCCCATATATCATAAGATATGTTTTGTTGGTCACATTCCAAACATTCAAAGTCCTTAATCATGTATTCTCTTGAATACCTTAGTGAAAACATGAACGCAGTTAAAATTTAACACTTTCCACATACCAAAATCCTAAAAATTCTATATACTCAAACAATGATATCACTTAGTCCTTATATCAATCACGAGCTCATGAATACTGTCAAACATTTCATTTTCTCCTTATCCCTTCATTATGCGCATATCATCTTATTTCAAAAACATTTAAATCACTTTTCATGGTTACCGGTACCTTAAAATTATTGAAAACCACAATAGAATAATACAACAATAAAAGTACCTCAACAACATTATTCTTGAATACCAATACATAAACACTTCAATCCATCCTCTTCAATTATTGTCCTGGAATAAGTCATTCCTTGATTTAGAAGTAACTTTTTAGGTCAGGGCATTGAGTTGGGTAATGCCCATGTTCTCCACAAATAATACATTGAACTCCATAACAGTCTGTCACTCTATGACCCTTTTCTCCACACAGATAACATCGGTTCCTCCATTTGAGGTATTCCTCAAGGTTCTTCTTCCCTTCTTTAGAAATCTCAATCTTCTTTTCTTTATGATACTCAACATGTGAACATGCATAATAGTTTATCTTCCTCTTCTTTGATGAATTAGGCATACCACTAAATTTCACCTTGTTAATCATATATCGCGATGACTGATTTGGCATAATCACAAGATCTTTCTCTCTAGGAATTACACAATTTTTTTGCTCATAGTCACCAATTTGTCCATTGGATTCAATGTTAACCGAATTCCTTCTGGTTCCCTCCATTATATAAAACACAAAAAGAATCTTGTGAGAGGAAAAAATAATGCTAGGGAAAACAACATAATAAAGGGGGAGTACCTTCAATATCTAACATCTTAGGTTTAATTCTATGATCGTTAGTGTAATTCTAGTACTATAACCTATACGTATACTTAAACATAGGGACATCCCTAGACATACCTTAGAAATATATCTAGGGATCTCACTAAAGTTCTTGCATCCTAGTTTCCAAAGGTTGACTAAACCTTTCCTTTGATACCAACTGTAAAGACCCGAATCTTGACGTACATGGACATTACATTACTTTTGCGGAATACTTAGTACATAACAAAAAAACACACACAAGGATCGTAATAGTTTAGTGTCTTTGGAAACTCGGAACGTAATCTTCTAATAGTGGTGAAAGATCTTCAATATCTCCCATAAAGATCTTCCCTTTTTTTTTACCTAAAACCTTTCTTTATATCCTGGGGAAAAGAAAACATAAAAGGGTGAGCTCAAATGCTCAGTAAGGGTAAACAAAAGAAATATCAATCACATCATATACATAAGAACATAGCTTTTGGAAATCTTAACCTGCAAAAGAGCTCATAATATCATAATATGGGATAAATCATAGAAGTGAAATTTAATCCCAATAATCATAACTTAAAACATGAAACTTTGTGGCATACACACATAATCATAGAGAATCATTTCTTGTTAGTCAAGACTCATTGCCAAGACTATCTTAGTGGACAAAGTCCCTTTCTGAATCTAGTAGCCCCCGTTTCAGTCCTGTTTCACTGAACCGGTATAACCTACCATTTCAGCCATGTCTATCTTATGAGATATAAAATCTTTAACCAATGCATTAGAGGGAGATATAGGTCCCACCCATCTTATAATGAATCTTTTCTTATGTGTGCCACATAATCATAAATCATACATCATCGCATAACACATGTAACAAAAATGGGATTCTTGAAACATCATGACATCATAAAAAACCATATAAGATAAAGGAATTCATAAATATATTTCCATCACAACATAATAAAACCAATGTAATAATAGGGATAAAAACATAACCCTTTTATTATCTTAGATGGAAAATAATTTTGATAAAATACTTGAACTACATTCTTGAGGAAAATATCCTTTATACTTCAAAAACACTTTTCTTTTCTTAACATGTCATAAAATTATAAACTAAAAGAAGTTTATTAAAAATAAACTTGAAAACTTATAAAGGAAGATTCTTGGAAATAATGTTTAAAAATCCATTCTTTCCATATAAGTTAAAAAAAACATTCTTCGTACTTTTGTCGGAAAAGTCAAAAAGTACCTCGTACGAAAAACGACAAAAGATTCCTTTCATATTCTTTACTAAAAACTAACCGAAGGGTAAAATTGGATTTAAACCATTGTATGTGGATGTAAATAATATGTCATATCGAGGAAACATGAATGTGGATGATAAAATGCACCCTAGTAAATGCCAATATATAAACAATCTCGGATAAAAATGAGATTGTGATATTTCCCTTACCTTAAGTCCGATTTGCTTCGTAAGTGTCCGAACCTCCTATATAATGACTTAAATAATGTCATTAAATTATTAAAGAATCATATTCATTGTTATGATATCATATATGGTTCACTTATGACTTTATATTACCCGTTCTTTTGTAAATTCCATGTTAAAGAAGCGTTTTGGGTAAAATCGTTTCATTTATCGTAGGTGTTTGGACTTGTTATTATTGACATTATTATTACTTATATCACGCTTTACTTACTTCCAGAATATAAAACATGATTTATATATCATATATATTCAGTATATATATATATATAATAGATAGATAAATGAAATGAAACACACCGTTCATGGAGACGGTAGTCCGTACGTACGCATGAACGCTGTTTTCCTTTCCTTATTGTCTTGAATGGAAGTAAGTAGATGAAATACATATATAAATAAATACAGTAGATTTATAATGTCATATATTTCATTATTATTTCTTATATATACTTTATAATCGTTCTTAAATGGTTAACATGGAGAATGAATCTCATCGCGTCGTGGAGACGGTAGTCTGTACGTACGCACGAGCGATGATATCGTTATCATGATCGTGAACTTGTGTTTAAGTGTATGTATACTATTTCAGTATCAATATCACTTTATAATAATCATATATATTTACTCATTACACCATTATACCCATCCAATTAAGGTGGTGGCAAAAAATAGATTACACCACGGCGTGGAGACGGTATTCCGTACGTACGCACGCGCGGTGATTTCCTTTTTCCGTAGGATGGATAGAAGGATAATTAGAGTTGTTTCATATTTATAATAACATATCAGTATGTAAGTAATACTGATGTTATTACTTTATCATGAAACAACTAAAGAAGAAGAAGTTGAAGAAGAAAGAAATTGAAAAGATCGGTAATGGATATTACCTCTTCTTCGAAACGCCTCTTTGAATCCTCCACTCAGGGAACTAAGATTGGTCTTTGAAGAAGACCAGGACCTCTAGGATTATTATAGGGAAGTGGAGAAGGGATTTTGTCAGGGGTTGGCCGAGCTTGAGTGCTCAAATTGGTGTGAGGAGGAGGGGGAGGAGGTGCCCTTTTATAAGGGAGGAGAGGGGCACCTTAGAAATATCTCAAAATATTATTTTATATTAAAGTCAAAATCAGTTTATAATGGTTAAAAAGGGTATTATTTCGAAGATAAAGTATGGATGGGTCTAAATCCTATCAACCAATAGGATTTAGACAAGTTTAGGGTATTATTTTAACCTTATCAATTAGATTTAACTCTAAGTTAAATAATTTAACTTTTACCGTGTCTTTTTGTTTTCTTTCACTATATGGTTAATAAACTTACTATAACATGCCAAAATAACCCCAAATTGTTTATTATTAATATATATATCCTTAGCTAAGTCATTTGGACGAACATTATATTTTTAGGAATAAAATAACAATTAGTAATATAATATTTGGTTTAAAAACTATTTTGTGTCAATTTTGACACTATTTGATATATGATTTTTGTGAAAGTCATAACAGAATTATATGTTATAAAATAGTTGATTAAAGAAACACTAATATATCAAAGTAACCTAGAAAATTAGTGTAATTCATAAAAAGTCTCAAATTACATTTATTTTGGTGTTTATAACATCAATTATGTCAATATTTCATTAATAAGATAATTACTACATCATCTTTGTGTCATAATAAATGATAATTATTTAATCCCTAAAAATTCTAAATAAATTCTTATGATGTAGATAATTGTATTAGATTTCTGGAGACTATTCATGTACGAAGTTTCATAAAGTTTATCACTAGATTAAAATTATTATACTTATATAATTTAAGAAAGTGACATGTTGCCACATTCTTTGGTTTTAATAATAATTAAATTATTTTCATTGAAAAAATTTAATTAAATGAATATAATCCGACCCTTAGGTGATATGGGTCGATTTTTAGTCATCCAATAGGATTTTGACATTTGTTAGGGTAATTTTAAAATATTATATTTACCCTTAATTACCCGATTTACCTTTAACTATGGTAAATAAAATTTACTGTAGTTACTATTCATAATTCCCAAAAATAAAAAGTAGCCTATTAACATAATTTCGACCCTCTGATTCCAAATATGGAATCCATTTTTTAAAATTCAATACACAGAAGTTTCATAAATTAAATTAAAATTAATCCCGTTGTCGAATAAAAACGGGTTTTTGTTTAAAACATTGCAAAAGATTGAATTGATTTAACCTACGAATTCAAGGTAAAATCAATGCTAATTACATACATTATATTAAATGGTAAAAATATATTCTATTTATAATTTAAAACCATTCAATATTATAATTTAACCCCATAAGATATTACGATGAAAAAAGTTGTTTTTAATTAAAATATAGCGTGTTTTTACTATTCATTAAAATGTGAAAGTTACCAGAATAATATGAAAAATTTATCCAAAGTAAATTTTTATTTCTTGATTCCAAAGAATAATTTTATTTTGTCAAATTGAACTTATAAACATGTCAAAAACCAGATTTAAAGTGGGTGCGCCATCAAAAGGCGGCAAAACTGCATTTTTTGAAAAATACTTATTTTACCCGAAACAATTTATTTTGTTCTTATACCATGTTATAGAAATGTGTAAGATGAATAATAATGTTATAAAATTCAAAATTTAGTTAATACTATTCATAACGGCTAGTTCATGACAATATTATAATAATATAACATTGTTTATTAAAACCCAGTATTGCGTACAACACACGCTATCGAGGAAGGTCGTGATTGCGTGTAATGCATGCCAAGTCAGGGTTGCATGTTGTGAAAGAATCCTTCGTTGTTTCGTATAACAGAATCCAACCATATTTCATTTATACATTGAATATATATATATATATATATACTCAATGTTGTGTAGAATAACTATTATCAAAATTGTGTGTAACACGATCCAAGAATAGTGTTGCGTATACTGCAAGCTAATACGGTGTTGCGTATAGCGCAAGGTAATCTTGGTGTAGAATACAACATAAGACATTAATGAAATTAAAATAATATTTTTCATAAAATCTCGGGGTGTTACATCTCACACTCCCATATTTCATGAGAGTTTCCCCACCTTAAGATACAAACTTCTCATACATATATATCACATCTTATTTGATGAATTTTAATCATATAACATAATAATACCTGCCATAATCTTATAGTTCTAGTGCCTTTGTAAAATTGGAAATTTAAACAATTGGTCCAATAGTGAGATATTCTATCTCACATTATGATATTTATAACTAGATTCCTTCTTAGATATATCATACATAATACCTTTCTCTATAACCTAGGGAAAGGAAAGATAAGAAAGGGTGAGATCAAATGTTCAGTAAGGGTAAAAAAGGAAGATATCAATATAACACAAGCATAAGGGTATGAGAACCTGAAAACAACATTTGAAAACCATACCCTGCATATCATAGATCATATACTTGAGTAATGGAATGGATCTCGGTAAATCATAATAAATGAATAGTAATGGAATAAAATATATGATCTTGGATTTTCTTATGAGGTACAAATATTTTAAATTTCAAGATAAATCACTTTTTCCTTCTAATGTATGTGACAAAAGGTTAAAGGAAGTGTTTGGTAGTGTCCAAGGCTCATTTAATGCTCAGAACTCAAGTTTTTTTGGGAATGGATAGAGGCACACAATTGGCGCATGATTAGTATTTACTGTGCAAGTCAACCATTGGATCTTGTAATAGGAAGAGCACGGTATGTAAACCGTGGGAGGTAGGCCACATGGAAATGTGTGAAACAGAAAAAAAAAATATAGAGGGAACCCACAAGAGTAACACATGGTTTTACAACCCGTCCACCTAGCTCGAAATCTTAGTGCCACTTAGATAGTGAGTGAACTTGGTTGGTGCATAGTTTTTCCAAAAAGTGTGGCCAAACCATGGTCCTTTAAAAATACAAGTGAAATTATTATTTCTACCAATCCTCTATAAAATGTTTTATCTCACCTTTATCCTCCATTTCATAAAAAACAACTTCCCTCTAGGCTTGGAGATCCCTCTTCACCATCAATTTGGCTTTGAGTGAGGTTCCTCCAATGACATTGAAATGTTTCACCCTTATTTTCATTGGATAGCTACTAGAAAGACCTCAAATCATTTCCTTCTTTTCTTTATTTATCTCTCCATATGGAATTATAAATCCATTTGAGCTAATATACCCTATTTTCAAGGTGTTAATATAAATATTTAATTTCTCATATTCTCTCCTAGATTATAGGCTAATGACATATGAGGAATCCACTACACATCCTAGGAAAATGATCTCATGATTTTCCACAAAAGACTAGATATATATATATATATTGTCATTGTGATTCATTCCAAACCTTCCAATCATTGCCTCTTTGAATGATGTTTTTATTATATTAAATACCTAAGACTATGTTATATGACCTATTATCATCGAAGGAGATTGGGAACCTCGATCAGGTCCACCCCTTTGAGGTTAACTATTATATTTTCTTATGTGTCCAAATTTAATGGTGAGATAATACACCATAGAGGTGTGTGATTTACATACGAAATTGGAAGGGTAAAATTGATTAAATTAATTGGATTATTAAATTTATTGGAAAGAACAAATCATTTTTATTCCTTCTAAGACTAGGATATGACATTTAACTAATTTATAAAGTGATTTAGAATTATTCCTTATAAATGAAATGGATAGTTAAATTAAATATTATGTTAAATTGTATCATTAGGAAAAGAGACCACGAACATTCAAGTTATGCCATGAAATATTTGATACATGGGTTTCAATATCTAATTCCTTGGATAGACTCACTAGTATTATAAAATTCAATTACTAATAAATGGATTTATATCACACCATGAGTGATACATGGGTTATTATTAGAATTATAGGGGTGGGAACAATTGGAATGTTTATTATGTTATTCCAGAAGTGACACTTCTATTCTCGGTATGGAATTACAAGGATGGGCTTAGAGGGGAGTGATTTATATTATTCCTTGAGTGACACATTTTTTCTTTTCGCCCTATCCAGTTCTAATTCTAAAAAATCATGTCAAATAGTGTTTATTAATTTATTATGTTCTATTTTAAATTGTGATTAATTATGATTATCTACATTCAAATATAAGTTTAACATACTCTGTTAAATATAAGACATGAAAACAGACAAAAAATTCCAATTATGAGTCACTGATATCATAAGTCACTGATAGAAGTATGTGCTACTGATAGAACAACTCACTGATATAAGTATGATCTACTAACAAAAATAAATCACCTCTAATAATAGCTCACTGAAAAAAATGACCCACCTACACATCAACCTAGAGATAAGTTGAGTCACCGATATGAGTTTGAGTCACCGATAGAAGGAAATACTGGTAGAAGGATATACCGACAGAAGGAACAACCAAAAGAAGGAACTACTGATAGAAGGACCTACCAATATAAGGAACTATCAACATAAGAACCTATTGAAAAATGGACCTACCAATAGAAGGACCTCTAGATAGAGAAAATGACATACCGATGAACACTAGGAAAATTTTCTTTACTCTTAAATTCAAAATTAATTCTAATAATCATCTTTATGAAACTTAGTGTTGTCTATTATGTTAATGACCTTGTGTATATTTTGTAGACATTATGAGAGACCGGTACAATGTACGAGATACCTTTACATGATAGAGATCATGACTATTTTCAACCTCTGTAGTATATAAAGAAATAACAGGAGAAAAAAGTGCATCAACCATATAGAGAGAACTATCAAGGTGGAGAAAAGTATATATGAGAAGAAAACTGATTCTTTCTAGTTGTGAACAAGGAAGGATTTAATGTGAACAAAAATTCCCAAAATCCTTGTAGCATCAAACCCTAGTGAAGAGTACCTTCTAGGAGCATCACACCTCACTGGAAACCAGAATAAAAAGCTTCCATGACACTTTATTTTGGTCTCTGTTTCTAGAAGTGGACTCGAGCTTCACATCGGCTACACCTAAGAAGTCCAGAGGCATCAAGCACATCACATAGAGAATTATAATCATTTTCTTATTATTTATGATCTATTATGCACATTGTTATTACTTTTCAAGAATTGTGTGTGTTTATATCAAAAACACATACTGTCTCATGAGATATTATATAAGATACAATATATCTTCACAATCACTTATTTACACAATTTTTCTCCCATGTATAACTGTGTAAGAGGTCTTTGTGTCGCCTGGTTGTATTTGTTTCCCATAAATAATTGTGGTAGAGGTCTAATTGACATGGAAATAATTGCGTTCTATTATGAACCCTAATATAGTGTGTGTGTCATGTTTATTAATATAAACCAGTTGGTGGCAAGTGATCACTAAATGGAGAATACATGGTCTCTACTTGAGATTGAACCTCTTTTTTTCTCTACTATGTTTTTCCAATTTTTTTTTTTGTTTTCACACATATTTTAGAAAACTAATTATTACTTTGATAGTTAATATTAGTTAGTATATAAAACTATTTTTGTTTTAGTTAATTAATTTAAAAAGTTATATTATTTTTTAATTTTTTTGTAACTGAGAATTAATATATATTTTGAGAAATTAATTAAACATTTAAAACTCTTATAAATCTTCTATAATAGTTATATAGGTTTTTTACATTTTATATTGTGGAAATTTTTAACTATGGTTTTAACCTAAATTTTTATAGGAACACAATTCACCCCCTCTTAAGGGTCCTAATCCAAACAATAGTGTCTCACATGGGAATCTAAGGACTAACTTAGAGGGAAATTTCTTTGTACCATGGCCAGAGTTATTCATGTATTTCTATAGAGAATTCCATGGATGAGATTATTGGGTGATGGGTTCATAGTATTCATATAGTGATTCCTAGGTTCCTCATAAGAAATAATTGTTGGGGATTAGGTTTTCAGTTGATAAATTTATGAATTAATTTAAATAACTTTTCTTCCATGTCAAAGAACATACTTAGAATTGGTCAAAAATATACTTATATGATGACATTATTTTATTCCTTATTAATTTTTAAATTCCATAGGACATGTTCATCCCCTACATTGATATGATCCACATGGGATTCCTTAGTTATGAGCCGAGTCCTGAGCCACTTTTTCAAATTAAATCATAATTGGTAATCATTCAGATACATTTTGGATTAGGCCGAAGAGGTGGTATCAAATGGGTATCCTATTTGGAACCAGTTACAACAAGTGATTTTTGGATTTCATTTATTGTTTATATTATTTTCTGTACACTAGTACATTATATAATCATGGACTGTATAGTATTATACAGTGTTGGTGGAGGCCTATTGCATATATCTCACACCATATTTGGGCTATCGATTAGAATATAGGGATACTTTATGATTACTAGTATGGGAAAGAGGAAGGGTTAAGCCTTGGATTCCAAGTTTCTTTATACTAGGACAAAGTACAGGAGAAGAAGAATAATCTTATTCTCAAGATGTTATTAGAGATATATTTTGTATTTTTTTTCAATTTTAATAGAACGTTGTATATAACTACTACTCCATTCCCCATATATTCCCTATATATAATGTATAAAATGATTATCATTTTGTATATGAAATAGGATATGGTTTCTGCCAGTTTATTTTTTATAATTATTTACTCTTCTACTACTAGTTATTTTTTATTATTCGACTATTTAATATTATTATGTTAATTTTGTACCACAACCTGATCATGAGGTTATTATCTCCCCCATATACTAATACAAACCCTTAAATCTAGTCGGTAGCATATAAAATATAGTGACATTCCATTGAGTGTATGTGGTCATTGGTTCTACTACTATTATCAAATGATCCGGGTATGGACGTCACAAAGTGTTATTATAGCCACTTTTTTTGTCTCAGTGTTTTGGGTTGGAAAACTAGAGACTAAGAATGTGTTAGAATTTGGTAATGAGCACATACCTAGGAGTAACTAACCCACGTAGAGGGAAACATCAAATTTCCAGAGATGATAAATCTCTATTCTGGTGTATTACAATCAGAGTTTTAATGATTTCACCATTGGGATATACACTTGTTTTGTTTTTCCATTACTATTACTATGGATATTATTTTTTCATTGTCCGGTATGGCAAGGAGGTGTTGTCTCATTCCTCATAGTAGGAACTTAGTGATTCACATGAAATTCCATATCTATTTATTGTGAGAAATTTTTGTTTCATGTTTTGGTGCCTTAACTGATTATTTATGGTCCATGATTACTTGTATACCATTATTCTATGATTATTTCCATGTTTATGGGTATTATTGCACTAGGATAACCAACCTTATTGTAGTTATGCTATATGATTGGTTATTAAAGTTTTTAGATCATATTAAATGGTTTTCCCCATATAGGTTGATGGTGGAACCTTAATTAACCTATTATGATATATTTGAGAAGTGAACTAGTAGTTGCATGGGATGAAAAATTTATAGTGTTGATTAAATGGGTGCCAAAAACAACTTATAAAGTGTATGAGCCTTTATAAATTGGGTAGGTTACCAATATAATAGGACCATCATATATGAACTTGTTATATTCTGATGATAAATGAGAAGTATGATTGTATTTAAATGACTTTCCAATTTGAAGTTATAAACATAGTACTTTATAACTTGGGATTAGTGGCTCATATTACCGGACCATTATATATATAAATGAATCTTAATTGATGATAGTTGAAAATTAAATTAAATGGATATCCTTAACGGTGATGTTAATTGCAACTTAAATGGGTTTTTTCTCTTTAACTTGAAATTGAAACACTATATTTCGAGACCTCTAATATGAAACAATGAATTTGACCCAAACCCGTCTTTGGTTGTGAAAAGTAGGAGGTATCTCTTTTGATTCCTTATGGTATGAAATATCAACCAAAGGTGGATTTAGATGTAGGTAGAGCGGTGTGGATCTTATATAGAAAGGGATGTATTTGAAATATTCTTATTCATTTGCTCTAGATCATTATAAAAAACTTATATATGTAATTTTTTGTAATTTTTATATTTATTCCACCATAACATCCACAAGTATTATTCCAAGAGGGTGGTGACAATAATTATTTTCATTTTTTGGGCCCCGAGCCACCAAAGTTACCTCAAATACTACCACTTGAGTCACCTCTTTCTATTCCTGCACTGGGTGCCGATTCCTAGTTTTGAGAGGGACTTTTCGGACTAATTCAAACAATATAGGGAGCCCCAAAACCTTTTAAAACTATTGTTGAATTGATACATGAGTTTCTATATGTTCCAGGCATGTATAATTGTATCACTGAGAGAGGGAGGGTGTGAGTCTGTAATTCTTTTTATTTTTTGTTTCATTGAAATTAAAACAACCGTTACCTCCCATTAATGATTATATTCCCTACTGAAAAAATTAACAAAAACATCTAGAGGAACACACGAATTTACAAGGTTTACTATTCAATATGAATATCTACATCCTTTATATCTTTTGGAGAAAATCTATTACCACACAATCCACTATACAACAATCCTTGAATTATAATGAGTAGGATATACCCATTCACTCATTTAACACTTCCAAGACAATCCAATAGTGTGTGTGCACCTTGTGAGCACAAATAAGGTAAAGAAAAATTTGTTTAACAACTAATGTTACCCAAAATTATTGTCTAATTCAAAAAATGAAATTAATTGAAATCACTTCTTTAATTTCCTACCCAAAAGATGGTAATAACTTCTTGGTTTTTTATGGAAAACATAGTCTGATTTCCCCATTCCATTCTTCATAGTCCAATTCCTCCCAGTAGGATTATTTCAACATGATTTTCCCATGTATGATTATTCCTAGTAAAATTCTCCCCAGTATAAAAAATATGACTTTGACAGAATATGGATGAGATGAATAAGCACCACTTAAATTTTGAGTATGAAAAAACCAGTATGATTCTTCCAATCTGAGGAACTTAATAATAATAGATATAGAACTTGTAGAGAGTGGTTGAGATAATTCAGAACTTTTTCATCATTCCAAAAAACCAAATATGGAAATGTACGATCCAATTAATCCCGCACAATATTAGGATCGACTGAATACAATTGAAAATCCAGGTATGGTAATTAAATGAATTCTATAATTTCTGATTATGATGTTCAGTTGAAAACAATGTTGTGATCTTGTCTCTTCTTCTTTTTACTCCTCTCTGTGAAACTTTTTCAACAGAAGTCTAAGTACAAAAATTCTCTTCTTTACACCAAAATATCAATGCTTATATATTTTATGTGGTGAATAGTACCTTGATCAAAAAATGCTCCAAGTACACTCCACCTTTTATAGGTAACACATACGAGGTTTTGGCAGGAATCCCAAAACCAAACCCACAAAAACAAATTCACCCAAATCTATATTTCCTCTAAAATATCAGGTGTATTTTGACTTCTAAAACTCTTCATATAGATTCTCGATTCTTTTAAAATCTTTATCAAACTTTATATCTTCGTTATATCAATCCTATTTGTTCAAAAAAAGCTTTGTATCAATTGATTGTAAATGTAAGAAGAAATAGACACCATTCTGAATGTTGAATATGATCACCTTTATAAATTTAATACGATGGAATAGTGTCAGAAAATTTCATCTTTAGTAACCAGATTTATTTCCAACTTAGCATAAGTACGATTGTCCAGTATACAACCATTCTGGGTATGATTTTTCTGGATATGAACATCCTGATAATGATCATCTTATATACAATCATTCTGGGTATTATTTTCCTCAATAAGATATTTTATAATTATGATCTTTAGTATCCTTATTTTTTTTATTTCCACCCAAATACAATTTAATTGGTTATGATTTATTTTCGATTGATAGAATATATTTTCTCTCTTCCAGTTGGATTTGATAAATTAGAGTACGATTTGGAGTACCTATTTTCCATTCTTTCTAGGTTTGATCAATATTAAAACAAGTAGCCACATCTCTTTCACTTCCCCTTAATTTCATCAATATTAAATCATAAGATTCACAACATACTTATGTTTTATAAGCATTCAAAATTAGTAAATCATCATCACATTTAATTAATAATAGTCAAGCAGACTCTGATTCTTCATCAAAACCATCAAACCCTTCATATATAATTCAGAGAGAATTAAATGTCCATTTACGTCTAGAAAGATGCATTATTAATGAAACTGATCCATTTATTCTAGACGCAGTGATAATATGATTACAATCAGTTGCTCACTATGATATTCTCCCTTTCTGAACCCATGGTGAGTCTGATTCGATTGAAATCATGAGTCTGATTCTTTTGAAAACAATGATCATTGCACTTTACATCCATCATATTTCTCAACATAATTTCTTTCTTAATTATACTGATTTATTTACTATAAATACAATCAAAAAAAATGTGGTCCAATCAATATCCCCCATTGTATTTGTTTTCAATACCCACTTCAACCACTTCAACCACTTGAAAAACATAAAAATTATTGTTTTTTACTTTTTATTCTCTCTAATTCTTTCACACTCCCTTTATTTCTTTTAGATCTCCCTTTTCTCTTATTTCCTCCCTTATTGACAATCAAATTACAATGTGTAAGAACCAGGTTCTTACTTTAAGGTACATGTTTCTTTTTCTTTCTATTTTTGAGTTTTTTTGAGAAAATTGGGAGAATTGGATAAATTCTGTAAAAAAACTAAGATCATGGAAAGATTTTGGGTTACACGCTATGTACCCCTATGTAAACCCCGTGTACCATGGCAGTGTACATCGGGCAGAGAGTTTTTAACAAGTACACGTCATTTTATCCTAGTATACATTGTGTATTCTAGCTATGTATGAGTGTTAGACATGGTGTGTGGGAGAAGTTGGTGAGGAATAGGGGAAAAATCAAGTACACACCGTGTACTACCTAGTACATGATGTGTAAGCATGTTGACAAGTGGGAAAATTAATTCGGTGAAAAAATGACCATCATTGGATTAATTAAATTCTATACATGGTGTTTATACCTATATACATGACATCTTGTTTCTAAATTTATCTTAAAATGGAAAGTTTCCTCATTTTACTGGTTTTGGACAGAACCTCTACAAAATAGGCCACCCAAACTTTAAATCCTTCCTGTCACTTCATCTGATGTCTGATTCAAACACCATTTGATCCATCAGAACCCCATAGGTGAGCTCTTGATTCTTCTTGAGTAATTATTATTGATTTATTTTCTAAAATAAGTTATAGGGATTTGATTTTAATGCTTGTTTTTAGATCTACAATGTTTTAGACTGAATTAGAGGCTGATAACATAGGAGGATCATCTTGCTTGTTTGAGGTATGTGGTGCATACTTCATTTGACATTTTCGTGGTAATTTGGGGGTTTCATATTTTTAATGCAACATTGGGTTTTGAGTGTATCCTTGTTTATGAATATTAAATTGATTGTTATATCATGTGGGATGCTGTGGGAATACCCTACACCTGTTATGATTGAGAGAGGTTAGATGAGAGACCTTTTATCATTTTGGGGAATTTTGGAAAGGGGTTCCAAAATGGTTATAATTGAATTTTCTTGATTCAAACTATCAAGTTTAATTTTTTAAATCATGATATGAATTTTTAGAGGCATTAAAGACCTGAATGTGGGTATGGGATAAGAAATGGATAGTCTAATTCAAGTATTTAATTGTTTTTACTATTTTAGTGTTTCATTGTGATTTATATTTATGTTATTATTGATATTGCATATGATCAGACCCTTGGGGTTGGGTTGGGTGTGGTCCGAATATTCTTGAGTGATTTTGATTACAGGTTGGGAATGACCTGTATTTACTTGGGTGGTTTTGACCATGGGATTGGGCGTCATGGACATCAGTTTTAGATAGTGTGACTATCAGTTTGGGCATGGCCTGGGTTACTTGGATGACAAGGCCATCAGATTCTGAGCGACTTGGTCACAGAGGCACAAGGTGACATGGAGGTTGTAGATTGGGTTCTAAATTTTGTGATTACTGCTCACCCATTATTTGGGTCGTGTGCACACAAATGAATCTATGATGAGGTGGTTTTGGATACTCTTGTGGGTAGAGGCCCCCGTAGTTACGGTTAGGTGATTATGGTTAGGGGTACTAGCGTTGGAAGCCATGAGGGAGGTGAGGAGCCTTCATATTGTTTGGGAATGCCTATGGGATATCGGTACTTGAGACATGAGGTGTCAGGAGGAACATGGTGCCTAGTTAATACTGCTGGGGCATGCCTGTGGGACATCGGTGCTTGAGTAACAAGGTGTTAGGAGGAACATGGTGCCAGGTTACTCTTGCTTCGGCGTGCCTTAGGGACGTAGGTACTTGATACGTGAGGTGTCAGGAGGCACAAGGTTCTGGGTTGAGTGACTGAGATTCCAGGAATGTCCAAAGTAAGTGATACTCCCTAGTGGCTGTTGATCACCAGTGGAGTTTTTTTTATTTATTGTATTGTTTACTTATTTACTTCTTAAACACTCATACTAGGTACACTCTATTGGGTGGTATCCTACTAAGATTTATCTCACACCCTACACAAGCCATTCAGGATGCTTGTAGACTTTATGATTTCACATACAGAAAAAAGATCAGACTCAGAAGCCGGATCATAGTGATATTTGACATGGAGACTGTTATGGACCTTGAGGTCATGCCTAAAATGAGTTTACTTTTGTTTTAAATTTTATAATGTATCTATATGCTTAATTTTTATTTTAGCTACTATTGGTTAGTCGTTGCCTCCATTTTTATATGCACATGTCTGTCCTACTATGGACACATGATTGGTTTTTTAGTAGTTACAAGTGATGTTCAGCATACTGTTCTATTTACTTTACAATGCACTTATTTCCTATATTACTTTCGTTGGTTTATCTGCTATTGATCGTGCTTCAACTATGTAGGTCTTGTCCGAGTCTATAATGTCTCTTATTCTATATTATAATCAGAACAGTACCATTAATTTTCCTCCCTTCGATAAGTTATACCCTCCCTACTATACCTTTTTACACCCTTTCTTATAGTCATCAACCTTTGGCGTTTGGGGAGGTGTGCCTAAGGTCAGTAAAACCAAACCCATTTAGCACTGTTTGGGTGGAAGTTCAAGTTTGGATTTTACAAAAGGGGTCATCAGGACAAGTCTCTCATTAATGATCTCATTTATCGGAGTTGTAACTTTTCTTCAACAAATATATCACATCAGTTTCTTAACTAAGAACCACTAACTAGACAACTCTAAGTCTACATGGGTGAACCTGGTGAAGAAAACAAGAGTGAATAATAAAGGTGATCAGTGTTGTTCATAACACAAATTTCATATAATAACTATTTAATTATTTTCTGAACATTATCTTTATTGGTGTAGCCCTTGAAATAAATTGACTTATGATAAATGTAATATGAATTCATTTCAACAAATATACCAGAAAGTTAAGGTGAGTAAAAATAGAACATTATTAAAAACCCAGATTTTTCATAACCTCGTTACTTTCTTTTTCAAAAAAAGTAAGATAATTATAAAATAAAGCTTCCTTATTTTTACTCCTTCAATTCCATACAATTTAGAATAAGTATACAAATATTTTATGAATAAATGGAAACATTGATTGTTCCATAGAAATAACAATCGAACTGAAATTCATCTCCTTGTCTTGATATCCGCTTATTTTTCTTGGTGTTTTCATTGAACATGATTTCTTCCTTTTGTTTATCATTCTCAGGTTTTGTAACAAGTTTCTTATTATATGTAGAATCTTATAATGAAGATTTCTAATTTTCATCATCTCCAGAAACATAATTTTTACAATCAGTTTGTAATATTTTCCCATGTTTTTCTTTTCTGCTGGAAAGATAGTTGAATATATTTTGATATCATGCATCACTTGATCAAATCCCAAATCTGTTGATATTTTCTTTCATCATTTAGTATATTTTTATTATTCTATTTCTTCCTATATTATTTCATTTATTTTTTTATTTCTCTAATTTCTTAGATTTGTCAATGTGTTCTATCCTGATAACTAATTACTCCTTCATTTCAGACTCATCAGATTTATTTTTTGTTAAATTTAAATACATTAGGCTTCTCAGAATTGTTTAGAAACTTTTTTTATGTCAGTAAAAAACATACATCCTTTAGAATGATGTCTAGGTTACTGACATCTTTCACAACCAGCTTCCAAAGGTTGGACCTATTTTTATCCTTCACAGAAACCTTAATAGGATTCATAAAAAAGACATTTTCATAATTATTTCTTTGAGAAGATTGACTCCCCCTAAACCTTTTCCTTTACTAACCTATGGAATAATAGTAATTTTTTTGGTTGATCCAACAAATATTTTCGATATGTTAGAATCCACCACAATACTAGTATTAGTCATAGAAGAAGTATTTGGCTCTAAAACAATCATATTGATTGGAACTTTGAATATGTTTCTCAGCCACCTTATTCTCTTTATTTTAGAAGCCACCAACATTTATGTTATCAATTTGAGTCTTTATATTATTTTCCTATTTATCAGAACCAAAAGTATTGGAATCTTTTCTGGAACTAGATAAAATATTTCTGAACTCAAGGTTCTTTGGAGACTTTTGGATTTCCATTTTTTTGGTTTTGGATACATACATGACTTTCCCAAATTTCCTTTTTTTGATAAAATTCCATATTTATTTTAAACCTTTAAACGTAACTTTTTTTGAGACTTTTCAGATTTCTAATCACATAAACATTCACCATATTCATTCATAATGTTTTCAAAACCTATACCTTTCTCTCCAGCTTTAGAAAGGTTTTTCTAAAAAAGTTCCAACTCTTATACTTTTGTTTTCAACTTCACTTCCAGATGCTCATTACAATTCATTTCTTATTTGAGTGATTTCTTCAAATAATCAATTTATTTATCTAACTTCACCGTTTTATTTTTTAAACATTCTTGGTTTCATGTTGAGGAATATACATCTTGAAAATGTTTATATTTCTTTTTAGGCCTTTTGATCTTTCTCAAGAAATATTTGAACTCTTATTTCAAATGAATTTTATGTAGAGTTTATTTCTCATTAAAGATGTTGCCTCTGAATTATTCATCATTCATTGTTTCAATAAAATTATTTTCTCCAACATACTGATTTTTTTGGATTCATATTGTAAATCTTCTTCCAGATATCTGCTACTTTAATTATTAGAAGAACTTTCCTCATTAACAATTCCAATTAACATGTTCTATTCAGGATCATTTGTAGCATCCTCACAATCAACATCCTTAGCCAAAAATATTCTCATATTGTATTTTTGATAACTTCTTATCTTCCCTAATGGAATATAATTTTTCTTTTTCACCCCTTATCTTTTAAGATATTCTTGGTCTTATCTCTTCTTCTTCATTTTCTTCCTCATCATTTTGTTCCTCATTACCTATTTGAGTACAATTGGAAAACAATTCCCAAGGGCTCCACATAAAAAACATTTTATGGGAAGTTTTACTTTATAACTTTTTTTCCTTCTTTTCACATTTTTAGAAAAAAGGATAAAATATCATTATGTTTTCTACATAACTTATTTTTGGAATTAGAATATCCACTTTATTCTTCTTAAAGAATATTCTTTTATTTCTTGGTATCCTTGAAAAAAATTTCCCTACCTAATTTAGTTTTTTCCTTTCATATAATTATATCTTATCATCTCATAAGTAATGATAGTACTATGCAAATCATCTAGAGAAAATGTTTTTGTATATCTATCTTCTAATAAAGAAACCATATCATCAAACTTGTCCAGAATAATATTCAATAGCTTTTCAATAATAGTATAATCTTATAACTTTTAACCAAGACCCTTGATAGTGATCACAATTTCATTTAACGTAATAAATAAGTCATCAACATATTCATTCTCACCCATATTGAGGTCTTCTTACTTCCATATTTATATATGCTACTTTTACTTCTTCACTTTTGTATTGCCTTCATTAAGGCTATTAAGATTATTCCAGATTCCTTTAGTCGTGGAAGCTTCTTTTACTCTCAGAAAATCACTTTTAGAAAGTGATGAGGGTAAATAATCATTAACACTTCCTTCATTGACAATAATTCCTTTAACAATATTAGAGATAGGATCATTTTCAATAAAAGGAGGTAGACCATCTATAACAGCTGTTGAGACAACACACCAAAGAGTCATAAGATATGTAAACATTATTATTTCCTAGATATAATAATTTTGTAATTTAAGATTGGTATACATTTACTGTTCATTAAATTCAAATTCTCCATAATATTCTCTTCAAAAATTTAGCAAAGAATAAACGGAGAGAACCTTAAATCTGATACTACTTGTAAGTTCCCAGTAAGGATAATTGTTTCACTAAGAGAGGGAGGGGTGAATTAGTGATACTTTTTATTTTACATTTCCTTGAATTTGAGAAAACTTTCACCTCCTATTAAATATCCTATTCCCTACTAATAACAATTCAAACACACATCCATAGAAACAAAATAATTTACAAGGTTCACTATTCAATACGAATTTCTACATCCTATGTATGCTTTGGATAAAATCAAATACCAACCAATCCATTAGAAAAAATACTTAGATTATAATGATTAGGATATACCCATTCAATCATGTAACACTTTTAAGACATCCAAATTGTGCATGTGCATCCTCTAAGTATAAATAGGTTAAAACAAATTTTGTGTAACAAATCATGTTACATGTGCTTCTTTTTCAATTTTTAAAAAGTATTAATTTGATAATACTTCTTAATTTTATTACCCAAAAGATGGTATGAAATTATTGGACTTTGTTAAGGAACACTCAATCTGATTTTCCAAGTCCATTTTTCTTAATCTGATTCATCCTAAAACGATTCTTCCAATATGATTCTTCCATGTACATTTCTTCTTGAAACAATTATCACCAGTATGAAAAATATGACTTCTATAAAATATGGTAGAGGTGAATCAACTCCAAATCAATTTAATTATGAACAACACAGTATTATTATTAAAATATAAAGAACTCAATATCAATAAATATAGAACCTCTGGAGTATGATTGTGAAAATTCCTAACTTTTTCCATAGTCCAAAAATCCCAATATGAAAATCCCCAAACTGATTAATCCATTCCAATATGATGATCCGTAGAATAAAATTGAAAACCCAAGTATTTTAATCATATGAATAAGATAATTAATGAATATGAAGATCAAACTAAAACCACATTACTATATTGTATCTTCTCTTTTCCACTTCTCCCATAGAAACTTTTTCATTAAAAGGGTCAACACAGAAATCCTATTCTTCTCTATAAAATCTCGGTGCTTCTCTCTCTTCTGTGGTGAATAGTACCTCAGTCAGAATATTTGAAAACTTTAATTTTCCTTTTATAGGTTACCCATACAATGTTTTGGTGAGAATCCCAAAACCTTTCTTGATTAAACAAATTCACCCTATTCATAATTTCTACTAAAATATCGTGTGTATTTTGACTTCATCAACTCTTCTAAAAGCTTATAGTTTCTTCTTTAATCTTCATAAAACTTAATATTTTATTAATATCTATCTAATATCTTTAAAACAAAATCTCTAAGGAAATTTATTATAAATGTATGAAGAAATGGATTCTATTATGAATACTGAATACGATGCCCTATATCAATTGAATACTATCATTATTTTGAATGTAAAGATCCCTTTTGAGAACACGTTTAGTAAACTCCCTTAACTCTACTCTATAATCACTTCTACTTCTTCAATTATTCTCTTGATCAACTTGAAAAGTTCATTTGAAAAGAAAAAAATAAATTAAAAAATTAACCCACTTGATGAAGAAATTTGGAAATAAATGAGAGTTCATATATTTATTCCTTAAGAAAATAATTTAACCATATAAAATGGATGACTACATTATTGATCGATTTTTTTTATTATCATTTTCATCAGCTTCTACTCAATTACTTTTCCATTAGTCTTTATTGAAAAACATTCTGTGAGAGTACAATGAAATTTCAATTATGATGAACAACTATCAATTGCTTTTATCTTCATAAACCAGTTTTCTTTCCAACTCAGCTGAAGTAAAACTGTCTAGGATACAATAATTATGGGTAGGATAGGTCTGGAAACAATCATCCGAATAACAACTATCAAAGATACAATCGTTCGGGGTATGATCTTTCTGAGTATGAGTGTCCTGGATATAATCTTTTTTAAGTAGAATATTCAGCATCCTTATTTTTCTTTTCTCTCAGAAAATGATTAAAATGGGTACAATTGTTTTTCTATTGGAAACATATCTTTATTCTATTCCACCTAGATATGATAAATTTGGGTATGCTTGGGAATGCCTAATTTTTTTTCTTTCCAAGTACGATCAATCTGAAAACAATTGAGAGAATCTCTTTCAATCACCCTTTCTTTCATCAAGATTTCATCATAAATTTAATGGCATACTTATGATTTATGAGAATTACAAGTCATAAAATATTCATAACATTTAATTAATCATAGTCAAGTAGACTCTGATTATTCATCAAAACCATCACTTTATTCATATCAAATTCAGAGTGAATCTGATGTCCATTTACTTCCAAAAATATTCATTGTTTATGCGACCAATCATTTTATTGAAGACTTAGTGAGAATACAATTACAATAAATTACACACTTTGATATTTTCCTATTCCAAACCTACGGTGGGTATGATTGTTTTAAAAACAATGATCAATAAAATTTCCATCAATCGGAATTATCAAAAAACATTCTTTCTTAAACATACCGATCAATTGAAAATAAGTAAAACCAAAACACAAAATAGGCCTAAGAATTTTAGAAGAAGCATCTATCCATGGGTAGCAGTTCACTAGATGCAGAGTCATGGCTAGAGGCTGTGCTATCTATTTATGAGAATCTTGAGACAACTATTGAGTAGAGAGTGAATATCTCTACATATATGGAATGAGGATATCTCAAGCTATAGTGGAATGTTATTATGTAGTGATACCTTCATCAAGATATGGTTTAGTGGAATTTATAGATAGGATTTTGAGATTATTTATATATCAAGATGTTGAGGGATAACAGATCCAGAGTGCTTATTCTCCTAGATCAAGGAAATAAATCTATGATAGACTATTTATCTCACTTTAGTAAAATAAATCGATTCCCATTGATTAATTTAGGTGAAAAATTATAAAGATCTAGTTAATTCAAGGAAGATTTTAGATATGAAATCCAATCATAGGTAAATGTATTCATATTGACTATCGTATCAGGGATAATGGATAAAGCACTTATTATTAGGAGTAACTTGATAGAGGTTGAAGGTTCAATTCATGATTGTTTGGATTCTAGAAATGAAACTACTTTGAACACCAGCACAAAGTAATTTTTGAGTCTTGTTGTGGGTGAATTGGTTTCCAGTGTGCACTCAATTTTCTAGGTGGTATGCCATTAGTGATGTAGGCTGGGACATACAAAAACCCATTGTATTAACGACCCTGTTAAGTGTCAGGCTTGAAAAAAATATGGTCCATATTAAGAAATTTTTTAGATATTTTCCTACAATGAATAGAAATAGAGGATCTACGTCAACTCCACATTAATGAGTTGTGTTTGTATCACCTCACTAGGTAAGGAGCTAGAGTACTACTGGATGATCAAGCTGTGGATGTTTTCATTGTTGAGGGAGCCATATATAGAGTTTACAATGCTAGTTGAGTAGACTTAATATGGATAGTCAGGCTATATCTCATTGTTATGGATTGGGAAAGGTATAAGAAGTGAAGTGGATCCTTGAGAATAATAGTTCTTGTCCATATATGGGTAGAGTTAGAATCTTATTATGCTATACTCTAGTTTCTTATTTATTTTTTATATGAAATTACCACTCCTTCATATTAATTTTTGTTGGGGAGATCCTTGGAATTAAGATTCATCATTCCTATGGTGTAACAAAAATCAATACCACATCAAGAATTTGTTTAGAAGGTGTATGCCAGTGGAAGGAGTTCCCCCTTAATACATGCGAGTATCATTTATTATATGACCTCTTTGTCCTCAAAATTATAGGTATTGACCTCATTATCAGGATGAAATAATTTCTTCCCTATTATTTTTAGACCATTTTTTATTTTCAGAGGGTGTGTTTCACAACAGAAGATAGTGATAGTTATATTAAAAAGGGTGAATGGGATGTCAAGAAAAGTATATATGGACCAAAGCACCATGAGATGGGTAGGGTTATATCATAGTTTTCTAGCATTTATATAGTCGATTAGATAACATGTCAGGATAATTTCCCCCCTATAATATATTATTTCATGGATGTATTTCCTAAAATATTTTGTAGAATACCTCATGAGATAGATGTATAGTTTTTTATCTATATCCAAGAGCAACATTGGTATCCACTCCTCCTTACAGGATGGCTACTCTTAAGTTATCGAAGCTCAAGAGGCAGCTAAATGACTTAGAAGACAAGAGTTTTATATGGATTAGTACATCCCTATGGTGTTCACCTTTCCTTTTCAATAAAAAGTACAATGATACCTTTAGTATTTATATTGATTTAGATTGGTTGAACCTAATTATAGTTAAGAACTTGTATAAACTTACACATATTGGTGACCTCTTAGACCCGATCCATGGAGCATGGGGTTTCTACAAGATCGATTTGAGGACATGCTACCACCAAGCGCTTGTTAGACCATAAAATATACCACATGAGACATTCCACAGTAGATATTCCTTGTGTGAAAATTTGATCATGCCATTTAGTCTTATGAATGCACTAACAATATTAATGGATTTTATGAATGATATTTTCCACCCATACCTAGATTAAATTTTGGTAGTCTTTGTGGGGGTTATCTTGGTGTGCTCACATACTCAACATTAACATGCACAACATCTTGATATTGTTTTCAGAACACTGAGAGAGCACAATTTGTATGCTAATATCCCCAAATTCACTTTTTGATCGATGAGTATACTTCCTGGGTCACATTATATCTAAGATAAGAGTATTAGTTGACCTATAGAAGGTTGGAGATCTTGCTTCCTGGGAGAAGTCCAAGAACGTATTTGATATGTTATTTTTCTTGTGTATTTTTGGGTATTACATGCAATTTATATTGGATTCATCACATATTTAAGCTCCATTCATAGGCTTGAATAAGGGTTCCAAGTTTACATGGTGTGAAGTGTGTGAAAAATCATTTCATTATATGAAAGGGAGATTGACTCCACCATCAATCAATATTTTACCTAAGCATGATAGAGGCTATATAGTTTACTATTATTTATTGGGTATCTCGAAAATATCTATTCTAATTTAGGGAGATCATGTCTAGACATATGAGTTTTGTCAGTTGAGGCCTCATTAGCATTATTTCCTAATGCATGATCTCAATCTAGAAGTAGTGGTCATGACTTGTGTTTTTGGGGGCATAACTTACTGGGAGAGCATCTTATAGTGTATAGCATACAAGGACCACAAAATCCTCAAGGAAATATTTACACAGTATGAATTGAATCCTAAGAAATGATGTTTGGTCGAATACCAATAGTAATCTAACTTTTATCTTTCTTATATTCATGATAAAGGCAATTTTGTTGCTGATGCTCTGAACAAGAAAACTCAAAAATAGGAAGTTTGGGTGGCCAATAGTGAGTGAAAGTTGATGAAACTATTTTGGAGATTTTCTTAGATACATAAAAGCATAATTGGTAGTCTATTATTAAAACACTAGTCACAATATATTTACTTCTATATAGAGTAATGATAAGGAAGTTTTTTGATCAAGAGGTCTTGGTCTTACAAGAGAGTGTTTCTGGAAAAGAACCACCACCTAATAGGATTATTGATGAGGATGAGGTATTGTGAATTCATGGATTTTTATGGGTTCTTATTTATAACCAATAGGAATTTATTCCTGAGTATCATTCCTTTAATTAGGTGGTGCATCTTGGACTTAAAATTAAGTACCATGATTTGCACCGCCAATATTAGTGTCCTGATATGAAATGAGATATATATAGTTTCATTAATATATGTTCCTCCTATTAGCTGATAATGGAATAACACCAGATAATATAATGGTTTTTATATTAATTTACCATTATTGAGTTTAAGTGGGATGACTTAAATATGGATTTTGTGAAGGGAATACCTATTTTACCTCGAGTTTGTGATGTAGTATGGGTAATCATAAATAGGAAGAAAAAGGATTATCCCTTACTACCTGTTAGAGAGAGAGTTTTAGAGGATGATCTTAGAAGGGTATATAGTAGAGAGATCATACAACTTTGTTGAGTTCCGTGTACTATCATATCAGAAAGAGATACTCATTTTACATTGTTGTTATAGTAGGGGTCACTTAGGGAATTATGTTCACAATTACTACTAATTATATCCTATCCCCTACAGACTGATGGTTAATCCGATCATACAATTTAGTTATTAGAGGACATGCCTCAGGCATTCATCCTATATTTCAGAGTTTCTTGTGGGTATGACTTATCTTTCACTAAATTCTCTTAGAAAAAAACATTAAAGTAACTCTAAAGATGTGAATTACGATTATTTATAATGCAGTTCATTCCATTCACACCTATAATGGTTAGAAGTTGGAAAGATAGTTCTAATAGGATCAGGTATCATTCAGTAGGATTCTTAAGGAGTTTAAATTATTAAAAACTATATGGATATAGATTAGTCTAGGCTGAAGTCAAATATATATCACTATTAATGACTACTGATGTTAGATGTTGGGGATTGATTCTTCTTGCGTCTTTCACCTATACTTTGGAATAAATGGTTTAAAAAATAAGGGAAACTATCAACTTACTAGGTTGGGACTTTTGATATTCTGGATAGAGTTTAGATGATATAATATCAGTTTTATTTTCCATAGAGGTACTGATCTATGCATTAAAACATCCATTTATCTCATCCTGTCCATTATTATTCAGTCCCATATCACATTATTCATCCTAATGATATTGAGTTATTGTTAAACACTTCCTTTTAGTATTATCTTTTAAGTATCATTCATGAGATCATAAAGGCTCTCTCTGGTAGGTTAGTTCATCTAGTATGGGTAGTATGGAAGAACATCCATGTATAAGATGAGACATGGTAGAAAGATTCTTATGTATATTCCCAGTGGTAGGAGTTATTCTAAGACAATGCATTACCAACCTCGGAAGGGAAACTTGAGGATGAGTTCTTGTAAGGAGGTGAGAATGCAATATCCTATTTTTTATGATGCATATATCTATTAAAATTCATTATAAATATCATATTTCATTCTTATATAGAAGGTTTAAGGAAGGGTTTAACGGTGTAAAAGGCTCATTTGGAGCCTGACGCTCCGGTTTTTTGAGGAGCATATATAAGTGCATTGTTGGTGTAAAGTTAGTAGTATCCATGTGAACCTGTAAGAGGTAGAGCATAGTTTTTAAACCATTTTTGGTAGGTTATATTTTCTTGTGTGCAACTACCAAAAAAATATAGTGGGTATCCTTACGGTCGTTGCATGGTTTTCCATACCATGAATCAATCTTGGATGCTATGTTACACTTATGTAGTGGTTGAGCACTATTGGAAAGTAGTTTGAACAAATCATGTAGCCAAACCATGTTTCCTTTTAAAAATGAATGAAATTACAATTTATCCCCGACATAATTAAAATTTTTTAACTCCCCTTTCTCCTCTATTTTGCACGCAACGGCCTCTCTCCATGCTTGGATATCCCTCTTCACTATCACCCAATCTTTGAGCTATGTTCTTTATAAGATTTCTAAATTTCTAACCATAAATTATGTTAGAAATCCATCAGTAATATCGACAATACCCTCCCTTAATTTCTCTATTTATCTCAAAATATGGTATTCTATATCTGTGTGATCTAGTATTCCATATTTTTGGGGAATTCATCTAAATATTCAATTTATCATGTTTAATCTCGTATTAGAGGCCAATAATGGATGGAGAGTCCACTAAACATATAATGTTGTTATTATCATAGTTTTACCTAGAAGTATTGTGATATATATTGTAACGCCCCGAACCCAGCTACCCAGAGTTGGTGCATTACTTCGTAACATTGGCATGATCACAAAAGATCAAGTCTCGAAAGACCGATTAGTTTAGTAGCCTTGGAAACACTAGATACATTTGTAAACGTTACATTACATCATAAAGTAAACCAAAACAACAACAACATATTGTCTTCATATCCCCTCAGACTATCCCTGCAGGTCATTCATAACATACTTCTTCAAATCATGGAAAACATTAAAACATTGGAAGGGGTGAGCTCAGATGCTCAGTAAGGATAACAATATTGCGCAAGCTTTCATAAATAAACATTAACATTTAAGGCAATGTATAACTAAAACAAAAGCCTTTTAAACTTGAACTTCAACATAATATGGCAAAAGTAAAATGAGATAATGCCATTCACTTCTTCACATGGATATTCTACTGGCCGAATAATCACATACAATATCAATAACCACTTTCATAATGAGGGAATGTATAATGCCGGACATTCTGAAACATTTTGTCAAGGCCTCGGCCAAGACGTCTAAAATGATTAAGGCCTCGGCCAAAACCATAAATCAAATTGGGAAAGGGCCTCGGCCAATTCCACGTCTAGTTGTCTCATGAGACCTACCGATGCATCGAGGAGCTATAGCGGGCTCCACCCGTCACTTATTAAGTCCAATACATTCCTCATATGAATAGGTTTAAACATATCATAAACCATAACATAATCGTATCACATAAAACATGCATAAAGGAAACATAACATTTCCACATTTCAATCACAAGATATCAATACAACACATTGATATAATAAAAACTCTTTAAAAACCATTTTCAATACCAAAATAAAAGAAAGTTAAAACTTTGTATTTATTTTTCATAAAAAAAAAGATGGCTTGTAGAGGAAGCCGAAACTCAAATAGTGGTCATGGCGGCGAAA
This sequence comes from Viscum album, assembly GCA_963277665.1. NCBI lineage: Eukaryota > Viridiplantae > Streptophyta > Magnoliopsida > Santalales > Viscaceae > Viscum > Viscum album. The sequence continues at coordinate 447,698,438 of OY728142.1, forward strand.
AAGTCATTGTCGCCGCATACGTACAACAAAAACATTCCCTTTTGTCGTTTAGTAAACGCTTCGTATAAAAAAGATTCCTTTTGAATAAACGTAAAAGTCAAAGTGGTTTATACACCGTATAAAAGAAATTTGTGTATAAAACCAAATATGCCTCAATGAAAGGAGATTGAGATGAAGTCCTTACAAAGATCATTTTTAAAATAAAATAGATATATTATGTGTATTCACTATAGGTACACATAAAGAATACAAAATAAGACATAATAATATCATGACATAATTTGAAAGTAGGAGATTAACCCAAAGAATGGAAGTTGGGTTAAGAAGTTCCCTTACCTCGTGTCTGACTTGACTCAACCGTTCTTTAATCTCCTGAATAATAAACTAGAGTTAATATATACCTTATTAAGAACCATTTTCAACTTCATTATCCTTATTATATCACTTATTACAATGATATGAACATTATGTAATTATTTAAGTTAATAACGGTCGTTTTGTCGATCTTTGGTACTTGAGTCAACAATAAGCTTCTTATAATTACAAGTTGTTTATGTGGTGAAATATCCATTATATCCAGAATTATATTCATGATTTAGATGTCATATATATATTATATATCCAGTATATACATTTATTTATAATATTACGTAACATTTAGAGGTGAGAAATGAAATGCACCGTTCATGGAGACGGTAAGCCGTACGCACGCATGAACGCTACTTTCATTTCAATTTCATATTTAATGGAACTAAATCATAATGATATAAATGTATAATATATTTCCAGTATAATATAGTGTATAATACCATTTACTCCATCATTTATACATCCCACATATGGCATTAACGATTCAAATCACTTTGAGGGGGCGGTAGTCCGCACTTCCTAAAATGAAATTATCGCGTTTTACCCATAATAGAAATCATAAAGTAAGCCATAAATGAGAAATACAGAAGCATAAGTAAAACATAAACACATTATATATCATATATAAATATAGTGACATCTTAATGGCCACCTTTGAAGGTGTTATATGAGTGTTGAACAATCATCGTTTCGTGAGGCAGAAATTCGCCATCCACAGAAACCATATGTTCTTTAACCATTAGATGTAGGTGTGTGTAAGTGTAGCTCGAATCCTTCTTATAACAACATCCTAGTATATTGAGGATACTGGTGTTGTCACAAAATAAATGAATAAAAAGAGTTTAGGGGGTTGGAGAAGAAAAATAAAACAAAACAACATTAGAAAAGACATTACCTCAAAATCGGGTAACTCTTTTTGATTTGGGCCAAAGGCTTCCTTGGGAAGAGTTCTGCCCAATGTGAGGCTTCTATGAGTAAGGGAGGAATGTTGGGAGAGTATTTGGGCAGAGGTTGGCCGAGACAAATGGCTTGAAAGTGTAAATGAGGTGGGAGAGGTGGGGGCCTTTTATAAGTGGAGAGGAGGGGCACTTTTGGAAAGATTGAAATGTTACATTATTTCACAATGCTTTTCGGATTCTAAAGGTCCCACACTTACATAATTCAAGGCTAAGGTGATAAGGGTTCGAAATATCCTCATCCAATTGGCTTTGGACAAGTGTAAGCCTTGGATGTTGCATTATCTTCCCATTTTATTTAAATCATTAAATAATGAGGTCATCGCTGCATCATAATGATGTCATAAATAATTTAATTTATTTAATGTCTAAAAATTATAAAAAAAATACTATGATGTAGGAAATCTTTTTAGCTTTCTAATGAATATTTATAGTCAAAATTTGGACTTTTGTAACCCCACTTAAAAACTATTTTAGTAAAACAACTCATGTCTGTGTCAATTTAATTTTAACATTAAATAAATATATATTAATGTCATTTTCCAACTAAAGTGGCTCCATGGGGTCCCCAACTTGACCCATGTGTTGTCTTGGTCGGCCATGACTCATCCAATAGGAATAGGACAAGTGTCAAGCTCATATAATATTATTAAAACATTGTTTTTACCTTAAACTACACTAATTACCTCTAATCGCGATTAAGAACTTAAAAGTTACTATTCACCAAAAAAATTATTTTAATCTTATTGAACCACATTTTACTTCTTAATGACAACCATGTATGTCGGATTTTTGAAAATCAAATCACAGAAGTGGTAATATTTCATTTAAACGAAAAATCAGTTATTTAACTACCACTTAGTGGTTTCACTATTCATCAAAAATTGAAGTTTTTCAGAATAAGGCCAAAATTTCACCCTAAGCTATAATTGATATTACGAATTCAAAAATGATGTCTATTTTACAAAATTCCAAACATATTAGTTGCATTAATTAATTTTATAATTAATTCCCGCTGTCACAACAAATAGCGTGTTTTTAAGAAACAATTTATATCAAAAGATTGGCAATTGTTTATGTCCAATTTCAATGTTAAATTAATTCTAATGACCACCATTGGATAAAATGGTAAAAATATATTCTAATTATACTCTAAAACCACTCAATAGTATAATTTATCACTATGAATTATTTTGATTAAAAAAGTTGTTTTAAGTATTTTTCACTATTCAAAAAATTTGGAAGTTCTCGGAAAATTACAAAAAATTCAACATAGGCTAATTTCAATATTAGGAATACAAAAATGAAGTCCATTTTGAAATATAAAATTTCTATAAATTTAAAAGGTGGTTATTACTATTCATAACAGCTACTTTGATTAGTTGCGGTGTGTTAGAACTCGAACTTGCGTACAATGCAAGCTATTGCATTTTTGAATGATAAGCGTATCGTGGAAGCTCGGGGTGTTACATTCTCCCCTCCTTCAATAAATTGCGTCCTCGCAATTTGAAATTTTTCTTTGATAATAAAAGGTCAAAAATAGAAAATACCTTTGTGGAAAACCCACATCGGAAATAAGGTTAATAAATATATAACATTAAAAGAAAGCAGGATAAGTACAAAGGTCACCCGATATAGCCCATTCTAGGATTCTATGAAAATATGGATATGGAAGAAAAACAAACCATCAAGGTCTGATGGAGAGTTATAGAAAACAGGATTAGGAGAAAGTTTAACCATAAGAAAATCACAAACTTGTGATTGGTTAAACGGTCATTGAATCCCCAGTTGGAAAAGTTAACCGACAACATTTTTGTTTTAAGTTACCTTTTATAATGTTGAGGAATTTATTTATGAGATTTACTAAGAACGTAAGGGAATATACATACTTGTTATGTATACTTTCATTCGTTAATAAATTTTTACCACAAACCCAACTTTTACTCCAAATGGTAACAGAACTCAAAAATATTCTATTTATCCTAATTGTATAAGGTTCAAAATGTTAACACATACCATTTAGATTAGTAAATCTATTTTGTAATAACCAGGGACTTCCTGTAGGCTAGTGGTAGGAAATAAAGGCTTGTCGCACTATGGTTGTGGGTTCGATTCCTGCAGCTTTGTCCGACGCGACGGGTTATTCCCCACCCTGCAGGTTGTCCTTTTCCTAAAAATATAGTACTATACTATTCCAAAAATAATCTTCATAAATGTTTTAACCTTAAACAATACTATCCAATGTTCAACTTAATCCACTCCAACCTTTATAGTTATCCAAAATACCTTCATCCAGACTTTCTCTAAAAGGTCTCTAAATTCCAAAATCAATTGTAACATCAGATTCCCCAAACAAAGAAAAGTTTCTCTTATTGTCACATACTAAAAATATGATTACCTTAATAATATTAAAACCTTACTGAAATCAAAAAGTACTGCAGTACAATCCATATATATATATTACATTATTCTTATAACCAGAATATAATCCTTGAGTCCAAAAGCACCAATACATTAGTTATTCTGCTTCAACTGTAGTAACAGCATAAGATTGTCCTTGATCCCTTGGCCTTTTCTGAGGTAAGTTTCCCTGACGCTTAGGACATTCATTTGCATAATGACCCATTTCTCTACAATTGTAGCATTCAACTTTGACAGCCTCTTTCTTTCCCTTGCAATCACGAGCCTGGTGACCCTTTTCTCCACATTTATAACAAACTCCCATTCCTTTTAGGCAAGTACCAGGGTGATTCTTCCCACAATTATCACATAATGGAAAATCCTTCTTTCCCTTTTTCCCATTATCTGTCTCTTGTTCCACCGTTCTCTTCTTCTCTTGCTTTACTTTGTTGTCATAAGACTTAGAGAATTCCTTTTCTGTCTTGATAGCACACGAGACAATATCTTCGTATGATGAGAAGGATTGTGATACCAAAGCTCGACGGAGAAATGGTTTTAACCCATCAAAGAAACGATCAATCTTACTCCTTGGGTTACGTATATAATCGGCAGCATGCCTCGCTAACCTTGTAAAGTTAGCCTCATACTTTGCGACATTCTCATCCTCCTTCTGCCTCAGACTCAGAAATTGCCTTTCCATATCTGCTCGATGGTCACGAGGAAAGTATTTTTCTAAGAAAAGATCTTTGAACTCCCTCCATTCCATATTCGATACGTCATCATCTTCCTTTGTGTTTTGAATCAGCGACCACCACTGATCGGCATCTCCAGTGAGGCGGTAAACTGCCATGACAACCTTCTCCCTTTCACTACTCCCCAAGGCATGGAATATTTTCTCTAAGGAATTTATCCATTGCTCAGCTACTATAGGATTCGTACTCCCATTGAAGGTTGGTGGTTGTTGCCTCATGAAACGGTCTAGCATTGATCCTCCACGTTGCGGATCAGGGTGCTCCATACGAGTAAGGTTATTATTCATAACCTGAGTGAGTTGTCCAAGTATGGTAATAAGTTGATCAGCACCAGTTGTATCTCCAGATCCACAATAATTATCTTGATCAGGAGGGCAATCCCTACACGGAGTTCGTGCATTGATACGGTTTCCATTCCTTCTACTAGGCGCCATTTCTAAACAATGGCATAAACTAGATTAGTTTATGAATCAAAATACATAATTCCATACTTGTAAAACACTTTACATAAATTGAACTATTTATGGATATAATCCATAATCATAAAAAGAAATGTTTTCTTTGAGGAAGTATATACTCATAACCCTTCATAGTGGTTTGTAAAGAAAATGAGAATTATCCTAAGCATATCCCCCGGGAGTGTCGTAACCAAGAGTGCAGCAAGGCCCGTTGTCGTGCACCAGTTCCCGTTCGAGTCTAGCTCAAAGCGGTGTTTTCGGGTTTTACCCCTAGGTATATCTGTGCCAGAGCCGCCTCTACCTGCTCGTATCCAGACAGGGATGTATTGCTCGGAAAACTCACAAAATCTCTACAATAACAAAATTCTAGGAAGTTCTTCTATACTAATCCTCAAAGTCTATCTTTGGGCTATGTGCTCTAATCAGAGTTTATCTAAATCTAGCTTCCAAGGTTAGTACTAAACTGCCTCTGATACCAACTGTAACGCCCCGACCCCAGCTACCCAGAGTCGGTGCATTACTTCGTAACATTGGCATGATCACAAAAGATCAAGTCTCGAAAGACCGATTAGTTTAGTAGCCTTGGAAACACTAGATACATTTGTAAACGTTACATTACATCATAAAGTAAACCAAAACAACAACAACATATTGTCTTCATATCCCCTCAGACTATCCCTGCAGGTCATTCATAACATACTTCTTCAAATCCTGGAAAACATTAAAACATTGGAAGGGGTGAGCTCAGATGCTCAGTAAGGATAACAATATTGCGGAAGCTTTCATAAATAAACATTAACATTTAAGGCAATGTATAACTAAAACAAAAGCCTTTTAAACTTGAACTTCAACATAATATGGCAAAAGTAAAATGAGATAATGCCATTCACTTCTTCACATGGATATTCTACTGGCCGAATAATCACATACAATATCAATAACCACTTTCATAATGAGGGAATGTATAATGCCGGACATTCTGAAACATTTTGTCAAGGCCTCAGCCAAGACGTCTAAAATGATTAAGGCCTCGGCCAAAACCATAAATCAAATTGGGAAAGGGCCTCGGCCAATTCCACGTCTAGTTGTCTCATGAGACCTACCGATGCATCGAGGAGCTATAGCGGGCTCCACCCGTCACTTATTAAGTCCAATACATTCCTCATATGAATAGGTTTAAACATATCATAAACCATAACATAATCGTATCACATAAAACATGCATAAAGGAAACATAACATTTCCACATTTCAATCACAAGATATCAATACAACACATTGATATAATAAAAACTCTTTAAAAACCATTTTCAATACCAAAATAAAAGAAAGTTAAAACTTTGTATTTATTTTTCATAAAAAAAAAAGATGGCTTGTAGAGGAAGCCGAAACTCAAATAGTGGTCATGGCGGCGAAAAAGTCATTGTCGCCGCATACGTACAACAAAAACATTCCCTTTTGTCATTTAGTAAAAGCTTCGTATAAAAAAGATTCCTTTTGAATAAACGTAAAAGTCAAAGTGGTTTATACACCGTATAAAAGAAATTTGTGTATAAAACCAAATATGCCTCAATGAAAGGAGATTGAGACGAAGTCCTTACAAAGATCATTTTTAAAATAAAATAGATATATTATGTGTACTCACTATAGGTACACATAAAGAATACAAAATAAGACATAATAATATCATGACATAATTTGAAAGTAGGAGATTAACCCAAAGAATGGAAGTTGGGTTAAGAAGTTACCTTACCTCGTGTCTGACTTGACTCAACCGTTCTTTAACCTCCTGAATAATAAACTAGAGTTAATATAAACCTTATTAAGAACCATTTTCAACTTCATTATCCTTATTATATCACTTATTACAATGATATGAACATTATGTAATTATTTAAGTTAATAACGGTCGTTTTGTCGATCTTTGGTACTTGAGTCAACAATAAGCTTCTTATAATTACAAGTTGTTTATGTGGTGAAATATCCATTATATCCAGAATTATATTCATGATTTAGATGTCATATATATATTATATATCCAGTATATACATTCATTTATAATATTACGTAACATTTAGAGGTGAGAAATGAAATGCACCGTTCATGGAGACGGTAAGCCGTACGTACGCATGAATGCTACTTTCATTTCAATTTCATATTTAATGGAACTAAATCATAATGATATAAATGTATAATATAATTCCAGTATAATATAGTGTATAATACCATTTACTCCATCCTTTATACATCCCACATATGGCATTAACGATTCAAATCACTTTGAGGGGGCGGTAGTCCGCACTTCCTAAAATGAAATTATCACGTTTTACCCATAATGGAAATCATAAAGTAAGCCATAAATGAGAAATACAGAAGCATAAGTAAAACATAAACACATTATATATCATATATAAATATAGTGACATCTGAATGGCCACCTTTTAAGGTGTTATATGAGTGTTGAACAATCATCGTTTCGTGAGGCAGAAATTCGCCATCCACAGAAACCGTATGTTCTTTAACCATTAGATGTAGGTGTGTGTAAGTGTAGCTCGAATCCTTCTTATAACAACATCCTAGTATATTGAGGATACTGGTGTTGTCACAAAATAAATGAATAAAAAGAGTTTAGGGGGTTGGAGAAGAAAAATAAAACAAAACAACATTAGAAAAGACATTACCTCAAAATCGGGTAACTCTTTTTGATTTGGGCCAAAGGCTTCCTTGGGAAGAGTTCTGCCCAATGTGAGGCTTCTATGAGTAAGGGAGGAATGTTGGGAGAGTATTTGGGCAGAGGTTGGCCGAGCCAAATGGCTTGAAAGTGTAAATTAGGTGGGAGAGGTGGGGGCCTTTTATAAGTGGAGAGGAGGGGCACTTTTGGAAAGATTGAAATGTTACATTATTTCACAATGCTTTTCGGATTCTAAAGGTCCCAAACTTATATAATTCGAGGCTAAGGTGATAAGCGTTCAAAATATCCTCATCCAATTGGCTTTGGACAAGTGTAAGCCTTGGATGTTGCATTATCTTCCCATTTTATTTAAATCATTAAATAATGAGGTCATCGCTGCATCATAATGATGTCATAAATAATTTAATTTATTTAATGTCTAAAAATTATAAAAAAAATACTATGTTGTAGGAAATCTTTTTAGATTTCTAATGAATATTTATAGTCAAAATTTGGACTTTTGTAACCCCACTTAAAAACTATTTTAGTAAAACAACTCATGTTTGTGTCAATTTAATTTTAACATTAAATAAATATATATTAATGTCATTTTCCAACTAAAGTGGCTCCATGGGGTCCCCAAGTTGACCCATGGGTTTTCTTGGTCGGCCATGACTCATCAAATAGGAATAGGACAAGTGTCAAGCTCATATAATATTATTAAAACATTGTTTTTACCTTAAACTACACTAATTACCTCTAATCGCGATTAAGAACTTAAAAGTTACTATTCACCAAAAAAATTATTTTAATCTTATTGAACCACATTTTACTTCTTAATGAAAACCATGTATGTCGGATTTTTGAAAATCAAATCACAGAAGTGGTAATATTTCATTTAAACGAAAAATCAGTTATTTAACTACCACTTAGTGGTTTCACTATTCATCAAAAATTGAAGTTTTTCAGAATAAGGCCAAAATTTCACCCTAAGCTATAATTGATATTACGAATTCAAAAATGATGTCTAATTTACAAAATTCCAAACATATTAGTTGCATTAATTAATTTTATAATTAATTCCCGCTGTCACAACAAATAGCGTGTTTTTAAGAAACAATTTATATCAAAAGATTGGCAATTGTTTATGTCCAATTTCAATGTTAAATTAATTCTAATGACCACCATTGGATAAAATGGTAAAAATATATTCTAATTATACTCTAAAACCACTCAATAGTATAATTTATCACTATGAATTATTTTGATTAAAAAAGTTGTTTTAAGTATTTTTCACTATTCAAAAAATTTGGAAGTTCTCGGAAAATTACAAAAAATTCAACATAGGCTAATTTCAATATTAGGAATACAAAAATGAAGTCCATTTTGAAATATAAAATTTCTATAAATTTAAAAGGTGGTTATTACTATTCATAACAGCTACTTTGATTAGTTGCGGTGTGTTAGAACTCGAACTTGCGTACAATGCAAGCTATTGCATTATTGAATGAGAAGCGTATCGTGGAAGCTCGGGGTGTTACATATATGTATATATATGTTTCACCATTGTACCAAACATAAAACATTATTAGTGTCACATATTTAAAATATTTTTTTCTTAAATTAAATTAATGATACTTTTTTATATAACACATTATCATCGATGGAAGTTTGGAACCCTAATTAGATACACCTCCTTTTGGTACACTATTAGATTATATAAGGTGGCCATTTTTATTAGTGAGCTAATCCACCATTGAGATGTGTGCTTTACCTAGGTAATTGGGAGGATGAAATTGATTAAGTGTAGTGACTTGTTAAATTGAATTGAATGATCTAAGACCTTCTAAGACTTATAAGACTAGTCTTTCAAATTGAACTGCCCTTTGAGGTGAGAGATAATTATTTCTTTTAAATGAAATGGACGATTAAATTAAATGTCATCAAATATGTTTTGATTACACTAAAGAAACCATGAAAATTCATTATTCCTTACTAAGGGTGTTATATGGGTCTTGAATAATAATTCCAAGGACATAATCATTGACTATATAGAATTCATTGACTTATAAATGGATTTATTTTGTGTCACGATTGATACATGGATTCTTATAGCAACACTATGGATGAGAACATGTGGTGAGTTAATTATTTTATGCCATTAGTGACAGTTGGGTTCTTGGTATGTAATTATACGGATAAACTTAGAGGGTAGGTATTTACTATAATTATTTATTTTTTCCATGTATTATTTTTAAATATTATATGGAATTATTTCGAGGTCGAGTTTTGTGATGGCATGCAATTATGAGGCCCTCAATACCCAGAATAAAATTTTGAAATAAATTAAACATTTACATAGCTCACACGAGCAATTTTCTTGAAAAAGTGGACAAACATTTAAACAAATTCATAGATCAAAAATTTGAGGTTTCCATTGTGTTCAGAGCAGAAACATTACATTAGGAGAGGCCTAACATCGAATGGCATCAGTCCGGAGCATAAGTAACTTTTTGGACGTTTCAAAAGAATATAAAATAAATTAATAAATTATTTAATTTTAAATGTTTCCATGATACAATGAAACGTTAATTGGTTTGAAATAAACAAGAGCCCAGGGTTAGGCTCATAACACAAGAAACATTCCTTGGACATTCAAAAGATTTGGAGAGGAGCCATCCTTAGAGAATTCCCAGTTAATGACGACTAATGATGACATGTGGATCATTGTACAGTGAGATCAAATTCTGACTGAAGACCTCTCTCCCTCTTTTTCAACAATCGAAGTAGGTTTTTTTATTTAAAATCTACCATCCCCATTCTTGGATTCTAATGTTGAACATAGATCAACCCACAAACAGGTTGACCTATGGATAGTTCATTCTGGTGGGAGGGTCTTTTAAAAGGTGTATTTTTTTGAATTGATCCATGCTTGGTTTTATTTATATTTTATTTTCTCCACTTGATCTTTCTAATAGGAGATGATCAATATCGTGATGAATGAGTGTGAAGGTTCATTCTTCAATTCATTTTTTGGATTTATTCTCCCCTTTTGACCCCATGTTCTTTGATTTCTTCATGGGGTTATGAACAATGGATAGTTTCCCATCTTTCTCATAATGAAATGATCCCAAATCTTAGATCTGAAAACATGACGAAATAATAAAAGTGCACTGATGATGGAGATATATGAATTAACAATATTTGGAAGAAATCCTTCTTTGACCATTCTTCATATGGATGATCAAAACATGTTTTTGGAGCAGATTGGTCGCTCGAAACTTCACGAATCAGCATTACAATGGTGGGGTGACCTCAAATATAGAGTTTCATGGCGATCAAACAGCTAGATCAATGAATTTAATACCACTAAAGGAAAGTGGGGGAAGAACCAGGATTCATGAAAATTGCAAATAACATGGTGTGTACCCCGAAGAACATGACATGTGGGACTGGATCTGTGGTAGCTAGGGTTTCGTGATGCAAGAAGTGATGACATGGTGTGTGACAACTGTCATATGGTGTGTGGATCCTTATGTGGGACTCAGTTTGTATCCTAGACGATACATGAACCCAGGGTGGAGTACACGACATGTACTATAGAACACGGTTAGACCAGGTCGGTTATGCGGGTTACCCCATGAACTAGTACACAAGTTGGCATACACTGGCAGAAGTCGTGTACATGCACATTTCTAGTATACATAGAGTGGAACCCCGTATAATCTAACACGGTGTGTGACTATCCCTACACTCTTTGTATACACTTTTTACATGACATTTTATCTAACTCAGTCCGTTGCACACGGTCAATACTCGAAGTTAATGGACACGACGTGTGACCATTCTACACACTGTGTACATTCTTGTACATGGATTGATCTACTTGTCCACTATTCCTGGGAAATGGTTTGTTTGGGCTATTTCCCTCTTTTCTCGTTGCCCTGAAAGTCAGTTATCATTTCCATCTATAAGAGTATGATTCTTTCAGCAGATATTTCTGGATAGTGTTAGAATCCATTGAGAGGTTCGAAGTGAGATCCTCCACCAATTCATGAACCTAGAAAGAGTCAGTTATCGATGTGACCCATCCTACAAGATTCTGATCCTTAACATATAATGTGAATCCATATGAGTTGTGGTATACACCACAACTCTAGAAATGACCCCCATCCATGTATCATGATCTTTACACACTCAGGAGTGAGTTCTTCCAGAATGAGTGTTTCCATTCTCTCTTCAGATCTAATAGTGCATCTATCTCTCTCATGACACTTCCCAACAAACATACATCCTAGAAGGAAATCAAGAGAGCTAACAAAATTCGAGGTTGAGTTCTTTCAAACAATTACATCATGTTATCTTTGAACTAATTCCCTTGCCTAGGTATGCAGTTGTTGGGACTTACCTCTAGACTATGGGTCTGGGTTTCAAGTATATCTAGATATTTTTCTCTTATTAAATTTTCTATAGACATATACTATGTAGTGATTACTGTACCATTAATTTGTGTATTTATTTTTTGTTTTTGGAGTCTTATACTTAGTATTGTTATACTCACCCCGGAATGGGCTTTTTCCGCACATGTCATGTCTCGTGGAGATGAGAAACCTTTTGATGTAGTCCATGATGGATCAGTACTGGACCGAGATTGTGATCCTCCTTACATGCTAAGGTGTTTCTACAACTATGAGAAGTAGTACCAGTACATATTTCTTGTTTATAGGTTGGAATTTGTAGTTTGGGTACTCTTTCTTTTGGTGGGATTGTATTCTGGCCCTGTTTACTTTCAACACTTTAATTTCAGTCGTACTCTGTTGGTTGGGTTTAGTTGTATTCATGGATTTTGTTCCTTAGTGTTTTTTTTACATTTCATCATTTTTGGTCTTGGAGTTGTGTGCGTTTGTACATATAATAAGTAAATACCTCCCATGTTAGTGATATTCCTAATCAATGCTAGTCACTAGCCCCTGACCTATTTGAGGTGTGATTGGGGAGTCACAACACAGTCCACACTGGGATGGGTCATGGCAGAGTGGTATCAGAGGGTGGTCCATTCTAACTTAGGACCAAGTGTTTGTGATATTGGTTTGGGTAAATAGTGTTAAGTGTTTCGAATCTCATATTTCAGGATAGGGACTTCTATGTTGGTACAGGCAGCTGACATATCCATACACGAGGACTCTGATAACCTTCTATTTGACTTAGTATATGATAACACTAGTTTCAGGGAAGAAGAAGAATGGTACATGCATCATATAGGAATGGGCTGTGTTTTCCATTTCCTTTTGGGTGAGCTATCTCGATATAATATTTGAAAATGGAACATCTTGTTTCCTTACATGATGCCTCCATGATGCATACCCACGAGGATTCAGAGACTCTATCATGAGGATGACTCCCTCAGTGATGAGGCTACGATTCAGGGACCAGTTCTCCAAGTATTACCTCCAGGTGGTCACTTGCTATACCACCACCAGTATTGGAGCATGTGGTACCTACAATATCGATAGATGAGGATCTCAGGCTGAGCACACTTCATGATTTTCTGAGATAGAGACCCCTCAGGTTCCGTGGCGAGACTGACCCTCATGCGGCTGATGACTAGCTTGAGGTGGTGACCATAGTTTCCATCTAGTGAGGACACTAGCTGACTAGATGGAGATCCTAGGAGTGAGTCTTATTTATGATTTGGTGGGATGATGGTGGAGTTTGACTATCAAGACTCACAATGAGGAGACTCTTTCATGGATGGAGTTTGACCAAATCTTTATAGATGAGTTTTCTCCAGTTACGTTGAGAGAATTTCTTTTCCAGGAGATTCTTCAGCTCTAGAAGGGTAGTTTGATGGTGACTAACTATTCATCTTGGTTGGCTAACCTCACCAAAAAATTGATTGATATGGTCAGGGATCAGTACTTCAGAGCTTGTACCTTCGGGTGAGGCATACAAGAGGACATTTGAAATAGTTTCATGCCTCTTTGCATTTCTACTTTTGTAGGAGTGATCGAACAAGATTTGGTGGTCGAGAGATTCTTGGATAAGTAGAGACAGCCAATGAAAGTCAGTAGTTGGTAGAAAGGTGCATAAAACTTGGATTTATGGAGCCAAAACCAGGAACATGGGTTAGGATGTAGAAGATGTCATAAGAGGACTCAAGATAGAGGATCTCCTATCCAAGGTTTTTAGGCTCGATCCAGTTAGCCTAGGGAGAAGCGATTCTACTCATGCGTCGATAGAGGATATCTTGCTAGAGATTTCCCAACCAGTCAAACTACCAACAGGGAGGCAATGGATGGATCATCGCGATAGTGCAGAGAGTGGAGCAGGCACAACTGCTAGGTGGAAGATGTGGAAGAGAACCAGGGAGAGCTACAGGAGGTGGAATACATTTTGACCTACTTCTACCACCACCCTCAGTAGGTCTGCACCAGGATTAGGGAGCTAGGTCACAGGGATGAGGAAAACTACTTACGGTGAAGGTGTATGACCTTGGGACCCTGGGGATGATCTGAGGTATGATATGTGTCTTTTCTAACTTATCTACTGTACTTATAGACTTACACCCTGGGAGACACCTACGAGAGGAGACTCGATGATCATGCATCTTTTCTGACAATGCGATATTACCCTTGGAAGAGAGAGTTTCAATTGGAACCTCTTGGTCACATTTTCTATGACTTTTGAAGTGATTCTCGATATGGATTGGTTATCATCGTTCCATTCCCAGATTGACTTCTTTAGGGGAAGAGTGTTGCATGTATCTACATATGGAACAAGGTTTTCCTTCATAGGTGAAAAGGAAACCCATGAATCTCAGAATGGTATCATGATTAAGAGGGTGCGGTAGACCACTAATGAGTTGGCTAGCATCAACATTAGAGAAACAGATGTTGTGAGCTTCCAGTTCCCAAAAGTAGTGGCAGCGTACAAGGAAGACTTTATAGAAGATGTTCTAGGATTACCTCCCCACCAGGAGATCAACTTCAACATCGACTTACACCCTAGGATAGTACTGATATTCTCACTTGAGAATCCGTTGGATCCTATGGTGCTTCTTGAACTGAGTGTTTAGCTATAGGATTTAGAGAGGAAGGGCTTTGTAAGACCCAATGTTTCAACCTTGGTGGCCCCAATTTTGTTTTTTTAAGAAAGTATATGTGATTTTGAGGTTGTGCGTGGATTACTGGCACCTAAAGTTGGTAAAGGTGAAGAAAAATTATCCACTGCTGAGGATCAATGAACTCTTCAAGAATAAAATAGTGGAACAATGGTTATTGAAGGGTTAACATCCATTCGGTTACCACTAATTACAAGTATGAGAAGTGGATAAGCTAAAGACAAAATTCAAATGCCTATACTGTCACTACGAGTACTTGGAGATTCCTTTCATTATGATGAACACCCCTACAATGTTCAAGGTACTTATAAATAAGATCTTCTAGCAGTGCATAGACTGGTTCATAGTGGTCCTCATCGATTCCATCCTTGTGTACTCGACGTCAGAGGAGGAGAAAGTGAGACACCTGCGGATGGTTCTCGATGTACTCTGAGAGAACCATCATTATGGGATTCTCTCAAAGTTCGATTTATTGATATAGAGTTCTAATTTTTGGGACATGTTATATCAGTAGATGGATCAGAAGTGGACCAAGCCATGGTTGAGGTGGAGTTAGCAAGGGATCCACCCAAGAGTGTCAAAGAGTTGTAGAGATTCCTTGGGTTGGAAGGATACTACGGAATATTTTTCCAAGATTTATCGACGATATCAACACCAATGAAATCATTGAACTTTAATGGGAAGCCTTTTATATGGATAGAGAAGTTACAACTAGCTTTTTAGCAGTTGAGGTAGAGTTTAATGAGCACACCGATCTTGAGATTGCAGGAAGCGGGTGTTGAGTACGTATTTTTCGGTGACACATTTGTGACTGGGATTGGCTAAGTCATAATACAGATATAGGTGGTGATTGATAATGGTTCACACAAACTAAGGTCTTATGTGTAAAAATATGTTACCCCTAATCTTGTGTTGGCAGTAATTTTCTTCACCTTGAAGATGTAGCAACACTACAAGATGGGTGAACATTTTATCATATACTCTGACCACAAGAGCCTGAAGTACATCTTCTCGCAAAAGGATCTGAATCTAAGGTAGTTTCAATGGATGGAGTTCCTCTTGTATAATGAATTTGAGATCATTTGTACTCTCGGGAAGGGGATCATAATATCTTTTTCTCTCAGTCAAATATAATGTTCATAGCTACTGAGTGAGGTATCATAGTAGTTGGACTCTCTATAGTTATCCTTCATGGATGGAGATGATGTAGGTTATCTCCAATCAATGGTTTTCACCCCTCTACTCTTTCAATTAGTCAAGGAGGCATAACTTGGTGATATCTAATGTGAGACTTTACATGATTAGTTATCCACATGACAAGATTCTTATGGATATTCGTAAGGTGGGGAGCCTGTATTCCATTTAAAAGGACACATAGCTGTGCTAGTGAAGTTACAAGAGGAGGTTATGAGGGGGTTTTATATGTCCCCGATGCTGGAGTAGAAAAATGTACCAGGACCTCCGACATTATTTCTGGTGGACAGGTATAAAGAAGGTAGTAGGGGAGTTTAATTCTTGATGCCTTACATGCTAGTAGGTGAAGTCTGAGTACTAGGTTCTAGTGGGGTTATCTCACCCCTTAGAAGAGCTGAATTGGATATGGTATGGGATATCGATGGACTTCATGATGGTCTTACCACAAACATCATGGGGACATGATTCCATATGGGTGATCATTGAACGGCTCACCAAGTCATCCCACTTCTTAGTGATCAGGGATTAGAGTCTTATAGAGAGCTTGGGACGCCACTACATTATGGAGATAGTTCAGCTTCATGGTGTCTCTTTGATGATAGTCTCAGATCATGATGCCCGTTTCACATACAGATTGTGTAAGGGATTTTAGGAGGCATTTGGTACTTAGCTACATTTGAGCATAGTGTTCCATACCCATACACATGGTTAGATAGGGAGAACCTTTCTATTTCTAGAGGATATGTTGTGGGCCTATATCTTGGATTTTGGTCGTAGTTGGGAGGACCACCTACCACCGGTGGAGTTTGGGTACAAAAATAGCTACTACTCCTCTATAGTTATAGTACCATTTGAGGCTTTATATGGGTGCCACTACCGATCACTACTTTGTTGGACTGACCCTGGAGAGTCAAAATTCATGGGTCCAGAGTGGGTTTGATCTACCACCAAGAAGGTGTAGTTCACCTAGGAGCAGTTGAAGACTGTATATATCTGGTAAAAGTCTTATGCTGATAGACAACGTAGACCTCTGGAGTTCAAAGAGGGAGACCATGTCTTCCTTTGGGTATCACATCGATGAGGGTTGCATAGATTTGGGAAGGGCACTAAGTTGTCTCTAAGTTTCATCAACCCTTTTCCGATAAAGTAAAAAGTTGGTGAGGTTGCATACCACCAAGCTCTACCACCTCAGTTTCACATGGTACACTAGGTATTCAACATGTCGCAGCTGAGGAGGTATGTTCATGACTCATCATGCATTATTTAATGGGGAGAACTACACATCAAGGATAGAGATAACATCGTAGTGTACACAATGGAGATTTAAGACTAGTAGGAGAGGGTCCTTTGTGGGTGAGTGATTCCGTTGGGGCGTGTTTGGAGGCAACACATGAACTTTTTGGAGAGCCTGTTGGATTGAGAAGATCATATTCATGCGCAGTATCCACATCTGTTTGAGTGGCCTTTTGTTTTGGCTTTTCAGGGACACAAAATCCCTATGGTTGGGATAATTAAATGTATTGGATTTTCCATTTATTATTTTTAAATATTGTATGGAATTATTTTAAGAATAGGCTTTGTTACGACATGCGATTCCGAGGCCTGTAGTGCCTAAAATAAATGTTTGAAATAAATTAAACTTTTAAATAGAACACATGAGTAGTTTTACAGAAAAAGTGGAAAAACATTTAAATGGGTGTCCAGATCAGAAATCTGGGGGCACCATTACATTTAGAGTAGTGACATTACCTTAGGAAAGGCCTAACATTGACTGGAGTGGGTGATCAACAAAATTTACTTTTTGAATGTTTTAAAAGGAAATAAAATAAATTAATAATTTATTTCATTTTAAACTTTTCCATGAAACAAAAAAAAATTTAATTGTTTTAAATAACCTGGAGACCAGGGTTAGTCTCATAACCTAGGAAACATTACTTGGACACTCTAGAGATTTGGAGATGATCCATCCTTGGAGAATTCCTAGAAAACAATGTTGGATGATGACGTGTGGATTGTTGGGAAGTGAGATCGAATCTTGACCTGTGACTGCTCTCCCTCTTCATCAATGATAGAGGTTGGGGAATTTATTTTTATTATTCCTCACACATTCATGGATTTAAATAGTGAACGTGGATCAACCCAAAAATAGGTTGACTCGTGGATTGTTCGTTCTTACATGAGGGTCTTTTATTGTTTTTTTCAGGAATTGTTCAAGGTTTGTTTTGATTTATATTTGATTATCTTAGTTTTATACTTATAATAGGAGTGGATCAACACTATGACAAACAATGATGGATGTAAATTCCGCAATTCGTTATTTGGATTTCTTTGCCCCTTTTTCCCCTGCGTTCTTCGTGTTATTTGTAGGATTGTGAACAACGTGTCCTTACACGTCCATCTCACAATGAAACAATCTAAAATAGTGTACCTGACATCATGATGACTCTATAGAGGTTCAACAATGATGGAGTTTGATGAATCGACATAGTTCAAAAGAAATTGTTCCTTGACTATTATTTCCACGGAGGATTGAAACACAGTTTTAGAGCCGATAGGATTTCCAAAACTTATCGAATTGACATTGCATTGGTGGGATGACTTTGAATATTGAGTTTCATGGTGATAATAAGGCCATATTGATAGATCAAAGATAATTAGAGGCACGTGGAGAAAATACCAAAATCTTAGAAAATTGCGAAGAACACAACTTGTTCTTCGAAGAACCTAGAGTGCATGGAAGACTCTATAGTAGAAATATTTTCATGATACTAGAAGCGATGATACGATGTGTTAAAATTTTCACATAACATGTGGGTCCTTATGTGGGACTTAGTGTGTATCTCAGATAATACACAGACACCGGGTGGAGTAGATGGCATGTACTACACCACAAAGCCAAACCAGGTCGGTTACTTGGGTTACCCCGTGTACCGGTACACAAGTTGGCATACACGGGTCGAAGCCATGTGTGGGCACTTGTCCAACATACACAGAATAGACCCCGAATAATCAGACATGGAATGTGAACATCATTACACACCATTTAGATGCTTTATATATTACATGTCTTCTAACCTGGGTCATTGCACACGGGCAGTACTCGAATTCATGGTACACATCGTGCCACCTTGCCTCACACTATGTACTTTATTGTAAATGACTTGATCTTATTGTCCACCATTCATTGTAAAAGTTCCTTTTATGTTATTTTCTCCTTTCCACATTCCCTTTATGGTCAGGTATCATTTCCATCCATAGGAGTATGATCCATTCAGGAGGACTTTGTTGATAGAGTTAGAATCCCTCCAAGGGGCCCAAAGTGAGATCATCTACCCATTCATAACATTAGGTAGAGTCTGGTATCGACTTGAAGAATCCTCCAAGATTACAATCTATTACTTATTAGGTGAATTCAGATGAGTCATGGTATACTCCAAGGCCCTGGCTGTGATCCTAATCCATGTATTATGATCATTCCCCACTCAGGAGTCAGTTCTCCTAGAGTTAGTGTATCTATTATCTCTTTATGTCTAACAGTGAATCAGTATCTCTTGTGACACTTATTGATGAATTTAATTTTAATACAGACATCAACAGAACTATCAAACTCATGGTGTGAGTTCTCTTGGATGATTTATTCGTGGAATCTTCAAACTGAATCCCCATCATGGGTATGCTGTCATTGTGACTTACCTCTAGACTATGGGTCTGGGTTTTGAGTAAATCTGGATATGTTTCTCTTGTTATAAGTTCTGTAGAGATATAATGTGTAGATATGACTATACCTTTAATTTTTGTATTGATTTTTGGTTTTCAGGGTCGTCTACCGAGTATTGTTATACTCACCCTTGCAAAAGCTTTGCCCGCACTTGTCATGTCTTGTGTAGACGAGCGACCTTTCGACAAAGTTCTAGGAAGACTAGGACCACACCGAGATTTGTGAGGTTCCTTACATTACAGATTCTCCTATAACAATGAGTATAAGTCCTAGTACCTATTTCTTGCTTACAGGTTGAACATTATAGCTTCAAGACTCTCTCTTTTATTGGACTTGTATTTTAGCCTAGTTTACTTTCCACACTTTACATCCCATTGTACTCTATTGGTTGGGTTAAGTTGTATACATGCATTTTGTTCTTTAATGGTTTTTTTACATTTCAAAATTTGTGGGCTTGGAGATGTGTGCATGTGTACCAGTAGTTAGGAAATTCCTCCCATGTTAGTGATGTGCCTACTCGGTACTAGTCACCAGCCCTTGGTCTATTAGAGGTAGGATTTGGGTGTCGCAACATGGGACACACTGGGATGGGTCATGACCTTTATATTATTCCATGAGTGAAACTTTGGATTATCATTTGAAATTCCAAGGATATAATAATATGGAAATGACTTTATACCATTCCTAGAGTGACACCTAAGTCCTGATAAGGAATTCCACGAATGAGATTATAGGGTGATGGTTTAATAGTATGCCTGGATAGGTACCTAGTTTCCATATAATGATCAACTTTTTTGGTATATGGTTTCTAATCAATCAATTGATTAATTAATTGAAATTACCCATCTACCAAGTCATAGAATAAAAATGGATTCAGCCAAAGCTATATTTATATAATGAATTTTTTTATTCCTTGTTAATTTTAAAAATTTGTTGGTCGTGTTGATACCATACATTGATTTGATACATGTTGAACTCATTGGTTATGAGTTGGGTCCCAATCCTCTTTCAAAAATTAAATCATAATTGGTAATCATTCAGAGGCATTCCATCTTTGGCCAAATAAGGTGGTATGAGACAGGTTTCTTGTTTAAGACTTGATATGACAAGGTATTTATAGAATTCATTCACAATTTATAGTATAACCCGCACACATATTCATATAATTATCATAGACTGTATAACATTAGACATAGTATGTTGTGTTTCCAATGGGTATATGGACAAACTTCATGTTTATAGGTAGGGACATAGGGTTGGTTCTAGTCTTGGACACCTGATTTCTCTATACAAGGATGGTTCATGAGTGCATAAGATTGAGATTATACTCATATCTCTATTGGGGATAGAATTTGATATTTTGTTCACTTTTGTATAGCGTGTTGTATATTTATATTTCTTTATCTCCAATGTATACCCTTTTTATATATAATATCATGATCCCCATTTTGTATATAATATTAGTTATGGTTCCCAC
The DNA here is from genome assembly GCA_963277665.1 of Viscum album. NCBI lineage: Eukaryota > Viridiplantae > Streptophyta > Magnoliopsida > Santalales > Viscaceae > Viscum > Viscum album. The sequence continues at coordinate 447,719,552 of OY728142.1, forward strand.
CAGTTTATTTTATTCGATTGATTGAGTTCTCTACTACTGGTTATTTATTATGCTTCCACAATTCACTAATATTATGTTACCATTCTGGCACACTCATATCATGAGAGTATAGTCTCTCCACCATAATCTTAAAAACCCCCAGTTCTAGTTAGTAGCCTCTATAATATAGGGAGACCTGTTTTAGTCCAAGTGGCCATCGATTCATCTATTATTATAGAGTGATCTAGATCATGACATCACATTAAAGAACATTATCCCTGAGAGTATAAAATTATATTAATACATAGATTTGTGTAGAAAATATAATCATAAAAAAACATTATGAAAATTTTACCCACTGATAAATTCATAACATGTCAATCTTTTGATAACCACCCCTGTACTGATATTGTACTTGGGATAACCTCTCATGTAACATCTTTTTCAGGCTTGGGATAACCTCCCATGTACCCTAATTTTTAGGCTTGGGATAACCTCTTTTGTACCCTCTTTTTTAGTCTTCAGATAACCTATTTTTACCCTTTGATCTCTAAGAACTTTAACCATTATCCAATTAATATATTGGAGATATAGATTCCTCCTATCACATAATCAACACATTTTACTACCATAAAATCATACAACATTCATCATATCGTAACCCATATATAAGAAATGGGTTTCAAAGACATTTCAACACATTATAACCAATATTAAAAAAATGGATTTCATAAACATCTTTTCATTATAAACACAAATCATATATGGAATTAATATGGATTTTATCATTAGATTATACCCCCAATAAATCTTATGTAAAAACAATGTAAATCACCTTAGATAGATTTTTTTGAAATATTGGTTTGAAAATTTATAGAGGAATATAAACTTTAAACTTTGAAAATCACATTTTAAAAACTATAATTTCACATAATTCTGTTAAAATAATTTTCTTCTAAGATATACTTGTAAACTTTATATGAAATCTTAAAAATATTTAGTGTTTATGATGATGCAAAATACCATTCATACAACACATTTTGAACAAATATTCATTTCACATTTCAATAAAAGTGAAATGTACCTTGTTCAGAAAATGAAAACAATATTACTTTTAAAACCATTTTTTAAAAATGTTAAACATGTTAATAAATTTCCTTAAACAATATAAGAATAATGTTAAAAACATTTTAAGAAGACATGGACAAGGAAACAAGGAATTTTGACTAATAAGAGAAATGAAGTCGATTGTTCTTAAAAATAATATTTTAGACTCTTGGGCACATAAATTGCCTAAAATGAAAAAAATAATTTTAATTAAATTAATATATGATATGAAAATTCATGAATTTATTGAGATATAGATCATAATATTTCATCATTAGAAACTTATTTAGAAATTATGATAAATAATGAGATTGTAAAATAAAATGTTTCATCACTTTGGTATAATTTAAATACTAAGATCCATGAAAAATATAAATTTATATTGATATATATATCCCAATATTTCAAGGGAATAACCATAAAATTAAATAAAGTGTGATATACATACTAAAAAAATAAGTGGTGTATAAGGAATGTTTCTAATTTTCATAAACGCCAGATGAAAATATATTAACACTTTTGGAAGCTTATGAATCATAAGAAACATTAATAAAAAAAATAAAATGAACCATTAAAAATAATGAAAATAATTATATTCAAGATATAACATTTCAATGGGGGTAGTATATACATCACATAAAATAAATGATTGGTTAATGTGGCAGATGACTCCATGAAATAAAAGAGAGGCTTGAAATCCCATACAACTCTAGAAGAATTTGAATCATATGTCCCATTAAAAAATAACATTAAAGTAAAATTTAAAAATCATTAATATAATAGTATTAATGATATAATATTTAAATGGTGAATTATATATACCATAAAATGGAAATGAGTAGGGTTTACACTTACCCCTTAAAAGTGTCATTAGAAAATAAAAAAATATGGTTCAGTCATAAAAAGGAAATGAGTTGCGAATATGGAAATTTCTTCAAAAAATTAAAGGGAGACTAAAAATTGATTACCTTAAGTCTCAACTTATTTTGTACACATTTGAATATTCTAAATAGTAAATATAGGTTTATTATACCTATATTAAAGAAAAATAATCATAATTGTCATCCCTTATATGATTTACCTATATCAGTTTATAAAATTGTTTCTGAATTACATGTTAAAATCGCATTTTGGGTAGCAACAACTTTATTTTTGATGTACGGTTTGATTTGGTATTTTAAATCCTTTTAATTTTTCATGGTTCCATAACATGTATATTTTTAACCATGATATATATATATATATATCATATATATTCATTACACGTGTATTTATATTGACCCATTAAATTTAGAGATATAAAATTAATTACATTGTTCATGGAGATGGTAGGTCATATGTACGCATGAATGGTGTTTCTATTTTTTTCTGGATTGAATGAAAGGATAGTAAATAATATATTACCATGAAATAGTCATTATTAAATTTGTTTATAACATTTATTAATTAAATTTACCTATTTATCTTCCATATAAAGTGTAATTTAAAAAATAATCACATCGCATCTCGAGATAATAGTCCACTGTACACACGAGCGACTTTATCAAATTATGAAAGATTTAAATGTGTGGAGTCATATGTGATATAATAATTCCAGAAAAATAATTATTTAATAAATATCTTATAGATATGTTAAATACATTATTATAACCACTCATTATAGGTGGTGATGAAAAATGAATTATGTTAGTTCGTGATGTTGTTGCCCGCCGTACACACAATTGACAATTTCATTTCCAACTTGATTAAAGCGTAGATAATAATAGATCATGAATACAAGGTAATAAAATATATGTATATGGGATATAATAATATAATTATATCTTATTTTTAGAAATATTTGAATGATTTAGAAGAATAAATAAAATGAAAATGTGTAGTTATGGACTGCACCTCATCTTCAGAGAACTCTTTAAGGTTTACCCCTAATGCCTTCATAGTAGGGTTTAATAATAAAAATAAGGACTATTGTATGAATGTAGGGATGTAAGGATTATATTTGGGTTAGTATTGGAAGATTAAATGGATTTTTAACAATGAATTTTAGAGGTAAGGGGGAGCCCTTTTATAAGTGGGTTAGTGGATACACTTGGATGTTTTGAAAACAAAAAAGTATACCCATGTTTTAATCATGAAAAAGGATCAATATTGAGTCATTATATAACCTTAGTGGTTATACGGTCTATATATGGCCATAAAATGGGAGTTGGATCTTTTTTAGGTCATTTTAACTTTTACCTTTTTATTTTATCCCCCTGTAAACCCATTTAATCCTTGATGACATGAAATAATTAAATCTGTTTTCACTATTCATTTTGACCACAAATTAATTTTACCTTTTTATATAATAAAAATAATTTTTATTAAAAATATGGAATCCATTTTTCTAAATCCCATTCATATAATTGAAGAAAATAAATTTAAAATAATACCCACATACGATAGAACAAATGGGTTTCCAAATAGAAAATATTCTTGAGTATAAAATGCCTTAATATCAATATAAAATATAATTTTGATTATAATGAACCAAATTGGTTTAATAATAAAAAAATTGAAATAATTTTACCTTTAAAACATTTTTAAATAATATGTAACTTTGCTAATTTTTTAAAGAAACGGACAGTTTTAAATAAAAAACTGTATTTTCCACTATTCACCGAAAAATTAATCTTTTAAAAAAATTATTTGAAACCCAACCTAAGATAATTTTGACATGATTATTCCAAAAATGAATTTAATTTTTTCAAATATATTTTCTAAATGTGTGAAAAATAAAATTTATTATTTGTTCAAAAATATAAATAAAAATCAGTTTATTGAGTGAAATATATTTTGGAAGCGTTTAAATAAAAATTTAGTATGTATTTAAAAAATTATTTTCAAAAACTAAAACCACTATTATTGAATTAAAAAGTGTTGTTATTCCTATTTATACCTATAAATTTAACCTCTATGTTATATTAGTCAAGTTTAAATAATAATAATAGTAGTATATTGTTGTTAATTAAAACTCGATGTAGCCAAGAATGAAAGACATCATAGAAATTAAATTTATTCAAAAAAAATCTATATATATATTGTTGTTATATTTTAACCACATTAAAGTAATTTTGAATTGAAAATTTTCTCTCCGATACAAACATATGAGGGTATTTATGCCTAATGATATCCTTATGTTCTCATGAAGTTTATTCAAATTGGAAGTTTCAAGTTAAAACTTTGACTAGGTGGGTGGTGTTTTTTCATATCACTTTCTCTATTTGATTTAAAATCTCTACCTGTTCATCCTTTTAAGAAAGATAATGCTATGAATATATAACCTATGAGTTTAGTTCATGTGATGGATTATGTATTTATTTCCTTAGGAGAGATATATGGAACCCATCATTGACTCAAGGGAGCTTCTGAGGAAGTTTTAGTGTTAAGAAACCATCCTTACTAGATAAAAGAATATTTAAAGGGCCAAACTCTCTATGGATCAACTTTAATTTATTTATAAATCCAATAATTATCTTCCTTGGATATATCCCAAGGAAAAATTTCTCACCAACTTCAAACTTCAGATCACACCAATGATTATCATCACAAAGTTCATGTCTACTATGAGTGGGATTAACGTGATACTAAATAGATCTAACATTTTTAGCCATTTCTTCATCTTTCTCAAGTGAAAATTGCATTATTTCTCCAACTTCATGATAGAACATTAACATTATACCCTTATTTACATATAAGGATTTATATGGATCCATCTGAATAAACAAGTGAAAGCTAGGATTTTATAAAAACTCAACAAGAGGAAGGTATTAATACTTCCACCTTTTAAAGACATAGAAAAAGATATAAGTATATCATTTAGGGTTTTTATTTTTTTACTTAGCCTAAATATCTCACTTATGATGATACAGAATTTTGAAAGTTAGGTCCATAACCAGGTCCTACTTAAGAATTCATGAGAACATTTTGGTATACCTCCAATCTCAATTAGATACAATATAACATTTTAAACTATGAAACATTGATAATTCCACAATGTATACCATAGAAAGATGATCCAAAGTGAAATATTATTTTATTGTGATGATGTGTGATGGATTTTTATGGAGATTGACTATAAACCATATATAATTATTCCCTTTAGATGTTTTGGGGACTTCGATAAAAAAAATCCATGGTGATGTTTTCCAAGAAACATTATAGTATTGGTAATAGTTGTAAACATGCCCCAACTTTTTTTCTCTATACCATAACTTGATGATATACCAAGTACCAAGATACACATTCTTTAATATATCCATCCATTCCATCCCACAAAAATATTATTTTGATCTCTATACATCTGTGTACTTTCAGAATTAAGATAGAATTACGAACTATGTGATTTTTCTAACTTATCTATGTTTAAATTTGTTATGGGAAAAACACATAAATAATTCCAAATATATTTCATTCCATCATTATCATGGTTAAAATCAGTTTTCAGCTCAATATCATCCTTCGTCTCCTCTTTTATCCTCACATAGATAGATGGTTGAATACTTATTTTATAAATATAATATTTATCCCAGTCCTTCAATATTTCAATATCCATCCATTAATAATCCATAAATTTTGGATCTTTTTTGATCCTTATAATAGATAATATAGTATAATAATTTCTACTCAGTGTATCAATAACCTTGTTTGCTTTCCCATCATGGTAATCTATTGAGTGGTCTTAATCATTAATCAACTCCAACCATTTTCTCTGGCACATATTCAACCCCATATATGTGAATATAAACTTCAAACTTTTGTGGTCAATATATATATCACACTTTTAATCACAAATATAATGTATCTATGTTTCTAATGACAAAATTACCAGAGTTAACTCCAAATCGCAAGTGGTATAATTTTTATCATTAACCTTCAATTATCGCAAGGCATAATGTATGAATATATCATTCTTATAGAGATTTCATACCAATCCATTATTAAATGAATAAATATATATTATACACCCTTATCCACTAGAAGGTAATATAAGTATAGGTTCACTAACTGCACTTCTATTTAGTTCCATAAAATTTTTCACACATTCATATGTCCAAAGGAATTTGTATCTCTTCTGAGTTAACATGCTGAGTGGATTTGAGAGAAAAGATAATTTTTTCACAAAGAATTGATAATATCTCGTCAAAACAAGAAAACTATGGATATCAGTTATAGTGGTTGGTTTGGGAAAATTACCAATAACCTTTGTCTTTGATGGATCAAATCATATACACTTGATTGAGATTATATGATGCAAAAAAAATACTTTTACCAAAAAAATTCACACATTGTATTTTTTTACATACAAATTACCCTTCCATAGGGTTTTCATTGCAATCATCATGTTTTATACATAATCTACCTCTATCTTTGAATATATAAGGATATCATCAATAAATATTACCACAAATTGATCAAGGTAATCTCTAAAGACACCATTAATTACATTCAGGAAGCAAGGAGAGGATTGGTATGATCAAATGGAATCAATATGAATTCATATTTTATGTAACTTATTTAGAATTCCATCTTGGGTTTATCCTTATTCTTTAACCTCAATTTATGATATCTAGAATAAAGGTCAATCCTGGATAAGTATTGAGATCATTGTAATTGATCAAAAAGTCATAAATATAAGGTACATGATACTTTTTATTAATTATGATCTTGTTCATATAACTAAGCTTAAATAGGTTACTTCAATATTTGAGAATACTTATTACCACCTCAGATTTACTATTATATCTTCAATCCCATAGTAGAACTAAAATGGATAGCAAAACAATCAGGAATATTTGATCATAGTGATCATACATAAATAGTATGTCTTTATCATGAAACATTTTTTTTCAATCTATGACTCTTTAGTCTTGACCATGGTCGTTCATGACCATTATCTATTCAAATACATTATAATGGTTTGTAAAGAGTTCATGAATTTCCAATATAAATCCATTGGGAGTGTCAAACTAGGTTTGTAGTAAAGCCCATTTTCATTTACCAAGTAATGGCCAAGTCAAGTCTGACATACCTTTCCAAGAGTTATTACATCTAGGTACATCTATTCCAGAGATACATCTACATGTTGTATCAAGTTAGGAGTGTTATTCTAGTAAACCTACACTCTTGTATCTATCATAACATAGAGTGATATAATATAATTTGGGTATCTTAATTATTATCATGAAAGTTTTATAATCATAGTTTTTGAATGTTGACTAAATCATTCTATGATACCAAATTTAAACACCCAAACTTCTCATACATATATATCACATCTTATTAGATAAATATTCAATACACAATATACTGATCCATTAGTGAATTTCATAAGTCTAGTGCCTTTGTAAACTTAAACACAAAAGAAACTTCCCCATAAGTGATATATATCATCTCCCACTATATTCTTCATAACTAACACCATTTTTATAAATACTATACACAATACATTTATTTATAACCTAGGTAAAAGAAACCTAAGAAATGCTGACCTCCGATTCTATAAAAGGGTAAAAAAGGAAAATATCAAAATAACATAAGTATAAGGGAATGATAACATGATAACATCATTATAAGACTATAACCACCATATCCTAGATCATAAAATTGAGTCATGGAATAAATCATAGTAGTTTATAATACATTAGCAATATTGGTATCAAATTACAGAACCCATGGGAGCATAACATTGTCATAAGACGTAGATTTATGGAATAGATATAAGAATATAAAACGTTATGTCAATGATGCTAAAAGATATTTTTATAAAATTTTGGGATTTGGATTTATACCATTCATAATGATATATTAAACAAATATTTCATTTACATTTTCAGCATAATTAAAAAGTACATTGCTCAGAAAATGTCAAGAATATTACTTTAAAAACCATTTTTTAAAATAGTCAAACATGTGTAAAATATTTCTTTGAAAAACCATTTTATAATAATATAAAATTTCCTTAAAACATTTTAAGAATACATAGACATGGAAAAAAGAACTTTCTATTTAAGAGAGAAAAATAGTTAATTTTTTTAAAAAACATTATTTTTGAATCATGAGTACATAAAAGTGGTAAAATGAAAGGTAATTTTATTTTAAATAAATATAAATAGGATAATAAAAATTACAAGTTTCTTCGGTAATATATCATAATATTTAATAATTTTAAAATAAATCATAAATAATATTGATTAATAATGATATTATAACATAAAACCTTTTCCCACTTTGGTATCTTTTGAATCATTATCCCCATGAAAGAAGAAAAATTAAATGTATATGTTTATCCAATAGTTTCATGATAATAATAATAAATGGAATTCATGGAAAGTGTATATGAAACAGAAAATAAACAAGTGGTGTATAAGGCATGTGTCCCACATAAATAAAAGTGATATAAAAATCCCTTACCACTTTGGTTACCTATAAATCGTAACATCCATTAAATGAAAAAAATAAAATGAAAGTTTATAAATCATGAAAATAATGAGATTTATGATATAAAATTTAAATGGGATAGTGTATACACCACAAAAATGAAACTAGTGGTTAATATGGTATATATCTCCCAGAAATAAAACAGATACTAGAATCCCTTACCAAATTGAAAGATTTTGAATCATAAGAGACATTAAATAATAATATAAAATGAAACTTTAAACAACATTAAAAGAATTATATTAATGATATATCTTTTCAATGGGTAATTATACACACCACCCAAAAGAAACAAGTGGTGAATATAGAATATGTCACCCGGAAATAAAAGACAGACCTGAAATACCTTACCTTAAGTCTCGAATTCTTTTTTAAACGTACATAAATCATGTATAAAAAATTCAAGTTTATTATAAATATATTACATAACCACAATTATATGTAACAAACCATATATGATTCCCCTATAACATTTTATTATAATTTTTATTAACAATTCCATGTTAAAATCACATTTCGGGTTATAATTGATTTTCTTTTCATGTATGTTTTTGTTTAGAATTATTATTCATTTTACTTTGATCAAGTTTCAATTATTTAATTTTTTTTAACCATGAATGAAATATAATATATATTCATTACATATGTATATATTTTAATCCGTTAAATTTATCGATAAAAAACTAAATACCCCATTCATAGAGATGTTAGGTCATACGAATGCATGAAAAATGTTTCCATTTTTTTAATGAATGGTTTTAAATAAAGGTAAATAATATATCAAATTTATAGAGAAATTATTATTTCATATATATCACATATATTTATTAAATTAATCATTATTACGATCAATGTAAAGCATAATTGAAAAATGATTCACATTACTTTGCGAGGCGGTATTCCACCATATACACAAGCAATGTTATTATATTCCAACAAAAGGGGATGTAAGAAGGTATTTGTGATATCATAATTCTATATGAATAATTATTTTATAAATATACTATAAATATGATAAATATATCATTATAAACATCCATGAGAGGTGGTGATGGAAAAAAAATTACATCGGTTTGTAAGGAGGTAGTACTCTGTACACACGGTCATCAGTTTTGTTTCCCACTTCATATAATAGGATATATTTGTAGTTCATGAAACTAAAATAATAAAATATTAGTATATTTTAGATAAATATGTTATTATTTCATAATTTCTGAATAGTATTTTATGTAGGTATAAGAGTAAATAAAATGGAAATGCATTGTTAAGGACAAGACATCTTCTTCAGAGAATGCCTTTAAATTTACATCTAAAGCCTTATTTGAAGGTTTTAAAAATATAAATAAGGCCTATAGTATATTGGTATATAATTAATGAAGATAATTTTATTATTATTTTAAGATAGAAGTTTTTTTTGATGTGTGGATAGAAGTGGAGAAGTGGTTCCCTTTAATAAGTGGGGGAGAGGTCACACTTGGAATGTTTGAAAAGAAATAATTGTAAATACATTTTAAACTCATATAAATGATCCAAAAAGAAAAAGTATAAATTATTAGATGTTATGAGCTTTAAATATGTTCATAAAATGGGACTTGGAAAAGTTTTAGGTTATTTTATCCCATTCCTTTTAGTTTATCCCTCAGAAAACATGATTTTTGGAAAAATATACTAATAATTTATAATTAAATTAATTAATATTATATAATATACTAATAATTTATAATTAAATTAATTTTTTATGTTTTTAATATTTTTTTTGAAAAAAATATTAAGTTAAAACTATTATATAATATTAATTAATTTAATTATAAATTATTAGTATATTTTTCCAAATTATATTCACATAGGTGAAAAAATTAAATTTAAAATTAAACCAAAAGACACAAAAAAATAGTTTTCCAAACAAAAAGTTTTCATATGTATAGAATGTTTTAATTTAAAATATAAATACTAATTTTGTTAAAATAACATAAATTGGTTTAAAAATTAAATAATTTTACTAATTTTACATCTAAAACTTTTTTAATCAAGATTTTACTTTGTGAATTATTTAAACTAAAAGATAGTTTTCAATAAAAACAATTATTTCTCACTGTTCAATGAAAAATTAATTTGAATAGAAAATTCTTAAAAATTATGCCTAAGATAATTTTGTCTTGTCGATTAAAAAAATAATGTTAAATTTTTCAAATAAATTTGTGAAAAGTTTGAAGTGTTAATTTTATTATTTTTTCAGAAAAATCAATTAAAATCATTTTTTTAAGAAAAAATTATTTTTGAAGTATATAAAGGAAATTGTAAAAATTAAGTACTTATTTATAAATAAATATTTTTTATTTGAATTATTTATAAATAATTTCTAAAATGTGTTTATTATTATTTATATCACTAAATTTAATGTTTTGGTTATAATGGACAAGTTTAACTAAAAAAATTAATAGTATATTATAGTTTGTTAAAACAAAGTGTTATTTTTATAGTACCACACAAAGAAATTTAATATATTCTAAAAAATATTTATTAAAATATCAAAATGTTACATCCCATGTGTTTTTATAAAACTTAAACTGATGGAATAGAATTTCTAGGCAAAATATTATCTCCATATTCAATAATTCTTACTGGTTTCTCATATGAGAAGAAATACAACTCCAATTATAATAATTCCATGTTTTATACATGGGAGGGGTCATAATGATAACTATTTGTTTGAGAGACTTAGAAATTTTTGTGATCTATCAACTAATGTGGATGTTTAACCAGCATAAAACAATCTAATTCTTCTAATGTTCGAAAAGGGAACCACATACCTCATGGAACGGTTTAGCTTCCACCCAACCGTTAGTGTCCTAATCAAGGTGATACCGTTACAAATACCCAATCACCAACTAAGAAATCCAGAGGATGACACCATAAATCGACATATGATTTTGAAAAATTCTTGTTTATCAATAGTCACTTCTATATAGTCTGAATCTTCTGTATTTTCTATTAAAAAAGGATTCTTACCATGATAGAAGATTCGCTAACTTTTTCCATTAGATTAGGAAGTAACAAGATCTACCATACAATTATTATAATGGATACATCTGTATATAAGATTTTTAACTTTTATTATAATAAAAATCATGCAATTATAAATGGATATTCCTTGATCATGTATTGTTTAAGATATAATTTCAAATCACATCCTCCAAAATCTATATTTCCTATACCAGATATCCATCTATTTTAGGATGGTATGTTGTACTCAATTTTACATAGATTTTTATCACCTCTTAGAGGAACTTATAGAATTGAAAAGTAAATCAAGTGTCCCTATAAAAATTAATTACAAAATCATGCCATGTCATCTTATAATATTTGGTATGAAAAAATTTTCTAGTTCTTTTACCTTCATGATATTCTTGATTAGTCTAAAATTACCATATTTATTTAAGTAATCAATAAAAACATAGATATAATTTTTTTTAAGAAGTGTATAAGGAAATCCAATTATGAAATCCATGGAGACATAATCCAAATTCAGAGTTTGGATATATCAGGATGATGTAATCTTGATTACATCTAGTTATCATATTTTAATTATTGATCAGTTAATTATCAAGATACAAAATCATATATGACTCACCACACACCCAACAAAATATTCTGATGCTTTATAACAGAATACATGTTTATCTAACTCGGATGAACAAGTTGTTGAGATAAATGAAATTCTTTCATTATCTAATTTATTTTAGTTGGGGGAACCACAAACCGGTTCCTAAAACAAAAAATTCCCTCTAGGAAGGATACCAATCATTGGAGGTCTCCCACCATATATAGTTCCAATAATATGACAGTAATCAACATCTTATAGTTACTCCTAAGAAACGAGTTCAAGGAGAGAAGTAGTCAATTACACATTATAAAGGAATATAACTTCTTTATCCTATTTTAAATTTAAATATAATTCTACTAATAGGATTGTAACATCCCATTATTCATTCGATTCATTAAAATAGTTGGGTAGATTTTTTTTCAATACCGTGAGGGAAAATATTTAGTTTACCTAACATATAGGTGAGGTAAACATAAAATGTCTAAGGGTATTCTACCTGTTACATCTTGATGAGGTTTAAATCCTTATGAGATAATTTATAACTTAAAATTTTATGATCCATTTAAAACATAAACTTCTCATCGAATAGGTAATGCAAAAAAAAATACATGAATAACAACCATGAGTTTATGGTTAATGGTGGTATAATTTCTCCTTTGTAGAATTTATTGGGAACCATAATCCCCCACATTATTACCCTACTCGATAACACAACCTAAGAACATACTTTATGTAAAAAGAAATGACCACATCGCCCCAAAAATACCCTATTAAAATCCTGATTTGGGATGTTTTCCACCATCTCTTCATCTCTTCAAAGGATTATTGTCATTTTGAGTTCTATAAAAAAGCACTCCTTTCTAAGTGAGTGCGGTTAATGAAGTTGCAAGCATAGAAAAGTTTTGGATGAATCACCAAAGTTTTCCTACAAATTTTAGGATTAATTTTATTCCAATGACATTCATGGGGTCCTCCCAAGACATAAATACATTCCTCTTTTCATGATCGACTAAAATTCCCTCTTCAGATACCAAATTCCCCATAACATCATTTATAGTATATATAAGATATCTTTAAATAATTTATCAGAAATATGGCTATCTTTTAAATTCTCGAAAAAAGTATCAAATGAAACTCATCCACACCATCTATCTTAATATATACGACAAAATATTGTCTGGAAATACCATGAAATTTTTTTCAAGGTTCCAATGGAATATTGAATTCAGAAAATACATATTTATTGTATTAGAATTATTTCAGACAAAAGGCATCACAAAATATTCATAATGTAGACATATAAATTAGAGAGTAGTATTGAGAATATTATATTTTCACATGGTGAGTCAGTGTTAATTTTATTGATGATCAATTTTAGAGAACCAACTCACCTATTATGATAATCAAATTATTGTTCCTTATTGGGCTAGGGATATAGATTCTTAATAGTTTTTTTTTCATATTTCCTAAATAAATACAGAACTAGATATTTCTTTATGATTTTTAGAAAATGGAACTTGGTAAACCCATATATACACAATAGGGTAGATGAATCCCTTTACTACTAATTCATCTAGTTGGATTTTCAATCCCATAAATTCAGGTTGTTCCATGGGACCTGAAGGTATGGATGTGAGATGCATCCCTAGGATCAAATCAATAGAAAACTAAATTTATTTTTCTAGAGGAAATCCTGAGAATTCATTGTGGAATTACTTTAAAAATTCACTGAATATTGGAAGAGAATCCATTAATAAGACTCTATTAGATGAGATGATACCTCACTTATAATCCTACCCACAATAATAAGATAAGGTCTTTCACAATCAGATTGTAAGACCCATTCTCATTAGAATATATGAAAACTCACATCAGTGGTAGTAAAAGGAACCCTTATTTGATAAAAGTCGATATGAGCATTAAAATACACTATCTAATCCAGGTAAAAGATTTTTTCAAAAAGACTCATTTATACGAAAAGAAAATCTCAAGATATGTCCACATCAGATACAAAGATGGCGCCATTGGTACACAGAAGGACACAATGATTCGTTCTAATAAGAGTCTATATCTTTATGAAATAAAAAAAAATCTCTGAGGGAAATTAAAAAAATATAGATCTTGAGAATAAAAAAATGAAAAAGAATCACTAATATCAAATAAAATAACATCCATGGGTGATGAATTAAAAATGGCACCTATCACTGTCACTAATGCGGTATTGGATTCCATAAAATATTATTTTATAGAATTAAACTATCACTAGTGTAGTAATTCAAGTGTATCTATGTAAAAATATTAGAGTAAAAATTAATTTTAAATCCTTTATTTCAATATTATCATGTATCATATCTTGGTACACAAATTACCACTACTTATGTCTGGTACCCTTAGGGATAAATGATGTGAACATATCCTAAACTATTTTTAAAGACTCAAGGAAATTGAAGATTATTCATATATTATCCAACTAGTATACTCCTTCTTTAGGATTAGTGATACCTTTTAATGTCTATATCATATAACAGATAAATTCATAGGCTAAGTCATTATCATTAGTGGGACCTGGATCTTCCACCTAAGGTTGATCTCTTCTAGTTTCTACTTTCTTCTCCATGGATCAATCCATTTCACTACTAACTTGATGAGATTTTTATTGATAGGAGGATTCAATCATTAAATATTATCTTCATCTCCCTTCATAGTGTTTAGTATGGGTCTTTGAGGGGGAATGTCACTACATGAAATCAAATAAAAGGAATGAAAACTTAGAAAAAGTAATTAAAAATAAGTTTTTAACTCCATAAAATTCATTAAATAACCACATAAATCATGAAAAATGAATAAAAATTTTTATGTCAGTTCATAATACATAGTTTGTGCACATGAAATGCATCCCCTGAACCTAACCCTTAATGGATAACATAGAATAAACTCATAATAAAAAACCTAAAGGTTGATACTACCCTGCAAAATCAAGGTATTTCCAAAAAACTACTAGAAATACACTCCTCTATACACACCTCTTGAGTTTCAACTGCACTATATAAAGTCTATAATGATTCCCCAAATATAAAAAATCAAAACTAGGCTCTTATATTATTTTATCATGAACAAACATGGGATTACCCTGATTTGGGAACCTGATATGATCTGCAACAATACTCGAAGGGTGTTTTTAATGCACATGGTCTAAAAGCTAGTGCATTTACATTAAGAACTCTATTTGGAAATGTTTTTTTCCAAAAATATATCCAACGAGTCCAAACCCAATACCATTCATGACCTTACCATATATTGGTGAGTTATGAGTTCATGTTTTTAAATGATAACTAACATTTCAAATAAATAGATTGATGTAAAAGATAATAATTTAAAATAATAACCACAAAATTTAAACTCTAATGAAAATATATATGTATAATAAAGAATTAAAAAATGAAAAGTATTGAGAGGGAAAACCAAATATGTGATACAATATCTATATAAAAATTCTCCATGATTAAGAAAATAATGGAAAAAGGAATATGCTACCTATATCTAGGTGACATGGGGGATCATCCAAAAATATCACCTCTATAAACCCAATTATAGAAGTCCCAAACATCCACCCCCAGAAAGTGGTGCCTATCCCCTTCCTATATCAGTATATACAGGGTCTATGAATACCAATTCTGTGTATATTGGGTGTGATCATAAAATCCCAATAAAATAATAATAATTTTTCAATAAATTTCTTTTGTTAGAAAAATCCCAGAATGATTGTTTAAAAATAGATATATAAAAATAACCCTGTTATCATATTTTAGGAAAATAAGTAACATGTTCCATTTTTTCTCGAACATAAGTAGGTAAAAGAAAACTATAAAATAATAAATTTCCAAAAAATGTATCATGGAATTAAATCTAATATCACTAGGAAAAAATCCTCCTAATACCCTCACCATATCCATAATAAACTACTTTATACTGACCATTATCTAGAGTATGACAATAGTTAACAATGTTCTTCACTGGTCAAAGAAACACACAAAACTACTAGAAGGAATATCTATAAATGAAATATCCTAAGTTCCCCACCCAAGTACACATTGTCTCTGTTGAAGTTCTACCAATTTAAACAACCAATATAAAATGTAATATCATCAAATATTTAATGGAATCACTAAGATCTTATATAAAAAATTACTTTTAATCCATTTTAGGAATCTGAATATAAAAATATTATAATATATCACTTTAAATATAAAACGATCTTCAAATAATACATTTTATACTCTTAAAAAACTTTAAAATTGTATTTTCAAAATTCAATAATATAAGATTTTGTAAAGACCCGGAAATTTCAAGGACTTTTTTATCTTAATTTCTTTGTAATTTTGCGAGTCTGTGGATTCTGAAGACACCAGATTCCGAGGCCCGGTGTGCCCAGAATCAATTTTCGATGTTTTTCTCAGGTACGTTCAGTGAATGAGTGAGCGGGTTTTATATCTTTTGAACCGGTGATCGAAATCGAAATCTGAGGGCACCGTTGAAACCACAAAGCCAGTTTTTTCTTAAGAAGAACCTGTTGGAGTTGCGTTTACTCTGGTGGTGTTGTTAAATAATTGTGTTAACTAAAGAGTGAAATAAAATTTGCGTCACAAATTTTTTATTTCAAATCAAAATAGTTATAACCTATGCATGGGAGTTGAGTGGGATCCACCACATCCTAACAACTTGGTAGGATATTTTTGAGGTGGGTCCATACGATCCCCACCCCTTCAAATTCCCTAAAGCTCCCATAAATGTGTGACACACCCACCTTCGCTCTTTATGACATGTCAACCCCTCAAGTTTATAGGGAACCTTACCCCCTCTCTTCAATTAAATGCCAAAGTGTTTAATTAATGCGGATCATTCCTCCCCCTTTAATGTTCCACCACAACAGATTAATTTTTTGGGGACCTATGTAATAAATCCCCCATTTATGACTAGCGTGCCAATGACCAACCCACCACTCCTATTTAAAGGAGGCTAGGGGGAGGAGTTCTGGATGACTTATTCAAGCGGCAGAACACTAGAAGCGAAGCACAACGCCCATCACTTGGAGAGTTATCCTCTTCCTCCAACGAATTATGAGGAACGCCAACGCCACCCTCAGCTTCATCCTTCCTGACGTTGACGGAACGATGCCCGTCCTGTGAGACCCCGTCTACCGCGACGCTGTCTACCAAGACGCCGACGAACGCCTTCTTCGAGGTAGGGGTTTAAGTTCAAATTTAATGGATTAAATTTGTGCTCGCTTGAAGATGTTGATTTATTTCGGCAACCTGTTATCAAATTAATGGGAGGAGGTCATACCGCACGAAAATGGTCCTTCCTCTCCCCCTTTGTTGATGTTCTTCGTTGCAGTTTGCGACGAAGGCGGCGCGGTGCAACGACACCGCGTGGGGACGAGGATTTTCACCCCGGTAAAGGAGCACGACGCCATCGCCCTATGCTGTTGAGGCTGAAGGGGGCCGCGGCTGGAGCAGGGCTACGAGAGAGGGGAGCGGCGCCGTTGCGCCACGCCGGTCGGACTAGGCCGCAGCTTAAAGCCGCGACGGTGCAAGGAGGGGCGACCAGAACCGCCGGCCACCGGCACTTCAGAGGGGCGGGACCGCAGGGTCCCGTGAAGGCAGCACAGGCCAGCCAGCCGGGCCAGCTGTTTCGGAAGAACCGGGGGTCGTAACCCCCGACTGGCCAAGAGGCATGGCCCCCTCATGGTGGCCGTCTCTTCAATCAAGGGGGGGCGGCGCCCCCCTTCGCATCCCGCTCGGCCAAACGGCTGAGCCGCTGGCCCCGCGGGCCGCGCCCGCATCAGACCGGACCGGCCGCACTGGGCCGGGCCACCCGCACCGGGCCAGGCTATTCCCTAATGGGCCAGATCCGGACCTGGGTTGGGTTGACCTGGTTCGGGCCGACCCAGGGGGTCTTGGGCCGGGTCGGTCCGGGCCCAAAACCCCCTAATTTCGGGCAGTTCTGTTCAAGGGCCCATAACTTGGGTTACAGACCTCCGATCGACGCACTGTTAGTTGAGTAGCGATCCTTGGATCGAGACGGTCGTTTTGGTATATTGTACTCAAGGTTTCGGATAAATTTGGGTATGGCCAGGTCGGTTCGAACACAAAACCAACTGGGCCCTCGGAGCGGAAACACTTATATCTTGAGCTCCAGATGTCCGATTGACGTGCCGTCGAATTTGTTGGATTCCTCTTAGTGAGAAGGTTTTTTTGGCTTACTCTGCTCAAGGTTTGGACGCAGTTGGAGTACGTTGGGGTTGGTTTTGACCTAAAAACCAACTGGGCCCCTGGGGCGAAAAAGCCAATAACTCTCAGACCGGGCGTCCGATTGACGCACCGTCTGTCACGTTGAGTTCCTATTGTCGAGATTGAACTTTGGGATACATCAAATTTGAACTACGTGTCAGTTGATTTATCGAAACCCTTGGCTCGTGGAGCGGAACCTACCGGAATCGACATGCTGTGTGCGGGAACCCTAGAGCTGGGTGCGAGTGCAACGACTTCCGTACTGGAATCCTTCGCGGGTTCGACGGTGAAGACAACCGTACTGGAATCCTCCATGGGTTCGAAGGTGAAGACAACCGTACTGGAATCCTCCATGGGTTCAACAGTGAAGACTTTCGTATTGGAATCCTCTGTAGGTTCGATGACGATGACAACTATACAAGAATCCTCTGTGGGTTCAGCTGTGACGACTACTGTACTTGTATCCTACGTGGGTCTCATAGTATTGAGCTCTGTTGTAGTATCATATATGGGTAAGATAGAGTAGCTGGACTACTATCCTATGTGGATCCGACAGCTTAGCCGGTCTAGTATCCTACATGGGTCCCAGCTAGATGATTCAGTAACTACTTATGATAATCTCTTTTACTTTACAAATTATGTATACCTGTGTGAGCTGAGTCTTGATTTTAAATCTTTATAATTGATGTGATTGAATTACTTACCTGTTTGGACTAGGTTGTAAATTCTTGTGTGGAATGGGTTGTGCATTCCTGTGTGGACTGGGTTATTCCTTCATGTGTGGACTGGGTTGTTCTTTCTATGTGGACTGAGTTGTATTTCCTTGTGTGGACTGGGTTGTACTTTCCTGTGTGGACTAGGTTGTACCTTCCTGTGTGGACTGAGTTGTACTTTCTTATGTGGACTGGGTTGTACCTTCCTGTGTGTACGGGGTTGTTCTTTCTATGTGGACTGGATTTTACTTTCCTATGTGGACTGGGTTGTACTTTCCTGTGTCGAATGGGTTGTATCTTCTTTTGTAGGCTGGGTTGTTCTTTCTGTGTGGACTGGGTTGTACTTTCCTGTGTGGACTAGGTTGTTCTTTCTATGTGGATTGGGTCGTAATTTCCTATGTGGAATAATTTTTACTTTCCAGAGTGCACTGGACTGTACTTGAGCTTGTGAGTTGGAGTTGAACTGGATTTGATGACTTAGGTATATGTATGGGCATATACCTAAGTAGTGTTGGATGTTACTTCGTGATTGTATCTTTTCTTTGTGGTTTATACTTTGTGGATTCAGGGAGACCTTTGGGGGTCTCGAGGTCCATACTGAGTATCGTATACTCACCCCTGCACTGGTTTTGCCCGCACTATGTTGTGTTGGTTGCAGATGACGGACACCACTGATCGTGGTTGAGTATTCTATAGCTAGATGGTACCCAGAGGTGGATGTGAGGACGAGACAATACCCAGAGGTGGACTTCACGACGAGACGGTACTCGGAGGTGGAATTCACGACGAGACGGTACCCGGAGGTGGACTTGATGACGAGAGGTACTCGGAGGTGGAATTCACGATGAGACGGTACCAGGAGGTGAGAGACGGATGTGGAGAGCTGAGGTGTCCATCTGTGCCTACCCTTCAGGTAGGGACTCCAGAGGACGGTCCATGAGCATCTTGACACCTTCCTACTGTTTTGTCTTTTTCTTGTACTTTACTGTTTGGCTTGTATTTCCGCCCCCCTATGTGTACTTCCAGCTTGCTTTACTTAGTGTTTGCTTCCGCTTGTACTCTGGTTGTGTGTGTGTTTACGTTTCATAAAGGAAATGCCTTCCCAGTTATAGGGATTTACACCTTTGGTGCTAGTCGCCAGCCCCTGGCCTATAGAAGGCGGGCTTGGGGTAGTTATGACACATGCCCCGGGGGACGGGTCATGAAAAATTGGTATCAGAGGAGTTCGGTTCTACCGCAGAACTCAGGACTCTGATATTTCTTCTATGTGAAGCAATAATGTTAAGGGTATTGAGTGTGGCTATCAGTCCGGGGAGCCCAGTGTTGGTGCGGCGGCTGACGTATCCGTACACCCGGACCCTGACTTCTGATTTCCGACTCAGTGCACGAAAACATTGATTGTATGTGTGTTTCAAAAAATTTCTTTGTGATTACTATGTGTCAGCCCACTAGGTATACTGTTTTGACCGCGGCACACCTGTTTCTTTTCAGGATGGCCCCACGACGGCAACCAGCTGGGGTTCTGAGCTTTGTGCGAGACGACATCCCACCGAGCAACGAGGCCTCGATGCAGGGCCCTATTACAGTGGGGGCACTGGCGATACCTCTACCCATTGAGCCACCAATGCCACCAGTCCCAGCCGCTGAGGGTGCAGATCACCTTAGTGCACTGCATGAGTTTCAGCATCAGAGACCACCCAAGTTCCATAGGGAGACGGACCCTCAGACAACCGAGGATTGGATGGAGGCTGTAGTTCGAGTTTTCAAGTTAGTGGGGACACCAGCTGACCTCATAGTGATCCTTGCAGTGAGTCTCCTACACGCGGAAGCAAGAAGATGGTGGAGCCTGATGCTTCAGGTGCACGACAAGGCATCTTTACTTTGGACGGACTTTGAGAGCCTCTTTCGCTCAGAGTTCATTCCAGCCACCCTCCGTGTGGTGCACATTTAGGAGTTTCTACAGCTGCGGCAGGGCAGTATGACTGTGGCCCAGTACTCGACGAGGTTTACTGATCTCTCGCACTACTCCATGGACATGGTACGAGACCCATTCTTCTGGGCCTATAACTTCGAGCATGGACAGTGGCATGAGATCAGGGCTTTGATGATCTCCCTCAACATTCCGATGCAGGCGGGGTGGTGGAGAGATCCCTTCTAGTGGAAAGTTTTCTCACTGAGCAGTCACCAGGGGCGAGACCCTCCGCAGGACGACCCAAAACGGAGTCTTCTGCAGCTAATAGTAGACAGATGACGCAGAGGACCAAGAGGGATAGACCATCAGATGACCAATTTTAGGAAATAGGTTCGGTTGTGAGAGGCACTCGAAACAAAGCCCGCTATACGAGGATCAGGAAGTGCTATGCATGCGGCGGGTAGGGTCACATGGCTTGAGACTGCCCAACTCATCCTGCAGATGAGAAGTAGACAGTAGAGGGACCTCCGGAGCAGAGGTTCGACCATGGCGGTCCGCAGGGATTAGGCAGACGAGGCAGAGAAGCTGGCCGAGCAAAGGGTGGTGGGCGACGCTTTGAGGACCTACCACCACCACCACCACCACCACCAGGAAGACCATCCCAACCGCAGGGAACGAGTGGATAGGGGAGAGATCAGTTTCAGGTAGCTGAGGCTGACGACCATGGAGCTTCGGGAGTTGATGGGCAGAAGCGAGACTAGATCCAGTAATGGATACTTTTGTTTATGTTGTTTCTGGCCTTGTGTATGTTTTGTATCTTTGTACCTTGAGCTGCAGTAATAAAATACACTTGTTCTTGTGACATTTTCTTCCCTGTCCTTTTTTTGTAGTTGATACTAAGAGGTTCCGGTTTAGAACTGTTGACTTGACCCTCACTTTCGAGATTCCTACTAGAGGAGACCTAGTGACCACACACTGCTGCCGATAGTGTGACTCGACCCTTGGAGGCAAGAGTAATGGTTGGATCTCTTGGTAGTAGCGTCGAGGCCTTACGACAACATCCATGACATAGATTAGTATAATTCATGTCAGGATTGACTATATTAGGATAAGAATGTGGTTCATCTAGGGGATTAGACCAGATTTATTTTATTGGAAAAGAAGAAATCTTTGCAGCTCTTGTAGAACCAGAGAAGGTTCAGGTCATCCAGGAGTGGATGAGGACAGATCAGTGCCGACAGAAGGCGGAGACCACTAGAGTTTGAGGAGGGTGACCACGTTTTCTTACGGGTTTCAACTCGATGTGGATTATGGAGATTTGACCGAGGCAGAAAGTTATCTATGCGCTTCATCGGACCCTTCTAGGTCCTCAATAGGATAGGCGAGGAGGTTTACCTCTTGGCCCTTCCACCTCAGTTGCACCAGGTGCACGGAGACTTCAACATATCTCAGTTGAGGAGATACGTGCTTGATCTGATGCATATCATCGACAATGGGGAGCTAAATGTTGATAACGGGGCGACTTTTGCGGAGGTCCCGGTGGAGATCAATGATTGACAGGAGCGGGTCCTATGTGGATGGTCGATTCTTCTAGTGTGCATCAGGTGGCAGCATGGGGACCAACAGGAGAGCACTTGGGAGGGGGAGGCTCAGATGTATGCTTAGTACCTGCTTTTGTTTCCCTAGTTTGCGTTATAGCTTGACAGGGACGTAAATACCTGAGGTGGGAGTAATGTAATTACTCATAAATTTCAAGGATTTTTTTTCTTAATTTCTTTGGAATTTTGCGAGCTTGTGGATTCTAACAGAACCTGATTCCGAGGCCCGGTGTGCCCGGAATCAATTTTAGAAGTTTAGCTCGGGTACATTCATTGAACGAGTGAGTGGGTTTTTCTATCTTTTGAACCGGTGCTCCGAATCAAAATCTGAGGGCACCGTTGAAACCGCAATGCCGGTTTTTTCTTAAGAATACCCTTTCTGGAGTTGCGTTTGCTCGGGTGGTGTTGTTAAAAAATTGGGTTAACTAAAGAGGGAAATAAAATTTGCGCCACAAATTTTTTATTTCAAATCTAAATAGTTATAACCTATGCATGGGAGTTGAGTGGTATCCACCACATCCTAACCACTTGGTAGGATATTTTTGAGGTGGGGTCACCAAGCCCCACCCCTTCAAATTCCCTAAACCCCCCATAAATTTGTAACACACCCACCTTCCCTCTTTATGACATGTCAACCCATCAAGTTTATGAGGAACCTTCCCCCTTCTCTTTAATTAAATGCCAACGTGTTTAATTAATGCGGATCCATCTTCCCCTTTTAATGTTCCACTGCAACGGATTAATTGGGTGGGGCCCTATGTCATAAATCCCCCATTTATGACTTGCGTGCCTGCGACCAACCCACCACTCCTATTTAAAGGAGGCTATGGGGAGGAGTTTGGGACGACTTCTTCAAGCGGTGGAACGCTAGCAGCGAAGCACGACACCCATCACTTGGAGAGTTATCCTCTTCCTCCAACAAAGAATGAAGAATGCCGACGCCACCCTCGGCTTCATCCTTCCCGACGTTGACGGAACGACGCCCGTCTACCGCGACACCCATCTACCGCGACACCATGTACCACGACACCATCTACCGCGACTTTGTCTACCGCGACGTCGACGAACACCTTCTTCGTGGTAGGGTTTTAAGTTCAAATTTAATGGATTAAATTTGTGATCGCTTGACGATGTTGATTTATTTCATCCACCTGTTATCAAATTAGTGGGAGGAGGTCAGACCGCATGAACACGACCGTTCCTCCTCCCCCTTTGTTGATGTTCTTCGTTGCGGTTTGGGATGAAGGTGGCGCGGTGCAACAACACCGCGCGAGGATGAGGATTTTCACCATGGAAAAGGAGCGCGACGCCGTCGCGCCACACCGTTGAGGCCGAAGGGGACCGCGGTCGGAGCGGGGTCGCGGTGCCATTGCACCATGCCTGTCGAACAAGGACGTAACATAAAGCCGCGGTGGTGCAAGGAGGAATGGCCGGAACCACCGGTCGCCGGCACTTCGGAGGGGCGGGACCGCGAGGTCCCACGATGGCAGCACCGACCGACCAACCAGGCCGACCGTTTCGGAAGAACCGAGGATCGTAACCCCCGACTGTATAATAGGCGGGCCCCCCTCATGGTGTCCGCTTTTTCAATCAAGGGGGGGGAAGCGCCCCCCTCCGCATCCTGCTCGGCCAAACGGCCGAGCCGCTGGCCACGCGGGTCGCGCCCGCGTCATGCCGGACCGGAGGCACCGGGCTGGGCCGCCCGTGCCGGTGAGGCCAGGCCACGATAGCCAGGTCGGGAGGCACCCTAATGGGCTAGTCCCAGACCCAGGTCGAGTCGACCCGGTTCAAGCCTACCCAGGGGGTCTTGGGTAGGTTCAGTCCGGTCCCAAAACCCTCTATGTTCAGACAGTTCCGTTCAAAGGCCCATAACATGGGTTATGAACCTCCGATCGATGCACTGTCAATTGCGTAGCAATCCTTGGATCGAGATGGTCGTTTCGTTATATTATACTCAATGTTTTGAAGAACTTTGGTTATGGTGGGGTTGGTTCGAACAGGAAACCAACCGGACCCTCGGAGTAGAAACACTTATATCTTGAGCTCCGGACGTCTGATTGACGTGCCAACCGGACCCCTATAACAAAAAAATCCAATAACTGTCAGACCGTGCGTTCGATTGGCGCGCCGTCTGTCACGTTGAGTTCCTATTGTCGAGACAGAACTTTGGGATACCTCAACTATGAACTACATGTCAGTTGATGTATCGACCCACTTGGCTCATGGAGTGGACCCTCCCGGAATCGAGCATGCTGTGTGCGGGAACCCTAGAGCTGGCTGCGACTTTAATGAATTCCGTACTGGAATCCTCCGTCGGTTCGACACTGAAGAAATCTGTACTGGAATCCTCTGTGGGTTCGATGGTGAAGACAACCGCACTGGAATCCTCTGTGGGTTCGACAGTGAATACTTTTGTACTGGAATCCTCCGTAGGTTCGACGACGACGACAACTGTACGGAAATACTTCGTGGGTTCGGCGGTGATGACTACTGTACTTGTATCCTACATGGGTCCGACGGTATTGACCTCTGTTGTAGTATCCTACATGGTTCCGACAGTGTAGATGGACTAGTATCCTATGTGGGTCCGACAGCTTAGTTGGTCTAGTATCCTACGTGTGTCCTAGCTAGATGAATCAGTAACTACTTATGATCATCTATTTTTCTTTACAAATGATTCATACCTGTGTGAGCTGAGTCTTGATTTTCAATCCTTATCATTGATGTGATTGACTTAATTCCCTGTGTGGACTGGGTTGTACTTTCCTATGTGGACTGGGTTGTAATTTCTTGTGTGGAATGGGTTTTACCTTCCTATGTGGACTGGGTTGTTCTTTCTGTGTGGACTGGGTTTTACTTCCCTGTGTGGACTGTGTTGTACTTTTCTGTGTGGACTGGGTTGTACTTTTCGCTGTGGACTGGGTTTTAGTTTCCTGAGTGGACTGGGTTGTACCTTCCTGTGTGGACTGGGTTGTTCTTACTATATGGACTTGGTTGTACTTTCCAGTGTGGTCTGGGTTGTACTTTCCTGTGTAGACTGGGTTGTACCTTCTTGTGTGGACTAGGTTGTTCTTTCTGTGTGGATTGGGTTTTACCTTCTTGTGTGGTCTGGGTTGTTCTTTCTATGTGGATTGGGTCGTACTTTCCTATATGGAATAAGTTTTACTTTTTTGAGTGGACTGGACTGTACTTGAGCTCGTGAGTTGGAGTTGAACTGGATTTTATGACTTAGGTATATGTATGAGAATATAGATAAGTAGTGTTGGATGTTACTTCATGATTGTATCTTTTGTTTGTGGTTTATCCTTTGTGGATTCAGGGAGACCTTCAGGGGTCTTGGGGTCCCTACTGAGTATCGTATACTCACCCCTGCACGGGCTTCACCCGCACTACGTTGTGTTGGTTATAGACGGTGGACATCACTAATCGTGGTTGAGACTTGTAGAGCTAGATGGTACCTGGAGGTGGACGTGACAACGAGATGGTACCCAGAGGTGGACTTCATGATGAGATGGTACCCGGAGGTGGACGTCACGACGATACGGTACCCGGAGGTAGACTTGACGACGAGAGGGTACCCGGAGGTGGAATTCACGACGAGACGGTACCCAGAGGTGGAAGATGGACGTGGAGAGATGAGGTGGCCATCTGTACCTACTCTTGAGGTAGGTACTCTGGAGGACGATCTAGGATCAGCTTGACACCTTCCTTCTATTTTGTCTTTTTCTTGTACATTACTGTTGGGCTTATATTTCCGGCCCCCCTGTGTACTTTCAGCTTGCTTTACTTAGTGTTTTATTCTACTTGTACTCTGGTTGTGTGTGTGTGTTTATGTTTCATAAAGGCAATTCCTTCCCAGTTATAGGAATTTACACCTTTGGTGCTAGTCGCCAGCCCCTGACCTATGGAAGGCAGGCTTGGGGTAGTTACGACACGGGCTCCAGGGGACCAGTCATGACAGATTCAATTAACATAGGGTGTACATAGAACCACCAACCACTAATCATTGAAACAATTGATAACTTGCTTGAATCCACTAATAAATGGTTGGGAAACCCATAAAATAAAAGGAGGGTCCCAAAACAAAAACAATCCATCCATTAAAATAAAATAGTTAAATCCTTAGGCTTCATTGGCCCTAGGGATAGAAGAAAACCAATGTGAAGGTGAGATTAGGGAAAATGAAAAGAATATTAACCACATACATATATATTTACATGTGATTTTTTGTTAAATACCGAATTTTTTAGTAATGGTGGAATGGGAATGGGTATATCATGTGAGGGAGTCTTGCTGTGTTCGAACTATGGGAAAAAGGGGTGTTAATGATAATAAATCTAGTAGGAGAAGTTTAGAATGTTAATATTTTAGTTTAATAAAATGTATGTAGACATCCATTTTCGGATGGATCCCATGTTTTAGTGACATGAACTCCCTTCCAAAATTGGGCACTATAACAATTGGGCCACATCCTGAAATAACCCTGGCATCATGGCATGATGGATCTTCCACCATGTAGGGGTGCATCTATCACTTATTTCACTAGGAAATAACATGAGACTCTTGATGTGACTCATATGTATTCTAGAACTAAATACTTGGAATGGCTAGGTCATGGTGAAAATCTTCTATTACACCACTACAAGTCTGTAGTCTAGAACTCCAGACCCCTCACGTCACCCGATCACCACCAAAATCCAAAAAATCTTGAAAATTAAAATAGTGAATGGAATAGAGTAATCAAAATATATTCTAGATGTAACACCCCGAGCTTCCACGATACGCCTCTCTTTCAATAATGCAATAGCTTGCATTGTATGCAAGTTTGAGTTCTAACACACCTTGACTAATCAAAGTAGCCGTTATGAATAGTAATACCCACTTTTTAAAATTATAGAAATTTTATATTTAACAATGGACTTCATTTTTGTATTCGTAATATCGAAATTATCCTAAGTTGAATTTTTTGTAGTTTTCTGAGAACTTTCAATTTTTTATGAATAGTGAAAAATACTTAAAACAACTTTTTTAATCAAAATAATTTATAGTGATAAATTATACTATTAAGTGGTTTTAAAGTATAATTATAATATATTTTTACTATTTTATTAAATGGTGGTCATTAGAATTAATTTCACTTTGAAATTGGACATAAACAATTGTCAATCTTTTGATATATATTGTTTCTTAAAAACACGCTATTTGTTGTGACAACGAGAATTAATTATAAAATTAATTAATGAAACTTATATGTCTAGAATTTTTTAAAATAGACATAATTTTTTGATTCGGAATATCAATTATATCTTAGGGTGAAATTTTGGCATTGTTCTGAAAAACTTTAATTTTTGATGAATAGTGAAACCACTAAGTGGCAGTTAAAAAACTGATTTTTCGTTTAAATGAAACATTACCACTTCTGTGATTTGATTCTCAAAAATCTGACATACATGGTTTTCATTAAGAAGTAAAATGTGGTTCAATGGGATGAAAATATTTTTTTGGTGAATAGTAACTTTTAAGTTTAATTAATCACGATTAAATATAATTAGTGAAATTTAAGATAAAAATGGTATTATAAAAATATTAAATGACCTTTACACTTGTAATACCCCTATTGTATGTGTCATGGCCGACCAAGAAAATCCATGGGTCAACTTGGGGACTCCATGGAGCCACTTTGGTTGGAAAATGACATAAATAACTTTTTATTTAATGTTAAAATAAAAATGTCACAAACAAGAGTTGTTTTACTAAAACAATTGTTAAATGGGGTTATAAAAGTCATATTTTTTACTATAAATATTCATTAGAAAGATAAAACTATTTCCTACATCATGATAGTTTTTTTATAATTTTTAGACATTAAATAAATTAAATTATTTATGACACCATGATGATGCAGCGATTACCTCATTAATTAACGATTTAAATAAAATGAAAATATAATGTAAAATCCAAGGATTACACTTGTCAAAAACCTATTGTGTGAGTAGAGTTAGAACCCTTATCACCTTATCCTCGAATTATATAGGTGTGGGACCTTTAAAATCCGAAACTCATTATATAATAAAGTAACATTTCATTACTTTCCAAGAGTGCTCCTCCTCTCCACTTATAAAAGGCCCCCACCACTACCACCGTAATCACACTTTCAAAGTCTTTTGGCTTGGCCAAACTCTGCCCAAATACTCTCACAACTTCCCTACCTTACTCCTAGAAGCCTCACCTTGGGCAGAAGTCTTCCCAAGGAAGCCTTTGGTTCAAATCAAAAGAGTTACCCGATTTTAAGGTAATGTCTTCTCTTATGTCGTTTTGTTTTATTTTGCTTCTCCAACCCCTTAAACTCTTTTTATTCCTTTATTTTGTAACAACACCAGTATCATCAATATACTAGGATGTTGTTATAATGAGTATTAGAGCTACACTTACACACACCTACATTTAATGGTTATAGAACATACGGTTTCTGTGGATGACAAATTTCTGCCTCACGAAACGATGATTGTTCAACACTCATAAAACACCTTCAAAGGTGGCCGTTAAGATGTCACGCTATTTATAAATTATATATAATATTTTTATGATTTACTTAAGGTTCTGTATTTTTCGTTTATGGAATACCTTTATTGATTCCATTATGGGTAAACACGATATTTTCATTTTAGGAAGTGTGGACTACCGCCCCCTCAAAGTGATTTGATTCGTTAATACCATATGTGGGATGTATAAAGGATGGAGTAAATGATATTATATATGATATTATACTGGAATTATAATATACCTTTATATCATTATGATTTCATTAAATATGAAATAGAAATGAAAGTAGCGTTCATGCGTACGTACAGCTTACTGTCTCCATGAACGGTGCATTTCATTTCTTATCTCTAAACATTATGGAATATTATAAATGCATGTATATAATGGATATATATGAGATATATGATATCTATATCATGGATATAATTCTTGATATAATGGATATATCACCACATGAACAACTTGTAATTATAAGAATTTTATTTTTGACTCAAGTACCTAAGATCGAAAAAATGACCGTTATTAACTTAAATAATTACATAATGATAATAACATGGTAATAAGTGATATAAAAGGGATAATGAACTTGAAAAATGTTCTTAAGAAACTATAAATTAACTCTAGTTTATTATTCAGGAGGTTAAAGAACGGTCGAGTCAAGACAGGACGCAAGGTAAGGGAATTTCTTAACCCAATTTCCATTCTTTCGGTTAATCTCCTACTTTCAAATTATGTCATGAAATAATTATGTCCTATCTTGTATTTGTAATTTATTTATGTGTACTTATAGTGAATACACATAATAGATCTACTTTATTTAAAAAAAATGATCTTTGTAAGGGTCTTCATCTCAATCTCCTTTCATTGAGACATATTTTGTTTTACACACAACTTTCTTTTATACAGTGTATAAACCCCTTTGACTCTTAAGTTTATTCAAAAGGAATATTTTTTATATGAAGAGTTTTACTAAAAAAAGGGAATGTTTTTCTTGCCATACATATGCGGAGACAACGACTTCTCCGCCGCCATGACCATTATTTGAGTTTCAGCTTCCTCAACAAGCCACAACATTTTTTAATGAAAAATAAATACAAAGTTTTAACTTTCTTTTATTTTGGTATTGAAAATTCTTTTGAAAGTGTTTTTATTATATCAATGTGTTGTATTGATATCTTGTGATTGAAATGTGTAAATGTTATATTTCCTTTATGCATGTTTTATGTGATACGATTATGTTATGGTTTATGATATGTTTAAACCTATTCATATGAGGAATGCATTGGAGTTAATAAGTGATGGGTGGAGCCCGCTACAGCTCCTCGATGCATCCGTAGGTCTCATGAGACAAACTAGTGTCTTGGCATGAGGCCTTGACAAAATCTTATTTGTGGTCTTGGGACGAGGCCTTGGCTACGTGGTTATGATAGTATGGCATTATGCATTCCATCATTATGAAAGTGGTTATTGATATTACATGTGACTATTCGACTAGTAGAATATCCATGTGAGTAAGTAAATGGCATTATTTAATTTTATTTTTGCCATATTATGCTGAAGTTAATGTTTAAAAAGGCTTTTGTTTTAGTTATACATTGCCTTAAATGTTAATGTTTATTTATGAAAGATTCCGCAATATTGTTATCCTTATTGATCATCTGAGCTCACCCCTTTCAATGTTTTAATATTTTCCAGGATGTGAAGAAGTATTTTATGAATGACCTTCAGGGATAGTCCGGAGAGGATAGAAGTGTGGACTATGGAGAATTTGTTATTGTAGTTTTTAACTTTATGATGTAATGTAACATTTATGATTGTATCTAGTGTTTCCAAGGCTACTAAACTAATCATTCTTTCGAGAGTTTATCTTTTGTGATCATGACAATGTTACGCAATAATGCACCGACTCTGGGTAACTGGGGTCGGGGCGTTATAGTTGGTATCAGAGGCAGTTTAGTACTAACCTTGGAAGCTAGATTTATATAAACTCTAATTAGAGAACATAGCCCAATGATAGACTTTGAGGATTAGTATAGAGGAACTTCCTAGAATTTTGGTATTATAGAGATTTTATGAGTTTTCCGAGCAATACATCCCTATCTGGATACGAGCAGGTAGAGGTGGCTCTAGCACAGATGTACCTAGGGGTAAAACCCGAAAACACCGCTTTGATCTAGACTCGAACGGGAACTGGTGCACGGCAACGGGCCTTGCTGCACTCTTGGTTACGACACTCCCGAGGGATATGCATAGGATAATTCTCTTTTTCTTTACAAACCACTATGAAGGGTTATGAGTATATACTTCCTCAAAGAAAACTTTTTTTTATGATTATGGATTATATCCATAAATAGTTCAATTAGTGTTAAGTGTTTTACAAGTATTGAATTATGTATTTGATTCATAAACTAATCTAGTTTATGCCATTGTTTAGAAATGGCTCCTAGTGGAAGGAATGGAAACCATATCAATGCATGCACTCCGTGTAGGGATTTCCCTCCTGCTCAAGATAATTCTTGTGGAGCTGGAGATACAACTGGTGCTGATCAACTTATTATGATACTGGGACAACTCACTCAGGTTATGAATAATAACCTTACTCATATGGAGCACCCTGATCCGCAACGTAGAGGATCAATGTTAGACCACTTCATGAGGCAACAACCACCAACATTTAATGGGGGTAAAAATCCATTAGTAGCTGAGAAATGGATAAACTCCTTAGAGAAAATATTCCACGCCTTGGGGAGTAGCAAAAGGGAGAAGGTTGTCATGGAAGTCTAACGCCTCACTGGAGATGCCGATCAGTGGTGGTCGCAGATTCAAAACATTAAGGAAGATGATGAAGTATCGAATATGGAATGGAGGGAGTTCAAAGAGCTTTTCCTAGAAAAATATTTTCCTGGTGACCATCGAGCAGATATGGAAAGGCAATTTCTGAGTCTAAGACAAAAGGAGGATGAGAATATCCCAAAGTATGAGGCTAACTTTACAAGGTTAGCGAGACATGCTGCAGATTATATACGTAACCCAAGAAGTAAGATCGATCGTTTCATTGATGGGTTAAAACTGTTTCTCCATCGAGCATTAGTATCACAATCTTTCTCAATGTACGAAGATTTAGTCGCGTGTTTATCAAGACAGAAAAGGAATTCTCTAAGTCTTATGACAATAAAGTAAATCAAGAGAAGAAAAGAACGGTGGAAAGAGAGACAGAGAAAGGGAAAAAGGGAAATAAGGATTTTCCATTATGCAATAATTGTGGGAAGAATCACCCCGGTACTTGCTTGAAGGGAATGTGAGTATGCTACATGTGTGGTGAAAAGGGACACTAGGCTCGTGATTGAAAGGGAAAGAAAGAGGCTATCAATGTTGAATGCTATAATTGTAGGGAAATGGGGCATTATGCAAATGCATGTCCTAAGAGTCAAGGAATCTTACCTCAGAAAAGGCCAAGGGATCAAGTCCAAGCTTATGGTGTTGCTACAGATGAAGTTGAATAATTAATATATTTGTGTTTTTGGAATCAAGGATTATATTCTGGTTATAAAAATAATGTGATATATATAAGGATTGTACTGCAGTACTTGTTGTTGTCATTAGGGATTTAATATGATGAAGGAAATACTATTTCTAGTATGTGATAATAAGAGAAACTTTACTTTGTTTAGGGAATCTAATGTTACAATTGATTTTGGAATTTAAGGACCCTTTAGAGAAAGTCTGGACAGAGGTTTTTTGGAAAACTATATAGGTTGGAATGGATTAAGTTGAACCTTGGATAGTATTATTTAATGTTAAAAAATTTCTGAAGATTATTTTTGGAATACTATAGTTTTAGGAAAAGGACAACCTGCAGGGTGGGGAATAACCTGTCACGTCGGACAAAGCTGTAGGAATCAAACCCACAACCATAGTGTGACAGGCCTTTATTACCTACCACTTGCCTACAGGAAGTCCCTGGTTATTACAAAATAGTTTTCCTAATTTAAATGGTCTGTGTTAATATTTTGAACTTTGTAAGATTAGGATAAATATAATATTTTTGAAATATATTACCTTTTGGAGTGAAAGATGGGTTCGTTGTAAAAATTTATTAAAGAATGAAAGCCTACATGACAAGTAAGTATATTTCCTTGTGTTCTTAGTAAATCTCTTAAATAAATTCCTCAAATTTATGAAAGGTAACTTAAAACAAAAATGTTGCCGGTTAACTTTTCCAACTAGGGATTCAATGACCGTTTAACCAATCACAAGTTTGTGATTTTCTTATGGTTAACTTTCTCCTAATAATGTTTTCTACAACTCTCCATCAGACCTTGATGGTTTGTTTCTCCTCCATATCCATATTTTCATAGATTCCTCGTATGGGCTATCTCGGGTGACCTTCGTACTTATCTTTCTATCTTTTAAAGTTATATTTTTATTAACCCTATTTCCGATGTGGGTTTTCCACAAAGGTATTTTCTATTTTCAACCTTTTATTTTCAAAGAAAAACTTCAAATTGCGAGGATGCAATTTATTGAAGGAGGTGAGAATGTTACACCCCGATCTTCCACGATACGCCTCTCTTTCAATAATGCAATAGCTTGCATTGTACGCAAGTTCGAGTTCTAAGACACCGCGACTAATCAAAGTAGCCGTTATGAATAGTAATACCCAATTTTTAAAATTATATAAATTTTATATTTAAAAATGGACTTCATTTTTGTATTCGTAATATCGAAATTATCCTAAGTTTAATTTTTTGTAGTTTTCTGAGAACTTTCAATTTTTTATGAATAGTGAAAAATACTTAAAACAACTTTTTTAATAAAAATGATTTATAGTGATAAATTATACTATTAAGTGGTTTTAAAGTATAATTATAATATATTTTTACTATTTTATCCAATGGTGGTCATTATAATTAATTTCACTTTGAAATTGGACATAAACAATTGTCAATCTTTTGATATATATTGTTTCTTAAAAACACGCTATTTGTTGTGACAGCTGGAATTAATTATAAAATTAATTAATGAAACTTATATTTCTGGAATTTTGTAAAATAGACATCATTTTTGGATTCGTAATATCAATTATAGCTTAGGGTGAAATTTTGGAATTGTTCTGATAAACTTCAATTTTTGATGAATAGTGAAACCACTAAGTGGTAGTTAAAAAACTGATTTATCGTCTAAATGAAACATTACCACTTCTGTGATTTGATTTTCAAAAATATGACATATATGGTTTTCATTAAGAAGTAAAATGTGGTCCAATGGGATGAAAATATTTTTTTTGGTGAATAGTAACTTTTAAGTTTAATTAATCACGATTAAAGGTAATTAGTGAAATTTAAGGTAAAAATGGTATTATAAAAATATGAAATGACCTTTACACTTGTCCTACCCCTATTGGATGTGTCATTACCGACCAAGAAAATCCATGGTTCAACTTGGGGACACCATGGAGCCACTTTGGTAGGAAAATGACATAAATAACTTTTTATTTAATGTTAAAATAAAAATGTCACAAACAAGAGTTGTTTTACTAAAACAATTTTTAAATGGGGTTATACAAGTCATATTTTTGACTATAAATATTAATTAGAAAGATAAAATGATTTCCTAGATCATGATAGTTTTTTTATAATTTTTATACATTAAATAAATTAAATTATTTATGACACCATGATGATGCAACAATTACCTCATTAATTAACGATTTAAATAAAATGAAAAGATAATGTAAACTCCAAGGCTTAAACTTGTCAAAAACCTATTGGGTGAGTATATTTATAACCCTTATCACCTTAGAGTCGAATTATATAACTGTGGGACCTTTAAAATCCGAAACTCATTATATAATAAAGTAACATTTCATTACTTTCCAAGAGTGCCCCTCCTCTCCACTTATAAAAGGCCCCCACCACTACCACCTAACTCACACTTTAAAAGCCTTTTGGCTCAGCCAACCTCTGCCCAAATACTCTCCCAACTTCCCTACCTTACTCCTAGAAGCCTCACCTTGGGCAGAAGTCTTCCCAAGGAAGCCTTCGGTTCAAATCAAAAGAGTTACCCAATTTCAAGGTAATGTCTTCTCTTATGTTGTTTTGTTTTATTTTGCTTTTCCAACCCCTTAAATTCTTTTTATTCCTTTCTTTTGTAACAAAAACCGTATCCTAAATATACTATGATGTTGTTATAATGAGTATTCGAGCTACAATTACACACACCTACATCTAATGGTTAAAGAACATACGATTTCTGTGGATGACGAATTTCTGCCTCACGAAACGATGATTGTTCAACACTCATAAAACACCTTCAAAGGTGTCCATTAAGATGCCACTATATTTATAAATGATATATAATATGTTTATGTTTTAATTAAGGTTCTGTATTTTTCATTTATGACATAACTTTATTGTTTCCATTATGGGTAAACGCGATATTTTCATTTTAGGAAGTGCGGACTACCGCCCCCTCAAAGTGATTTGAATCGTTAATACCATATGCGGGATGTATAAAGGATGGAGTAAATTATATTTTATATGATATTATACTGGAATTATAATATAACTTTATATCATTATGATTTCATTAAATACGAAATAGAAATGAAAGTAGCGTTCATGCGTACGTACGACTTACCGTCTCCATGAACAGTGCATTTCATTTCTTACCTCTAAACGTTATGGAATCTTATAAATGCTTGTATATACTAGATATATATGAGATATATGATATATATATCATTAATATAATTCTGGATATAATGGATATATCACCACATGAACAACTTGTAATTATAAGAATTTTATTTTTGACTCAAGTACCTAAGATCGAAAAAATGACCGTTATTAACTTAAATAATTACATAATGTTAATAACATGGTAATAAGTGATATAAAAGGGATAATGAACTTGAAAAATGTTCTTAAGAAATTATAAATTAACTCTAGTTTATTATTCAGGAGGTTAAAGAACGGTCGAGTCAAGATAGGACGCAAAGTAAGGGAATTTCTTAGCCCAATTTCCATTCTTTGGGTTAATCTCCTAATTTCAAATTATGTCATGAAATAATTATGTCCTATCTTGTATTTGTACTTTATTTATCTGTACTTATAGTGAATACACATAATATATCTGCTTTATTTAAAAAAAATGATCTTTGTAAGGGTCTTCGTCTCAATCTCCTTTCATTGAGACATATTTTGTTTTATACACAACTTTCTTTTATACGGTGTATAAACCCCTTTGACTTTTACGTTTATTCAAAAGGAATCTTTTTTATATGGAGCATTTTACTAAAATACAAAAAGGGAATGTTTTTCTTGCTGTACATATGCGGCGACAATGACTTCTCCACCGCCGTGACCATTATTTGATTTTCGACTTCCTCAACAAGCCACAACTTTTTTTTAATGAAAAATAAATACAAAGTTTTAACTTTCTTTTATTTTGGTATTGAAAATGGTTTTGAAAGTCTTTTTATTATATCAATGTGTTGTATTGATATCTTGTGATTGAAATGTGTAAATGTTATTTTTCCTTTATGCATGTTTTATGTGATACGATTATGCTATGGTTTATGATATGTTTAAACCTATTCATATGAGGAATGCATTGGACTTAATAAGTGACGGGTGGAGCCCGCTACAGCTCCTCGATGCATCGGTAGGTCTCATGAGACTAACTAGTGTCTTGGAACGAGGCCTTGACAAAATCTTATTTGTGGTCTTGGCATGAGGCCTTGGCTACGTGGTTATGATAGTCTGAAATTATGCATTCCATCATTATGAAAGTGGTTATAGATATTGCATGTGATTATTCGACTAGTAGAATATCCCTGTGAGTAAGTAAATGGCATTATTTAATTTTATTTTTTCCATATTATGCTGAATTTAAAGTTTAAAAACGCTTTTGTTTTAGTTATACATTGCCTTAAATGTTAATGTTTATTTACGAAAGCTTCCGCAATATTGTTATCCTTATTGAGCATTTGAGCTCACCCCTTTCAATGTTTTAATATTTTACAGGATGTGAAGAAGTATTTTATGAATGACCTGCAGGGATAGTCAGAAGAGGATAGAAGTGTGGACTATGGAGACTTTGTTATTGTAGTTTTTCACTTTATGATGTAATGTAACATTTATGATTGTATCTAGTGTTTCAAAGGCTACTAAACTAATCGGTATTTCAAGACTTGATCTTTTGTGATCATGCCAATGTTACGCAATAATGCACCGACTCTGGTTAACTGGGGTCGGGGCGTTATACTAGAGACCCAATGGGTTTGACATCCCTGATCTAGTTTTTCTCTACAATGTCTAAATAGGTTCCATATAGACCTCCAATGAAGTTCCCCTATTCTAGAGACATTTGACTAGTAGAGAGGGTGTTTATATAGCATTTGGGGAAACTATTCCCCCAGGTACATATAAAAATCAAGCACAATGGAAGAAATATCATGAAAGAATCAACCCATTATAACAGTAGTATAAGATAAACTATACAAAGAAATGATAGTAATATATAAATGTCCATCATATATTATATCAAAATTAACTATTGTACAAGTTATTCAAGTTATCCAATATTAATAATATCCCTTTTGGGCAGATCGTACAGAATTGGGTCTCAAAGAAACTAAAAGTAATGGAGAGATATACCAACCAATCTTGAGTCCTGACCAAGATGTTTCAAGAGACTCCAAACAAGCTCCACCAACAAAACCCTTTGTAGGAGTATGACCCTTTCCCTTATATGTGTCATGAAATATACTATCTTCTTAGGTAACAGGTCAACCAAGTTGGTTGTGAGTAAAATTTAGTGATCCATCGCCAAAAAATTCCCTAAAAAATATTATAAATATAAGTTTATTTTCAATAGGAATTTTTAAAAACATAAATTATTGAATAAATTTTTCACCCCAGGTAATGTTTCCTACAAAAAACATGTGTCTACACCTTCTTCAATTAGTGTTTGAATGCAGTGATATACTTATGGTCTAAAAAATCCTCAAGGATGGGTGATATATCACTCCTCATATAATAATAATGGTAAATAAAACATCATAAAAAATTTGATAAGTGAACAATGTATCACCGTCGCAACCCATATTGGTGAATGATCCATCAAAAATTAGATAACATCAGTGAATGAGACAACTCTAGGTGAATGAGACATTTCAAATCCGCGATGGACATACACCACCACTATCCATGCTTAGGTGGAAGATAAGGCACTATTTTAGTACTCAGGTTTATGAAACCCCATTAACATATCTCAAATAGGTGGAAAACATATGACCAATATCACTCTAAAAGAGTTCAATATACCATTATCCCATGTGCCCATATATAAGATACACCATCAAGACAACATTCATAGGAATAAGACACTCTACTAATACTATCATCTAGGTGGATTATGTTCAAATGGTATCACATAAAAAGTGGTTGATACACCATTTAACTCATATCCGAGTTATACTATATACCACAGAAACAAGTCCCAAAGTGAATGAAATACCATCAGAACTAATTTTATATATGGAATATTCTCTACTAATATGAAACCTCAAGTAGAGTATATACCACTGACACAACATCCCAAAGTGGATGCATTTACACTATTGTATTATCATTATAGTGAATGATGTATCACGAAGTCACTTTTAGAGGACGAGATAACACCATATACAAAAGTAGGTTAATTTACCACCACTAAGAAAACATAAGTGGAAGAAAAACCACCACATTTCTAAAAACCATTATAAAAAAGTATTTATTATTTAAAATAAAAACGAATCATTTATAATGATCGACACATCATGGGTTATTATTTTAATCCATAAACCCATTTTAAAGTCCCTTACCTATGATGAATCATCTATAGTTTAGTACATTTTCAAGATAATCCTCAACATGGAATATAATATGGAACCCCACTATGGTCTTAGGGTCAATTTCAACTAATAGAAACATATTCTTGGCATCCTTTCCATGTTTACATGAATAATGTTCATTTTTGACCATCATTGTAAACATGTTGTCCCCGTAGACTACAAAAATTCTTACCAGATTCTACTCATACAATGAGAATTTATTAATATAGAAATCATTTAAATTTAAGACTTAATATCAAATTTGTTTTTTCCCACAAGCCAAATGATACATGACACACATATAAAAACGTGAAAGAATACAATGTAACATCTAACTAAGAGTAGTAGGGCCCACTCATCAATGATAATCAACTGATTCATCCTAAAATGGATGAAATACTAGAACCTGACCCCCCCAATTATTATATAACCATCGAT
This sequence comes from Viscum album, assembly GCA_963277665.1. Classification (NCBI taxonomy): domain Eukaryota; kingdom Viridiplantae; phylum Streptophyta; class Magnoliopsida; order Santalales; family Viscaceae; genus Viscum; species Viscum album. The sequence goes on from OY728142.1 coordinate 447,759,092, forward strand.
ATACAGTGAAAAAATGAGGAAAAATTGGAATATAATATGACAGGTATACTTATCCATGTAACTCCTATACAATATAAAGAGTCCTAAATCAATGGAAAGTATAAGTGATTTAGCATTTGAAGAAGAGGAACATGGGAAGGAGAAAGAGTGGTGTTGCTGTTGTATATAGAAAATTTGAAACCAATTATATTTTTAATAAAACTATGAACAATTATTCAATTGATTTTAAATTTTAGAAAAACTTTCCAATAAACCATTGGGTACCCATAATCCTTTCACAAAGTTCGTGGTGTCCTCTAAGAACTCTCTCACATGTCACAAGTTTCCCAATAGCCCAAATGAAGCTTCTATGTCACTTACCACCTATAATGGATACTTGGTTCCAATCCATTAGGTACTCAGTTTCATCTGTCCTAGTAGAGATGTCCCAAAACCCATCCCATTCTCTAAAAAATATCCCCTAATACCCTTAAAACATATCCAATCGTTAGAATTCATCAAAATTAAATTTTTTTGGTGAAATTTATATTGAAGTCACACCTCTTATAGATGTGGGGTGTTACGTGTGTGATAGATATTGAAATATCATTCCACTATACTAAAAATAAACTCTGATAAAACTAAAGAAATAAGGACGCCAAGTATATATTGATATTTTTTTTAGTATAAGAAATGTAAGTTCTTAATAATTCCACTAATTTGAAAAATTATTATCATATCCATCATCAATTATATGAGTGTTAAAATATTTTGGCAGTTTAGCTATACCATTACTAGATGTATCCAAAAGTCATCTATTTTTTATACTTTCCAATATACCTTCACTCTCATGAGAATAATGTATACATTATGTGGGTTCTCAATTAATAAGACCACATGTGATATATTGTTGTTCATTATAAAAGTGTAAAATAAAATACAATATATAAGAAAATTTAAAGTAACCATCAAAAACCTTTTCACAAAAAGTTATTAGACTGGGTTTTTACACTTTGGATCCAATATTATTGAAATTCAAAAAAAGTAGGTAATGGGAAAAAATATTTGTTAAAATTTTATTTTATGTTAGTAATAATTAGAATATGATAATCCTAAATCATTTATTTTATAAAAAATAATAATTATATTTTTTAAATAATGTAAAACTAATGGTGGAGTAGAAATGTATATATATGAAAACAACTAGGTAGATTTTCAAATTCCTAAAAACAATATCCATATAGTTTAAGATAAGACCATATGTTATCAAAGGGAATAATAAGTCAACCATACACTATTAATGACTAAAAAAATAATGTTGTGGGATTTTTTAAAGATGAGTTTAATATATGATATGTTGAATTCCATGTTTTTTACATCTATTTTAATTTTCAAGTCCTTCATATTTCGATTTATTTATATATACATATTTACATATGTTTTTTATTCATATATTTGTATTATTATTTCTAAATAAATTTATAAAATATATGTTTTTGTTTTTGTGTGATATATATACTTATATTTATTTAAATATATTATATATTAATATTCATTTTCATATACTATAATAAAATATTAATATATATTAATTTTTTAATACACACATATATGTATATATAAACCTTATATAAATTTGTATTTGTAAATATATAAATATAAATATAAATATATACTTATATAAATTTATAATTTAAAAAATTGTTAGATATTGTTTTAAATACATTTCTAAAATATTTCTATATATATTATATATCTACTTTTAAATTGTATACATTAATACACATATATTTACATACTCACATGAAATTGTATATTTAAATATAATTTATTTATATCATATTTATAAATATTTACTCTAAAATACGTTTATATACTCTAATTAATGAAAATGAAAATAATTAATTTATAAAAATACATTTATATTTGATATATATATAATACACACACACCAATATTAAAACACACAAGTATACATTTATATTTGTCATATACACATACAAATATTTACATAATATGTATTTATTTACATATATTAGAATATAAAAATATATATATTTTCTTATTAACACCCACATGTTTATGTATAAACATTACTTGTATAGGTACACATATACATATTAATGAATTATGATAATGTACAAAAAATGGATTTTTTTATTTTAAATATAATTAATAATAAATATTTATTTTATATTTTTAAAAATATTTTTTTCGTAAATATATTTAAAAATGTATTTATAAAAATTATTTATTATAATTTAGTATAATAAATTATGTTTATATTTAATTATAAATAAAAAAAAAATTTGAAAAATGTTAAAATTTCCAAACTACAATATCAAAATGAATGTAAGACTTAGAAAAAATTCAGTGCCCACCCAAAAAAGACAATAAGAAACCCTTAAACGAGGTTGAAATTATTTAAAATGTTAACAAATAAGGATGCACCGACTAAAAACCTTGTTTTGAAGGCCTTTTTCACCTTTTTGGACACTAAAAAAAAATCGAGGTGTAGATCTCTTTAAAGGATTCAACTTGATATGCGGTATTTCATAAACACACATGCAGATCAAAAGTTATGGCTGTTTGAAGTTGGAGTCATGTATTCAACATATCTACCCCCAATTATTAATTCATTTAAATTTTATGGAATCCAATTGTTTTTGAATAATTATTAATTGGTAATAATTATCATTTTATTAATTAATAATATTTTCTCATTATTTTATAATTCATTTTCAACAAATATATTATATATTTAGTGTGTATGGGTATTTAACCTTTTCTAAAACCTATTTATAAAATATATTATATTTATATCAATATACATATATAAATATATAAATAGATTATTTTTACTGAATTATAATTTTTTTATGAAATATAACCTTTGTCCAAGCTAGAAAAAATCACTGATAAATTCCCCTCTTTGCTAGTACTTTTTTCCTAGCACTAATAAAGGGGGGCCTTTATCAGAAATGATAGAAGAACCCCTTTATTGGTTCCATTTTATTAGTGTTAATAAATGGGGTCTTTATCAGTTCTTTTTTTAGCACTGATAAAGGGGGTCTTTATAAGTGTTTTTTCTAGCATTAATAAAGGGAGAACTTATCATCACTTTTTTTGGTACTGACACATCCTAGAATTATTAAAAGTACATTTTGTAGTCGTGTTAGTATTTTTAATTTTTTATAATTTTTTTTCTTATGATATGTCTTAATGAATGTTTATATGTATTAGTAAATTTTCCCTGAATTAAAATAATAAAATAGAGACATTCACTTTTATTAAAAGTAATTTATTTTTTAAATTATATAATCAAGCGTAATATCTTATAAAAATATGAGATCATAAGAAAAACTACATAATGTAGTACATCCTAATTTAATTTTTATTCTAATACAAGATTAGGTATTTGTATCATGTGAATTAACATGTATTTTTAGAAGAATCATTCTACTATTAGAAGAAATAGTTAATAATTTAGCATAATATTTAAATTATTATTTTAGTATGAATTTTTCTAGAAACTTCTATGACATATTATCCACGAAATTTGTCTAAAATTTTATAACAATTATCTAAAAAGTTTTTAATATTATATAACTCTATGTATTTATTTCCTTTAATGAAGGTAATGGATTTTAGGGAGAAGTTAGAGATGAAGTGTAGGGATATTAGGGGGAAATGTGGGAAGGCAGGAAGAAGGGAACGTTTTGTATCAAGGGTACTAGAATTCCAGTGGCTAACCAATAAAATTTTAGAGGAATAATTATGTTCCCTAGAAGTTTTGTGGTAACACACCTGAGTTCCACTGGGTTCATTTTTATTTTTTAAGTGATGAAAATTTAAAAAATTTCTTAATTAACTCATAAAATAACTTAAAATTTGGACCCATATGATATTTTTCATCCACTAGTTGTCCCATTATCACATCTTGAGATCTTATCCCCCTCTTCCTCCATTATATTGAATCCTTGATACTGGTGTCTTGAATTCTATTATAAGGTTTCATGGAAGATTTTTATTGGGGAATCAATTGTATGCTCATAATTATCTTAAGGTGAAATTATATAGTTATTGAAATATCACAAATCCTTAAACCCCTCTTTAGTTTATAATTATAAATTTAAAAAATCATTGTTACATTCTTCCTGTGTTGTTTAAAAGTTATTTTTCTTGGTGTTCTTTAGGTAAGGAAATTTATAGTTTCCCTTGATTTATATTTTTCTTTGTGGTCAAAAATTTAATTCTCCTTCCTAGTAAACTAATTTTGTCTAATCACATTAGTGGTGGTGTCCCTCTCTAGCTATGGATACAAAATTTTGATTAATATATTCTTAGGTACAATAACCCGCCTCTCATCCATACTTTTATTGTTCCTGGGTTAGCTGCAGGATTAGGAATAGTAATTAGAATTTAAAAGAAGTGTTTTCTATTTTTAAGGAGTTATTTTAAACTTTTTCATGGGTGGAGTACTATTTTGAATATCTGTATTCTTGTATCAAATAGTTTCATGTCTTGATGGTTTTATATGCTTCAATTTATCTTTGGTTGGTTCACTTGGCATTTTAAAATTTGCATAAATGCGGAAATGAATACTTTTTGGAATTACGTTTAGGTTCTACTTATAATCTACATGACTTTTAAAAATTGTTTAGTTGGTCATATGTGATATTCTTGCATAAATTATTGAATATTGGCATATAAATTCATTCTAAGTATTGTTTATAATTTTTCCATGTTTTGATTATTTTTTCAGATTGTAGAATTGGGTGATTTAATATTATATATTTTTTGAGTAGGTACAACTATGTTGATTTTTACGATGATAAAATGGGAACAGATCTTACCCTTCCCCTTTCCTGGTTGAATGGTCTCCAAGATTAACATGCATATTATATATACTATTCCCTTTCCCATGTAGGGTGATTATTGAACAATAACTCTATAATATTCACTTCTCTTGGAATTAAATGTTATATTAATGTAGTTAAGAAAGGATTGGATCCAATTGGAATGAGAAATTTTTATTGATGGTTATTACACATGTTTTTATAATGTAAGAAGTCTATTGATTATTTTTATGTTTATTTCCCTACATGTTATTACTGCTAAAGAACATGAACTTATCACATCTTGGTAGGGATTGGGTGGATACCAATTATTGGGTATAATATTCTCACACCCTATACATGTTCTTATATAATTCATGTAGAAAATTTTATTTGTGATCTATGTAAAGGTAAGGTACTGAATCTTAGCAGTTCATAGAACATGGTATGGGGATTCAGGTTAGAGAATTTTGATGTTTTTCAAAAAAAATACTAAAAAGATGGTTTTAGGATTATTTTTATATTTAAATGGAAATATCATACACACCAGATTCATCATTACACAATTAAGGAGAAATGTTTATTTCTTAGTTTGTGTATATATCAACTATGAACTTAATGAACTGACCTGGACTATCAGTAACCTTACTCACCACAAGACCCGAAGGATATTTCATATCTATAAGGTCAAGAGATAATAATTAAAGGTATAAACATGTAATAATGGGAAATATTTCATCCTCATATAATTATATTAACTTACAATGAAAACTAATGTGAATATAACATGACCTATCTATATGTTGGATATCAATTCATTTCAAATAAGCAGAAACAAATAAAAAAGTAAATCCAAAAATGAAAAAATAAAAATAAAAATACACTAAATTTATACAACTAGGTCATAAAATAAACTTAAATTGAAGAAGTTAAAATGATAATTAAAGGTAAAATAAACCAAACCATAATGGTCAATATAGAATCCCAAAAAATAAAATAGAACCCAAACAACTCGAAAAAAGTCCTTGTTCAAACCACAATCATTCACCATATCCTAATCCATCCAATAATTTAACAAAAAAATATGAATTAAATAGGCTCAAATATTTGTCACCTAAGATATAAAAAATATCTTCACACACACACACACACACACTACTGAATATATCAGGTGTGAGAAAAACATTCCCTATAAGATTCCACTAAATATTCTATAGAATTCCATTCATAATATATTATATAAATTATAGTTAAAACATAATTTATAAGATAGGTTTTTTAAAAAATAACGAATAAAGAAAAATATGGACTTAATATATCGATTTTTTAACAAAATCAAGGTAAAAACTTTGAATAACAAATGAGGATCATCTAGAATAACACCAAAATTTTTAAATGATAGAATAAATAACAATTTTCCTTAAAAATCTATTTGTAACAAATGAATAAGAATTTTTAATTTTTAAGTAAACCCAATTTATCATCCACTTTTCCCAAAACCTTCTCAAATACCTTTTCAAGATATACATCACGCTCCATTTTTAAAAACCACACTTTACAAACCAAATGTGATTTAGTTTTTGAATAATAAAAAAACATAAGTAAAAGAAAATAAAAAACACAATTAAAACTAAGATATCAATGAAAAAAAATTAAATACCCCAAAACTAATCCTTTTTTTCTTGGAAATAAAATAAAATATAGGGGATAAAAATGATGTATATGTATATGGATCCCCATAATCATCCCCAACAAGATCTAAACATCATAGGAAACTCATTGGGATCTTGCATGAAAATTATCGGTGTTTGTTCATCAGATTACTCTATTTAGCTACCCACATGTAAAACATGAACATTCAATTCATAACCCCATATGGGTCACCATGTACAATACAAACCCCTAATAGGGGATAATTTTCCTAGGGAACTACAAATTCGATACACACTAAGCTAGCGTAACCCAAATTCAGGCCTTATGTTTTTCTACATTATATTCCAATGATGTCAATAAATAAAGCTGATAAGAACCATTGAATATAAATATCATCAAATAAGAGTACATTTTAAGCATTATTGATTATCCTCATCTAACCTCTAATACGCTAACATGAAATAATGGAACTTCACATCCCTGTATAATCATTAATAATGAGCATCACCCAGAGGGTCACAATGCATAAAAAATGTATAAAATGAAAGGGTATCAACAATGGGGAAAACAAAATTTAATATCTACTCTATTTAGAATAGTTATAAATAGGAATGTGAAAAGATGCTGGGAATTCCAAGCCATTTTACTATTTTCCAGAACTCAAACATGAAAACATACTTTACAGATCATTTAAAAAAAATCATTTTCCTTTAAAACGACTTAAAGATTTATGGAATAAATATACAGACCAAAACTTTTTATAATAATGAAAATTGAAAAAATCCGCCATTTTTAAAAAATGTTCACTTTAAGAACCATATATTTCCTTTGAATTTTTTTTCTATCACCAAATCATTATGCTTTAGTTCCTATAAAAGAGAGAATTAGAAATTTTCAAAAATAGTTGGTATTCAACAACTCTATGCCATATATTGAAACAATTTGAATACCATTTAAAAACCGTCATTGGGAATTCATATTGATAAAATTGGTAAGGAAAATAATTATAAAAAATCCATGTTTTTCATGATATATAATGTAATGGAATCACATAAATACACATACCTCAATCTAATAATAAAAACTCTACAACACATCACTTTCAATGTTGGGAGCTAAAAAAGTTATACGGGAAACTCCTTAATCCCTAAACACTAAAACTCTATAATTAGAGCATATCCAAGTCCTAAAACAAGCTCACAATGTTTTTATACTTCATGATAGAAAAAAAATTGGGGGAAATGATGAGGGAAAAAGAGGAGAAGAATAAGGTTAGAAATAAACTCGATGAATCATTGAGAATTGATTCAGAAGGAGCTAAGAACCAAAGTAGGAGGTGGATGGGAATAAAGGATTACCTCTATGAGATATCCATAATTTTAGATATGAATGAGAGAGATATTAAAGAATGAGTACCAAACCCCAAAAAAGTGATGGGGAAAATGATAAAATGTTAAAAATTTACACTTGAAAAGGACACCCTCATGGAATAACCTCTTTGGCATGAAGTGTAGCTATATTACCACAAAACCCACCATAACATAGCCTTATTGGATTACAGTATAGTGTTCCCCACCAGAATACTTCCAAAACATTGCCTCTTTATTGTGTTGTAGATCACCTTGATTGGCTAGAGATAATCCCTTGAGAACCCTACCACTACCGGGTAGGATACATTATGGCATGTGCCCCTAAATTACGAAGACACCACAATTCCAATCCAAAGGCCTCCATATCATAGAAAATCCCTTCTATGGGGATAAAGTTCCCACATGATTGAACTCTGCACCATAACCCAATGCTTTATGGTGTAGTCTATTACCACCTTTAAAAAAATGACATCTAAAACTCCCTAAAACACCCAATAAACAAAGGTATCACGTAAAAACATCCAAATAAAAAAAATTAAACAATTTTAAATAACATATTAACATGGGGATGTCAAAATTATCCCCTCCACATTAATTTATACCACATAAAGTTATTTTCAAAGGTATAAACTATAAAATTTCAAAACATCAACACCTGGATAAAAATAGGTGGGAGGTCAGGAAAAACTAGAAAATATCCTATGAAAAGGAATACCACACTTTCCACCATTCCTCTAAATCCATGAGTATAATACTTAATAATTATCAAACCTCTTTAAGGATAAACCAGAAAAAAATCATTCTACATGACGATCTAGGAAAATATAGACCTATTAATGGTATCCCCACCATATATAATTCCTATAAAGGTGTAAAAGAATATAAAAACACTTATATACTGAGAGATTCAATCAAAATACATTTTTTATTCTAATAAGAAATGAGAATTATAACATTACACCAAGAATAGACAACCATAAATATCCATATCAACTTCATTAAATAAGAGAAATTTAAGGTTCACTAGACCCATTGACCAATGCATCACATCCCCAAAGAAAATGAGAAACATAATAATCATGTAATTGTTACATCATAGAATTACCTGGTTCTGACCACATGATGTGAATCTAAAATTAAGTGTAACTTAGGGAGACACTCACAAAACATCTACTCACTTTGATCCTGATAGAAAATCCCAACCTTATAGTACTCATGGTCTAACCAACCACCAACCACTCATTCATTTTACCCATATAACATACCAAAGACATTCCATGATCAATCCATCAAAAAAACCTTATCCCATGGTCCAGATTATAAAAAGAACAACAATGGTTATCCAATGTAAATGAGGCATGATCATACCAATGTAACCACAAATCACACAAGAATAATACACAAGGTAAACTAAAGGATACACCAAACAATGGTTATATTAAAAACTTCATTGACTCTAATATCCTCGATTAAAAATCAAAAAAAAGATCATCACCCATATATAGATTGCATAAAAAATACACCTCACATGATACCCTTATGAAACTACTAATGAAAACTTGAGAAACCACCTACAATAACATCCAAGAGCTTACAACCATTGATTCTTAAAATACACGGGGTTTCAATATTAGTCACAAAATAAATCAAAGGTCTAGGTGGGATCATACTTCAATGACTCTAACAAATTGGATTTTTACCATTTATAGAGACCTTTCTAAGGGTAACTATTGTAAAAAATGAAACATGAATCCAACCTACTCATCTTTCATAAACCAAATCAACTAGTCCCAACATAATAAAGGATAAAATACAAATGCCTTCATTCATCAAATGAATACACATGCCAAAATTTTCCTTTTTCAAAATCACAACTTATTTAAAAAACAACCATTTTCTATAATTAATAAAAAAATTAATTTAAAAAACACACGAACTTTTGAAACAAGCCAACCACATGGAAGAATTCAACTTCATTTAAAAATCCTAACCCCTAGGTGATTACAAAATATTAACCCCTGTTTCAAAAACTAGTAATTCCACTTTAAATTAAGTAACCCACTAGATCATTATAAAGATGCCATTTATTCGAAAATACCTACATAAGAATCTAGAATTTTATTTAAAAACTCAAAATCATTTGAATATTTTTTAAAAACATCTTAATTTTTCTTTTCAAGGAGAAATTCATAAAAATACATTCCAATAGAGTCAATAATATTTTAAATAACCCCCCAAAATTATTTTAAACACGAAAATACTTTTTTTAGTTTCATTTTGAAAGGAACTATTTTCCAAAACACTTCATAAAAAGACAATCAAATTTTATAAAAATACTTAAGGAACTATTAAAATTACTAATTTTTTTTATAAATACCATATTCCATAAAAAATTATTAATAACAACCACATAAGTAAATCACACCCCTAATATGAACAAAATACATTCCAATGACATGAATGAATTAATCCATTAAATTAACCCACATAATTGGGAATCACTAAAAGGAGTTTAAACATCAAATCCAAAAGGGGATGTAGAACCAAAAATGTGTTGGAAACCTATTTTGATAGACTGTGCACCAGTAATTCAACTACCTTTGAAATGGATCGAGAATGAAGTGCCTAACCTCTATGAGATTATTATTTCATATTTTCTAATTATTAACCACCTACTATTCCTATTTTATAATCCCCAAAATTGATGAAATACAATGTCAACATAAATAATGCCAATGAGGACAAAAAATCCATAATATCAGACCACTATTAAACAAAATAATCAAATTAGAAACAAAATACTTACTATACATGACAACTCAAGTGTTGTTATGAAAGGCGTTGAAATTTCAACAACTCATGACCAACCACATAAATCCAAATGATAATCTGAATCTCCATCTTACCCAAACACACCCCAAATATCTTGAGGTAAAATTACAAAACTAGTCCATTTAGAGAACCTAGGACTTATTACCATTTTGTTATAAACCATCTTGCGATACCCTTTGACCAAAAACCCAACTAGACTTCGATAATTCACATAGAGAATTCCTAATATCCATGGGATTAAAATAAGCACCAAAGATATCAATATACACATGTGGGAGTTATTTCACCCTCATACAAGTATATAAACTAACTGCAGAAACAACTAATAATTTAATAGGATCAATCTATATGTTGAATATCAATGCATGTCAAATATTATGGAACAAACAATGAATAAATTTAATCATGGAAAAATAAAATAAAAATCTATCTAATACATACAAATAGATCATCATATAAAATACAATGGAAGAATATATAATCTCAATATATGATAAAATACAACAATTTGATTATAAAAAAATAAAACGAATCTTGGAAAAAACCAAAAAAAAACTCTATATGTCCCATGATCAGTCACCTTATGAAAACACATAAAAAAGTCCTAACAAACATCAATTGTACATGATATAATACTAGGAAAATAAGAGAAAACATAAGAGCTAAACACACACACGCACATCGGTTTATATGTAGAGTGTGACCCATAAATGGACAGTAGGACTCCACTAAAGATTTTATAATATTCCTTTCATATATATTCATTACATATTAGTTTTAATATAACTTATAAAATATGTTTCTCATATTATAATTAGTAAATAAGACAAGTGTGACACTTTAACACTTTCTTTATAAAATTGTATTCAAATATTTATAGAAAAAATGAGGCTCATCTAGCCTAAAACCATAATTTTAAACCCAAATAATTAATCAAAACATTTACTTAAATTATATTTCAAGACATTAAAAGAGGATATTTAAATTTATATAAAACAAACCACTTATTTTCATATTCCCTAAACATTTATCAAATTTATTTACAAAAAAACTATCACATTTATTTTAAAAATCCACACTTTCTAAAACATTTCTTCATCAAATTGAAAGTAAATTAAAACCACAACTAAAGAAAAGGAATAAAAAAAGAAACTAAGATATAAATGAAAAAAAATAAAACATCCCATAATGAATCCGTGGTTACATGAAACCGAATAAAAATCTAGGGGATATAAACAAGGTATATGTATACGGATCCCCTAAATGACCATCGAAAACACCTAACAATCATGGAAAACCCAATAGGATTTAACATTAATGATGCGATACTGGGTTCATAATATCACTCTCTCAAGTGGCCCCCAATTATAATTGATAAAATTCTATTAGGAAACGTTTAGGGGTCACCATGTATAATATAAAAGAAAAAGAGGGTGTTACTTTCTTAGGTCACTAGCTTTCCTACACACACTAAGATAGGATAACAAACATCTATATCATGTAATTATATACTTATGGTTCCCATGAAATCAATAAATTGAGGTTATAAAAACAAATTAATCAAAATATTATCACATAAAGTATCATTTTAAGAATAATAGATACACCTCATCTCACCTCCAACACAATCGTATGAGAAAACAAAGTTTCACATCCATGTGTAAACATCAATAATAAAAATCCCCTCATGGGGTTACATTCCACAACGAAAATAATTCAAATTAATGGGATTAACACCTTGGGAATCCAAAAGTTAAAATATAAACTTTTTTACAGTTTAAAAAATTGTCCTTTGAAAATGAGCATAGAATACCAATCTATTTTTCCATTTTCCATAAGTCAACCACAAAAAATAATATCCAAATCACTAGGAACTTTTTCCCATTATAATTAATAAAATATCACAAAATCAGCTTGAAGACCAATATGTCTTAAAAGAAACCAAACTATCCAAAATAACCATTTTTCTAAAAACCGTTCCTTTTAATAAACAAAAATTATATTTTAAAATAAAATCGATGCCAAAAATCCCTTCAAAAAACATTAATTATATTAAAATAGCCACTCCAGCATTTTTACAGAAACTTAACATGAGAAAAATTACTGATAAATATAGAAAAAATTTGAAAAAAATTTAGGACCTCTCATGAGAGATGAATATAGATATAATAAAGAAACAAAATCATTATAAAACCTCTAAGAATTCTATAGTTTTTAATATAAGGGAATGATATAAAAACCCAACAAAATCCATGTTGAAACAATACAGAACATGTTCTCTTCAATAATTAAATCCAAAAAAGTAATTGGAAAACCTCCTCAAGCTCAAAACATAAAAACCACCATGATTAAAACCTGAAAAAACCCTAAAAATGGGCTCTGACAATGATTATTGTTCCTGATATAAAGGCGGTTCAATTTGAAAGAATTCGGAAGGAGAGGAGAATAAGTAGGAAGGAACAGACCGTAAAAGACTAATTGTAATTGATGGTGAAGCAGATAAGGACCACAAGAGTAGTATGAGAAGAGGGGAGGACCTCCATAAGATTTTTATAGATGTAGAAATACAATAGATATAAGATAAAGGGGATCAAAACCTCTAAAAATTGATGGGGGGGGGGGGGATAGCAGAACCCTAAAAATTCACAACTATGTAGGATTCCATCATGGTGCAGCATCCTTATAATATGATGTTGTTCTCATATCCAAACACCCACCATAGAGAAACCCTCACGGAGTTCAATGTTGCGATCGTATTCAGATGAACTCGATGATATAACCCAGGGCCAATCGCGTGGAGAACATTGATCTGGCAGTGTTGTTTCCTGATCACCCAACCACCATGGTGTGGGATTCTATATAGCAGTTTGGAGACCCTCTATTGATAAAAATCTATATACTGAAACCTAGGCCTCCATGACATGAAATCTGTATTCAGCGATGAAAAATCCCCCATGTGATGAAACATCACACCACAACCTTACCCTTTGTGGCATGGTCTACCTTTACTTAGGCCAAAAAACACACAACTTCATAAAAAGTCAAAAAACTATATGATAAACTAAAAACATTTAAATAATAGAAATTTATATAACATTAAATACCATGGTGAAATAGGGGGTCATATGGCCTGTTTATTTGGTTTATGCATTATGTGGATGTTTATAGACTGCCTTTCTATAGACTCATTTTTCATATATATTTGGTATTGTAGAACTATCTACGTATACCATGTGTAATGGTACCCTCGTATTTGAACAATTTTATGCTTTTCTTTTTTCATATAACTAAAAAGGGAATTTTAAATTTTTAGCATGAACCACTAATTTTTTTAAGAGGGTAAAATGAGTCCCCTTTAATTATTCTCCATCACTCAAAGTTTACATGATAATATAGTGTTCAGGAGGTATGTGTAAAGTATTTTGACACTTAATCAAATATTTTTTAGGTTTTTGTGTTGAGATCATAACAAAATGATAATAGATCCCACTATGGGATTTATAGATTGTGGGTTTTTTTTTCAAGCTAATCTCTTCTGGATTCTCAAAAAAATAACCTATCAATATTTTCGGCCAGCATGATTATAGATAATGATTAAGTTACCAAGTATTGTAAGAGGTTCATATTTATTTTATTCTGAGTTATTCATAATATTTTGAGTCTCACGGGTCTTAATTTAGTTTTTATTTTTCAGTATTGGTTGTAAAATATGGAATGTCATCTTCTGGATTTTGGTTGTTCACTTTGTTATTAGAATTAATTAAACATTTTTATTTACTAAAATAGTAATAATAATTAACTAATTTTTATCTATTTTTTTATTGGACATGACTAGGTTAATATGAATAAAAAACTAATTCATTTTCTTGTGAAAATTGCCTTGATTACTTAGGATAACTCATTTTTCAATACTAATATTTAGACTAGGATTCCATATGTTTTAAAATTATATTTTAATTAAAGTTTTAAAATTATATAAAATTCATTATAAATATTATTTTATTTGATAATTCTTACTTAATTTTAAAATATGTTTCAAAAAGGTTTATCAACTATGTTTCGAAAATGTAAGGTTTTTTAAGAAATAAAAATTAAAGGAGAGATATGATGGGGTGAGACCTAAACATTATTGTGTTTTTTGAACTATAAAATACCTATTTTTAAAATAATAAACTAAATTGATATTCTAATTAAATGTAGAATATTCTTCCTAGAAGAGTTACTAATAATCATTCTGAAGGACAAGATGAGAATACACCTCTAGGTTGACCTATAGTTGAACTTCAAGGTTTGGAAGGGATTGATCAACTTCTGTAAGATGATTATTTGGGGGAACCATGGATGGATCCAATAGTGGCTGATATAATGAGGTATTTTAAATTTTATCATCATCCTACTTTAAAGGGTGATATATCCCCTTATGAAGTTGATGAATGGGTTGAAAATATCTATTGTATATTTTATACTATTGATTATATTATGTATAACCGAGTCTCATAATCAATTTTCTTGCTTGAGGGAGTATTTAATAGATAGAGGGATGTCCCGATAGAGTTTAAAAAGGATCAGGGGATTACAAGGAATATATTCTATGGGTTATTATTTGAAAAATTATATAGAATTAGTTTATTAAGAATAAAAAAAATTAGAGTTTATAGATTATAAATATGTATCGATGTCTATGATAGAATACACTAAAATTTTCATTAATTTACTTCACTTCAGTCAATACTTGAGTTTTTATGATAAGTATAAGTAAATGTATTTTAAAATTGATTTAAATGATCCTATAATAACTAAAGTGATGCTCTTAAATATATTTATCTTCTCTGAAGTGGTAAAGAATTCAATATTTATTGAGATTAGATTCAAATCAGTTTTAGGATATAGTCTCTAACAACCTAGATGAACTACATCTGATAGTTCTTTGAGTGGTTGAAAGCAGTTATGAGATTAGATGAGAAAATGTGGATGCTTCTCGGGAACCCAATGTTGTTGTGTTCTTCATCACTATGCTTTGAAATATCTATATTACTTTTTCACTAGTGTAGAAATGAGGGTCATTTCAAACCTCACTCTAGCTATAAAGTAAAACAATTAAACTGTTATGATGAGCCAAAACATATTTAGATATTTTATTAGAGAGTTATATCATAGAGTATAGAAAAATAAACACAATTAACCATGATATATCAGGTTTAATTAAGTGTATAATTATTTACAGATAAGAGGTTATACTTTGGAAAAATTTTCAGAGTAATTAGACATAGTGGTATAGGTTATCAAGGAGTTGTTCCTCCATATACACCAGGTGTTCCACCTCATAGATATTTGAAGGGTTCAGTTAAAGTATACATTATTGAGTATTCCACTTTTGATGATGGATATGGGGCTTCTATAGTTAGAGGTACTATTTTAGTATCGTATACTTTAGTTTGTGCCTTATTTGATATGGGTGATTCACAATGTTTTATTTTATAGGAATTCAAATCTCTTCTAAAATTAAAATTATTATCATCTACTGAGTTCATGATCCTTGATACTTTTCTTGGTATAAGAATAAAGTGTACTAGGATTTTTCCATGTTGTTCTTTAATAGTGGATACTTATGTACATATCCGGGATCTTTTTTTCTTAATATGATATATTTTGATGTTATATTGGGAATTGACTAGTTAACCAATTTATGAGCCTAGATCAATGACTGTTGAGGGAGAGTATCAATATTATATGATAATGGGACTGTGTATAGTCTCATAGGGTATTTGAAATTTTAGACATGTTGAACAAAACAAGATAAGGGAAATTTATGGGCTATCTTCTAATGAGATGATTAACCATGCTCTTATAGTGGTTTAATATATGGAACAATAGGTTATAACTTATGTGTTTTACCTCTTTCCTAACATATTTCTATAACATTTCTATGTCATTATTCACAAGTAGAAATATTATTTATCCATAAATCTATTACCTATAAATATAAATAATATTAATTCCTCTCAATTAAATTGATTTATCTAAGAATATGGATTTAAATATTCAATAAAAAAAGATTTAGTAATTTATACTTGTGGTTATATAGAATTATTTATTAAAAATATGATGGCGGTCTCTAGTTATGTTTTTATAATCCTAAACTGAACCTAGTAAAAATAAAGTTTTCTTGAACCTCACCTCTAATTGTAACCATCTTAGGCTATAAGTGAAGATGATAATTACCCCAAAGCACACCTCTAATAATAAATGGGTGGAAGGATGGATCAAAGGGTATAAGAATACATGAAATTTCCTAAAATGGAAAAAAATTCAAATAGACCACGCAAAGTGCCTAGGTAGAGACCACAAACACCAATAAATCCAAAACAAGCTCTATAGGATATTAATTTCTAGATCGACCATGAACCATCTTCTACAGAGTAGAGAAAAATATTATATATATATGTATTGTAATTCAAGTATTTTTTATTGGGATCCTATGAAAAAATTCTCAATAGAATTTGTAGGATTCATGAGATAACCAAGTGAATAAATAGAGGAAACCAACTCATTAGATAAATTAGGCGAACTATATCCCTTCCCTACTAAGAATCTCTCACCAATTAATTACATTAAATAATTAATATAATATCATAAACACACACACACATATAAATATATTTTTGTGTGTTAGTACGCATCGAAGCTACCCCACATCCACTTTCCCACTGAACTATTCTCCCTCAACCCAATGTATTACATACTAGTTCTCCCATTCCCTATATAATCATGAAAGCATCAAATATTTAAACATATCAAGTCACATAAAATGTGGTTTAGACATATACATACCTACCCAAACCCCCATAATGTAAAACATTGTCATTTACACTAGTCTTTAATAATGATGTTGAAATAAAAACCACTTCCTTATTCCATGACACCCCATAGCCATGTAGTAAGTCTGAAATTCATCACAACCTACACAATACTTAACTATAACTTAATTATTTACAGACAAAAAAAATTAATACAATAATAACTATATCCATTAATGTTTGTATACATGTATATTCTTTAATCTAAATCTTCTATAGCCCTCGTATACATGTATGGTGAAACAGAGAGTTATCCAACCTGTAAGAACACATACACTATGCCTTAAGCAATCACATCTTGGATATACCTACATATTACAATACATATGGAATAGGGAGTGGGGAAGGATATTATTAAACAAATCATATCCTCAAACTATTAATAATGTCCCTCATGAAAACCCAATTTCTATCTCTAGTTCTAGAAATTTAATGCTCAACAAGACATACAAGTATCAAAGTTCATCACCATTAATCATATTGTAATTTGATAATTAAAATTTATCTTTAAAAAATACATTATTTAAATCTTGTTTAACCCTTAAAATTAACCATCAAAATCCAAGGTTCTTTTATAATTCACATTTATTTTCTAGTTTTTAATCAAAACATTTATATATTTCATCTCAATGAGTCTATTATTTGTAATTAATGATTCAATTTTATAATTAACACCCATTACCAAAAATATTTTTTCAATTAGTTTACCATTACAAATTCCTTAATATTATATGAACAAACATTAGATAGAATAAGAAAAATCCACTCCTATTTCATTTTCTAAAATTTAGAAAGAATAAGGTAACAAATCAACCAAGCATCAATCAAAATAGGAATGACCAACCCTCAATCTGTTCTTACTAAATTTACTAGAAATATTACCATCAATAAGGAAAACATGCAAGTTTGACTTTCAACATATCAAAAAGCATGAAACTTTACTGGGTACCAATTAAATAAATAATAATATCTTTTTCATTAAAAGTTGTAGATACATGTCAAAAAATCATATTTCTCATAAAACAAATTCAAGGGTCCACTTAGGCCATAACTTCATAGAAAACAAGTTATTGAAAAGAATGTATGACTATAAAATAACCAAAAAACAATTTATTCTTATAAAAGGAAATTTCATTTAGTATTATGATGGAACAAATCCTTTATTTGGTTTTTAGAAAAACAAAAAATCCAATATCAAGAATCAAAAAATAACTAAAAAATCCATTAATCTTGTTCAAACCAACACATCCATGTGCGATAGTTTTAATGATTGATAAAATAATTTCATATGAATTATTCTTTTTTATATTCATATTACCATATTTTAGTGGTTATATATATTGTAATCATTTTAAATCTTCCATGGAACGTTAGTAATTATAGATTTAAATTTTCACAATATCAAGAATATCTCATGAGCTAAATATCATGGTTAAATAATTTTTTATGTGATCATAATATTGTTAAAATATCATTCCATCCATTATTCCATATTGTTAACTTTATTATGTTTAATCTCATTTATTTACTCGTATAATATAATTCATGTTAATATGAAATCCATATATATAATAAGGATAAGTTTATTAATCCCCTACCTTGATATGAATCTTCAAGGAAAACCACACATGAATAAAGAAATAATGAATTTCGCATCGCTAACCAAGATTAAAAGACCTATGAAACCTGACTATAAGAAACCATTATCATATATTGTTGATTTAAAACCAAAACTCAAGAAAACCTCAATACCCTAACCTCTACAAGGGAAGATAAATACAATTAATACTAAATGGAATTTGAGGAATATCTTGAATTGAGACTGAAAATGATCCCTTATAACCTTGAGGTTAGTGTTTAATAAGAGATCAATAAAATGAACAGAATAGATTTTATGAGTTAGCTTGAGTTTAAAGTAAATAATAAAAGTCCAAACCATAGGGAACCTTTCCCTAATTTATATATATATGGCCTAATAGGACTTTACCAAATTCTTATAACCCTTAATAGGGCCATGATATATATAGTGAATGATAGATTTTGAGCCCCCATCTTATAAAATGTAAATCTCCCTATATTCTCTATGATTTACTCACCAATTTAGAATATTCTTAATTAGAACCATAGTACATTTGTAGATGATGGGCCAAGTATTTTATTAAATTTTTTACTCATCCATTTTGTGAATAAAATGATTCTAAAACAATAAAAATGAGATTTTAATATATAATTAATAAATACGGGGCACATGGAAGTTGAAATTGTTATTACTCTAAAATATAATGAAAAATTGTATTTTTGGTTATTCAGTTTCCAAATTCTTTGATCTTTATTTTTTTATATATTTAATAAAACACTTTTCAATTGATTTTAGTGATTTTAATGATTTTATGAATTATTCAATTATTTCTTTCAAGTTCCATTTTTTTATTCTAAATATAATTTTGGAATAAATTATTAATTATCCTCTTTGATATTCATTGATTATTTTATGTTGAAATTATTTACTAATTTTTTATTGATTTATTTTTATGAAGTCTACCAATCTATGTTTTTGGGCATCCTATCATGGTTGAAGGATCATTAGTGTCTATGAAATATTTATAAAAATGGTAAATCATCTATTCCACCATTCTTCCATGACAAATATTCTGTGGGAAATCAATAGTTTAACATTTCAACTTCCTTGAAAATTGAATAGAACCTTCCATGAGAACAAATAGCTTCTCCAATGAAAGTCTAAGATTTTATGCCCTTACATTGGTTCCCATGAATCAAGATCTACAACTTTTTTCCAATGTATTACTTCCATGAGTGTGCTAACCCTAATATTACATGAATCAATTCTAATAAAAGTGAAAATACCAATCATTTATGAATAGTGAAGGCATGATTGACTACACAAAAATAAATATTCTATTCTTGGATGAATTTAACCATGAATAGGAATTGTTAGATCTACCATGCTTGAGGATTCTAGATTTTGGGATTAAATTTTTATATTGAAAATAAATAATTGGAACCATGATAAATCAAATTAGAATGAGACTCCAGATTGATCCCAATGTTATTTAAATGAAGGAAAAAATATTTAGTATTTTGTTGAAATTTTTTTCATGTGTTATAATAGAATATGAATGGATAATTCTGAGACAAATTCATTGAATCCCTTTTAGACCATAAAAAAATACCATGACTAAAACCAAATAAATTCATGATGGGGATGAAAAAATCAAGCCTAATTATAATAAAAATATCTGAATCTCAAATGCAGTCAATATGATATATAGATGATGAACTATGATTATATGAACTGATGAATATGGAACTATGAAAGTACTTTAAAATATTAAAATAAAATCCAAAATTGATTTACGAAGACAAGTTTGAGTTGGTGAAATTAGAATTATTCCAAACCTCATTTATTCAGAAAACATGATTGAGTTTGTTGTGGTATGGAAGAAACCTGACACCATTGAAGATGAGTCACAAATTAAGTTTTTTTATGAGAATACCTATATTAAATGTTTTTTTACTAGTTAAGGTTATTGGTGAAGATGGAGTGGCCAAAAATTTCCCCTAATATCTAGTTGCATGTCAACTTTAGGGAGCACTCTAGGTGTTTGATGGAATGAAATAATGATGTTTTTGCTAGTTCGAAATGGAAATTCATAGTAGGTTATCAGGATTCTAGATTTCACACTGCCTATAATGAATGGAGCTAAATTTATAACCATTTAGAATAAAAATATATGAAATGGATACATAACCCTTGTGAGATTTTGATGTGTTTAGGACTTACTTTATTAAAGTCTTGACCCCAATTTTCATTTAATAAATATCTTTTTTATTCTAAAGTCAAAGTTCAAAATATATTTTCATTTAAATTTGATGATAAAAAATTAAAAATTTTATTGTTTATGACCATTTTATCTAACTTCTAGTTTTGGGTCATTGAATAATGTTTTTTTTGTAAATTATGATTTTATAAGATAAGTCATTATAAGATAAGTTATAGTCCTTGAATTATTCTGATGTTTATAGAAGAGTAGTTGAGCCATGCTTTACTTTGATTCAAGAGGTAATTTTTATAGGTAAAAATATGCTCCAAGGTCTAGGATATTAGAATAGAAAGAAACTAGTAAGAGTAAAAACATATTACAATATAATAATCTCCTGATTAGAGAAAAACCACTCAAATTTGATTGTGGTTCTATTTATTATGGTTTCACTGAATTAGAAAGTAAATATTCCATCGATACCCATTTTAGTGATTATTATACCTGATCTCTTTATATGGAGAGAATTTAGTATTTATATCATTGCCATTGGTTGCAAAAAATTAATGAGGGGAAGTGAATTTCATTATAGTAGTTAAACTTTTATCATTTCAGACTTTATGGGGTGCTGAAAATCCTCAACTAAATGAATAAAACATGGATGTTAACTGCATGTTCATTAGAATATAACCTTAATTTATATTTTTCTTTTGAATTAGTAAGCGTATTCACCAATATATTCCCTATTTATGATCTATGGGATTTATTGTTGGTTATCCTTTTCCCCAATTTTCAATCATTTGTAACATGACTATATTGTAAATATAGAGTTGTTCAATATTTTTCATCCATTTTTTTATTGTCAAACTTCAAAAAATGTGGGGATAATCCATGAGTTCAAATCTAGGATGTGAAACTCAAGGTTACCTAGATATTTATGCATTATGTTGATCATGTCCTTCCTCTCTCACTTGACCGGTAGTGATGGTGAATTGGATATGTATAATTTTACCCACTAATAGGTTGTGTATACTAATACATTTCCTTTGATATTATCCCATTATTTTTTAAAATACTTGAATAAGTGCTTGTAAGAGGTTGTGTTTTTCTTTTTCCATGAGGATTACATTGATAAGAAGTTATTCCCGACTAGAGTGGTCTGATCAGTTGCTTATATCACTCTTGGGAGTGATCTCATTCACCATAAGTTGTTTTAACTTCAAATATAGATTGTTTTGGTTAGAATATGTGTGTGACCTGAGAAATCAAGAATGAATTGAGTGAGGTTGGTAAATGATAAAATCTATGAATAGATTCATGATGGGTATTTTAAGAGTGCAATGAATTGGATAAGGGCATGTTTCTTGTTGAATTTTTCCTCCTTTTCATTAATTTTTTTCCATTTTTTTTTCATGTTGTAATTTAACATGTGATTTTGAAATACTATTTACATAACTATTTTTATGATGGTATTTACTAATTTATAATATAAAATAAAAACATCAATGTTATTTAAAAGAACTTATAGATTGAGTGATGTATCTTCATTGAGAGTGACACATAGGTTATACATTGTGCTATATTTAGGGATATTATAAAGTTATCTTTGACATGAACTTATGGTAGCTGATTCTTGTCATATTTTTCTATCATTTCCAAGGAAGAAAGTTTTATCATAGTTGTTATTATATTTTCCATTTAATTAATAACTAATTTCAATAGTGACTAACACTAACATTCATGATATAGTTTCACTGTAAGATTAGTCACCTGTATAGGAAATTGAAGAGTTAATAAAAACATTTCAACACTATTTGAAAGAATGAAAAGATTGATATATTTTCAATAGTGAAATATATTATTACATTCTAATGTTGAAATTTTTTCAACAAGTTTTAAATAAGAACATGGAAACCCAAAATATTATTTTAGAAATTCAGCAACCCGTTGAAGAATATTTTGAAATGAAGACAATAATGAAAGAGAAAAGAAGAAACAAAAAGAAGAAGAAGTTAAAGGTACATAATTCCATGAATGATATAATCCTTATTTTAGAGTTCTAGATCCAAGATCCGTCTTCTAAGACATGTTTTAAGATAAGGTGGGAGATAGTATATGATGACATTGAATGAGAATTAATAATTAAAAAAAAACATATATTACTCAATTTAATGATTTTTTGTATCTAAATTTTCCTAATGATTTTTCACTTCCCACACATATTGAACGAACAAAATAAATCCTACCCCTTACACAATAATACATTTCTTATAAATTTTTTTGTTTAGAATAGATTATAGGATAGACTGACTACCTAGTATAAGACATATAAATACTCTAAGGATTTCCTTTTATTATTGAATAAGAACAATCCCAAATTTTTTTTGAGAGTTTTTCACTTTATTTTATAATGTTTACTTTCATTTGATTAATAAATTATTGAAACTTGGGTTTTTTACTCTCCGAGTGTTAGTTTTTCTAGGTCAGATGAATTATGTGAATACTTTTTAGATAATGAGAAGTTTGTTGTGATACTTGAGTTTGAACTTGTAGAGCTCCTGATTTTTATAAAAAAATTCAAGTTTGGGGGAAGTCCAAGAAAAAGAGGTGTTTTTAGAGTAGTATATTAGATTAGAGGTGTATAATAATAGACATTTATATTTCAATGAAGACTTTATGGTTTCTATTAAACCAAATGATTAACTACAAACTAGAGTATGGTTTCTATAATTACTACACACAACCCCTCAATGTGAATAATAAGGATAGTAACTCCATATGCCATTCCCCTATAACATTACCTTATCAAAGCTATAAAGATGATAATGGGTAGTTGAATAAATTTGATCTATGATTTCCCTATATGGTTTACAATGTTGACATATGAATGGTGCACATATGATGGTTCCTTGAAAACAATCCACAAACTCCATTAGATTGGGTTAGATCCAAATATTTTCCATATGTGGATAGTCTAAATAGAGAACACCATGTTGGGTTATTCAAATATTATATTTTTATATTTTATTTAAGGGATTAATTTAATTTTCTGTGTATATTTATTTTATGTATTTTTCTTGGAAATAAATAGGCAATAAATTCATGTAGGGCATGAATCTTTCATGATACTCAGCTAATAGATGATGATAGAATATAGAAATGAAGCGGTGGTATGAAGTTTCAAATATTATTCATGGATAATTGGAGAAACTACCAGCTTGAACCATCTAGATAAAACCAATATAACTAAAACCTTATTTGAAATTTTTTCATGAATATGTATCGTTACTTCTAATGTTTAATTATTTTTCATCCTATAGGAACTTAGTTGGAGAAGCCAAGGTCCCTTACAAATGATAATAAAGCGATGAAAATCTTGGTTGTATTCAAACATACAAGATTATACATTCATGGGATTCATTTTCTTGTCCTCATTATTTTTAAGTACAAACTATATTATTTGAAATAATGAATTTATAATTTTGGTTTTTAGGATAAAACATGTTCTAGAAGTGTTGTGTTATACTATTCTAGTCATTGGAGTTGTTTGAAGACTAATGAAACACCTTTCTTACATTCTCATTTGTGTACTCTTTTGAAAATATATTATTTAACTCAAAGTTTAATGGCATGGATATTAGTGACATAAACTATTATTAAATATTAAAAAGTTGAATTTGTGGTTAGTATTAACCTTTTGTATTCAATTAATTTTCTGATTATTTTTCTTGTGAGGAAATATGATTTTAACTTCCCTAAAAATCTTTCAAACATTCCATGAACTTGTAGAACAATAAATTTGTTTTAATTTTTTTTCTTAAATGTTTATTTCACATTGGGATTGAAAATTGGAGGCAATTTTGTATTTTAAATGTGGGGAGGGGTGTCTTAGAAGTTTCCATTAATATATTTCAATGTTATACACATAAATAACCCATATTTTTTATTAAATAATGACCTTTCTTTCAACATCAATTTCATGATTTATGAGTGATGTTTGACACTATTGTTTTATGATACATGTTTAAAAAAGGGAAAGGGGTTCTGGTAGGATAAAAAATGTTGAATTAGAAGTAGAACATTTGAAAAAATAAATATTTGAAATTAAAAGTAAGAGATCATCCTTTGTGAAATAGAAAACATCAGATGGAAAATTCAAAATATTGTCATATAAGTCCTTTATAAGTGGATTAAAATTTGAAATTGGGATCCCATGGTGAATAAAAGATACATTAGGCACCAAGTATATGGGTAATTTAAAAATAAATAAATAAAATCCATTTAAAATTCAAAAAATGAAATGCATAGACCATTCTTAGGAAGAACTCAAATAAGGCAATTAATTGTCAAAAATGAATTCACTATGATGAGGAGAATTTTGAACCCAAATGATGTATTTGACATATATACACGAATTGAAATAAGGATATTTAATTTTGAGGAACCTATGGAAGGGTGACAAGTAAATACACTTCTTGTCATAATTTATATTCAACGTAAATATAACATGTATACACTCCCAGAACTGGAACATGAATGTGTATTGAAATAGGGAAGAGAGTGATATAAATGTAAGAGGCATGATGTTTTTTATCATTGGAGAAATCTATAATTTTTTTTATTATCTGTATTTAAATCTAGGAAAAAAATTATTATTAGGGGTTGTAGTAAAAAAAATTCATGGTATTTCCTGTGAGTGTAATAGATTAGGTGTTGGGGAATTTTATATCAAATGTATTTATTTAATTTTTTCACATGTTTTTTATAAATTAAATTATTTTTAAATTATGAAAACATGAATTTAATATATAATTATTGAATACTAGCCACATTGAAGTATAAATAATTATTCCTTTGAAATTTAATAATTTTTTTGGAAGTATAATTTCAAAATATTTTACTATTTAATATCTAGTATAATTTATGAATGGAATTTATTAATTTTTTTTTGTGATTAAAATTATTTTTGATTTTCTTGAATTAATTAATTCATATTTTATTTTGATTTTTTTACATATATATGGTGTAATCTATTTATAATTATTTTTTTGGAAATTCCTTGATTATATTAAATTGAAATTATTTCCTAAGTTTGAATTGATTTATTTTTAGTAAACTTGTAAATACGAGTGTTTTAATGCCCACTAATAAGAGTTAAGGATCATCTCTACCTGCACAAATATTTAATAAGGTGTAAATCATCCATGCAACCCATATTTAGTGTCCCATATTCCATAGAAAATCATCTGAGAATCAGTTCATCTTCCATGTGAATGAAATTATAGATTACCTAATAATAAATAGATTCTACTAGGAATGTACATGCCTGTATTCCAATCCTTTGTGATCCTCTCTTTCACACCAATTTTTAGCTTCTATGCGCGTGAAATCCCCAAGAATCTATGAAGTTATTCGTCTATTATTGAAAATACCCATAATCCATGAACTGTAATGGTATGATACCCGATATGAGAATCAAGTTACACCACATGGATGAGTACAATCATCAAGAGAAGTTGTCAAATCAACCATGATAAAGGATTATTGATTAAGGGATTGAATATGAAATTGATAATAAATAAGTGTAACTAAGGTCAATGAAAGTGGAAAGTGACATTAGAATGAGAGTGGGATTGTTCAATTTAAGGCCAAGATATTTAGTGTTGGGTTGAAAACATGTTCTTGGATTAAATTTGAATAGGAATGGAGAATTTGAATAAACATATGATGAATCCCAATGAAAACCAAAACCATCCTTTATTGAAATATATTGAATTTACATTTAGAATAAAAAACATCATGTCTTTGTAGAATGAAGACACAATTGCTTGAACCGAGTCGAGATGATCCATATATGGTGAAATACGATTGCTCAAGCCAATAAAGATAAATCATCTATGAACCCAGACTGCAATAAAAGATGATATTAGCCCGATTAAGGTAGAAAAGTCTAATTTAGAAAAATGATAATTTTTCTAAACTTCATGCATCCAAACTATAAGCTTATGTTGGTTGTAATATGAATCAATCATGATGACATTGAAGATGAGTCACTATTTAATATTGAGCTGAAGTTAAAAATTTATATATTTGATGTTTTTTTACAGGCGTAATAGATTGAAAAAGATGGATGGGAATATATATTAAACAAAGATCCATTAATATATATTTTTAAGATTCCCTCCAACAGTTCGAAGAAATTCCCAAGTGATGCTTCAACCAGTCAGAAATAGAAATTCTTGCTCGGGGTTTGTTGTTTTATATTTCACACTACTAGTGATAGATAAATCTCATTTGAGAAACTAGAATAAGAAAATACAATAAAAGGTATACATGACATTTATGAGTTCTAGGTGTTTTTTAGACTTACTCTACTAAATTAATGACTATAATTTCCAAGTAGACTAAATCGTATTGAGCTCGAAGGTAAAGTTGGGAACATATTTTCATTTTAATTTGATAATAAACAATAACTAAACATCATAGTGGTGAATACCTGTTAATCCAAGTTAAATAATTGTTTCATTGACTAATTAACATGTTTGAATATTCGATTTATTGAATTTTGATTAGTAGAAGACAAGTTAAGGTCCATGAATTTTTTAACTATGTAGATGAGTAGATGAGTCACTGTACACTGGGATTTATATTGTATTTTTGTATGTTAGAAGATTCCCCATGGCCCGAGAGATTAGAAAATAAAGAAACCAATAAGAGGGATGAAATAACAAAAAAAATTCCAACCAGTATAGAGCCACTGAAAGTTAAATTTTCCACCAATTCTTAATGATCATCCTAGTTGGGGAAGGAATATTTGATGGATAACCATTTAAATAATGATAATCCTAGATCCTTCTATGTGTAGACCATCTACGAATGGGATTGTTTCCATTTTAAAGACAAAAAATTTGAGG
The DNA here is from genome assembly GCA_963277665.1 of Viscum album. NCBI lineage: Eukaryota > Viridiplantae > Streptophyta > Magnoliopsida > Santalales > Viscaceae > Viscum > Viscum album. Next base: position 447,787,314 of record OY728142.1, read on the forward strand.
GGAAACATATCGTTATAGGTGTTTAGCTGCTGCCAGTGGGTTCTTTAATGATAACTAATTATGAGAACCTTAATGGTTTCTATATGGATGTTTTCTTATATTTAGTCAGTATTTCACCAATTTTTATATTTAATTTTTGAATATGTAGGGGGAGTAACTTTTGTGTTCCCCATTCCCAATCATAGGGATTTATTGGTGATTCTTCTTTCCCCAATTTTCTATCTTCTATAAAGGGATTATTTTTTAAATATGGTGTTATTTTGTCTTCTTTATCTCATGTTATGATCTAAAACCTTAAAAAATGCAGGGCCAATCCATGATTCCAAAGATTAAAAGGGTTGGTTAAGGATACCTGAGAATAAATGCATCATTTTGATCATCACTTTCTTCTATCTCTTAGATAATAGTGATAGTGAAGTAGAGATGTCAAATATGATTCACACATTGGATTTATTTTTTAATTTTTTCCTTGATCGTTATCCGGTAATTTTATTAAACTTCTTGACCAAGAGACTAAGAGAGTTTGTGTGTTTATTGATCTAATGAGGATTATTTTGGAAGGAAGATATTCTTGAATGAAGTGGTATGAATGGGTGTTTCCAACAATCTTGGTGTAACAACTTTTGAAATCTTAGATATATTTAATTTTTACTATTTATAAGTATATATTTTTGGTATTTATACTCATCATAGTTTTTTAATTAATTATATAATGTTTTCAGTTGAAAAATTAATTGTTTTATTTAACTGAATTATTTTTACACGAATTACACGGATTTATTTTATAGATAAATTTATTTTTTTAGAAATTGAATTTGATACAGTGTAATAAACTTTTGGAATCAACATAAATATTTTACTTAGGTTTTTCTAGAATGTTTTTGAAAGTATTAATTTTTTGATTGAATAGTAAAAAATGATGTTTCTTCCAAAACAATCATTTATTTTCATTGAATAATTAAATGTTAAAGTACCATTTCATTTTTCAGTAGGATTTAATGTAATATAAGATCCATTTTATTCAAAATAATCTAAATAATTCTTTATAAATCAATATTTTATATTATATTCATATAAGTTCATTTTTTGATTGAAATTAGAATTTAATTTAATGTAATTTTTCAATGAATTTTCCACATCTATAATAATTATTATTTATAAAACATCAAAAAATTTAATCCGGTATAATGGACCATATATTTCAAATCAATAAGTTCAAATTTAGTAATAAAACAAATTAATTTTTTTTATAAAATACGAATAGTAATCATGGTAAAAATGTGTCACCATAGGTAAGGGTAAATTGGTTTAATAAAGGTAAAAACTAAATTATAAGGCTAGAAAATATTATCTAAATTCTTATTGGATGATTTAATTTCAAACCTAATCACTTTATCTTGTAAATTGGATTGTTTTTCAACCAATTTACCCTGATTAATAATTTCTGAGGTTTAAAATTTCTAAAAAATTAATTATTTTTCACTTTTCTCACATATAAAATGTATAACACCCCAATATTTTAGAATATATTTATCTTCAAATATGTTTCAAGTGTTTGATAGCTTACTGGACATAAAAATTCAAACAGAAGATGATCCATAATATATTATAACATATCCATTAAATTTAATGGTATGAATACTGTTATCTATAATAAGAAATAAATATAGAAATGTTTTATTTAATTCAAATGTATTTATTAGTGTAGAATATATATGTACTCATTTTTCAGTAATGTTATTTTATGTTTCAGATATACATTTTCTTTAAATATGTTATATTTCTTATTGTGAGTGAGTATTATAATTAATTTCTTCCATTTTTCTATTTTTTTATTTTATAAAATTTTTAATTTTTTTAAATAATCATATTAAAATTCTCTAAATGTGAAAAATTGATTTTTTTTTACAAATATTAAATTTTTAGTGAATATTCAAAAATATTGATTTCTATAAAACAATGATTTAATTTCAAGTATAACTGCCATTATGTTCAGATTTTAAAATTAAAATAATACAATTATCCTTTAATTATAAATAATCTAATTAATTACATATTAATCACTATTATACTTGATTTTGCAATAAGTTCATTTTTTAGAGTCAAAATATATTTTTATAAAAATTATTTTTATGTATGAAATGTGTTTTCAACTTAATTAAATAAAAATTACCATTTATTAATTATGATAATGAAATTTATATAATATATATTCATTAAAATGATTTTACTATAATTTTATAGTTTTTACTAGGAATGAAAAAATAATAAATCCATTTGATACTAAAAAGATCCATTTTTCTTAAAATGGTCTTCATTGTGCTGTATACAATTATTTTAAAATTTAATTAAACAACGTTAAGAAATTGAATGGTTAAAACTAGATTCAATAATTTTAATCAGGAGGATAAATTTTGAAAATAGTTCCCTTTTATTTTTGGTTCATAAGATTTATAACCTCGGTAAATATTTGTAACCTTTGTTTGTGTAAAACTGGTAAAACATTGGTTAAAACTTTGGGATATACAATTTTAATTTATATAAAACTTACCTATATCATATTGGATAAGTTTATTTTATCCATTATCACCCATGTTTAAAAAATATGTCAACTTGGTTCTATTTTTCTTCAATGATGATGTTTATATTATTCAAAGAAAAGGATAAAAAGAAATGTTACTCTATTTTAATTAATATCAATAATATTTTTTCAAAAGGATAAAATGAGTTTATGTTTAGTTCCAATATTTTATTTTAAATATTTCTTATTTTTTGCAGGGTAATTTATTTAAAAATTTTAGTGATGAAATATTTACTTTAAATGCCTACACAACATCATTATATTATTTGTTCAAGTAATAAAGAAAGAAAATCAATGTTGTTAAAAATATTTAAAATAATAAAATTTGAGTGAATTATTATGTTACATTATTTTTTTTAAAATATATATCATAATAGTGATGTTTCAAATGTTTTTATACGAATTATATTCCAATCTTTATACGAATTATCATTTTATACGAATTATATTTCAAATTTGAGTGATGTTTCCATAAAATTTATACGAATTATCATTTTATGAAATTATTTAACCTTAAAATCCTATCATATTTTAAATATATCAATTTTGATCCAAATGAACAGGAAAATTAATTTATAATAGTTTGAAACTATAAGTAATACGAAGTGTGCACTTCCATATTTATAAAAGGAAAACACTTATCCATAATTATTCACAATGTTTTGTCTTTTTAAATCATCCATGACCAACCATAATATATTATTAAATTTATTTTCAAAATCATGGAGCTTCCCTTATGTAAAAAAACACAATCCTTTCATGTCTTAAGGTGTAATCCAAAAGAGGTTTCTCGACCAATAATTAAAAATCTTATCTGAGAATTTTGAATTTTATTTCATCATCCAGTAATAAATATTTAGTATCCATTATAACATAATGAATTAATTATCTTTAATATACTTAATTTTTATTATTATAATTGAATAGACATTATCCTTCTTATTTCTATCCTATTGAAAGAGAAAACATCCCTCATGCATAAGTACAACTTACTGTCTCCACGTAGCGGTGTAATTATTTTCTCATCACCACTTTACACAGATAGTTATAATAATAAATTTAATAAATATATACATTATTTGTTATATTATTATGATTCTTCTAAGGTGAATTATTATTTACCTTTAATTTTTTCTAACCATCCAAAAGATGGAACATCACTCGTATATAAGTATATATTACTATCTCCATGAAGTGATGTAATTAATTTTTCATTTCCAGTTCATAGGAATGATTATAAAATAGTATGTTATTAAAAAATATGATACACATAAAAATATTAAAATTATGGATATCCCGGAAAAATGATTTATGTATAAGAACCATGACTGCAAAACCAAACATAAATTAAAAAATAAGTTATCACCCAAACCAATGATTTTAATAAAGATTTATTAATACGTATATGATAAGAATTCATAGGTAAATAAAATTTGGTATTATATATATGAGTATGGATTTATAATACATATTTAATAAATCTTAATGTGTTATACTAGAGTTTCACACATGTACGATGAAAGATGATACTAGATGTAAGGGTTTCATATCTCATTCTAGATTTGTGAGATATATTCTAAATTCACCACCTATTTCTTTTATGAGGCATAAATAATTAACCTAAATATATTTTATTAATATTCTCATGAAAATTATGGGAAATTTAAAATCCATGAATGGACGTGTAACATACCAAGTAAGTAAAGAATTATGGATTTTAATATCTACGTCTATTTATGAATTAGATAGTGTTTTAGAGGCTTAAAATGAGATTAAATCCAATATTAAGAATAATATACTATCATATTTTTTAAAAGATCATTTTACCTCCTTTTTGATGGAAATCCTTTTTTAAATAAAACTTTAGAAAATTTTATAAGCTCTATTTGTCAAAATAATCTTATTCTTTTGGATTGGGACATTGAAATTTACTTTGGATAATTTTTTGGTATTTTTCTATACAAGTTCATTTTTTAATGAATAGAGAAAAATACTGCATTTTACTTCAAAACTGCTTTTTTCATCTAATATAATTATATAGATATATTATCCTTTTAATTGGTTTGAAAGTTTAATTAGAATAAATTTTTACCATTTAACCCAATTTTGGTCATTGTAATTAATTTCACTTTAGAATTGGGCATAAACAAGTGTCAAACTTTTGATAGATATTGTTTCTAAAAAACCCACTATTTGTTTTCACAACGGGAATTATTTTTAAATTTATTACTACAATTTATATGTTTCGAATTTGGTAAAATGGATTCTATATTTAGAATCAAAAGGTCCAAATTATGTAATTAAGACTCTTTTTTTGGACATTATGAATAGTAACGATGGTAATTATGTGTCCTAATGATAGTGGTTGTGTCATATCCGACCATGTGATGCCTTGTGCCATCTTTGGGACACCATGGAATCACTTTTTTTGTGATAGTTACATTTTATAATTTTATTTTTTAAAGAAAGGAAAATATAACAAAAGTATGTAACACCTAATTAAAACAATTCTAATTTTGTCTAAATAAATGATATCTTAGACTAAAAATAATCATTGTAAATATAAAAATATTTCCTACATCATGTTATTTTTTTATAATTTTTGGACATTAAATAAATAAATTTATTTATGACACCATGATGATGGAGTGATTAACTCATTAAAAAAACGATTTAAATAAACTAAAAAGATAATGTAAAATATAAGACTTAAACTTGTTAAAACCCTATTGGATGGGTGGATTTAGAGCCCTTATCACCTTATCCTAGAAATATATCATTGTGAGACCTTTAAAATCCAAATAACATTTTATAATAAAGTAACATTTCATGAATTTCCAAGAGTTCCCCTCCTCCCTCTTATAAAAGGCCCCCACCTCTACCCCTTACCCACACCTCTCAAGCCATTGGCTTGGAAAAACTCTTCTCATTTTATCTCTACACATCCCTCTCTTCATCGTAGAAGCCTTACCTTAGGCATAAATCTCTTCAAGGAACTATGTTGGTTCAAACTAAGGGGAGTTACTAGATTTAAAGGTAACGTCTTCTCTTATGTTCTTTTGTTTTATTTTGATTACCAAACCCCCTAAACTCTTTTTTTTCCTCTCTTTTGTAACAAAACCAGTATATTAAATATACTAGGATGTTTTTATGAGAAGGATTTTATTTACACTTACACACAGCTCCGTCAAATTGTTAAAGAACATACTTTTTCTGTGAGTGGTGAATTACTGCGTCACGAAACGATGATTGTTCAATATTCTATTAACACCTTTCATGGTGGCCATTAAGATGTCACACTATTTATATATGATATATATTATGTTTTGGTCTTCCTTATGCTTCTGTATTTTTCATTTATGTCATACCTTTATGGTTTCCATTATGGGTAAACGCGATACTTTCATTTTTGGAAATGCGGACTACCGTCCCCTCAAAGTGATTTGATTTGTTAATGCCATATGTGGGATGTATAAAGGATGTTTTTAATAGTATTACATGTGATATGATACTGGAATTATAATATATCTTTATATCATTATGATTTCATTCCATTAAATACGAAATATAAATGAAAGTAGCGTTCATGCGTACGTACGGCTTACCATCTCCATGAACGGTACATTTCATTTCTTACCTCTAAATGTTATGTAATATTATAAATTCATGTATATACTGGATATATATGATATATATGATATCTATATCATGAATATAATTCTAGATATAATGGATATTTTACCACATGAACAACTTGTAATTATAAGAAGTTTATTTTTGACTCAAGTAACAAAGATCGACAAAACAACCGCTATTAACTTAAATAATTACACAATGTTCATAACATTCTAATAAGTGATTTTGAAAAATAATTAACTAGAAAAAGGTTCTAAAGAAAGTAAAAATTAACTATATTTTATTATTCAGGAGATTAAAGAATGATAGAGTCAAGTCAGACATGAGGTAAGCGACTTCGTCTCAATCTCCTTTCATTGAGGAAAATTATGTTTTATGCAAAACTTTCTTTTATACGGTGAATAAACCCCTTTGAATTTTACTTTTATTCAAAAGGAATCATTTTATACGAATCGTTTTAGTAAATGACAAAAGGGAATGTTTTTGTCTTACGTATGCGGCGACAACGACTTCTCCGCTGCCGTGACCATTATTTGAGTTTTGACTTCCTCTAAAAGCCATGAATTTTTTATTAAATGAAAAATAAATACTATGTTTTACTTTTATTTTATTTTGGTATTCAAAATGTTTTTGATAATGTTTTGATTATATCAATGTGTTTTTGATATCTTGTGATTGAAATGTGGAAATGTTATGTTTTTTATGCATGTTTTATGTGATACGATTATGTTATGGTTCTTGGGCATTGTTTATGAATAAGATTGATTCCATGATAAAATAAGGGCAGGTGAGGCCATCATATCTCTACAATGAATTGGGTAACATGAAGGAGTTAGATGCTAAGGTTTCTATGAAAAGGTTTAGGGAATATACTATAATGGGTATTCCAAACGTAACCATTGGGGTTACTCCCTACATAAGAATGTTATGAATGCCTCAAGTTACCTTTATTTCTTATGATTTCTATGAGTTATTCGTAAACATTATGATTTTTTGAGGTATTATTAAAGTGCTTATATTCTATGAATAAAGTATGATTTCATTGATTCTTATGTATACATGGATTAAGGTTTTCTTTCCGTATTTTTATATCCATTACTGAGATTTTTATGTTGATCCCAAGTTTTTGAAATGTTTTTCACAAGTCAAGGGAATGGTACATGGTGTGATGATAGTGTCGAGGAAGTGTCAAGAAGGAATCCATGTTTTATTTTAAATATGTTTCCTTTGATTGGAAAAGTTAATATTGTCTTTTATGTGACCACATTTTTTAAATATGGAATGCAATGTATGATTTATGATCTAATACTCTAAAACTCTAAACCAAAAAATATCCTCAATGTGTATTCTTGAAATAACTCAAGATTAAGTAATGTTTAAGGCTGTTTCCTTATAGTTGGTATCATAGGTCTGTTTTGATAACTTTAGAAGTTAGAATTCTATTAAATGATTAACCAAAAATATTTTTTTATGGTCAAATTGAAATGATATAGCATTTAAAGAATTATCATATTGCTTCATCTAAGACATGTTTCTTTAGAATGGTTTTCCATAGAGGAAACAGGGAAGCAGTTCTAGGAAGGCATACAGAAGGAAATGACCTTCCAAATCAGCATTCTAAGATGGTCGGAATTGGAACTGAATAGTTTTTTGTTGTAATGGCGCAATTGACTCAAGTGATAAATGGTGGTAGTATCCATGGATGAGATCAACCAGATCAACCGTAGAGGAACATGTCAGTGGTGGAACATTTCATGAGGCAACATCCCCCATCATTCAGAGGATAATATGACCCTGTGCTAGCTGATGGGTGGATTAAACCACTAGAGAAGATTGTTTATGTCATGGGGTGTTCATAAAATCAAAAGATTAGTATTGTTGTTTACTATTTGGAGGGTGAAGTAGATTAATGGTGGTCGATGGTTAAATATATCAGGGACGCTGATGAGATTGATTCTCTTGTCTGGGATGAATTCAATGGTATGTTTCGTGAGAAATATTTTCCTAAGGCTGTTCGAATTAGGATGGAAAACAATTCTTGGAATTGAGGTAGGAGGACGACTCAGTGGCTGCATATAAAGAAAGGTTCACTTGATTGGAAAGGTATGATCCAAATTTTATCTGAGACCTTGATAGTAAAATCAATCATTTTTAGTCAGAATTAAATCCAAAATATCAAAGTGCTTTAGCTTCTTGTAACGCCCCGACCCCAGCTACCTAGAGTCGGTGCATTACTTCGTAACATTGGCATGATCACAATAGATCAAGTCTCAAAAGACCGATTAGTTTAGTAGCCTTAGAAACAGTAGATACATTCATAAGTCGTACATTACATCATAATGTAAAACAAAACTACAACACCATCTTTTCTTCATATCCCCTCATACTATCCCTACATGTCATTCATAATATACTTCTTCACATCTTGTAAAAATTAAAAAATTGAAAGGGGTGAGCATAGATGCTCAGTAAGGATAAAAATATTGCGGAATCTTTTATAAATAAACATTAACATTTAAGGCAATGTATAACTAAAACAAAATCCTTTTTAAACTTGAAAATCAGCATAATATGGCAAAAATAATATTAAATAATTCCATTTAATTAGTCACATGGATATTCTACTAGTCGAATAATCACATGGAATATCAATAACCACTTTCATAATGATGGAATGCATAATGACAGACTATCCTAACCACGTAGCCAAGGCGTCGTGCCAAGACCACAAATAAGATTTTGTCAAAGCCCCATGCCAAGACACTAGTTTGTCTCATGAAACCTAACGATGCATCGAGGAGCTATAGCGGGCTCCACCCATCACTTATTAATTCCAATGCATTCCTCATATGAATAGGTTTAAACATATCATAAACCATAACATAATTGTATCACATAAAACAGGCATAAATGAAACATAAGATTTAAACACTTCAATAACAAGATATCAATTCAACACAAAAACTTTATCAAAACCATTTTCAATACCAAAATAAAAGAAAAGTAAAACATGGTATTTATTTTGCTTTTAAAAAAAAGTTATGGCTTATAGAGGAAGCCGAAACTCAAATAATAGTCACGACGGCGGAGAAGTCATTGTCTCCGCATACGTAAGAAAAAACATTCCTTTTTTCATTTAGTAAAAACGCTTCATATAAAAATATTATTTTTGAATAAAAGTAAAAGTCAAAGGGGTTTATACACTGTATAAAAGAAAGTTGTGTATAAAACGAAACACGCCTTAATGAAAAAAGATTGAGATGAAGTCCCTTACAAAGATCATTTTTTAAATAAAATATATCTATTATGTGTATTCACTATAAGTATAAATAAAGTAAAAATAAAATATATGACATAAAAATATCATGACATAATTTGAAAGTAAGAGATTAACCCAAAGAACAAAAATTGGGTTAAGAAGTTCCCTTACTGCATGTCTGAATTGAGTCAATCATTTTTTAACCTCCTGAATAATAAGATAGAGTTAATTTATATTTTCTTAAGAACCTTTTTCTTGTTAATTATTCCTTTTATATCACTTATTACCATGTTATGAACATTATGTAATTATTTAAGTTAATAACGGTCATTTTGTCGATCTTTGGTACTTGAGTCAAAAATAAACTTCTTATAATTACAAGTTGTTCATGTGGTGAAATATCTATTATATCCAGAATTATATTCATGATGTAGATATCATATATATCATGTATATCCAGTATATACATGAATTTATAATATTACATAACATTTAGAGGTAAGAAATGAAATGCACCGTTAATAGAGACAGTAAGCCGTACGTACGCATGAATGCTACTTTCATTTCTATTTCATATTTAATGGAATGAAATTATAATTATATAAAGGTATACTATAATTATAGTATAATATAATGTATAATACCATTTACTCCATCCTTTATATATCCCACATATGGCATTAACGATTCAAATCACTTTGAGGGGGCGGTAGTCTGCACTTCCTAAAATGAAAATCTCATGTTTACCCATAATGGAAACCATAAAGGTATGCCATAAATGAAAAATACAGAAGCTTAAGTAAAACATAAACATATTATATATCATATATAAATATAGTGACATCTTAATGGCCACCTTTTAAGGTGTTATATGAGTGTTGAACAATCATCATTTCGTGAGGCAGAAATTCGCCATCCACAGAAACATTATGTTCTTTAACCATTAGATGTAGGTGTGTGTAAGTGTATCTATAATAATTCTTAAAACAACATTATATTTTATTTATGATACTGTTTTTGTTACAAAATAAATGAATAAAAATAGTTTAAGGGGTTGGAGAAGCAAAATAAAACAAAATAACATAAGAGAAGACACTACCTTTAAAATCGGGTAACTCTTTTTGATTTGAGCCAAAGGCTTACTTGGGAAGACTTCTGCCCAAATTGAGGATTCTAGGAGTAATAGAGGGAAGTTGAGAGATTATTTGGGCAGAGGCTTGCTAGGCCAAATGGCATGAAGGTGTGAATAAGGTGGTAGAGGTGGGGGCCTTTTATAAGAGGAGAGGAGGGGCACTCTTGGAAAGATTGAAATGTTACATTATTATGAAATGATTTTCGGATTATAAAGGTCCCACAATGATATATTTCTATGATAAGGTGATAAGGGTTCTAAATATGCTCATACAATAGGTTTTTGACATGTTTAGGTCTTATATTTTACATTATATTTTCATTTTATTTAAATCGTTAATTAATGAGGTAATTGCTGCATCATCGTTGTGTCATAGATAATTTAATTTATTTAATGTCTAAGAATTATAAAAAAATATCATGATGTAGGAAATATTTTTATCTTTCTAATGAATATTTATAGTCCAAAATATGACTTGTATAACCCCATTTAAAAATTGTTTTAGTAAAATAACTCATGTTTGTGACATTTTTATTTTAACATTAAATAAAAAGTTATTAATGTCATTTTCATACCCAAGTGGCTCCATGGGGTCCCCAAGTTGACCCATGTATTGTCTTGTTCGGCCATTACTCATCCAATAAGGGTAGGATAAGTGTAAAGGTATTTTCATATTTTTAAAATATCATTTTTACCTTAAATTTCACTAATTAACTTTAATCGCGATTAATAAAACTTAAAAGTTACTATTCACCAAAAAATTATTTTAATACCATTGGACCACATTTTACTTCCTAATGACAACCATGTATGTTGGAGTTTTTAAAATCAAATCACATAAGTGGTAATGTTTCATTTAAACAAAAAATCTGTTTTTGAACTACCACTCAGTGGTTTCACTATTCATAAAACATTGAAGTTTTTCAGAACAATGCCAAAATTTCACCCTATGCTATAATTGATATTCTGATATAAAAAATGATTTATATTTTAAAAAATTCCAAACATGTAAGTTTAATTAATTAATTTTATAATTAATTCCCGCTGTCACCACAAATAGCGTGTTTTTAAGAAACAATATATATCAAAAGATTGACAATTGTTTATGTCCAATTTCAAAGTGAAATTAATTATAATGACCACTATTAGATAAAATGGTAAAAATATATTCTAAATCTTCTTTATAACCACTCTATAGTGTAATTTATCACTATAATTTATTTTTATTAAAAAAGTTTTTTTAAGTATTTTTCACTATTCATAAAAAATTGGAAGTTCTCATAAAAATACCAAAAATTCAACATAAGCTAATTTCAATAATACGAATCCAGAAATGAAGTCCATTTTGAAATATAATATATATATATAATTTCAAAAAGTGGGTATTACTATTCATAATGGCTATTTTGATTGGTCGCGGTGCGTTAGAATCTCGAACTTACGTACAATGCAAGCTATTGCATTATTGAAAGAGAAGCATATCGTGGAAGCTCGGGGTGTTACACTTCTCGTGAGTTCAAGGGTTATGAAAAGATTTTTTGATGTGCTGAGTAGGTGTAAATAGAGTTTTCCAATGATCAAATGTTCTATAAAAACCAATAGAAGAAGAAACTGAGGTGGCAGGAGAAAGGGAAGAATCATTCAAAAAGGTCTGATGTTAAAAAAACTATGTTTTTCGTTTTTGATAAATGTGGTAAAAAGCATGCTAGGGAATGTATTTGGAAATCTAGAAAGTTCTAAAGATGTGGTGAAATGGGACATAAGTCTCGTGATTGCACTTGAAAAGATCATGGTGACGGTAGGACCAAATTTGATTTACAGTTAGTGAAATGTTTCAAGTGTAATGAGATGGGTCATTATGAAAACGAGTGTTCGAAAAAGAGCTCGAATGATGGGAAGAAGTCAGACTACAAGCAGAAAGGTGTGGTGAAATCCTTTGCAACTACTTTAGAAGATGTTGGGCCATCAAATGAAATGGTATCAGGTACTTTGTTAGCGTTTTCAGATTATTCTAATGTGTTTTTTGATTATGGGTCTACACATTCTTTCATCTCTGAAAAAGTTTCTAGTAAATTGAGAATTCCATCTCATGAAATGACTCCTGAACTTGTGGTAAAAACACCTGGGAGAAATGTTGAGGAAAAAATAATTTATAAGAATCTCCCTATCCTTATCCGTGGAAAGAACCTACTTGAAAACCTAATTGTTTTACCTCTAGTAGAGTTTGATGTTATCCTAGGTATGATTGGCTCTCTGTTTACCATGCTAAGATTGATTGTAGAGATAAAGAAGTCTCTTTTTAGAAAGAATTTCATTTTTTCTACAAGAATGAATCCTTACTTTTGATAATATATCGAGAGGCTGAGAAACTTTTAAAATATGGAAATTAATGTCACCTTGCACATATTGTTGAAAAGAAAGGAACCGTTCATATTAATGATGTGCCAGTGGTAAATGTGTATCCTGATGTTTTTCTTGACGAGTTGCATGGAAGAATACCAGATCGAGAAGTTAAATTTACTGTTGACTTAGTTCCTGATGCTAAGACAATTTCAAAACCCCCTTATCAAATGGATCTAATTGAAATTTTAGAGTAGACAGAGCAATTGAAAGATTTATTAGATAAAGGTTTCATTCGACCTAGCACATCACCATGGGGTGCTCCCGTCTTATTTGTTAAAAATAAATATGGTTCAATGAGACTTTGCATTGATTATAGACCCTTGAATAACATCACTATTAAGAACAAATATCCTTTTCCTCATATCGAGGATTTGTTTGATTAGCTCCTGGGAGCTTAGTATTTTTCAAAGATTGACCTGAGATCGGGTTACCATCAGTTGAAGGTAAATGAAGCCGATATTCCGAATACTACGTTTAGTATAAGATATGACCATTATGAATTTGTAGTAATGCCTTTTGGGTTTACCATTGAACCTACTGTATTCATAGACCTTATGAATAGAATCTTCCATGAGTTCTTGGATAAGTTTGTGGTTGTTTTCATTGATTATATTTTGGTGTTTTCTAAAAGTAAAGAGGAGCATGAAAGTCATTTAAGGGTTATTTTTCAAACCTTAAAAGAAATAAATTGTATGGGAAATTCAGAAAGTGTGAATTTTGGTTGCAAAAAATTTATTTTCTTGGTCACATTGTTTCTAAAGATGGAATAACTATTGATCCTGAAAAAACACAGGTTGTTGAAGAATGGCCAAGACCCACAAATGTAACCGAGATTCGTAGTTTTGATGGTCTGGTAGGCTATTACCGAAGGTTTGTTAAACATTTTTCATGGTTATCTAGTCTAATTACTAAGCTAACTCGGAAGGGTGTTATGTTTATCTGGAAAAAATAATGTGATGCTTGTTTTCTTGAATTGAAAATAAGATTGGTTATTGCTCCAGTTTTGGCACTACCTTCCAGGAATGGTGCATTTCTTATCTACAGTGATACTTCAGTGAAAGGACTTGGTGGCGTCCTAATGCAGAATTATCAGGTAATTTCTTATTCTTTAAGTCAGTTGAAAACTGATGAGGTTAGTTACCCTACACATGATTTGGAATTTCATGCTATTGTTTTTGCTTTAAAAATTTGGAGGCATCATTTTTATGGTGTAAACTGGGAAATAGATACTGATCAAAAAAGTTTAAAGTATATATTCACTCAGAAATAATTGAACATGAGAAAGAGGAGATGGCTAGAATTAATCAATGGTTATGATTTTACAATTTATTACCATCCGAGAAAAGGAAATAAAGTGGATGATGCTTTGAGTCGAAAAAGGAATGCTTCATTAACCATGTTACGTTTAGAACATGATCCTTTGGTTAAGGATTTGTTTAAATTTGGCATAGAAGTTATTGGTGTAGGATTTTCTTCTGTTTTGTTTTAGGTATTAGTTAAATCTTCTCTAACATACAAAATTAATCAAGCTCAGAAGCAAGATAGTGAGTTGAAAAAAAGGTAGATCTTGTTCAGTAGGGTATGTTACCTGAATTCAACATTGATAATGATTGTGTTTTGAGATTTGGGAATAGATTGTGTTTGCCTTGTGATTCACAGTTAAAGAGAGAGGTGTTATGTGAAGCTCATAGTTCTCTATTTTCAGTTCATCATGGCAGTACTAAGATGTATAGAGATCTTTGGGAGTATTACTGGTGGGGTGAAATGAAAAGTAATATTGCTGATTTTACTATGAAGTGTATGACTTGTCAATAGGTTAAAGAAGAGAAGCAGTTACCAAAAGGGATGCTTTATCCTTTACTAGTGCTAGAGTGGAAATGGGAGAATATATCCATGGACTTCATTGTGGGATTTCCAAAGACACCTTGAGGTAATAATGGAATCTGGGTTATTTTTGATCGCTTGACTAAATATTCTCATTTCATTTCTATACGAGATACTTTCTCCCTAGATCAACTTTATAGTTTTTATCTTAAAGAGATAGTCAGGTTACATGGAGTTCCCCTCTCCATTGTATCTGATCGTGATCCCAGGTTTACTTCTATCTTTTGAAAAGGCCTTCAGTAGTCATTGGATACTAAATTAGATTTTAGTAAAACTTTTCATCCTTAATCATATGGGCAGTCATAACAAAAAAATTAGTCATTGGAGGATATTCTATGTGCTTGTTCAACGGATTATCAGGGAATTTGGGACCAACATCATTCTTTGGTTGAGTTTTCTTATAATTAAAGTTTTCATTCCAGAATACAGATGGAACTATCTGAGGCATTATATGGGAAGCAGTATCCATCTCCAGATTTTTGGGATGAAGTAGGTGAAAAGAAGTTGATGGGACCAGAATTGGTAAAAGAGTTGGTAGGAAAAGTTCAGCTGATACAGAAACACACGAGAACAGATCAGAGCAGGCAAAAACGTTATGCGGACAACAGGAGGAAGGATCTCTTTTTTGAGGTAAGTGATCATGTCTTCCTCAAAGTTTCACCATTTAAAAGTGTGATGCGATTTGGTAATAAAGGAAATCTGAGTCCGAGGTTCATTGGACCATATGAAATTTTGGAGAGAGTT
Source organism: Viscum album (assembly GCA_963277665.1). NCBI lineage: Eukaryota > Viridiplantae > Streptophyta > Magnoliopsida > Santalales > Viscaceae > Viscum > Viscum album. Next base: position 447,802,953 of record OY728142.1, read on the forward strand.
GGATCAGTTGCGTACCAAGTGGCTTTACCTTAGAGTTTATCTCAGGTACAAATTTTTTTAATGTTTCAATGTTAAGGAAGTACATGCCAGATGCATCTAATGCTTTGAGTGCAGAGGTAGTTCAGCTGGAAGAGAATATATCTTATGAGGAACAACTGGTCTAGATTCTTAACCACATGGAGAAAGTATTTTGGAATAAGGTGACTCATCAAGTAAAGGTTTTGTTAAAGAACCACATGATTGAAGAGGGAACATGGGAATCTGAAAATGGAATAAGGGATAAATACCCCCAATTATTTGATAAGTAAATAAATTACGGGGACACAATTTTCTAAAGGGGGGGAAGGATGTAACATCCCTTGTAAGTAAAGAATTATGGATTTTCATATCTATGTCCATTTATGAATTATATAGTGTTTTAGAGGCTTAAAATGAGAATAAATCCAATCTTAGGCATAGAATACTCTAATATTTTTTAAAAGATCATTTTACCGCCTTTTGATGGAAAACCTTTTTTAAATAATTTTTTTGACAATTTTATAAGATCTATATGTCAAAATAAACCTATTCTTTTGGATTGGGACATTGAAATTTACTTTTGACATATTTTTGGTATTTTTCTAAAACTGTTCATTTTTTAATGAATAGAGAAAAATACTGCATTTTACTTCAAAACTACTTTTTCATATAATTTAATTATATAGATAGATTATACTTTTAATTGGTTTTAAAGATTAATTAGAATATAGTTTTACCATTTAATCCAATTTTGGTCATTATAATTAATTTCACTTTGGAATTGGGCATAAAGAAGTGACAAACTTTTGATAGACATTGTTTTTAAAAACCCGCTATTTGTTTTAACAAAGACAATTATTTTTAAATTAAATACTAAAACTTCTGTGTTTGGAATTTGGTAAAATGGATTCCATATTTTGAATTATAAGGTACAAATTATGTAATTAATACTCTTTTGTTTTTGGACATTATGAATAGTAACGACAGTAATTGTCTTTAATTATCGCGATTAATTAGTAATCAGGTTATTAAGGGTAATAAAGTAATATCATAATAATATAAAATGACCCCAAAATGTGTTCTAATTCTAATAGTTGTGTCATTTCCAACCATGGGATTCCTTGTGCCAACTTTGGGAGCCCATGGAATCACTTTTGTGTGATAGTGACATTTTATCATTTTATGTTTTAAAGAACGGAAAATATAACAAAAGTATGTAACACCTAAGTAACACAATTTTAGTTTTGTCTACATAATTGATCTCTTAGACTATAAATATTCATTGGAAATATAAAAATATTTCCTACATAATGTTTTTTTATAATTTTTAGACATTATATAAATAAATTTATTAATGACACCATGATGATGTAGTGATTACCTCCTTAATGAACGATTTGAATAAAATGAAAAGATAATGTAAAATCTAAAACATAAACTTGTCAAAAACTTATTGTATGGGTGGATTTCTAACCCTTATCACCTTATCCTTGAATTATATCATTTTTGGACCTTTAAATTTTGAAACTCATTTTATAATAAAGTAACATTTCATAACTTTCCAAGAGTGCCCCTCCTCCCTCTTATAAAAGGCTCCCACATATACCCCCTTAACCACACATCTCAAGCCATTGGCTCAGCCAAAAGATTCTCATTTTATCTCTCCAAAACGCTCTATTCATCCTAGAAGCCTTACCTTAGGCATAAATCTCTTCAAGAAACAATTTTGGTTCAAACCAAGGGGAGTTACCCGATTTAAAGGTAATGTCTTCTCTTATGTTATTTTGTTTTATTTTGCTTCACAAACCCCCTAAATTCTTTCTATTTTTCTCTTTTGTAAAAATTCAGTATATGAAATATACTAGGATGTTTTTATGATAAGGATTTGACTTAAACTTACACACACCTCCGTATAATGGTTAAATAACATACTATTTTTGTGAGTGGCGAATTACTGCCTCACGAAACGATGATTGTTCAATATTCTTTTAACACCATTAATGGTGGCCATTAAGATGTAACTATATTTATATATGATATATATTGTTTTTATTTTTTCCTTATGCTTCTTTATTTTTCATTTATGTCATACCTTTATAGTTTCCATTATGGGTAAACACGATAATTTCATTTTAGGAAGTGCGGACTACCGCCCCCTCAAAGTGATTTGATTCGTTAATGCCATATGTGGGGAATATACAGAATAGAGTTAATGATATTTAATATGATATCATACTGGAATTATAATATACCTTTATATCATTATGATTTCATTCCATTAAATATGAAAGAGAAATGAAAGTAGCGTTCATGCGTACGTAGAACTTACCGTCTCCATGAATGGTACATTTCATTTCTTACCTCTAAATGTTATGTAATATTATAAACTAATGTATATACTAGATATATATGATATATTTGATATCTAAATCATGAATATAATTCTGGATATAATGTAAATTTTACCACATGAACAACTTGTAATTATAGGAAGTTTATTTTTAACTCAAGTACTATAGATTGACAAAACGACCGTTATTAACTTAAATAATTAAATAATGTTTAAAACATGGTAATAAGTGATATTAAAGAATAATTAACTTGAAATTTTTCTTAATCAAGTAGAAATTATCTCTAGTTTATTATTCATGAGATTAATGAACGATCGACTCAAGTCGGACATGAGGTAAGGGACTTCATCTCAATCTCCTTTCATTCAGGAAAATTTTGTTTTATACAAAACTTTTTTTATATGGTGGATAAACCCCTTTTAAATTTTCTTTTTTTCAAAAGAAATCTTTTTATATGAAGCGTTTTACTATACAACTAAAGGGAATGTTTTTGTTTTACGTATGCGGCGATAACGACTTCTACGCTGCCATGACAATTATTTGAGTTTCGGCTTCCTCTACAAGCCATAACGTTTTTATGAAATGAAAAATAAATACCATGTTTTACTTTTGTTTTATTTTGGTATTTAAAATGGTATTGAATTTTTTTTGATTATGTCAATGTGTTTTTGATATCTTGTGATTGAAATGTGGAAATGTTACCTTTTCTTTATGCATGTTTTATGTGATACGATTATGATATGGTTCCTGGGAATTGTTTATGAAGATGGGAAGTTACATGATAAACTAAGGGTGGGTGAGCCCGTGATAGCTCTCCAATGCATTGGGTAACGCGAAGGAGTTAAACGCTAAGGTTTCCCCGAAGAGATTTAGGGAATATACTGTAATGGGTATTCCAAACATAACCATGAGGGTTACTCCCTACGTAAGAATGTTATAAATGCCTCAAGTTACCTTTATATCTTATGATTTCTATGAGTTATTCATAAAATTTATGATTTCATGAGGTATTGTTAAAGTGCTTATATTCTATGAATAAAGTATGATTTCATTGATTCTTATGTATACATGGACTAAGGGTTTCTTTCTGTATTTTTATATCCCTTACTGAGCTTTTTATGCTCATCCCATGTTTTTGAAATGTTTTTCACAGGTCAAGAGAAAGGTACATGATGTGATGATAGTGTCGTAGAAGTGACAAGAAATAATCCATGTTTTATTTTAAATATGTTTCCTTTGATGGGAAAAGTGAATATTGTCTTTTATGTAACCACGTTGCTTAAATATTGAATGGAATGCATGATTTATGATCTAATTCTCTAAAAATCTAAACCTAAAAAGATCCTCAATGTGTATTCCTAAAATAACTCAAGATTAAGTAATGTTTAAGGCTACAACCTTATAGGACGTCTCTTTCATGAGGTTTTAATTAATAGATTACAAAAGCAGCAAGGTTTCTTCATCTCAATATTGTTTCCTTAAGACATGTTTAATGTTATTAACTTTTCTTTGTTTATGAGGGGTATGTTCTACCACTTTGATATGTTATATTATTAATATATTTATTCTTTGGTAAATTAATGTTTCATTTGATGTAATTATTTCATGGGTAGTATGATTCAAATTTAATAGTGGTAAGGTATATAAGTTTAAATCCCATTTTAATTGGGATTGTTTAATACTGAATTTACACCGAGGGAATAAATATATCCATATTTGATAAATCATTTTTATTTTTTTGTCCCTTTGATATTTCAAGAAGTTTTATGTTTTACCACCAATTTCCACTCTTTGGTACTCAAAATGGTTCAGAAAATGTTTTAAAAATCTGACCTTATTTCTCCTCTATTTGTAGGAAACCCATTTCCTTCCATATACATGTTTTTGAAAATGAAATCATGATTTTCTTGGCTAATATCTAGTGGGTCTTTAAAATCATTTTTACCCACTTCTTGGCTAATATCTAGTGGGTATTTATATCCATATTTGATAAACCTTGTTTTAATGATTAAGAAATAAACATAATTTTCCACCATCATGACCAACCTTTTCTTTGAAGCTTACATTAAATGTATTAAAAGTTCCTTTAAAATAATTTTTTAATAATGTTTTTTAAAATTTGAATATTTTATGTAATTGGTATAAAAAATGAAATGGGTATTTTCCTCAATAAATAATAATATGATATTTTAAATAAATTTTTTCATCTATGATTTCTTCCTATGATGTTACATATTATTTAATGGGGTTACGATCAAGTGAAACAGTCATTATTATTTATTTTTATTTTTTATTATGATGATAATGAGATATTTAAGAAGTATTTTCATTTCAAATGGGTTATACTATAATGAAATAATGAAATTTTTATGAAACCAGTTTCTTTTATAAGGGTTATACTTTAATTAAATGGTGAATTTTTTACTATATTTTGGAGAAATTTTGTATGGTTTTAATTATGTTATGGATGTATCCATTATAGCCCAAAATACAATTGATTAAGCCTTATATCTCGAGAGATAATTATGGGAAACAATTTGGTGTGCTTTATCCACTATGGTAAATAAGTAGGGATTCCCAATCCACTATGATATGGGAAACAAGTAGGGATGAATAATCCACAATGATATGGGAAAAATATGGTGATGTATGATCCATTTTTAAATTAGAAGCAGGTGTTTCCATCAATTACACTATGATATAATGATCTCAGTAATTAACCATGAAATATAATATGGTTATTATGACTATGATGGTGAAACACTCTTACGAAATGTTTTATGATTATGTTTTGAACTCATGGTTCATGATTGATTTATGATGATTCCTAACTCTTATGATTTATTTAGTTTTATATGATAAATATTTACTTCATGACGTATGTTTATGATTTATGATAAATTTAGAATGTTATTTGACCCATATCTCAAAACCTTATGCTTAGATTATGTTTGTATATAACAATGTATTGATATATCTTTTTCTTTACACTTACTTTGCTTCTAAAATCAACTTTTCTTATGTCTACATTCCTTGGGATATGAAGAAAGTTATAATGTGAGATGACCATTATGGTATTTGATGTAACAGTTTTATTTACGGTTATATAGATATCATACTTACAAAATTAACTAAAACCTTATTGTTATATAATGGATCATAATTTTAAAAATTGAATATTTATCTAAAATGATGTAATATTTAAGTATAAAGATATTAGGTTACTATAAGTTCCATCAGATCATGGATTAGTTAATCATAAGAGACTAGGGTAAGAAAAAATTTGTTTAAACCATATGGTAAGACTACGTATAGATAACATCCTAATGTTATGGAAAATTATATATTTCGTGGTTTTCCTTGAAAATACTACTATTTATATATACCAGAAAGTGGACATTGTTATGACATATATGCACATTGGGGTAACAACTCTAAAAGTGGTTGATTGGTTATTAACTTGATTATCACTAGTGAATGATGAATTAGTGTATTAATACACAACTATCTAGACACTACCATGTGATATTATTGGGTGGATTCAAATTTTATTTACGAATAATTTTGAAGGAGTTGAATAAATAATGAATATAGATAACCTTGGTTAAACCTATGGTGTCATAGATTAAAAAGAAGGTTTCATAATCTAGAAATGCTATGAATTATTTTTACTTATTTCTCCCAAATATTATTGTTTATCACACAATGATTTTTGGTTATTTTCAATTGTTTGAACCAAGAGGAATCCTGTTGACATTGAATGTTCTAGAAAATGGAATGGCTATCCTTATAAGAAATGAAGTGAGTTGAGAACTGGAATATGTAACCATGTTATTATGATTAATAATATAAATTATTAAATTATTAACAATATAAACATGGGTATGTTTAATGAAAAACCTAATTAGTGAACAATATGTTTTCAAGAAGACTATGTAGGAAATACGATTCATATTCCTACATGCGTAGAATGTGGGAAGAATCACTCAAGGGGATGTCTTAATGGGACTAGAAGATGAATTCTATGTGTAAATGAAGGGTACAGAGAAATAAATTTTCAATGAAATTTATTCCTTGTATGTGGGAAGGCTATAAAGTATCTAAGTCAATTCCTTATTAAAATGGTTAACTCTTATACTAGGGAAAGTAATATGTTTTGTTGATCTTTGAAGTGGAATGATTGAATTGTTTTTATAAAGGGATTTTGATAATTATATTATATAATTGTTTTATAAATGATATATTGGTTACAAGAATCCTGAAACATATAAGTATTTTTTTGATTAAGTTTTTCATTATGTATTTCAGATATATTTTTAATGGTACAAATAAACTTGAAAATTGATTTAATGGAATGAAGATATTATATCTAAAACACATGATTGAGGGAATGATAACACTTAATATTTTATAGATATTGAGGAAATGATGTTTAGTTGAGAGAATGATATTATTGAAAAAGTTTATTCAATTTTTGGATGTGTGGTATTTGTTCAGTTTTCTATGTTTTTATTTGGGGAATATGTATAGTGTTAATTTTTTAAAGAATTTATTTTTACATAGAAGTTTTTTAGTGACTTAGGTCACTATTATGTTTTAATAGAATCAAGGTATTCAAATAATTGGTATGTGACATTAACAGAAACATCATGTTTCTTGAGGATACATGTTAAATTTCATCATGGAAGAAAATATGTGATAAAATCTTCCATATTTTCATTTTTTGAATTTGGATGGACATATTTTGGATGAGTCTTAAGTTTAAATATTTATGTAAAGGATTAAGTTTCACTTTAGGTGTTATTGTTGAGGTTTTATAGAATTATGCATTTCATTTATCTATATCATATAACTAGTTCTTAACATTTTGGTATTGATAAATATTTATAGGTATTAGGAATGGATTATGGATATTATGATTCTATAAATCTAAATTAAAGTGCCTAAAACATAAAAATTTCATTTTTAATATCTATTTTTTGGAGTAAGAGATGAGATAAAAGTGTAATTGGTCAATGTGAAACCAAAAAATGGAATTGTGCTATTGAAATAGACTGAAATCAATGAATTATATTTTCTATTAAACTTTTTTTTATTTTAAAATAAAACGTGAACTTTATAAAATAGATCAGAAAATAAAAATATTATTCTTTTACCTTCATTTATAATAAATTGTCAGTCTTTTCACGCATCACTAGTTTATACTTTTGTAGTCACTAACATTCTCATGACCATTTTTCACAATCAATATCTATTATTACTTAAGTGTTAGATTTGACCTCCATGCCTATATTTTAACTTCCCACCAATGTTTTAATTATATTGGAGCCATATTATGTGTTATTTTGGGCAATTATTTCACTTCCCACCTCCATTTTTCAAAGGATGTTTTATTTCCCCTTTGTGTGATAAAGGTTTTAAACAAAGCTATTTTAGAAATTTTAACAGTTATTTACCATGATAAAAATTATGAATCTGAAATTTACTTATGTTGGTTGAGTTTAACATCCTAATATTTTAGAATATATTTCTATTTAATTAAATAGTAAGTGTTCAACATCTTGTTTTACAAACAATGTCATGCTTAAGATGATCCTTAATATATCATAACATTTCAATTAAATTGATGAGTATAAATAGTTTTAACCACATTATTAAATGTTTATATTTTTTTTAATTAATTCAAATTTATTTATTTATTTATAATATATAAGTACTCAATTTCTAGAAATTTCATTTTATACTTGAAAACTACATTTTTTCCAAATATGTTTTTATTCATTTTTTGAGTGAGTTTTTTAATTAATTTTTTTGAAATTTAGAAACTAGATTTTATATAAAGGATATCATTTTTTAAATAATTTTATAAATATTATCTTAAGGTGACCTTCAGGGATTTTTCGTAGAGGAATAATTTTTTAGTTTATAGTGGAAGTAACAATTTTAGTAAATTTTTTATTTCATTTCAAGTAGAAGAAACATTATGTTATTAATTTTATCTTAAATAAACAAAAACATTAATTAAAAATAATCTAAATAATAACCTAGGAATCATCCTTATAATTTATTTTGGTATACATTAATTTTTGGGAATAATTTTTAATATAAATTCATATTTAATTTGGAAAATGTGTTTTTATCATAAATAAGTAAATAAATTACAATTTATTAATTTTTATTATGAAAATTTTATGTTATATATTCCAAGAAATTCTTTTACATAAATTTGATGATTCTTACTAGTCATGGAATTTGAATAAATCTATGTTTATTCCTAAAAATTAATTTTTCTCCAAAACGATTATCATTGTGCATTGTATGATTATTTTAAACTCGATATCTTATAATTATAGAAATAAATAGTTAGAAATTAATTAAATATTTTAAATCATGATTATAAATTTTGATAAATATGTTTTTTTAGTTATTATGAATTATAACCTTGAAAAATATTTGTCATCTCTATATGGTTAAAACTGGAAAAACACCATTAAATTTTTTTACAATGATTTAAAATTTATATAACACTTGAATTTGTGATATTAGATGAGTTTATTTTATCCGTTTTTTTTTAAATTTTAAAAAATATTTCAACTTGGTGCCAATTTTCTTTGAATATGAATTTAATATTATTTTAAGAAAAGGATAAATACTAAATTTCAATCTATTGACATTAATATCTCTCTTTTTTTATATATAAATAAATAGTGGTTAGGTTTGGTTCTATATTTTTATATTATTGATGAATTATTTTTTATCGTTATAATTTTGTTTTAATTTTTAGTGTTTAAATAATTACCTTTAAAATTTATGTAGACCGACACTATAATTGTTAAAGTAATAGTAAAATAAAATAAATAACTCTAAAAATATGAAAATTAATAAAATTTCATTGAATTATTGCATTCTATGATTTTTTAGACAAGTACTTCACATTATCTGTCTTCAAAATTTATTATTTCAATTTCATTTAAATTATAAATTTTTATAGTTAGACTTTTTTAATAGTCCCAAAAATGATTTTAAGAGTATCTTAAATTAAATAATATTTTATTGAATGAAATAAAATTCATATATATATTGTATTAAAAATATTTAAGGTGATATGGTTGATTAAATGATCCATTTTACGCATATGGTACACTTATAGGTATATTTCATACCCTTAAATAGTAAAAATCATCATTATCATTGTAATTTTAAAAAGGGTAAATATGGGTTTAAAATAATATATAAGGGCTAAAACATCACTTACACATGTATATATATCAACTTTGATCAAGTTTAACTTGAAAGTTAATTTATATTAATTTAATATTTTAAATAATTCCAAGTGTGCACCTCCCCTCACATGTAAAAGGGAACCCCATCTTCTTGATTATTCAAATTTTTTAATCGTTATAAATTGAAATTTTAATACCATAATATCTTCATATATTCCTTATAAACATCCTAGATATTATATTACTTCCAAAATTCTATCCATTCGAGGCTAAATTTGTAAGGAAAAAGATGTATCTCAAATAGTTGGTATAAGTATTTACGAAGCATTTTCAATTTTATTTATTCAAATATCTACTATAAATTTATGGTATACATTATAAAATAATTTATTTTTTATTCTAAATATATTTATTTTTCATTATGATTATGGAACAACCATTATCCACGTTCCTTAAATCCTACGGAAAGTGAAAACATCAGTCATGAGTACATATGACTTATCATCTCCTTGTAGCAGTGTAATCTATTTTCTTCACTAATTTACTCAGATGGTCATAATGATGGATTTAAAAAATATATATGTCATTTTTTATTTTATTATGGTTTGGATATGGAAATTATTTTTTTAACTTTCTTTTATTCCAACCATCGAAAAGAGGAAATATCACTCATGAATATTTACAGATTAACGTCTCCGTGAAGTGAAGTAAATCACTTTTCATCACAATATTATATGAATAATTATAAAATTTTATATTGTGAATAATAATTAAATTAATTACTTGATTAAAATTTCATATACTAAGGAACCCTGATCAATGTAAATTGACCAAGACCTGACAACTAAAACTTCTATAAAAAACGATTTATCATCACCCCAAAAACGAGAGGTGGACTCATGTTTGTGAGAGATTATGTGATGGTGATGAATTTTAATACCTGATTTATGGGATGTTATAGAGATCTGTGCCTTGAGTTTATTGTCTTTTGAATATTTTGTTAACTTTTTTCTTCTTCGTATCTCTTATTTCAATGAAAATAAAATAAAAATGGTTTTTGGCATAAAAAAAAATGTTTTAAAAAAATAATTGTCAATAAAAATTGGATAAAATTTAATAAATAAGTATTATATAGAATTATATATATTATTATGGTTGAGGAATAGATTCATTGTAAATTGGTATTAATTATATAGGTGGTTAGAACATGTACAAAGAATGGAAATACTTCTGGTAATGGTTTCCCATATCATTTTTTTCTCATGAGACGCTTTCCATATTCACCACTTTTTTCTGTTATTTCATTTATATATTAACTATTATTATATTTTATGATGTTTATAATTAAAATTATTGGGATTTAAAAATCCATCTAATTATCTCTCTTCCATGAGATTTTGATTTAGAGATAACCAAAGTGGTAAGGGTTCTTCATCTCAATTTTGTCTCGTTGAGACATGTATGTTGTTGTGAACCTATATTTGACATGTTATGTCATGAATATAATAATGTGAATCATATTTAAAGTTAAATTTTATGTTATTTTTTCAAGGTTTCTATGATTCAAAATCTACCAAAGTGGTAAGGGATTTATGTTTATATCCCATTTTAATTGTATTTTTTTTATTGAAACTAAATTGTGGAAGTTACATGATCCTTATTAATTAAATAAATTTTATTTTTATTATAAAATTGTTATTTCTATAATTTGGATGTTTTAATTCCATTTAAAAATCCATGACACTTAAAATGGTTTAGAAAATATTTTTAATTGATAGTTTATTTCTTCAGGTTTTGTCATAATTTTTTTACTCCTATATCCATGTTTTTTAAAAACCATGTCCTGAATTTTTTTTAGAAATTATATAATGATTATTTAAAGTCATTTTCAACCATGTTTCAATTAAATTTTTTTTTATAAATAATCTTATTTTCTTTTTCTAAACGATGCACTTTTTATGGAATATGTGGGAAAAATATCATTTTAATGATTATGACTTTAAAGTAATATTCCGTCATCATAAAAAATAAATATTTTGAAGCTTACAATGGAATATTTAATGTTACATTTTGATATTTTTCCATAATATATTTTTGAATTTTATATCTTAATTAATTATTTTCCAAATGAAAAGTGTATCTTACTCAAATAATATTCCAACGATCTTTAGAATAAATTTATCGCCTATTATAATATCCTTTGTTTCTAATCACACTTTATTTGTAATATGACTATTGAGATATTCATTATTTATCAATATGATGGTTTATTATTTTTATGATGATACTATTTCGTAACCCAATCATTTCCTATAGGTTATTATATGATGATGTGGTGAAATTTTTATAAACCCTATTTAGTTTCTATATGTTATGATTTGATGAAATGTTCAATGTTTTTGATACTATGGAACACATATGTTTGGTTTTTCTTATATGACTGTTGGTTTTTCATATCTATTCAATGGACTTTTTAAATCATTATATCTTATTAAATAATTATTTGAATTTAGTTGGTGTTCTTGATCTTGTATGCGAAACATATATACATTCCTAGTCCACTATGATATGAGAAACATGTTGGGATTTCTTATCCACAATGATATGGAAAACATGTAAAGGTGTCTGATTCGTTATGATATGAGAAACAAGTGTAGATTACTAATTAAATATGATATAATGGAATTTGTAGTTAAACATTATATATAATATGGTTTCTATTCTAAAAATGGTTCCACACTTTTAGGAGATGTTTTTATGATTATGTTTTGAACTCTTTTTTTATGATTGATTTATGACGATTCCTTTATCTTATGGTTCAAGACTTTTGATATAATAAATTTTTATACTTTGAATCATGTTTATGAACTATAATTTATTGGGATGATATTTGATCATGATATTATACCCTTATTATTATCTTTTTATTGCATATAATCATCAATTAATATCTTTTAGATTTATCGTTATTGATCATCTAAGATCCCCTTTTTTGTTTTATTTCCCCAAGTTCTAAATAAGTGTAAAATCTGGGAAAAATATTATAGTAGATGATGTAAATATATTATGTACCGGTTTTTACATATATTAGTTTCCAAATAAACTAAAAAGTTATGGTTATGACATGGTTTATAGTGTTATTTATTGAATATCCAACTTAAAAGTTGTAATCTTTGTATGCAAAAAGAGAAGGTCACTATAAAAGGTTTCCTCCTCTCCTATATACCCAAAACATTTTGAGCACTCTTGTTCTTTCATGACTCAGATAAACCTCTCCCCAACATCCCTCCCTAGACCATACTGGTTTTTTGGTTTTCAAAATGCATATCCTAGTGTGATTATGGTTTAAATTAAAGGGATATATCAAAGGAGAAGTTATAAGCCCTAACTCACCTATCTCAAGTCTATTCAGTTATCCGCCTATTTCAAATATTCATTAACCATTATGAAAGAAAAAAATTAGTTTCCAACTTTTACAGAAATTTTCATTTCATTATGATGTAATCTTTTTACATATCCTATTTCATCTTATGATAAATTGAAACTTCGCTAGCGCGTACCCTTGGAATGCCAGCTCAAAAAAAGGGAGGTGTTTCATTTTTCATCAAGAGATATCATAGATGGATAAAATGATATAAAAAATTAATATATTTATATGGTATTTATAACATAATTTTTATTCTTAAATTATAATATATTACTTATATTTTTTCTCTTTTGAATTCTTGGAAATTGATGACGCTGCTAGTGCGTATGTGTATAATACCACCTCCTTGAAGAAATGTGATTCTTATTTAATATTCACTTTATAATGATTTAAATAATGAATAAATATTAAATTTATAAAATATTTATGATTATATTAATGTGAAATATTATCTACATTATTTATTTTCAACCTACGAGAAGAATAAAAATGTCATTCACGTGTACGTACAAACTACTATCTATATAAAATAAAGTACTTCATTTTTCATGACTCCCTTACATGGGTTTTTAAAATATTATATTATCATAAAATTTTGAAAAAATAAAAATTTTAAGACTCTTGAGGTAATATAACCTTATGAACTTTTCACAAGGTCAACACACCAACGGGAGTTTTGGGTTATAAACCTAATAACCTGAAAACCTCCAAAGTGAACTTAAACATTTTTGTACTTAAATAAAAAAATTTAATAAATAAAATAAAAGGAATAATGTTAATGAAATAAAAAATGGGAAATTTTATTAATAAATTAGAAAACTAATATAATTGTATTATTCATGATATATCTAATGTACCAATAAAGATGGTAATTAAGGCAACCGATTTTTATTTAAAAAGTTGTTTTAAATATTTTAAATTATTTTTTCCTTGTTAATGTTCTTTGAAATTTATTAAAGAATATTATTATTTATGCCTCTATGAGTTTCAATGTTAAATTTTTAGCATATTTAAAATTATTAACAAGGTTTTAAAAAGGGTTTATTTTAACATTTTCTGTCTGGGATAGCTTGATATTTCTATCCAATGTATTGGGTAAGGTAATGATTGTTATATGGCCCCAGACTTAAACCATACTTAATCTTGAGTTATTACAAGATTACACGTTGATGATCTTTTCAGGTTTAGAGTTTTATAGAATTAGAACATAAAACTTGCATTACATTCCACATATAAACAAAGTGGTTACATAAAGATAGTATTCTTCATTCCCATTAATGGAAACACATTTAAAATAAAACATGGATTATTACTTGACACATCCTTGACTCTATCATCTTATCATGTACCTTTCCCTTGACTTGTGAAAAACATTTCAAAAACTTGGGATGAGCATAAAAACTCAGTATGGGTTATAAAAAAAAACATGGAAAGGAAACATGAGTTCATATATACATATGAATGAAATCACACTTTACCCATAAAACATAGGCACTTTAACATACCTCATAAAATCATGAATAAATCATAGAAATCATAAGATATAAAGGTAACTTGAGGCATTCATAACATTCTTACGTAGGGAGTAACCCTCTTGGTTACGTTTGGAATACCCATCACAGTATATTCCCTAAAATCTCTTCAGAGAAACCTTAATGTTTCACTCCTTCGCATTACCCAATGCATTGGAGAGCTATAACGGGCTCACCCGCCCTTAGTTTATCACGGAACCACCTGTCTTCATAATAATGCCCAAGAACCATAACATAATCATATCACATAAAACATGCATAAAGGAAACATAAAATTTCCACATTTCAATCACGGGATATCAATACAACACATTGATATAAAAACATTATGAAAACCATTTTCAATACCAAAATAAAATAAAACTAAAACATGGTATTTATTTTTCTTTTAAAAAGAAGGTATGACTTGTAGAGGAAGCCGAAACTCAAATAACGGTCACGACGGCGGAGAAGTCGTTGTCGCCACATACGTACGACAAAAACATTCCCTTTTGTCGTTTAGTAAACGCTTTGTATAAAAAAAGATTCCTTTTGAATAAACGTAAAAGTCAAAGTGGTTTATACACCGTATAATAGAAAGTTGTGTATAAAATAAAATATGCCTCAACGAAAGGAGATTGAGACGAAGTCCCATGCCTCGTATCCGACTTGACCCGACCGTTCTTTAATCTCATGAATAATAAACTTGAGTTAATCTCTAATTGATTATGAATCTTTTTCAAGTTAATTATTCCTTTTATACCATGTTATGAACATCATGTAATCAGTTAAGTTAATAATGTTCATTTTGTCGGTATTTGGTTCTTAAGTCAAAAATAGACTTCTTACACTTACATGTTGTTAATTTGGCAAATGTTCATTATATCCAGAATGGTATTCATGATTTAGATATCATATATGTCATATATATCCAGTACATACATGCATTTATAATATTACATAATCATTTAGAGGTAAGAAATGAAATGCACCGTTCAAGGAGACGGTAAGCCGTACGTACGCATGAACGCTACTTTCATTTCTATTTCGTATTTTATAGAATGGAATCATAATGATATAAAGGTATATTATAATTCCAGTATAATATCATATATAATATCATAGTTCCATCCTTTATATGTCCCACATATGGTATTTAACGAATCAAATCACTTTGAGGGGGAGGTAGTCCGCACTTCCTAAAATGAAGATATCGTGTTTACCCATAATGGAAACCATAAAGGTATGCCCAAAATGAAAAAAAAACATAAGCTTAAAGGAAAAATAAACATATTATATATCATATATAAAAATAGTGACATCATAATGGCCACCTTTGAAGGTGTTAAATGAGTATTGAACAATCACCGTTTCGGGAGGCAGAATTTCGCCATCCACGGAAACCGTATGTTCTTTAACCATTTATGTAGTTGTGTGTGTGTGTAGCTCAAATATATCTTATAAAAACATCCTAGTATATTGAAGATACTGGTGTTGTTACAAAAGAAGTAAATAAAAAGAGTTTAGGGGGTTGGAGAAGCAAAATAAAACAAAAGAACATGAGAGAATGAATTACTTTTAAAAGTGTAAATCCTTTTGAGTTGAGCCTAAAGGCTTCCTTTGAAAGGATTATTCCCAAAGGGAATCCTCTAGTATTAGGAGAGGGATGTGGAGAGAGTAAATGGGTAGGGTTTGGCCGAGCCAAAGGCTTGAGTAGTGTGTGAAATGAGGTAGAGGTGGGGGCCTTTTATAAGAGGAGAGGAGGGGCACTTTTGGAAAGTAAAGAAATATTACTTTATTTGAAATGTGTTTCGGTTTCAAAAGGTCCCACATTGATATAATTCGTGTATAAGGTGATAAGTCTTATAAATCCACTCATACAATAAGTTTTGGACATGTGTAGGTCATAGATTTTACATTATCTTTCCATTTTATTTAAATCGTCAAATAATGATGTCATCGCTGCATCATTATTATGTCATAAATAATTTAATTTATTTAATGTCTAAAAATCATAAAAAAATACTATGATGTATGAAATCTTTTTAGCTTTCCAATGACTATTTATAATCAAAAATCTGATCTTTATAACCCCATGTAAAAATTGTTTTTGTAAAACATATTATGTTTGTGTCATTTTTACTTTTACATTAAATAAAAAGTTATTTATGTCATTTCCCAACCAAAATGTCTCCATGGGGTCCCCAAGTTGACCCATGGCTTGTATTGGTCGGCCATGACACAACCAATAAGTTTGGGACATGTGTCTAGGTCATTTCATATTATTAAAGCATTATTTATACCTTAAACTACACTAATTACCACTAATCGCGATTAAAAACTTAATAAGTTACTATTCACCAAAAAATTATTTTAATCTCATTGAACCACATTTTACTTCTTAATGACAACCATGTATGTCGGATTTTCAAAATTCAATACACATTAGTGGTAAACTTTCATTTAACTGAAAAATCAGTTTGCTTGATTACCACTTAGTGGTTTCACTATTCATCAAAAATTGAAGTTTTTCAGAAAATTACCAAAAATTCACCCTAAGCTATATTTGATATTCCGAATTCAAAAATGAAGTCTATTTTAAAAAATTCAAATCATATAAGTCACATTAATTAATTTAATAATTCATTCCCACTGCCAGAGCAAATAGCGTGTTTTTACAAAACAATAAGTATCAAAAAATTGACACCAGTTTAAGTCTAATTTCAAAGTGAAATTGATTCCAATGACCACCATAGGATAAAATGGTAAAAATATATTCTAATTTCACTTCAAAACCAATTCAAAACATAATCTAATCATATAAATAAATTAGATTAAAAAGCAGTTTTGATGTAAAATGCAGTATTTTTCACTATTCATTAAAAAATGAACATTGTCAGAAAAATACCAAAAATTCACACAAGGTAAATTTTGATGTCCCAATCATAAAGGATAAGTTTATTTTGACAAAAATAGTTTATAAAATTGTCAAAATATAGATTCAAAAATGGTTTTCCATCAAAAGGCAGTAAAACAATCTTTTAAGAAAATTAGTGTATTCCATGCATAAGATTGTATTTATTTTCATTTTAAGCCTCTATAACTCTATCTTAATCATTAATAGACATAGATAAAAATATCTATTATTCTTTACTTACTTGGGATGTTTCATCCTTCCCCCCTTTAGAAAATTGCATCCCCGCAATTTATTTACTTATCGAATAAATGGGGGTACTTATCCCTCATTGCATTTTCAGATTCCCATGTTGCCTCTTCAATCATGTGGGTTTTCCACAAAACCTTTACCTGATTAATCACCTTATTCCGTAACACTTGCTCCCTGTGGTCAAGAATCTGGACCGGTTGTTCCTCATAAGATAGGTTCTCTTCCAGCTGAACTACCTCTGGACTCAAAACATGAGATGGATCTGGCATATACTTTCTCAACATCGAAATGTGAAAAACATTGTGTACCTGAGATAAACTCGGAGGTAAAGCCACTCGGTATGCAACTGATCCAACTCTCTCCATAATTTCGTATGGTCCAATGAACATTGGACTCAACTTTCCTTTCTTACCAAATCTCATCACACTTTTCCAAGGAGAAACCTTGAGAAAAACATGATCACCTACCTTGAAAGATAGATCCTTCCTCCGGTTATCCGTATAACTCTTCTGCCTGCTCTGAGCTGTTCTCATGTGTTTCTGAATCAGCTGAACTTTTTCTGCCATCTCTTCTACCAATTCTGGTCCCATCAACTTCCTTTCACCCACTTCATCCCAGAAAGCTGGAGTTCGACACCGCTTCCCATATAATGCCTGAAATAGCGCCATCTGTATACTGGAATGAAAACTGTTATTATATGAAAACTCAAACAAAGAAAGATGTTGGTCCCAACTTCCCTGATAATCCATAGAGCAAGCTCGTAGCATATCCTCTAATGTCTAAATTGTTCGTTTTGACTGCCCATCTGATTGAGGATGAAAAGCTGTACTAAAATTTAATTCAGTACCCAACGACTTCTAAAGGCCTTTCCAAAAGGAAGAAGTAAACCTGGGATCACGATCCGATACAATGGAGAGAGGAACTCCATGTAACCTGACTATCTCTTTAAGATACAAACGGGAAAGTTTATCAAGAGAGAAAGTATCTTGTATAGCAAGGAAATGAGTAGATTTGGTCAAGCGATCAACAATAACCCAGATTGCATTATTACCTCGAGATGTCTTCGGTAATCCAACAACAAAGTCCAGGGATATATTCTCCCATTTCCACTCTGGCACTGGTAAAGGCTGAAGCATCCCTTTCGGTAACTGCCGCTCTGCTTTAACCTGTTGACATGTCAAACACTTCACAGTAAAATCTGCAATATCTCTTTTCATTCCATCCCACCAGTAATACTTCCGCAGATCTCTATACATCTTAGTACTGCCCGGATGAACTGAAAACGGAGAACTATGAGCTTCACATAACAACTCTCTCTTCAACTGTGAATCACAAGGCACACACAATCTCTTCCCAAATCTCAAAACACAATCACTATCAATGTTGAATTTAGGAAACTTACCTTTCTGAACCAGCTCTACCTTTTTCTGCAACTCCCTATCTTGCTTCTGTGCTTGCTTGATTCTATCTGATAGAGATGATCTCACTGATACCTGAAACAAAACAGAAGTAATTCCTGCACCAACAACTTCTATGCCAAAGTTCATCAAATCCTTAACCAAAGGATCACGTTCCAAACGCAACATTGTTAATGAAGCATTACTTTTTCGACTCAAAGCATCAGCCACTTTATTTGCTTTTCCCGGATGGTAATGAATTGTACAATCATAATCCTTGATTAATTCTAGCCACCTCCTTTGTCTCATGTTTAACTCTTTCTAAGTGAATATATACTTTAAACTTTTGTGATCGGTATATATTTCACACTTTACTCCATACAAATGATGCCTCCAAATTTTTAAAGCAAAAACAACAGCAGCTAATTCCAAATCATGTGTAGGGTAATTTACCTCACGAGTTTTCAACTGTCGTGAAGCATAAGCAATTACCTGATCATTCTGCATTAGGACGCAACCAAGTCCTTTCAATGAAGCATCACTGTATATAACAAACTCACCATTCCTGGAAGGTAGTGCCAAAACTGGAGCATTCACCAATCTTCTTTTCAATTCCTGAAAACAATCATCACATTGTTTTGTCCAGATAAACTTAACACCCTTCCGAGTTAGCTTAGTCATTGGACTAGATAACCGTGAAAAATTTCTAACAAACCTTCGGTAATAGCCCTCCAAACCAAGGAAGCTACGAATCTCGGTTACATTTGTGGGTCTTGGCCATTCTTCCACAACTTTTTTTTTGCAGAATCAACAGTTATTCCATCTTTAGAAACAATGTGACCAAGGAAAGAAATTTGTTGCAACCAAAACTCACACTTGCTGAATTTCCCATACAGTTTCTTTTCTTTTAAGGTTTTCAAGATAACCATTAAATGTTTTTCATGCTCCTCTTTACTTTTAGAAAACACCAAAATATCATCAATGAAAACCACCAAAAACTTATCCAAGAACTCATGGAAAATTCTATTCATTAAGTCCATGAATACAGCAGGTGCATTGGTTAGCCCAAAAGGCATTACTACAAATTCATAATGGCCATATCTCGTACGGAACGCGGTCTTCGGAATATCTGCCTCCTTTACCTTCAGCTGATGGTACCCCGATCTCAAGTCAATCTTTGAAAAAAACTGAGCTCCCTGGAGCTGATCAAACAAATAATCGATATGAGGCAAAGGATATTTGTTCTTAATAGTGATATTATTCAAGGCTCTATAATCAATGCAAAGTCTCATAGAACCATCATTCTTTTTAACAAATAAAACAGGAGCACCCCATGGTGATGTGCTAGGTCTAATGAAACCTTTCTCTAATAAATCTTGCAATTGCTCCTTCAACTCTAAAAGTTCAATTTGTGCCATTTGATAAGGGGGTTTTCAAATTGGCTTAGCATCAAGAACTAAGTCAACAATAAACTCAACTTCCCGATCTGGTATTATTCCAGGCAACTCATCAGAAAAAACATCAGGATACTCATTTACCACTGGAACATCATTAATCTGAACAGTTCCTTTATTTTCAACGACGTGTGCAAGGTAACATTCATTTCCATCTTTTACAAGTTTCTCGGCCTCTTGATATGT
This sequence comes from Viscum album, assembly GCA_963277665.1. Taxonomy (NCBI): domain Eukaryota; kingdom Viridiplantae; phylum Streptophyta; class Magnoliopsida; order Santalales; family Viscaceae; genus Viscum; species Viscum album. The sequence goes on from OY728142.1 coordinate 447,823,686, forward strand.
TATCAAAAGTAAGGGTTCATTCTTGTAAAAAAACTGAATGTCTTTCTAAAAAGAAACTTCTTTAGCTCTACAGTCAATCTTAGCATGGTAAATAGAGAGCCAATCCATACCCAGGATAACATCAAACTCTACTAGAGGTAGAACAATAAGGTTTGCAAGTAGGTTCTTTCCACAGATAAGGATAGGAAGATTCTTATAAATTCTTTTTGCCTCGACACATCCCCCAGGTGTTTTTACCAAAAGTTCAGGAGTCATTTCTTGAGATGGTATTCCCATTTTACTAGAAAAGGTTTCAGAGATTAAAGAATGTGTATACCCCGAATCAAACAACACACTGGCCTAATCTGAAAAAACAAACAAAGTACCTGATACAACTTCATTTGATGGCCCGACATCTGCTGAAGTAGTTGCAAAGGATTTCACCACCCCTTTCTGCTTGTAGTCTAACTGCTTCCCATCACTCAAGCTCCTTGTCGGACACTCGTTTGCATAGTGACCCATCTCATTGCACTTATAGCATTTCACTAACTGCAAATCAAATTTGTTCTTACCTTCACCTTGATCCTTTTCAGTGCAATCACGAGCCTTATGTCCCATCTTACCACATCGGTAGCACTTCCCAGAATTCAGAAGACATTCCCCAGCATGCCTTTTTCTACATTTATCAAAAACCGGAAACTTAGTTCTCTTACCATTAGACTTTTTTGAAGAATTCTTACCTTTCTCCTGCCACCTCGGTCTCTTCTTCTGCTGGTTGTTATAGAAAACTTGGTCATCGGCAAACTCCATTTCCACCTTCTCAGCACATCGAACAAGCTTTTCATAACTTTTAAACTCACAAGAAGCTAATTCCCTTCGATACTTTGGCTTTAATCCTGAGGTGAAACGATTGATTTTACTATCAAGGTCCCGGATATAATTTGGAGCATACCTTGCCAATCAAGTGAACCTTTCTTCATAGGAAGCCACTGAGTCTTCCTCTTGCCTCAATTCCAAGAATTGCTTTTCCATCCTAAGTCGAACAGCCTTAGGAAAATACTTCTCAAGAAACATACCTTTGAATTCATCCCAGTCAAGAGCATCAATCTCATCGGCATCCCTGATATTTTTAACCATAGACCACCACTGATCTGCTTCACCCTCCAAACGGTAAATAGCAAGACTAACCTTTTGATTGTCTGAACACCCCATGACATGAAAAATATTCTCCAGTGCTTTAACCCACCCTTCATCTAGAATAGGGTCAGATGATCCTCTGAATGATGGTGGATGTTGCCTCATGAAATGTTCCACCACTGACATGTTCCTCTGCGGTTGTTCTGGCTGATCTCGTGCATGGATACCACCGCCATTTATCGCTTGAGTCAACTGCGCCATTACTGCAACAAACTGTTCAGTTCCAATTCCGACCATTTCTGGATGCTGATTCAGAAGGTTATTTCCTTCTGTATGCCTTCCTAGCACTGCTTCCCTGTTTCCTCTGCGGAAAGCCATTCTGAACAAACATGTCTTAGATGAAGCAACATGGTAATCTTTAAATGCTATATCATTTCGAATTTTTTTTTTGGATAATAATTTAAAAGAATTATAACTCCTAAAGTTATCTAAACCGACCTTTGATACCAACTATAAGGCCCCATCCTTAAACCATACTTAATCTTGAGTTATTACAAGATTACACGTTGAGGATCTTTTCAGGTTTAGAGTTTTAGAGAATTAGATCATAAAACTTGCATTACATTCCACATATAAACAAAGTGGTTACATAAAGATAGTATTATTAATTCCCATCAATGGAAACACATTTAAAATAAAACATGGATTATTTCTTGACACATCCTTGAGTGTGTAGCTCAAATATATCTTATAAAAACATCCTAGTATATTGAAGATACTGGTGTTGTTACAAAAGAAGTAAATAAAATGATTTTAGCGGGTTGGAGAAGCAAAATAAAACAAATGAACATGAGAGAATGAATTACCTTTAAAAGTGTAACTCCTTTTGAGTTGAGCCTAAAGGCTTCCTTTGAAAGGATTATGCCCAAAGGGAATCCTCTAGGATGAGGAGAGGGATGTGGAGAGAGTAAATGGGCAGGGGTTGGCCGAGCCAAAGGCTTGAGTAGTGTGTGAAATGAGGTAGAGGTGGGGGCCTTTTATAAGAGGAGAGGATGGGCACTTTTGGAAAGTAAAGAAATATTACTTTATTTGAAATGTGTTTCGGTTTCAAAAGGTCCCACATTGATATAATTCGTGGATAAGGTGATAAGGCTTCGAAATCCACTCATCCAATAAGTTTTGGACTTGTGTAGTTCATATATTTTACATTATCTTTCCATTTTATTTAAATAGTCAAATAATGATGTCATCGCTGAATCATTATTATGTCATAAATAATTTAATTTATATAATTTCTAAAAATCATAAAACAAATACTATGATGTAGGAAATCGTTTTATCTTTCCAATGACTATTTATAATCAAAAATCTGATCTTTATATCCCCATGTAAAAATTGTTTTCGTAAAACATATTATGTTTGTGTCATTTTTACTTTTACATTAAATAAAAAGTTATTTATGTCATTTCGCAACCAAAATGTCTCCATGGGGTCCCCAAGTTGACCCATGGCTTGTCTTGGTCGGCCATGACACAACCAATAAGGTTGGGACATGTTTCTAGGTCATTTCATATTATTAAAGCATTATTTATACCTTAAACTACACTAATTACCACTAATCGCGATTAAAAACTTAATAAGTTACTATTCACCAAAAAATTATTTTAATCTCATTGAACCACATTTTACTTCTTAATGACAACCATGTATGTCGGATTTTCAAAATTCAATACACATTAGTGGTAAAGTTTCATTTAACTGAAAAATCAGTTTGCTTGATTACCACTTAGTGGTTTCACTATTCATCAAAAATTGAAGTTTTTCAGAAAATTACCAAAAATTCACCCTAAGCTATATTTGATATTCTGAATTCAAAAATGAAGTCTATTTTACAAAATTCAAATCATATAAGTCACATTAATTAATTTAATAATTCATTCCCGCTGCCAGAGCAAATAGCGTGTTTTTACAAAACAATAAGTATCAAAAGATTGACACCAGTTTAAGTCTAATTTCAAAGTGAAATTGATTCCAATGACCACCATTGGATAAAATGGTAAAAATATATTCTAATTTAACTTCAAAACCAATTCAAAACATAATATAATAATATAAATAAATTAGATTAAAAAGCAGTTTTGATGTAAAATGCAGTATTTTTCACTATTCATTAAAAAATGAACATTGTCAGAAAAATACCAAAAATTCACACAAGGTAAATTTTGATGTCCCAATCATAAAGGATAAGTTTATTTTGACAAACATAGTTTATAAAATTGTCAAAATATAGATTCAAAAATGGTTTTCCATCAAAAGGTAGTAAAACAATCTTTTAAGAACATTAGTGTATTCCATGCATAAGATTGTATTTATTTTCATTTTAAGCCTCTATAACACTATCTTAATCATTAATAGACATAGATAAAAATATCTATTATTCATTACTTACTTGGGATGTTACAATTGTTACCAATGATAGGTTAATATTAAAAGATATATAAATTATCTTATTAGGTGATTCCATTCCGATGGTTATTTTAAGGATTAATGTAAGTATACTTTACAAAGGTATGTACATGAAATATTTATAATTGTGTATAAATTAAACCATTTTATTTCAAAAGTTAATAAAATGATCTTATGTTTTTACGTAAGGTTTACAAACATTTTTTAAATGTTGGTGAAATTATTGTTTTTCGTTTGAATGTATTAATGAGCTTTCATAATATCCTAGAATCCCTTATAATTATTATTTTTTACTTTATCAATTATTTTGAAATGTTTTATAAAGTGTTTTAAGTAATTAAGATTTTTCAAGAAAATGTAAAGAGATATTTGATGTAAAATGTCAACTACAAATAAAGAAAAATATAATTTTTATTTTTTATGATTAAAATTGGACTAGTGGGTTTATTTTATTTTATTTTCCTTATTTATTGGTTTTTATCATCCCTTGTTTTAAAATGATTTATCATTGGGATTAATGATGAGTAGAAAATTTAATTAAGTTAGAAATCAAGATTTTGAAGTTATATTGAACAAAGAAAGTGTGTCATTATAAATAACTTTTTTGTTGAAGATATTGATATTATGTGGAAATTTACAATTTATTATGTAATATATTACCAGATTCTATAATACTCTCAACTAAAAAGTTATAAGAAATCTATGGAAATGAGTCCATTGTTATAAATCATATAATTATGGGTTATTTAAGTAAAATGGTGTAATTATTGGAATCAAAAAAAATTTAGATATCATTAGAGGGTAAGAATATGTTAAAGTTAACATTATAAAGACTATAATTTTTTGTAATATCATCACGAGATAGATTTTAAATATTTCTTTGTTTAGTTATATAATACATGTCTATCCAGAATGGTTTTCTTATGAGTAAGTATGGTAGTTGCGGAAGGAAAAACTAAAAGGGATAATTACCATTTAATCTGTAACTTGGAATGGTTAGAAAAACAATGTTTTTAGAAGTATTGAATTAGTTCACATAGTCTATTAAAGGTGGAATTCCTGAAATATAGAAAAGAAATCATCTATAGGGGAGCATTTATATAGTGTATCATTTCCTAAAATAATACCCTCTTAAATTTGGTGGATCTTTAGACTCGGTGAAAGATTAAGGATGGATAAATACACTTGAAGATATATTTGAACTTCAAGGATATTTAGAACACTAAAAGGTAACCCTTTATATTTATCATTTTTAAGGTAAATTCAATCATTAGTGGTCTATGATTAAAAAGAATATATAAATGGAAGAAATAGATGTCAAAGAATGGATGGTATTGAAAGATGTATTCTTTGAAATGTATTTTATTAATTTTATTCTAAATTGAATATAAAGTAAGATCCTAGAATTGAAAAAAATGTGGAGGAATTTTTTTCAACCTAATGGGCCAATTTTATAAGATTCACTAGGTATGAACGGAATTATATTTGGAACCACAATGAAAAAAGAAATTGATTTAAATCAATATTAATGAATTTTTTTTGAAGGTATATATTTACTCAAGAGTTTAGAAGTTATGAATACTTTTTTTTGTTAAAATTGATGAATAGTTTGGTTAATTTTACCAGAACAACGATATAAATCGATTTAGGTGTCTGACAATGGGGAATCATTCATCTATGAAGACTGAATGTAAGAAACTTAATTTTCCTTATTGTGAAAAGTGTGTAATTAATCATTCTAGATAATGTCTTGTTAGATAATTAAAGTGCTACAAAGGTAGGATTCCTAGATTCCTGACTCGTGAAAATTATGAAAAGAGAAATGAAAATAATTAGATCGGTAATGATAAGTATGAAATTAAATGTTTTTATTTTGAAGAGAATGGTCATTATAATAATATATGGTTAAAGTAATTTAATGAAGGTTGTAATAATTTAGATAAGAAAGATAAAGGTGCATAAAATACTTTTACTAAAACTATGATAGATGCGAGACCCTCAAATAATGTAGTGATAATTTTTTTTTATATATATACATTTCCAATGTATTTTTTAATTCCAGATCCACACATCCTTTTGTTCTGGGATTGATGTTATTATGGGTATGGATTGGATTTCAATCTATCATGATTAGGTAGATTGTAGAGCTAAATAATTCATACTCAAATTTTAGATTGATTTTAATTGTTTTATTCTGGCGAGTTCTTACCTTTGATAACATATCAAGAAAGGGATTCAAATGTTTTTGGGTACTGAATTTAATTTCATGATAACTTTTCATCCTTAATCTTATAGACAATTAGAGTGGAATATTTAGACAATGGATGATGTTATTTGAGATTTTTCTTTGTATTATCTCGTAATTTATTATTATTATTATTATTATTTAGTTTAATTGTCAAATAACAACATTTTTTTCAAGTCTACAGATGAAATATTTTAAAGACATAATTTGAGAATGGTTGCAAAATTCAGTATATTGGGATGAAGTTAGTGATATGGAATTGTTGGGAATAGATTTAGTATAAGAGATAGTTGAAAAGGTAAAGAAAATTCCTCACCACATCAAGGAAATATAGATAAAACACAAATTTTATATAGATCTAATAATGAAAAAATATCTCCTTTGATGTAGATGAACTTGTTTTTCTTATACTATCTCATGCAAAAGTGTTATAAATTTTGTTAGAAAGGGAAAGTAAGTACATATATTTGTTAGTATGAAATTAAAGAAAATCTATGATTAGTTTATTATATAGTAGATCTTCTACTGAGTTTATCTAAGTCACACGAAGTTTTTTATATTTCATTTCTATTAATGTTTGTACCTGGTGAATATCATATTTTGAGTATTTTTAGTGGTACAGTTAGATATGAATCTCTCATATGAATAAAAGTGGGTTCATATTTTTTTATCATAGATAGAAGTTACCAAGAAATAATTATATTTTCTTGGAAATTAATTTTTTAATGTATCAATTGACAAAGGAAGAAATAAGGGAATTATAAAATTCTATGAGATAAAAATACCCTCACTTATATATATAAGGAATAAAATTAAAAGAAAGAGTTTTTTGAGGTAGAGAGAATGTGAAAACCCAGGTAATCATATAAATAAATCTATTTATTACTTTATAAGTATTCATTTTATAGATTTATATTGTTTATATTTTTATGAATAAATTTTTAAATGTTTTTAGTGAAAGAATGAATAGTTTTATTTAATTAATTATTTTTTAAGAATTAAATGGTTTGATTTAAAATAGTAATTTATTAAATTTTGTAATATAATTTAATAAAAAATCATTTAATTTTTGGAATCAACATATCAAATAAAACTAATAATTATTTTTTTTGTATTTTTCTAAAAAGCTCTATTTTTAAGTAAATAGTGGAAATTTTTTATTTTTTCTACCATCATTTATTTTCATTAAATAAATTAATTTAACAGTCTCATTATATTAATGATTTTGATCTTAATGTAACATATGATAAATTTTAATAAACATAATATAAATAATTCCATATGAATCAATACCATATTTTAGTTTGGAATAAGCTTAATTTTATGTTTAAAAAAAAATACTCTTATTTTAATTTTGGGAATTTATATTGAAATTAAGTTACTACCCATAAATGGAATCCATTTTTTATTTCAAAATCTTCAAATTTAGTAGTGATTTCAATTTCATTTTTTATAATTATGATTTGTAACCATGAGAAAAATGTGTCACAAGGGTAAAGGGTAAATCAGGTTAATTAAAATAAAATATAATTGATAAGGAAAGGAAAATATATATTAATTCTTCCTTTATTATTATATTTATACTCTTATCACCATAGATACTAAACATTATTGATTAGGAGGAAATTTATAATGATTTAAAATATATAATATTTAAATTTTTTCAAAAATTACAGGTGTGTCACTCCCCTAATACTAACATTAAATTTTTATTCAGATGAAAACAGAGGTGGATACAAGGAAAAAACCCTGAAAATGTAGATCAAAGATAAACAAAGCATAAGGAGGTCTAATTAAATGTTGTTTGAGGGCATCTCCTTTAATAATATCTACCTCTTCTGGTTTTAAGGTCTTCAAGTTATGAAAAACTAAACATTCATTACTAGGAATATCCACAAAAGCTAAGAAGTCAACCACATTATTGACCTCACACCAAGTATGAGAAACCATGATGTTTCCCCCCAGTTTTTAACTATATTTTCTGATGACATAAAGAATCGACCAAGGAGTTGTACCCAGACCATGAATAATAGTGTATAAGAGAATAGAATCTATTTTATCTTCTTTAAAATTAAAATCCCTTTTTATGAAAACATTAAGGCTTTCTAGTATGGTCAATTATTCTACTAGAATTGTTGACACCTACCCATGTCTAATTGAAAAATATAGAAAAACTGATCCACTATTATCGCGTACTTATCCTCCACCTTTAATAATACTGACCACATAGGACCATTACAAATGAACATCAACCCCTCTGATGGGGGCCACCAACAAACCCAATTTCCCATACAATGGTCAATCTCTTGAGTAGAATGCATCAGACCAGTAAATAAATGTTGTTGGGATATAGAATCTATCTATTTAGTCAGAACCTTGACAATGTTGAGCATATGATTTTTAACATTGATAACAATTAGTGTACCATATGAGTTTACCCCCTCATAGATCATCTTGTATCTATCGTTCCATAAACACAAGTATCCTTCATGAAAAATAAAGATACGATAAGATATATCCATGTTTCTCATACCCGATCCATGTAACCAATGGTCAAGGAAAGGTTAATCAGACATCATATTAATATATATAGCAGTAAACTCACCCAGATAGCCCCAGACCTCATTCTCCCACTCAATCTAAGAGATGAGATGATCCAAAATTTCCTCCTTTTATTCCTTACAACAAACACATCTAGAAACCACACTGATTCCACAAATTTTATTGTTATCATATATAGGAACTACTCTATTTCTTATCCTCTAAGTAAGAAATTTGTATTTGGTAAGAATATCTTTAGCCGAAAGAATTTCAATCCATGACTCTCCTTGAAACTATGTAATCATGGACTTATAGTAATCACTTATTATGAAATAGATGAAAAGACAAGGTGTAAAGACACATCTTTCTGGATCAGGGGATAGTTCATTGAGGTTACATAAATCAATATATCCCTTATTAAACACTTAAGTTATATAAATAGGGTAATCCCAAGCTTCTTTGAAGGAGATATTTTTGGCAGGGAAAAAAGGATATACAATGATCCCTCCACTCCAATTGTGATTCCATAATAAGATCTCACCCTTCCCAATTATCTACTGAGAATAAGGACTAAATGTACCAATTATTTGACAAATTTTTGAATAAAAAGGGGAAACATTTCCACCCAAATCAATCTGATAACCAAGAGAAAATCCATTCATAATGCGCCCCCATAGGGTCAATTTCTCTTATTCCTCCCATGATAACTTGGCATGCAAGAATTGCAAGTTGTCCTCAAGGAAGTGAACATTAATTCCTGCCTCAATAACTGGAAGATCCATCGTGTTCCGTGAATACAAACATCTTTTACCCTTCATTTTGGTATCCTAAATGAAATTGTCAGTAATTTTATCAGTGTTTTTGATAAGGACTTTAGGAACTTTGACAGTAGATAGGACGTAAATGAGGGTGGCCAGCAACACACTATTCACCAGTTCAATTCTTCCCCCAAAGGATAGGAATATATTTTTCCATTTTAGTACCCTATCAATGATTATAGAGAAGATATATTCACATTATCTAATATATAGGATTGGGTTCCCAAATATTTAGTAATAAATTCTTCCCTCTGTATATCCAAGATGATACTATTAAAGTAATCCGTCTCAATGAACAACTATTGGAAATAATGAAGTTAATTTTAATTTTTTTTAACAATCTATCCCATATAATGAAAATAAGTTTCCATACATTTTCCATGATTTATAATTTTCTACTCAAAAAATTCTTGAATATAAATGTTTCATATGTGAACATTAGATTAGATACCGAAGGATACTTTATTCTTTGATGATATGGTAGAATATATCTATTATTCATGCTCTTATTAAGAAGATGGATGAGAACATCCTGATCGATGATAAAAATACTTAGGGATATGTGGTCCCCCTACCGAAGACCCCTAGTTTCCTTGAAGAATCCAAAATATTTTCCTATAAATGAGACAACATTCCAAGATGAGCTAAAATAACAGAAAATGATGTCAACATTACAAGGGGAGAATCCCATACCTACAAAGAATTTATTAATAAAAATTCATTTCATACGATCATATGATTATTTCATACAATTCTTGATATCCCTATTGAATATGTGGGTTTTGAGATTGATATCCCTATTCATTTCATGAACCAAGGCCACAACCCCCTGGATAGACCGCCCCATAACAAAACCATGTTATTCCATTGAAATCTATTGGGGGAGATGGTTCAACATTTTGGAATTAATTGAAATAACATGAATATTATATGAAACATTTCAAAAACTGACAAGCTGAAAATGCTGCATGGATGTATAATTCTTGGACATATGAATCGTGACAACCTTAGTAGCACTTGAAACATGAGGAAGGAATCCTCCCCAAAAGAAATCTTGAATGGTTAGAATAAGGGCATCTTTAACAATCTCTCAAGAGGATATGTAAAAAGAAGGAGGAATTCCATCTTTACCAGCCACACTATTCGGATTGAGTTTCATAGTAGCTTTAAAAACCTCTATCTCTTGGGGAATGGAACCCATCTATTTATTATCAATTTCAGAAACCCATTCCAAAATCACATCAAAAAATCTATTAGTTCCCACAGGTGACCATTCGATATTTTCAGGTTAGGAACTACAAGCATACCCCAAAGGTTTTTTTTTATCTAGAGCATACACAAATTCCCTATCATCTATAATCAAACCATCATCTAGCATGATATATGGATTAACAAGTCTTTTCCTCTCCTTGATAGAAGCCTAAAAATATTCTGTATTTTTCTTCCCTTATTTCAACCACTTGAAACTTTCCTTTCCCTATAGATACGTTCCTATTTTAATAGAAAGTCCTCTAGATAATATTTTTAAAAAATAATATTCTCAAAAACCATATAGTTCCATATATCATCTAGATTCTATTCACAGTGATCAACCTCTTGCATGAAACAATACTGGTCCCTTGATGGGGAATATAGATCCCTCAACCACTCCTTTAATTTGATCTTAAGACACCTTAGTTTGTTATGAAACACCACCCACGTGTACCCCTGAGATAATTCCTTCCATGATAGAAGAACCATGTCAGGATAACTAGGATTACTAAATGAATTGCTAAAATATATGAACTTTTCATGACTATCATTCCTAGAAGAAATAGTAATCAATAGAGGGGAATGATTTGAAATACCATGAGTCAAGTGAACCACTATAGTATTTGAATACATGGAAATGGATTTCATGTTAGAGAGTCATTTATCTAATCAGCTACTTGATCTATGAACACCACTTTGAAAATTTCACCACCAGAATTTATCACCTGAATATCATAGATTCAAATGTCTATTTCCCACTATTCATTACGTAAACTCTGATCTATATCTCTTAGGAAAAAGGATATCTCTTCTTCCTCTCATATGGATCTACCACAACATTATTATTTCCTCCCAGAAACTGTGAAATATTGTTATTATCGAACAAAGAGAGATCATTCAATGAGGTCTCTCTTTGATGTGGATCACAACTACCATAAATAAAAGATACAAGAAAATTATGGAAGTCTTGTTTTACCATAAAAGTGATGTGTTGATTACCTACCTGAATTTGGTACCCCATGAATCTTTTATGACAATAGACCCATATATGTCTATTTATAAGATCTTCATGCATGTATACCTAGATTTTAAGCTTTTAGAAAAACTAAACAATTCTTCTTGGATGTTTTTTATGTCTAAGAATTCCAAATATCTCAATATTATGCTTAGAAACATCTGAATCCACACAAAGTATAATTTGACCTGGGATCTAATCCCCCTGGAATTATATATAAGGATGAGAACCATTTAGATAAAAGGGAGCTAGGATTGGCTCCAGAGCTCATATACTTGTCGTAATGGAAGAGAAAACATGCCTAAGGTTTCTTTAACCAAGACTTGTAATCTGCTCTTTTAACTTTGTGTAAAAACTAAATTGGGGATGAGAAGGAATTCATGTGAGGATTATAAACCCTTCCCCTCTTTCTTATGGTGAATATTAATTCATTTTCTATACCATCAGAATACCGATAAGAGTAGTTTACAATTATCCCACTTTATAAAACTAATGTTTTGGTAGGGATCAGATCTATCATAGACTATGAAGATACATAATTTAGAATCATCTGGTCTTCCTTGCCATCAAGTGAAATTATGCACTTAGGATGTAGCATCAATGAAATATTTGTAAAATGGGTTCATCTAATTAATTCCATATGTAAAAATCTTGAAATTTTCATGGTATTATCCATTAGATACACAACATCATTAACCTGAGATTTCCATCATTGAATATTAAGGTACTAATTCCTAGCATTTCACTTGATCCGTTAACAACAGGTCATGATACACCACTAGAAAATGGACATATAAAGAAGACAACTCAATAACCACATTTTTAACCAATTCTAGGATATCCTCAAAGGTAGGGATGAGATGGGTCATTTTGTCAACAAACATGAAATGTCTGCGTCTACCTCTACCTCTAGTATGACGATGTCGGGACACCTGCAAATAATTTCCCTGAAGGAGATAATGGGAGAAAAATCTCGGTAAGACCTGATATGAAATATCTTGATTCCATATAAAAGAATCATATGCCCTGATATTAATATTCTTTGGAACTAGATGAGAAAGATTTATTTCCACAGAAAGAAGTTCCATAGAATCATCCATACAGCTCCTCGTCTATATATCTGAGCAGAAAATACCACCAAGAGAGTCATTGATCACCTTCAAGAAACCTTCATCTTGGAAAGGAAGCAGAAGTTTAGGACATTAACCCAGATGGTTGCGGTAAGAATTTTTTACCTCTGTGAACATCCAAAGACCACCTTGATAAACTAATGCTCCAACGACCAACAAAACATAGAGAATGGCACCATAATTGTATAAAGACCTCCTTAGATAAAAGATCGCACTGTGATTCACTATTTCATTTTCACCCTTACACCACTTTGAAAAACTTGTTTTGTATTTAAAACTATAGAAATAATATCAAATTTCACTTCATGTTTTTTTAATTTAGTTTTTTATCAATTTTAATAAGGGAAATGTTACTTGTTTTGATTACTTCATTGTTGGAGGAGGTGATTTGGAGGCCCTGGAGATGATCTAGAATGAAATGGGCCAAATTACATGGAATACCATGGATATCTATGCACAATTATGAAAATTATGATAATTATATTCCCAAAATGGACTGAATGTTTTTGGTCTTCCCCTAAAATTCATTGGCTACAACCCCTATCAACGAACGGAAGACCAATTTGTCCATCTGTTGGCCCATTCAAACCATTTTGTCTAGGGGACATTATCTTCCTGAATTCAAAATCTTGGTTCATTCATTTGACCATGTCTCCCAATAAAGATATCTAATTTGCTCTAAATTTTATGTGGAGATAGTTAAGACTCAAAAAAACTCTTTACTTTTTTCAAAGTCAGTATATGTATTTCTATAATTCCAAAACAGAGACACAATTAGTACCTCAAAATCAGGATTCTCAAAACCATGTCCCATTTTTTCTATAAAAAGGTACGATGGGCACCTCAATTTCAAGTTTTATCCAGGAGAAAAGATCTTCCATTTTTGAGTCCTAGAAAAGTCTCTTCATCATCCTAGAAATATTGGAGGACTCTATCCCCATAGGGGGTCAAGGATGAAGAAGGAGTTCCATCCAACCTTCCTCCTTCTCTCGATATTGGGCTAATCAGTGTGTATTTGTTGTGAGGGAGATACACATATTATAAAGGGAGTTTTAACACTTGTAATACTACTGGTTTAGTGTATTTTGGGATTGAAAACATTTCATTCAAAGGTATCGTACTTTTATTTATCTTTGTTTTATTTATCTAATAGAAATGATATTTACTTTTAACCGATCTGTGTGCGGTTTTAAGCGCAGGACTTGAGTCATTTTGATATGAAAAAAAAGAAGACTTTTCTTCCCCACTTATTTAAGAATTGAATTTTCATTGGAAGTTATTATACCATGCATGAGATCTGGACCTTACCTATATGATTGTAATGTTAATGTTTGGATCAAGGTGCCTTGATATAAAAGCTGGGGAAGTAATCTGGAGTCCAATTAATTTCAACCAAATACTTAACATCAAAACCTAATTAACACCCTATAAAAATGAAATTTAAAGGTGTTTAGTGATCTCAAAATGAACCCTATATATGTTATTTTTCAAAATCCACTTGGTATTTTGAACTTATAACTATTTAAATTAAGTTAGTTCATTGAAACTATTTTCAAAACCACCCCCTATTTTAGTAATTTTTATTAAAAATATAAAATCAAAACCTATCATTGATCCTTGAGATACAAACTAGGGTGTACCCAAGACTAAAAAATCTTCTTTAAATCAAAATCAATTTGATGTGTCAAGAAAATGGAGTCAAATTTTGGTTCTATTTCCAGGGATCACTTCGGTTTTTAGTGCATTTTTTTGAAAATTTTGTGAATATTTATTTGTTTTATCTTATACATTTACATATCTTTTTGTGTTCTGATTTATTTCTTTTATAGGTCTTGTTCAAGATGCGTTCAACTTCTGGATACCTACCACAATTCGGTCCTAAACCAGAGAGGATCCTATGCCAGCGACACCGAGACACAGAAGAGAACCCTTCAAAGGAGGACACACAAAACATCAACACTCTACCTGATCCTTATACTTATTATTATGGAACCAACATCAAAACTGAAATAAACGTGCATAACATGGCTGAAAATAATAGGAAATTGAAAGAACAAACCTCACTTGATATTGATATCCAACCCACCTATATTCAAACATAAGTTGAGGAACCTAATTTTGAACTAAAATCCTATCTATTTAACTTATTGCCAAGATTCTAGGGACTCACAGGAGAGTATCCACATAAGCACTGAGAAGAATTTCATACAATGTGTTCTACATTAATACTTGAACATGTTGATGAACTACCAGTAAATATTAGGGAATTCCCCTTTTCTTTAGAAGATACATAAAAATATTGGTTATATTATGTTAATTCCCCAATAAGAGGCACGGTAGGTATGAAACACCTTTTTCTTGAAAAATATTTCCTAGCCTCTTGAACTACAAAAAAAATGTTTTATAAGACAATATGAAGTGGAAACACTTTATGAATATTTGGAAATATTTAAAAGATTATGTTTATGTTTTCCACACCGCAAAATATGTGAGAAACTTTTAATATAATATTTTTATGAGGGTCCCATTTCAATTGATCGTAACATGATAGATGCCAGTGAAGCTGGTTCCCTAATGGATAAATCCCAAATCCCTACAAGGACCCTAATTGAGAACATTGAACAGAACACTCAAAAACGTCCTAAGAGGTCCAGTGTACCCATTCGAGGTGTCCATGAGGTGAAAAGTACCAAGTTTTAGAAGAAGGTGGGCACAATGTTTGAAGATATAAGTACCCTCCAAAAACATTCTCTTTCCGAATGGAAATCCCAATCTCTTCTTCCTATCCACTGTGGTATATGTTCTTCTGACACGCACTACACTGACTAATGCCTTCAATTTATAGAAACATCTTAGAGTTGTGATACAATATTTCCAGGGCACCCCTATAACCACCACTTTAGAAAAGAACCATATTATACATCTAACCCTGGGTGGAAAGAAAATCATGACTATAAGAAAGAGAGTATTCAAACTATCCTTAGCAACAATGGAACCAATCGGGGAAGAATAGTCATCCACCACCACCCCAAAATCCTCAACCATAAAAAGGCCTTTCCAAAAAACCCATCCAAAACCTGAGCCTTGACTAGAATATATGATGAAACAAATGGCTTCCAACAATCTCTAATTCCAAAAAACCACACAAGTATCCATAGAAGACCTCAAAACCCTATTAGGCTAACTAGCTAACTGACTGGATGAAATCTGAAGCCATGGTAAACTACTATCTCAATCACTTGTCAACCTAGGGGATATGGGAAATGTTAGTTCCATCACGCTTAAGAGTATAAATCAACTTAAAATCTAAATGAACCCACCTTTAGAATCATCCCCTCCTAAGGACACCAAAATCTCAACCACTGAAAAAGGATCAAATGAGGAAAAAACTTATCCTGAGAGAATCCCTACCAAAGGAAATAATGTTTCTATTGATTAACCAACAATACCATCCATTCATATTCCATTACCCCTAAGGGCCTTCTAACCAAGAAATAAAAAATAAACAGAACATGATTAGGAAATCTTGGAAACAGTCCAAGAAGTGTTGGTCAGAATTCCCTTGATTACTGCCGTGAAGAAAATTCCACTATACGCTAAGTTTCTAAAGGAGATGTGTACACACCGAAGGAAACCTCATGGAGAAGAAAAGGTGAGTATAGGGAGTAACATATCATCATTGATTGATCCATCACTTTCCACCAAGTGGAATGATACTGTGACAATCTTGATTCCACGAAACTTAGGGGAGTATTCATTTTCCAATGCGATGATTGATTTATGTTCTTATATAAATGTGATTCCTCACTCCATTTACTCATGTTTTCTGGTCGGTGATTTGAAGTCCACTAGAATAGTTTTTCTTCTAAAAAATAAATGTACAACACACCCTTCTGTTTTGTTAGAGGACGTTCTTATGGGGGTAGAAATTTTAATTTTTCCGGCAGATTTTTATGTGCTAAAAATTAAAGTTGATAGGATGAATGGACATGACATGATTATATTGGGGATTCCCTTTTTGAAAACTGCCAAAACAATAAATAATTTTCATAATGGTACATTATCTATGGAATTTGGTGGTGAAATAGTCTATTTCAACATCCATGATGCCATGAAGCACCCCTCTGAAGAACATTCCCCTCTCTCAAGAAATTCAATTGATGTCTCCCTTCCCAAGAGAACAATTATTTTCATTCCCCTGACCCCCCTTCAATGTTTTCATCCTTGATTATAATTCTTGGTAATGAATAATTCATTTATTATTGTAGTGGTCTAGAAAAGTGTCATTCATCATTACTAATTGATAATTTCTTGAACATTGAGGATCCAATGACCGTCGATGATACTGCTAAGCTTGTCAAAGATCATTTCTCATCTGAGGATTATACTATTGAGAATTTAGATGAGATTAGTGACCTATCTCTTTCACACAAAATACCATCAATCAAAAATCCACCAGAATTAGAACTGAAAAAACTACCTCAAGATTTAAAATATTCATATCTTGAGAATGGAAACAAGCTTCCCATCATCATTTCCAGTTCACTACCTCCTAACATGAATTGTGACTACATGAAATTTTTAAGGAGTATAAAAAGTCATTGGGATGGAAACTTTATTGAAATAATGGTATTATCCACATAATTTGTACACATCATATTTTGCTAAATGATGAGGCTAAACCAGTGAGCCAATACGAATGCTGACTGAACCCGATTCTCTTAGATGTAGTTAAAAAGGAAGTAACAAAATTGTTGGCTACTTGAATCATTTAACATTTTTGTAATAGCCAATGGGTTAGTCCCATTCAAGTAGTTCCTAAAAAAATGTCCTATAGTAATCAAAAATGAAAATAATGAATTGATTCCAACTCATGTATATAATAGTTAGCGTGTCTACATATACTATCACTAACTAAACCAACACATTAGGAAGGACCATTTATCGTTTCCATTCATTGACCAAATCCTAGAGAGGATAGTAATAAAGTTCCATTACTATTTTTTTCATGGGTATTCTAGGTACTTTCAGATACATATTTCCCCCGAGGATTAGGAAAATACAACTTCACTCACCCCTTTGTCATATTTACCAAAAGAAGGCTTCCATTTGGTCTCTGCAAAGCTCTGTGTACTTTCTAGCTATGTATGGTTAGTAATTTTTTGGATTACCTGGATTATTACATGGAAGATTTAATGGATGATTTCATGGTTTGTTGTTACTATTTTGAGGAATGTTTGAGTAGTATTGGAAAAGTCTTGCATTTTTTTATTGAAAAGAGTATTAAACTATGATAAATACCATTTCATGGTGCGACAAGGTATTGTTTTGGGGAATGTCATTTCTAAAGATGGTATCCATTTTGATAAATCAAAATTCGATGTCATTTCTTAATTATGATTCCCTAAAAATGTACCAGATATGTGGTCTTTCCTTGTTAATGCTGAATTTTACCCTCGTGTCATTTGTGACTTCAGTAAATTTTCACTCCACCTCTCCTGATTAATCCAAAAAAGAAAAATTTTTTTTGGATAAAGAATGTGTAGATGATTTTAATAAGTTAAAATGGAGTCTCAATTCACCTATGGTAATATAATTAATTTTGTGGGATTTACCATTTGAGATCATGTGTGATGCCTCTAACTAAGTATTTGGGGCCGTCTTATAACAAAGGGTCAATCGAGCTCCACATTTCATTGTCTATGTCTCATTACTTTGGACTGTGCCCATGAAAACTACAACACAACTGAAAGAAATTATTTTCCATTGGGTTTACTTGGAAAACTTCAGTTCATACAATTTAGTGACCCAATCCATAGTTTTCTCAGACCATGCATCCATCCAGTATCTCCTTGAGAAACAAGAATCCAAACCACATCTCATTCGCTAGATGATCCTCCTTCAAAAATTCAATCTAAAAATTTTAGATAAAATGATATTAAAATGTGGTGGCTGACCATATCAACATGATTTCCCCATCCTCAGACATTTTATCATCCCCTTGTATTCCTATAAATGATATGTTTATCGATGAGCAATTGTACCGAGTGCAAGATGATATTCCATGGTATGCCGTCATTGTAAATTATTTCGAAGCATCTTGAATTCTTACCAATTTCAACGAAAAACCAAGGTAGTGGTCTAAAACATGAGTCTCATTGGTAAATTTGGGAGGACCCCTAACTCTATTGAATATGTATTGATCAAGTCCTTAGGCGTTGTGTTTATGATATCGAGTTTCAGTATGTCCATATATTCTACCACACACTTGCGTCTGGGTGCCACTTTTATCCCAATTGGACTGCTCGCAATGTCCCTGATTTTGGTATCTTCTGGCCAACAAATTTTTGGGATGCCCATGATTTTTGTAAATATTGTCCTCATTTTCAGAGAATGGGTAATGTATGTAAAAGAAATGAAAAGAAACAACAACCATTTCTCTTTCATGATATTTTTTTTTATTTTTGGGGTATTAAATTTATGGTGTCATTTCCCAATTTTTTTGGCAACCTATACATTATTCTAGAGGTTGATTACATGTATGAATAGGAAAAGGCATGAGATACAAGGATTGATGATTCTATAGAAGTTGTATAATTTTTGAGAAACCAAATCTTCTGCAGGTGGTGATTACTTAGGTTCATCATCTGTGACCAGGGTCCTCATTTCTGCAACTAAATAATGAAATCACTTTTGCGTCAGTATGGTGTTATTCCTTGAGTGTCTACAATATATATTCCACAGACCAAAGGTCAAGATGAGGTATCAAATAAAGAGTTCCAACAAATTCTTGAAAAAACCATTCAACCCAATATGAAATATTGGTGTCTTTGATTTGGTGATACATTAAGGACTTATCGTCCTGCTTTTAGAACCCTAATTGGAATGTCTCCATATAGGCTTGTTTTTGGAAAGAGTTTTCACCTCCCTATTGAGATTGATTAATGGGCCTACTAGGCTATCAAACAATTAAATTATAATATTTCTGGAATAGTTACTCAAATGAAGTTGAAAACTTATGAGCTATAGGAAATGAGAATAGATGCATTTGAGAATTACATAATTTATAAGAAGTGATCCAAGGATTCCCATTGTAACACCCTGATATTTCATGAGAAGTATATTTTCTTTATGTATTATGTTATACACAACATTAAAGGAATCTTTCACTACACACAACACTAACTTGTCTTTATTTACATGCAATCACAACCTTCCATGATAGCGTGTGTTGTACGCAATACCAAGTTTCACTAAATAACGATATACTATTAAAATATTATATAAACTAGCTGTTATGAATAGTAATACCCACTTTTTGAAATTTAATAAATTTTGTCTTTCAAAATTGACTTCATTTTTTGGATTCGGAATATACAAATTAGCTTAGGGTAATTTTTTTTTATTTTTCTGAAAACATTAAATTTTTGATGAATAGTGAAAATTCTGGGTTACTATTTAAAAACCATCTTTTTATTTAAAGAATTATTTATTTTATTTAAATTTATTTTAGGCCAAAATCTATACATAATACCTATATATGTTCAGTGTAATTCAATTGAGTCATTTTAAAATAATTTTAGATATATAAAAATATTATTGAACTTTTCACCATCTTTTACCCACCTCCTAGGAGAATTTGAAAATTTACATAATTTTACCGCTTCTGTGAGTGGAATTTAAAAAAATCTGAGAGTCACAGTTAATATCAAGGACCAAAATGTGGTTCAATAAGATAAAAATAATTTTTGGTGGATAGTAACTTTTTACTTTTTTTTTACCACGGTTCAAAGTAAATAGGGTAATAAAGGAAAAAATGATATTATTATTACCCTAGTACATGTCCTAATTATATTTTATATGTTTAATTCGACCAAAAACAACCTTATGAATAAAATATTACCCTTTAGGTCCACTTGGATTAGATTAGGACACTTTTTATTATTTTATTTAGGGAAGATTTAAAAGAGTTAATTTCAAAGTTTAATAACTAAAAACAATTTTAATATAGAGTTACACATAAGATAAATTCTACTATAAATATTAATTAAAAAGATAAAAATATTTCCTACATAATGGTATTTTATTTATAATTTTTTGACATTAAATAATTTAGTTTATCTTTGACACAATGATGATGGAGTAATTACCTTATTAATGAAATATTAACATAATTGATGTTATAAATACCCTAATATATGTAATTTGAAACTTTTTATGAATTAAACTGATTTCATAGGTTAACAAGACATGTTAGTATTGATTTGATTAACTTCATTCTAACTAATAATGGTGATATAAGTTTCACAAAAATCAATTACCAAATACTGTCAAAATTGACATAAAATAGTTTTTAAAACAAATATTATATTATTAATTGTTATTTTATTCACAAAAATATAAGGTTCAAAAAATATTACTTAAATAAGGTTATATATATTAATAAATAACCATTTGGGGTTTATTTGGCTTGTTATAGTATGTTTATTAACCATATAGTGTAAGAAAACAAGAAGACATGGTAAAAGATAAAATATTTAACTTAGAGTTAAATCTAAATGTTAAGGTTAAAATAGTAACTTATAACTTTTCCAAATCCTATTGGTTGATATGATTTAGACTCATACACACCTTATCTTCGAAATAAATAAATTGTGAGCTATTAAAAACCGAATATAACTTTATTATAAAATAATATTTTAAGTTTTTCCAAAGGTGCCCCTATCCTCCCATATAAAATGGAACCTCATCCCTCTCCTCTTTACACAATTTAGAGCCTTCAAGATTGGACAAATACTTCCAATTTTCCTTCTAAACTTCCATATAAACATACTATAGGTCCTGGAAGTTTTCCAATACCAATCATAGTTCCCTAAGATGAGGTTTCAAAGAGGCGTGTCGAAGAAGAGGTAATATCCATTACCGATTCTTTCAAATTTATTTCTTCCTCTACTTCCCCTTATTTAGTTGTTTTATTATGAAGTAATAACATCAGTAT
Organism: Viscum album; assembly: GCA_963277665.1. NCBI lineage: Eukaryota > Viridiplantae > Streptophyta > Magnoliopsida > Santalales > Viscaceae > Viscum > Viscum album. The sequence goes on from OY728142.1 coordinate 447,845,266, forward strand.
CACTCATATAATTATATGTTATTATAAATATTAAACAACACTATTTCACCTTCTATCCATCCTACAGAAAATGAAATCACCGCGCGTGCGTACGTACAGAATACAGTCTCCAGGCCGTAATGAAATATGTTTTCCACCACCACCTTACTTGGATGGGTATAATGGTGTAAATAATAACTATATATGATTAATATAACATGATACTAATTCTGACTCATTCCATCTTACACTCCAATACCATTCAATAGTTATGGGAACGATATCATCACTCGTGCGTACGTACGACCTACCGTCTCTACAATGTGATGCGGCTCATTCTACATGATCTTCATTGAATAATGATTATATAAATGAATTTAATGAATAAATATGATATATATTATACTAATACCATTCTGTAAATGATGTATCTATAACCTAAAAATAACAATAAGAATTTATTCGTCAAAACATGCATAAGAACATAAAGCAATGAAATCCCGAATAATAAGTAGAAATGAAATATTACTAATTAGAAGATAAAAATATGACCATGTATGATATCATAACAATGAATATGATTCTTTAATAAGTCAATGAAATTATTTAAATCATTATACAGATGGTTCATATACATACGAAGCCAATCAGACCTAAGGTAAGGGAACATCTCGTAAATCTCAATTTTTATCCGAGATTGTTTATACATCGGTAATTATTGGGTCATATTTATCATCCACATCCATGTTTCCTCAATATGTAATATTATTTATATCCACATACAATTGTTTAAATCCAATTTTACCCATTTGTGAGTTTTTAGTAAAATATATGAAATGAATCTTTTGTCGTTTTTAGTACGAGGTACTCTTTGACTTTTTCAGCCAAAGTATGAGAAAAATGTTTTTTTAACTTATACGGCATGAATAGATTTTTATGATTTTATAGAACATTATTTCCATGAAGCTTCCTTTACAATATTTTAAATTTATTTTTAATCAAATTCTTTTAGTATAAAATTGTATGACATGTTAAGAAAGGAAAAATGTTTTTGAAGTATAAAGGATATTTTCCTCAAGAATGGAGATTAAGTGTTTTATCAAAATTATTTTCTTTATAATATAATATAGGGTTATGTATCTATCCCTATTATTAAATTTATTTGATTATTTTATGATGGAATTACTTTTATGAATTCCTTTTATGGAATATGTTATGATGGCATGATGTTTATGAATCCCATTTTTGTTGAATCGATTATGCTATGATGTATAATTAATGATTTTGTGGAATACATAAGAATGGTTTCATTATGAGATGGGTGGGACCTATATATCCCTCCGATGCATTGGGTAAATATTTATATATCATGAGATAGACATGGCTGGAACGACAAGTTAATCCAGTTCAGTGATACAAGACTGGAATTAGGAGTGAACTCGGTTCAGTAATGGACTTTGTCCACTACGATGGTCTTAGAAATGAGCCTTGATTAATATGAAATGATTTTATATGATTATGTGTGTATGCCACATAGTTTCATGTTTTATGTTATGATTATTGGGATTATATTTCACTACTATGATTTATCCCATGTTATGATATCATGATCTCTTTTGAAGGTTTAGATGTTCAAAATTTTATGTTCTTATGAATATGATATGGTTGATATTTATTTTGTTTATCCTTACTAAGAATTTGAGATCACCCTTTTGTATGTTTTTTCCCCAGGCCAGGAAGAAGGGTATTAATAAGGATATTCCAAAAGGGACTCTAGATATGATGAAATAAACAGGAGACAATGTAGATGATTTATGAACCAGTTGTTTATGTTTCCCAGTTTCTAAAGACAATATACCTATATGGTCCTACCATGGTTTTGTGATATGTTATTATAAGTTTTCTTCAATTCTGAAGTAGTAACAATGTATGTAAAGTACGAGTCTTTATAGTTGGTATCAGAGGAATGTTATAGTCAAATTTTGGAAACTAGGACATGAATGCCTTAATAAGAACTCTAAGGATATGTCTAAACATAAAACAAAATATTAGTGTTTTAGAAATGGCCATGACCAACCTATGATAAGACCTAAAGTGTGAAATATTATTCTTGATTATGTGGGTTTCCTGTTATGATTAGTGTTTCTCACACTATGCTTATTGGTTTTAGTTAATGGCTGGAACCCGAAGGAACCATGTTAATATTGAATGCGACGGGCAGTGCAATGATTATCCCCCTGAGCAACCAAATGTTATGGGTGCTGGAATGAAAAATCTTGTAGCCTTGATCACAAAACTTTTTCAAGCTATGAATCATGCAAGACTTTCAAATGAGAAAATGAAGGAGCAACATTATGTTGAATACTTCATGAGGCAGTGTCCACCTTCATTCAGTGGATCTTCTGATCCATTAGTGGCTGAACAATGGATTAGTACCACTGAAAATATATTTCCAGTCCTACAATGTTCTGAACATGATAAAGTCATCTTAGGAGTATATCATTTGTAAGGTGAAGCTGATCTATGGTGGAATATTATTAAGAATACGAGGCGAAGGGATGAAATTGAGTCCATGGAATGGGGTGAGTTCAAGTACTTATTTTTCAATAAGTATTTCCCTCTTGTTCTTCGAATATAGATGGAGATGGAGTTTCTTGAACTGAAGCAAAAGGATGATGAATCGGATGGTAGCTACGAAGAAAATTTTACAAGACTTACAAGGTACGCTTCTGGAATTATTATCCAAACTGAGAGTAAGATCAATCGATTATTTAGTGTCTTAAAGCCAAGTATTCGACGGGAGTTCGCCATAAGGGACTTCAATAGCTACAAGGAAATTGTTCGATGTGCTCTCAAGGTTGAGATTTAGATTGGAGTAAGCCACCAACCATATGGGTTTGATAAGAAGAGGAAAATGGAATTCAAGGGAAAATCTAAAGACCACACAAAAAATAAGAACAAAAGGGACAAGTAAATGTTTTAAGTGTGGAAAAGAAGGTCATCGGGCAGTTGAATGTTGAAATAATGGGAAGAAGATGTCTAATGATACGAACAAAGATAGGGATACACAGAATGCACCTCCTACACTTCAATGCTTCAAGTGCAAGGAAATGGGGCATTATTCCAATCAATTCCCTAATCCAAGGGTTGTTGATGATGATCGACCTCAACAAACTCTTAAGGACAAAGACAAAGGAATGTCACATGCAATTTCTATCGACGATGTGGAGTATGATAATGAAGTGGTGAAAGGTACAATTACCATCCACTCTAAAGTAGAAAATGTTTTATTTGATTCTGGATCCACCCACTCTTTTATTTATAAATAATTTTCAAAGGGTATTTCCATATTACCTCAACAATTAGATATTGAGTTAGCTTTGACAACCCCAAACGGAACAACACTCACATCAAAAGTTTACAATTATTCTCTAATTGAAGTTTGTGGGAAATTGCTTCCTGCAAATCTTGTGATCCTTCCTATAGTGGAATTTGAGGTGATTCTTGGCATGGATTGGATTTCTTTATACAGATCTCATATCAATTACCAAAGAAGGGATATCACATTTAATATTTCCGATCAATCTACTATCATCTATCGATGTAAGGATGAATAAAAACTTCCAGTGGAAATTTCTTCCATATTATGGGTCTTGATTCCAATAAATGAAGGTTATTTATCTCAAATGGTTGGAGAGAAACTCACGATTAAGAATACACCCATTTTACAGGAGTTGGATGATGTGTTTCCAGAGGAATTTCCAGGTCTTCCACCAAATCATGAAGTTGAGTTTTCAATAGAACTCATACCGGGTGCTATGACCATTTAAAAGATAGCTTATAGAATGGAACAAATTGAGTTATAGGAATTGAGGAAGAAACTCCAAGAGAATCTTGATAAGGGATTCATTCGTCCAAGTGCATCACCTTAGGGAGCACCTGTTCTGTTCGTTAAGAAGAAAGATTGATCAATGAGACTCCGCATTGATTATCGAGAACTTAACAAGATCACTATCAAGAACAAGTATCCTCCCCCACACATTGATGACTTATTTGACCAACTATGTGGAGATCAATACTTTTCCAAGATTGATCTTTGTTCAGGGTATCATCAATTAAGGGTCAAAAAGTAAGATATACCAAAGATTATTATTTGTATAAGGTATGGACACTATGAATTTACAGTGATGCCATTTGTTCTTATTAATGACCCTGCTATCTTCATGGATATGATGAATAGAGTCTTTAGAGACTATCTTGATCAGTTTGTGGTAGTCTTTATAGACGATATTCTTGTCTATTCGAAGAGCAAGGAAGAACATGAAGATCACTTTAGAATTGTATTAAAGACCCTAAGAAAGGAGATGATTTATGCCAAATTTACCAAGTGTGAATTTTGGATTAAAAAAGATTCATTTTTGGGTCACATAATCTCAAAAGAGGGGATATTTGTGGATCCAGTAAAAACATAGGTTATTGAAATATGGTCGAGAGCAACGATAGTAACTGAGATTCGGTTTTTTTTAGTCTGGCTGGATATTATTGACGTTTTGTGAATGATTTTTCAAGGTTATCTAATCCACTCACCAGGTTGACTCGAAAATGAGTTATGTTCGTGTGGACGGAGGAGTGTGAAGAGAATTTCAAAGAGTTAAAATGAAGGTTATCCAGTGGACCTGTGATCACACTACTGTGTAGTGGAGAAAAGTTGGTGATCTACAGTGATGCATCCAAGAAGGTATTGTGGTGTGTTCCCATGATAAATTATATGGTGATAGCTTGTGCCTCACGATAGTTGAAAATCAATGAGAAAAATTACACAACTCATGATTTGGAGTTAGCTGTGGTAATATTAGTATTAAAAATACGGAGGAATTTTCTTTATGGTGAAAAGTGTGATATTTATTCTGATCATAAAAGTTTAAAATATATTTTCACACAAAAGGAGCTGAATATGTGCCAAAGAGGATGGTTGGAGCTGATTAAGGATTATGACTTCTTAATTCATTATCACCCTGGGAAAGAAAACAAGGTGGAAGACGCATTAAGTTGACAAGACCATGCCAGCTTGTCCATGATAAGGATCACAAAAGATATAATATTTATGGATTTACAAAGGATGGATCTTGAGATTATAATGGAAGAAGAAAAATAATATCTTTCTCAAATGAATGTTCAACCATATATACATCTGAAGATTAAAGAGGAACAAAAAGAAGATGTCGAGTTACAAAAGAAGGTGTGAAATGTTCTTGAATTCAACCTTGATTGTGATGAGATAATAAGGTTCAAGAATCAAGTTTTTGTTCCTCCCATACTAGAATTAAAGATGGAGCTACTGTATGAGGCTCATAGTTCATCATTCTCTATTCATCCTGGGAGCATAAAGATGTATTGGGACCTGAAAGAGTACTTCTGGTGGGATGCTATGAAAAGAGATGTTGCTAAATATGTCTCGAGATGATTGGTTTGTTAGCAAGTTAAACATGAGAGACAGAAGTCTAAGGTGATGTTACAACCATTACCCATACCCGAATGGAAATGGGAAAACATCACTTTGAAATTTGTCACCGGACTTCCTAAAACATCCAAAGGCAATAATGCTATCTGGGTTATAGTTGATTGTCTTATGAATTTGGCACAATTCATTGCTATTAGAGAAGATTCCTCTCTGGATCAACTTTTGAGGATATATGTGAAGGAAGTGGTAAGATTGGATGGAGTACCACTTTCCATTATATCTGATTGGGATCCGAGGTTTACCTCGAAGTTCTGGAGAAGTCTTCAGAATACTTTAGATATAGAGTTGAGTTTCAGCACTGCTTATCATCCTCAGACAGATGGTCAGTCTGAGAGAACAATTCAAACTCTAGAAGATATGTTAAGAGCTTTCTCTATGGATTTCAAAGGTGGTTGGGATTAAAACATAACTTTGGTGGAATTTTCTTATAATAATGGCTTTCACTCCATTATTTAGATGGATCCCTATGAAGCTCTCTATGGAAAGAAATGTAGGACACCAACTTGCTGGGATGAAGTTGGGGAAAGAAATCTATTAGAACCTGATCTTGTTGACGAGATCGTAGAAAAGGTTAGATCTATTCAACAACACATAAGAGAATCTCAGAGTCGAACAAAATGTTATGCTGACAACCGAAGAAAATACCTAGAGTTTGTAGTGGGTGATAAAGTGTTCTTAAAAATATCTCCTTGGAAGAGACTAATGAGATTTGGAAGGAAGGGAAAGCTGGGCCTTAACTATATCGGTCCTTTCAAAATACTGGATCGTGTTGGGAAGGTAGCTTATCGATTTTCGCTTCCACCAAATCTCTCTCAAGTTCACGATGTGTTCCATGTATCTCTCCTGAGAAAGGACATACCCGATCCTTCACATGTACAAAGCTTAGAAGTTGTACTGCTGGAGAGAGATCTTTCTTACGAAGAACAATCGATAGAGATTCTGGATCGTAGCGAAGAGGTTCTAAGAACAAGACTACTCGCTTGGTGAAAGTTTTTTGGAGGAACCACCAATTAGAAGAAGATATATGGGAGCTTGAGGATATGATTAGGGAGAGGTATCCTCATCTGTTTGTTACGAAGTGACGAATTTCGAGGGTGAAATTAATTTTAAGGGGGGTAGAATGTAACACCTAGAAATTTTATGAGAAGTATATTTTTTTATGTCTTATATTATGTGAAACATCAAAGGAATTTTTCACTACACACCAAACTATCTTGGCTTTCTTTACACACAATTGCAACCTTCCACGATAGAATGTGTTGTATGCAATACCGAGTTTCACTAAACAGTGATATACTATTAAAATATTATATAAACTAGCCGTTATGAATAGTAATACCCACTTTTTGATATTTTATAAATTTTATCTTTCAAAATGGACTTCATTTTTGGATTCGGAATATCGAAATTATCCAAGGGTGAAATTTTCGTATTTTTTTAAAAATTTCAATTTTTGATGAATAGTGAAAACACTGGGTTACTATTTAAAAACCGAAATTTTATTTAAATAATTATTTCTTTTATTTAAATTTATTTTATGTAAAAATTGATACATAATACCCATATAAGTTCAATTTAATTCATTTCAGTCATTTTATAATAATTTTAGATATATAAAAAGTTTATTATAATTTTCACCATCTTTTACCCACCTCCTAGGAGAATTGGAAAATTTACATAAAACTTAATTTTACCGCTTCTATGAGTGGAATTTAAAAAATAAGAGAGACATGGTTAATATCAAGGAGTTAAATGCAGTTCAATAAGATAAAAATAATTTTTGGTGAATAATATCTTTTTACTTTTTTTACCATGGTTAAAAGTAAATAGGGTAATTAAGGGTAAAAATGATATTATTATTACCCTAAAACATGTCTTAATTCTATTGGATAAGTTTAATTCGACCAAAAACAACCTTAGGAATAAAATAATACCCTTTAGGTCCACTTGGATTAGATTAGGACACTTATTATTATTTTATTTAAAGAAGAGTTAAAAGTGTTAAAATCAATGTTTAATAACTAAAAACATTTTTGATATAGGGTTATACATAAGCTAAATTCGACTATAACTATTAATTAAAAATATAAAAATATTTCCTACATAATGGTATTTTATTTATAATTTTTAGACATTAAATAATTTAATTTATTTTTGACATAATGACGATGCAGTAATTACCTTATTAATGAAATATTATCATAATTGATGTTATAAATACACAAATAAATATAATTTGAGACTTTTTATGAATTAAAGTAATTTTATAGGGTAATATGAAATGTTATTATTTATTTAATTAACTTTTTTACAACTAATAATGCTGTAATGATTTTCACAAAAATCAATTACCAAATAGTGTCAAAACTGACATAAATTTGTTTTTAAAACAAATATTATATTATTAATTGCTATTTTCTTTTTAAAAATCTATGGTTTGGACAAATGACTTAGATAAGGTTATATATATTAATAATTAACCACTTTGGGTTCATCTGGCTTGTTATATTAAGTTTATTAACCATATAGTGTAAGAAAACAAGAAGACACGATAAAAGTTAAAATATTTAACTTAGAGTTAAATCTAAATGATAAGGTTAAAATAGTAACCTAAACTTGTATAAAATATATTGGTTGAGAGGATTTAGACCCATCCCCACCTTATCTTCTAAATAAATTATTTTAAGCTATTAAAAAACGAATATGACTTTATTATAAAATAATATTTTATGTTTTTCCAAAGGTGCCCCTCTCCTCCCTTATAAAAGAGAACCTCCTCCCTCTCCTCTTTAAAAAATTTAGATCCTTCAAGTTCGGCCAAACGCTGACCATTATCCTTCCCAACTTCCATATAAACATACTAGAGGTCCTGGTTTTCTTCAGATACCAATCTTAGTGCCCTAAGAGGAGGTTTCAAAGAGGCGTATTGAAGAAGAGGTAATATCCGTTACCGATTCTTTCAAATTTATTTCTTATTATGCTTCATATTAATTTGTTGTTTCATTATTAAGTAATAAAATAAGTATCACTCTTATACAGATATGTTATTATAAATATGAAACAACCCTATTTCACCTTCTATCCATTCTACGAAAAATGAAATCACCGCGTGTGCGTACATACAGAATACCGTCTCCATGTCGTGGTGAAATATGTTTTCCACCACCACATTACTTGGATGGGTATAATGGTGTAAATAATAACTAAATATGATTATTATAACATGATACTAATTATGAGACATTCCATATTACACTCCAATACCATTCAATAGTTATGGGAATGATATCATCCCTCGTGCGTACGTACGGCCTACCGTCTCCACGATGTTATGTGACTCGTTCTACATGATCTTCATTGAATAATGATTATATAAATGAATTTAATGAATAAATATGATATATATTATACTACTACCATTATTTAAATTTTTTATCTATAACCTAAAAAGAATAATAAGAATTTATTCGACAAAACACACATTAGAACATAAAGCAATGAACTCTCGGATAACAAGTAGCAAAGAAATATTACTAGTAAGAAGATAAGAATATGACCATGTATGATATCATGACAATGAATATGATTATTTAATATATCAATGAAATTATTTAAATCATTATACAGGAGGTTCGGATACATACGAAGTAAATCAGACCTAAGGTAAGGGAAAATCTCGTAAATCTCAATTTTTATCCGAGATTGTTTATACTTCGGTAATTACTGGGGAATATTTATCATCCACATCAATGTTTCCTCAATATGTAATATTATTTCAATCCTACTAAAATTTTTTAAATCTAATTTTACCCATTGGTGAGTTTTTAGTAAAAGATATGAAAGGAATCTTTTGTCGTCTTTAGTACGAGGTACTTTTTGACTTTTCTGGCCAAAGTACGAGAAGAATGTTTTTTTAAAATTATAAGGCATGAATGGATTTGTATGATTTAATAGAACATTATTTACATGAAGCTTCTTTTACAAGATTTCAATTTTCTTTTTAATCTACTTCTTTTAGTTTAAAATTTTATGACATGTTAAGAAAGGAAAAATGTTTTTAAAGTAGAAAGGATATTTTCCTCAACAATGAAGTTCATGTGTTTTAGCAAAATTATTTTCCATATAAGATAATATAGGGTTCTGTTTCTATCCCTATTATTAACTTGATTTGATTATGTTATGATGAAATTATTTTTATGAAGTCCTTTTATGGATTATGTTATGATGGCATGATGTTTATGAATCCCATTTTTATTACATGGGTTATGCTATGATGTATGATTAATGATTTCGTGGCACACATAAGAATGGTTTCTTTATGAGATGGGTGGGAACTATATCTCCCTCCAATGAATTGGGTACAGATTTATATCTCATGAGATAGACATGTCTGGAACAACTAGTTAATCCATTTCAGGGATACAGGACTGGAACGAGGAGTAAACTCGGTTCAGTAATGGACTTTGTCCGCTGTGATGGTCTTGGAAATGAGCCTTGACTAATATGAAATTATTTTCTATGATTATGTGTGTATGCCAAAAAGTTTCATGTTTTAAGTTATGATTATTTGGATTACATTTCACTCCTATGATTTATCCCATGTTATTATATTATGATCTCTTTTGCAGGTTAAGATGTTCAAAATGTTATATTCTTCTGAATATGATATAATTGATATTTTTTTTACCCTTACTAAGCATTTGATCTCACCCTTTTGTATGTTTTCTTTTCCCTAGGTTAGGAAGATGGGTATTAATTAGGATATTCCAAAAGGGACTCTAGATATGATGAAATAAATGGGAGACAATGTAGATGATTTATGAACCAACTGTTTATGTTTCCTAGTTTCTAAAGACACTATACCTATATGGTCCTACCATGGTTTTGTTATATGTTGTAATAAGTATGCTTCAATTCTAATGTAGTAACAATGTATGTAAATTACGGATCATTATACCCATGACCAAATTATGCTTCATTGTTTGTTAGAAATTATTAAGAAGGTAATCCTCTTCAATAAAAGGATAAAATTGCATATTGGAAATGTTCATTTCCACTGTATTAGAAAAGAAAATGTTACAAATGTCTCTCTGTTTGGTGTTGTTCATGGTAAAAATGATGAAAGCAAGAAAACCTTCACTGCCAATAGGCAGCGACTGAAAAACTTTCATGAAGCCATTCTAGAGTCTCTGATGGGGGAACTACATGTTCATGAAGTGACTTATGAATGACACCCACCAAGTTATATCTTTCCTTACCAAATTCTCTTTTTTATAGTGTGGACACTGCATGTTCTAGGTGTTGGTGGATGGGTACATTCCTAGGTTAGTTAGGAATTTCCATGATTTTTTCCCTTCTCACTTGTTGAATAGTATTGTCCATTTCCCTCTAGTTTTATCGCTCACATTTTTCCCGAATTTTAATTTTATCAATGAAAAATATACCAAATTTAAAATAATTTTAATTCATTTTGTTCTTGAGTCGATTATGTGGAAAATTCCATTTGTTTTTGAAAAAATGTTTTCCAAATGAATGTTGATAAGGAATATTTTTATAGAATTTATATTTTTAAATAATTCTTAGGTGTTTAATGGATTTTTGAAACCCATTCCTTTTTAGCACCAACCAATTTTTTAATCCCTTACCTGAGATACATTCGAAGACCTTTATTGCATATTCTTCCGTTTAATAACTTTTTTGATAGTTTTGGGGTATGTAGAGAAACTATAAATTACCTTGATTTTGTTTCAAGACATAAGATTTTAGTGTGCTACATTCATGATAGAGGCCATCATTCATTAAATACCCCTTTGTACAATTAACCTCTATTTTTGGCCACATTTACATTTTACACTTATAAAGCTTTAGATACCATGAAATGCCTATTAGGTAGCCATATTTCAAATTTGTTTTTCCCTAACTACCTATATTATGTGTAAATTATTGTTTTACTATGAAAAAGTGGTGGTAGAGGGTGTTTCCATGAGAATTATAAATAATTAATCATTGTTATGGATCGATAGAAAGGGTGCCTACATTTTCCTTGGGCAGTGGGTTCACAAGCTATATTGTATCACTATTTGACAAATTTTCACTCTTTATCTCCACATATAATTGTAAAAAAATAGAATAATTATATACATTGAAAAAAAGAACAAAAAGAAAAATCTAATGGAGTAAAAGAAAGTTTATTCATTATTATTCATTGATCAACTATGACCCACAAAAATGGACAAAGGGGATAATGAGTTGGAAGAGAATTTTTTTGAGGGGATGAGTGTGTACATTCATTGTGTATATTTTTTTGAATTTTGAAATGTTTTGAACCTAAAATATTAAATAATCCCGTTCTTCTTCAAATTTTTTTTATACAGTAAATCCTACCAACCCTTGAACCCTAGAACAACATGTTGGAAGTCCTCTTGTGTAGAACACTAGTTTCTTCTGGTAGAAAACGTAGAATCTTGAAAATAATATAGTAAGATCCCATGAATAGTGGGAAAATAGAATAACTCCACAATCATATGTTCCTTGAGTAGTGATACAAAATTTCTAAGTGAGGTAGGCCGCAACATGTTGCATGGGTGAACAAATGAAGTTAAACAAATTTGAATGTGAGAGGAAAAAAAATCATATGAAAATTGATCTCATAAATGAGTCATGATGAATATAATTTCATAATAATCATGGAAGTTTTATCACCTTTTATTTACAAATGAGTCATGGTTAGGATACCAAAATTTTCCTAGGAGTGAAAATGTTTAGTTTTGGGGGTGCGATCGCACTACGATTCACTATTTCATTTTTACCCTTACACCACTATGATAAACATGTTTTGTATTGAAAATTATATAAATTATAATAAATTTAACTTCATGTTTGATTAATTTATTTTGTGGTCATCACAGTTAAGAAGTTAAATGATACTTATTTTGATGAATTCATTGTATGGGGAGGTGATTTGGAGGCCCTAGAGATGATCCAAAAGGAAATGGGCCAAACTACATGGCATCCCATAGACAACTATGCACTATTTTGAATATTATGAGAATTATGTGCTCCGAATGGGATGAATGTTTGTGGTACTCTGCAATCCATCATGGGATACAACCCATCTCAAGGAACTGAAGCACAATTCATCCATCAGAGGGACCATCTGAACAATTCTGTCCAGGGTACATAATCTTCCCGAATTCAAATGTTTGGTTCGGTATTTTGACCATATATCCCAATAAAATATCTAATGGCCTCGAAGTTTGATATGGATATAGTATAGAGTATGTACAATAACTCTTCTATTTTGTCAAAGTCATGATATGAATTTATACTTGTCCAAAATAGAGACACGCATGGTATCATATAAATAGGGTGCTCAAAACCATGTCCATTTTTGGATATAAAAAGGCATGATGGGATCCTCTTTTGGAAGTTTGAACCAAGAGCCAGGATCTACCATTTTGGAGTTCTAAATGAGTCTCATCATCATACTTGAAGTTCTGTAGGCCCATATCCTTATAGGGTGGGTCAACAATGATGATGGAGTTCCACCTGACCTTCCTCCTCCTCTCGATGTTGGGATAATCAGTGGGTGTTCATTGTGAGGGAGCTAAACGAAATGTAATTGGAGTACCAAAACTAGTACTACTTCTGGTTTTATCTATTTTGGATTTGAAAAAAAATTCATTCAGAATTATATTATTTTGATTTATCTTGTTTGATTTATCTGAATGAAATTCGCTATACTTTTAACCGATTAGTGTGAGGTTTTGAGAGCGTGACTTGAGTCATTCATATTGGACAACACACAAATCCTTTTCTTCCTTTAAATTTACTATTTAAGTTATTATACCATGCATGAGATCTAGACCCTAGCTATACAATTGTTTTGTTAAGGTTTTTCTCAAGTTGCTTTGATATAAAACTTTAGAAAGTAATATGGATTCCGATTAATTTCAACCAAAGACTTTCATGAAAACCTAATTAATATCCAAGAGAAATGAACTTGAAAGGTGTGTATTGAACACACAATTAACAGTTTTTATCATACATTTCAAAATAAACTTGGTATTTTAACTTTATAACTCTTTAAATTAATTTTTGTATTTAAACTATTTACAAAACCACTACATATTTTAGTAATTTTTATTAAAAATACACAATCAAATCTTATCAACGCTCCTTGAGAGATGACCAATGGTATTCCATAGACCACAAAACCCTTTTTAAATCACTATCAATTTGATGTGTCACGACAACGTGGTCATTACGAAAATAAGAAGAAAGGGTAATTTGTGAATCAAGGATATCTTTACTGGATAGTTAAGACACCAAGATCCCACAAAACTCTGGAAAATAGAAATGAGTGGTTTTGATATTCCAAAAAGAGATATCAATGTCCACTTTTGAAAATGTGAAACCTCTTCCAATGCATCCGTAGGAACATCTGGATGGATCTGGGATACTTTACAACACATTTCTGGACGATCCATGGAAAACTCAAAGAAACACAGTTTAGAAGAGGAAATACCATTGAGAGCATCCGTAAAGGAGATGGTAGGAAGAAGCTTCTCTAATGAATCAGGATCTGGGATAAGGGTATTCACTAATGATGAACAAGGGTTATATCCCAGAACAAAATTTTCCGGAATCCATTGAATCAGTAGAGGATGATCGATGGAGGAATGATGCACCATGCGATAGATTTTGTAAAATTGTTGGCATGTGTGGTGTGTTCTACAAACAGAGACAAATATCTATTTTCCCCTTACTCCCCTAAGTTCTAAAAAAGGACCTCCACTCATACCTTACCTTTAGAGAAAAATAGTTTGTCAATGATCTACTGAAACCTATGTCCAACATCCCTCCCCATGTGCTAGAGGTACTGGTCTCCTCTAAATACTAATCATAGAAGTCTTAAGGTTTATTCCATTTGGATATATCTAATGAGAATATATAAATACTAACTCACCAATCAGATGTTTATTTATTCTTACACATCCATTAAATATTATTTTTCCTTACTGTAATGAAGAAATAATAAATTAAATATACTAATATGTTATTATTATTATAGTACAACCTCCATTCACGCCCTTTTCCATCTTTTGAGAAATTGAAACATCACCCTTGCGTATGTGTGGACTACCACCTCTATTAAGTGATGTGTTTATTTTTCCATCATTAGATACAAAAAAAACAATAATTAATAAACAGTGTTTTTCAGCCACAATCTCAAAAAATTATTCTAATTATTTATGGTTAAATTTTTAACTATTTTCTAATAAAACATGGACAATATTTCTATGATCACTACCATATATAGGCCTTCCAAAAGAGTTCAGAAAGAGATTTATAAGTTCTTGAAATGCCGTTTTCTTCAATATCATTAAAAGGGGGACTCCTTTGTCAATGATTTTATTAGTGCTAATAAAGCAGAAATTTAACAGTGCAAGAAATAACATTGATAAAGGCCATACTGCAACAACATGCTATTTGAATTACAACACACTACCACAAACATACCTATATGCAAATTCACCTAAATAAAAATAAATATTTATGTAAATTCGTAATTTAATTGAAATAAAATTACAATCACATATAAAAAAAATTATATACATTACAAAAAATGTTTGGTATAAATATATTTTCAATTATTATCCACAATAATTTAAAAACATCAGTATTTCATTGTCTTAAGCACCAATGAACCCCTCTCAAAAATGGCTGATCATGGTATCAGTTGCTGAAAAAACCACCCCAACCCAAGAAAAAAATTCACCAGTATAAGAAAACCATTCTTATGTTAGTAATACTATAAATAAACAAATTTAACATAAATATGAAATAATAAAATAATAACATGTTGATTTTAAATAAAAGGATACACTTAGAGTCATACATGTCATACCATGCATGATATTGAGGTAGAGATAACTCTTTTATGTCATAAATGACTTAGGGTTCTTTTTCCTAAAGTATTGAAACAATTTGAATAGTTTTTCTTGGTTTTGAGTATGGAAGTTGTCTTTTGTACTAAAATTTTATTTTAAACCACAAACATGATATTCGAGTCATACTGGTTACATCATGTGTCGGTTTGACATGATACTAATTAACAAACATCACAAACAAATTATAAATCATTGCCTTATAAAAATAAGAAAATCGAAGTGTTGTTTTTTATTTCAGTGAGTGATACATGTTATGAACTAAAGTGTCAATTTTAGGCTGATAGAGAACTCTTTGAATCATAACGAGCACACCTTGTATCAGATTGAGGTGAGAATAACTACTATAAATAAAATATGACAGATGTATTATTATTTAATTGTATGAAAACAACTATAATGTGTTTTCTCATTATAGAGTATACCAATTGTGTTATTTACTAAAATTTAAATTTTAAACATAAAGACTCACTTGGAGTCATACCTACCACAATCTGTATTGGATTGAGGTGAGGATGATTCCTACATATCAAAAATGACATAAAGATTCTTTCCTAAAGTATGAAAACCATATAAATCAATTTTACTTGTTCTGAGTATGTTACATATGTTTTTTAATAAATTTTCATTTTAAACTAAAAACACAGTCTTTGGATTATACCTGTCACATAGTGTTCTAGTTTTACAATATTTATTTTTACATGTCACAAATGACTTATGAATAATTTGACTAAATTATCAAAACAATTAGATCATGTTTGATGAATTTTTACTGAGTAACACTCATTTTGATCTAAAATTTCAATTTTACACTGATAACATACACTTTGAGTCATACCAAGCACACAATGTATAAGTTAGAGGCAATACTGGTTTTTACACATAAGAAATGACTTATAGATCATTGTAATAATGTATAAAAAAAATAATATTTAATTTTATCAGTATTGTGTATGTCCAATATCCTTTTAAATAAAATTAATGTCTATTTTTTATAAAATAAAAAACTTTGAGTCTTACCAATCACAACATGAATCCGATCGAGATTGAGTTGTTTAATACAGGTTACAAATGATTGATTTATAATTTTACTAAATTGAAAATAAATATGAATGGATTTTATTGATTTTGAGTATATCCCTCGCTCTTTTTAGTACAATTATTGTCAATTTTTAAATAAAATCACACTTGGAGTAATACCAGTCACATAATGCATCAGATTGAGGTTTTTTTTGATTTGTACATATCATAAATGAATTATTGATCATTTTAATAAATTATAAAAAATCCAAATCTTCTTTATTAGTTTTTAACATGTCACTTGTGATTTATACTAAAATGTCATTTCATAAGTGAAACACACAAATGGAGTTAAACCAGTCACATAATGCATCAGATTGTGGTTTTTTTGATTCCTACACATTATAAATGACTTATTGATCATTTTACTAAAGTATAAAAAAAATCCAAATGTTCTTTATTTTTTTTAATATGTCACTTGTGCTTTATACTAAAATGTCATTTTAGACATAAAACACACCATTTCAGTCATACTAGTAACATAATGTGTTATTCTGATGTGATTCTGATTTATACACCCGAAATATTACTTAATATTCATTATCCAAAATTATCAAGATTGTTCTAGAATGTTTTCTAGTTTTTTAGAGAGTGACACACTTTTTAAACTAAAATGTCAATTTTGAAAAAATAACAATAACTTTGAGTCATACCTGGAACACTGTGTATGGGATTTAGGTGTGGATGTTCCTACGAGAAAACAATTTCTAATGGATAATTATCCTAATGTATTAGATCAATAGGTATTCATTTTCTTGTGTTTGAGTAATTCACATTTACTTTTTACAAAATTAAAGGTCAATTTTAAATAAAAAGACACCCTTGGAGTGATAATAGTCACATCATGAATCATATTGAGGTAGTGTTAATTGCTATACATAAAAAATGACTTATGGATCTCTGTACTATATTCGAAAAACTATACGAATGAATTTTCTTTACTTTGAGTATGTCAATTTTGTTTTTATACTGAAATGTAATTTCAAACTAGAAACAAACACATAGAGTCATATCGATCACATCATGTGTTAGTTTGACGCGGGATTGGTTCTGACATGTCATTAATGAATTATAAATTGTTTTACTAAAATATAAAGACAATCAGATCAAGTATTTTTTATTTTCAATGAGTGATACACATTTTTAACTAAAATGAAAATTTTAAGTTTATAATGGAAAATTTGAGTCATAAGGAGCACACCGTGTGGTATATTGAGGTGTATATGATTCTTACATGTAAAAAATAATTTATGGATCATTATACTAAATTATCAAAAAAATATAAATTTGTTTTATTAGTTTTGAGTATGTTATTTTCCCTTTTAAAAAAAAGTAATCTCAACTATAATATAAAAATACACACTTGGAGTCATATCACCATAACCATGCGTCATATTGAGGTGTGAATGATTCATATACATGAAGAATAAATTATTTAATGTTTTAAAAAATTATAAAACAATATGAATGTGTTTTCAAATTTTTTTGAGGAAGTTATTTGTGGATTTTTTTCTTCTAAAATTCCATTTTGAACTGAAAGCACACACTTTGTGTCATACTGCTCACAACATGTGTCAGTTTGACATGAGACTGATTCTTACACCTCAAAATGAGTTATGAAATATTTTATAAATTTATAATGTCAATATGAGTTTATTTTCATAGTTTTTAGTGAGTGAAACATGTTTTGAACTTAGAGATCAGTTTTAAAATCATTAGAGACAGATTGAGATATACCGAGAACATGATGTATTATACTGATGTATGGATGATTGAAACACATAATAAATAAATTTTATATCAATTTTATATAGAAATTAGAATAATATAAATAATTTTTATTTTTTTAGTGTGTGACTTTTCATTTTAACAGAAATTAATTTCAATTTAAAACCAAAATACACACCTGGAGTCATACTAGGAACACAATGTTTTAGATTAAGTTGTGGATGATTACTATTCATAGAAAATGACTTATGGACTATTTTACTAATGTAAAAAAATAATAAGAATGAATTTTCAATGTTTTGTGTCTTTTAGTTGTCTTTTTACTGAATTTAATGGTAACTTTAAATAAAAAGACACACTTAGAATCTTATCGGTCACACCATGCATCAGATTGATGTTTAGATGATTCCTAAACATAAAAAATGACTTATGGATTATATTACTAAATTATAAAAATAATCCAAAAGAATTTTCTTGGTTTTGAGTTTGTCACTTGTTTTTTAATAAAATTACTATCAATTTTATATAAAAATACAGACTTGGAGTGATGCCGGTCACACCTAATGACCGATTGGGGTGAGAATGATTCTTAAAAATAAAAAATGTGTTATGGATCGTTTTACTATATTATAAAAATAATATTAATCTGTTTACTTTTTGTCTATTATGTGTGTTTTTTGGACCAAAATGTGAATTATAAACAAAAAAATATAGATTGAGTCACACTGAGCACACTGGGTATCAGTTTGAGGTGAGACTGATTGAGTATGTGGTGTGAGTTTCTCTTTCAATTGTATACAAAAGTATAGAAAAGAGAGAAGATATTCCATTTGGATAGAATAAGAGAACCATTTATAGAAGAAATTCCCAAACAAAAGCTCCATGTTCTCTCTTTTTTGGCTTTCATTGAAAGAAAAATATGAATTCCCAAATGCTATTTAAAAAAATAAAGAATGAATAGAAATGATAATTAAATTAAAATAATTTAAAAATATCATATAAAATGATTAAATTTTATCTAAATAAGTAGTAAGAATTCAACTTTTTAAGATGCTTGTATTCTTTCATGACCCATTGTCTTCTTTCCATTTTCCTAGATGCAGCATTGAAATCCTATCTCTAATGAGCATGAGATTCCTTTAAAAACCACCTCTACTCAAGGAAGGGAATGTATATATATAGGAAAATATTTTTTTTATTTTAGTTATAAAATACAGAAATATATTAAAAATAAATATGCAAGAATATATTAATAAAATGTAAAATCTAAAATAAAACCACATAATTTGAGTTCTACCAGGAACACCGTGTATCAGATTGAGGTATGATTGATTCAAAGGATTTTTATCATAAATTTCATGACAAAAGTACATGAGTGAATCATTCTTATTGAAAAATTCATTTATTCATGATCTCTATGAAAATTAAAAATATTAATATTAGATAAAAATATAGAGGAAATTTAATAAAAAAGTATATAAAATAATGGGAAAATAAACAACTTAAGTTGTATGAATTTATATATTCATGCTATTTTTGTACATTTTGACACTAGGTATACTACCCTATAATTTATAAAAAAATATATTTCATCTTGTTAATATGAAGAATTTAGAAAGACATATTATTATTGAAAAAATATAAATACACAAAGGATTAACCAATATTTTAAATGAAAGAGTAATTTTATTCGAAATCACCTCTTCAGGTATGATAGTTTTTTGATGGAATATAATATCTATCATAACATTAAAAATGTAATAAACACAATCTTTTTCATTTACTTTTTAGAAAATTTAGAAAAATTGATAAAAATAATAAATTTTTTGATGTGTGTCTTGATATTGAAATCTTGTTATATATACCATAATTATTTTCGACTTGTATAAGTTGACAGGATCCTTGTATGCAAGGAATATCCACATGACATGCTTTTGGTAATATTTAAACACTAACTTGTCATAATAAAATTGTAACTATAACTTAACATAAAATATATTAATTGATGTTTAATTAAAAAACATTGGATGTTGTGTATTACAAATTTTAAAATGTTATCACATGTGGTTGGTTTGTTGGGTGTCCATGGAGTTAATAAAAAAAAATATTGGAAGTATCCAAATTTACTAGAAGGAGTATGAAATGTTTCTTAAAAATAAGAATAAGTATTGAAAGGAATGAAAATATATTTGGTCTGATTAAATTTAAGAGTTTCCCCTTTCATCCTTGATAATGATTAGACTTTTTCATTTCTAAGTTTACTTTCGTGTCCTATGACGAGGGTTTCCACTATTTCATAAAGTTGAACTAAATCTAAAGAGGATAGTTGTGTTGAGGTGATGTGAGGACTAATGAGTCTATATTTTTGTCCATAGGAATTTAACATGAAATAGTATTGATATAGATGCATGAAAAATATATGGATTTTATTTTGGAATAATTAACATAGTAAATCAACAATTGGGAAGAAATCATAAAATCACACCTCATGTATACATTTAAAACTATAATTCCTACCAAGTCATAGTTATGAATTTTATTTATAGTCTAATGATAAATTTAATGTGCAATGGATTATCTATACATTTTTTGTTTAAAATTTACTATGACATTACTTCCATTTTTTATCTTTGTATCCATATAAACCTTCATTATTAGTAAATGAACACACTAAACATACATGGTAGAGGTTTTTTATGATATTTTTTATTTTTGGTTTATAATTTAATTTTTTTTGATTAAAAATTTAATTTCACCCCTTACCTTTGTCTATATAAAATAATATTCATCAGTTAATGCCTTTTTTTTAATTTTTATAGTTTTTCATTAAAATAAATTTAAATTGAATACCTCCTTGTCGATATGATTTTTACAGGATCTAAAGACAATTATATGAATGTTCCATTTTCTTTCTCAACCATGTGAATATATACATTATAAAGTTGAGTAAGTGACTTAGTTCTTGGCTTCATGAGCAACACTAATCCCGAATCTCACATTACCCACTGTATGTTTTCTATTGTTTAGAGTATCTTCTTGGATACTGAACATGGTAGACTTTGTAATTAGGTGATGTGTGGGTGTTGATAAATATAAATCAAAATATTATTCACCCTGTAAAATATCAGTATAGGAAAGTTATCAGTGTCTAACTGATTTACATTTTACACAAATAATTATGAGAATATTTATTACCTCATCTAAGACATATCTTTTTTGGTAATGGATCACCTCAAAGATGGTCATGTTGGGGGGGGGGGTGGTCATCACGTAGGTATTTTTCTTTTGATCTTTCTTTACTTTTCTTTATTCCCACAACATTTTCTAGAAACCTGGACTTCTAATTAAATTATTCTTCAACAGAATATAATGATGAACTTATCTCTTTATTTTTTTATCTTTATCCCCATGTTCTTTTTTTTTGTAAAATATGTTTGGGGTGTATCCTAAAAACCTGCACGTCTAACATGGCCATATTTTTCTAGCCACTTCAAGGACACTGATTGTTTCTATTTATATGGTAAAAATTATTGCGATTCTTCTGTCTAAGGTGGATGAAAAATATTGGAAAATAATTAATAATTGTTATGAATTATAGATTTAATGGAAAACATATATTTTTTATTTCATACATACACATTCATAACACAATAGTTGTGTGTTTTAATCTATTATAACCTCGTATTTTTTAGACATGATTCCATCCATAACACATGATATAGGAAGGAAGTGTATTTGGATTTGGATTCATCAATATTCATATAAAAACGGAACATACTTATGATTTTGTTTTAGGTCACGTAATATGATTAGATTTGATTGAAAATACATACAATTTTTTTTGAAGTGAAGCGTACCCCATCCTTGCTCTATGGTAAGGGTATGTTTGTTTTAGTGGTCATTGATTATTTTCATCACACAATTGATGTTTCATTAATTAATTATTCTTAATCAATTTGATTAATACACGTATTTTTAAATAGGGTATTACCATCTAGAATGTTCTTAATAAGATGTCTCCTCACAATGGAAATTAAATGCATCCTGTGCTTCTTGGCTTATCAGGTGTGCAAACATTTTTGGTTGATGAAGGTTTCATTTCCCTACAACTTCTTTGAGATAAGAAAGTATTATAATTGTGTGTAATCCACCGCGAACCATTCCATAAATCATTAATACAATTTTATTTTGGGATTCATCAACTATAAATACACCATGTTTAGGATAATGAATAGTATGTAAATTTTTTATTTTATTATTTTTTAGGAAAATAAATAAATTATATCATAATGCTATTATAATTTTTTTGCAAATTTGTGTCTTAATAATTGAAATAACATAATTCCATTAATCTACATCATTCTTCACTCACTACTGAGAGGTGAGGCCAATGAAACTACTGAACATGGCCTTTTTTGACTAACAACATGGAAACACGCATTGCATCTAACCTCAAATTCATCAATATGTTTTCCTCGAAATTAGAAGCATCAACATTGGTAGAAGGTTGTTGTTCTTATACACTAGGAAAATCAGCATGTTGATAAACATATTTTTCCCAGGATTAAGAGGATCAAATTGTGAAGAACAAATTATATCTAGAACTAGTTAAAAGTATAATTTAGATTATGAAAATGCATCAGTGAACAAATAATAATATGGGTTTATGAAATTTATATTTAAAAAAATATTAAATGGTTATTGAACTCTATTATTTGAAAGGGTGAAGGGATTTGACCCATCTATTTAGTATCCAAACCCCTTAATTTTGGCATACTATAACAAAAAATACATCGTCAACATTGGGACCACTGGGAAATGATTGCAACTTCCCAATGAAAGGTTTATCCTCAGTTTAATTTTCATCTAACCCTTCAGGGGTTTTGGTCTAAAGTAGAAAAATTGACCACTTTTGGTTTTCAATATATGGAACATAGAATAATTGTACTTCTTATGAAACCATTATAAATAGTTCATATTTGTCCCCTTCATTACTGAAATCTGTTATCAAGAATCCCAATCAATCTATTTTAAGAACACTCATGTTGTCAACCCACCTGCATAGAAAAATCATCACTTGGAACATTGTATATTCCATCTGCCATATTTTTTGGATGATGTCAAATTATGAAATATTTTCATAAATTTTATTTCTATACATATTAAAAGATTCATAATCTCATTAGCCACATCTAAAACACCACTATATTTCAAGTTACTTCTTTCATCATGTTTATTTGCATAAAACATATAACCATTAATTAGATAACCATTATAAGATAATACATGGACACTTGGACCTTCGACTATCCATTTAAGTCATTATGAAATTGGGTCGAGATTTTCATCAGACACCTTAAAAATATGGTCTCGAAACCATCTTATAATCTATTTATTATGTGTATTGGATATCCATCCTTCATGTATTGGTAGATTCAAATGCCTAAGAAATTATTTATAGGGTTACAAATATGGAGAAGATTCTAAAATTTAATGGAAAATTTAAAGTTAGCCCTGCTTCTGATCTATAATATTGATTGTAAAAAAATCTATTCCATAAATTCCTTCACCCAAAAGTGGCATAGTTTGACCTGATTTTAGTAGTCCAATGCTTTCCAAAGTAGAAAACTTTTTTAGTTCTGTAACTTTTCTTTATATGTATTTGGAAAAGAAATATATCTTTTTAAATGCATGACATACATTCTTGTAAAGAATTGATCTTAAAACTACAAGCTTTAGATATTGCATCAAAACAAGACATTCATGTTATTTTAGGCACTTTTACTTTAAATCAGTCATTGACATGATATTCTTGATATCCGATAAATACCCCTATGAAACCTTTACATCATCAAATACATTAAAAACTTTTATGTCTCACTCCCAGAAAGAGTGTCAGACTCAAGTGGATGAAAATTATTTTCTTCACCATTCACTTTGGCCAACTCTACCAGTATTCCCTATTCATGTATTTCAAACTTAGCAATTATTACATCCTTTTTTGGGTGAATTTAGTAACATTACACTAACATTATAACATAATTTTTTTGACCCATATAACGTCAATAAAATTCCTCACAAATAAACTTTTTCATTATGGTAATTAAAAAAATAGATCTCTTTTTCCAACTGGTTTGCATAAGATTTTTCTGAAAGGGTTTACCAAGAGCATTCTCCATAACTTTTAATTTCTCAAATAGCTGATCAAATATTAGAGGATATGGTGCTATACATTCTTATAAATTCCCATAAAATGATTTCATCAACAATCTTTACTTATCTCACTGAGTTAGAACTCTGTGGTAACCTATAAACATAGTCTTTGATGAAATTTTCTACCTAATTGACTGTGTACCTTATTTACTAATGGGAAATACTTTAGTTTATTTTATTCTATATTATGAAATTTTTTTATAAGAAGAAAAGTAATTTATCATCCCATAAAATATGGCTCTCATGGTGATAGTTTAATTATTTAATTATCAAATAGTTAAAAACATGAATCCCACAATAATTACAAGTCTTCGATCAATGAATCCTTGTAAGTATCAATATCATTACCCATATTTTTTCATTTGGATATAAGAATAGATAAAATAAGTTCCTTTTGTTTTATGCATTTTCACAGAGAAAAGTTATAATTTACTAACATAACCGACCATGTATTGTGCGTGCTACATTGAAAACAAAAAAGGATTCACTCTATATTTAGACAGTGCAAGACAAAGGCTTCTAAGATCATTTCCAAATCTAGGATACCCGTGATCAATTCACTTCTACTGAGGAGAGTCTATTGGGTGGTGCAGTTTTCCCTCTATACTTCACGTATCCATGTTCTACATAAATTAAACTATAGTTACCTCACATCCATATATGGGAGTAAACCTTGGAATTATTGGAAGGTATTACAAAAATTTCATAGGACGCGATTCATCTTTATTTTATCTTGAACTAACAAACATTGGGATTTCTTTAAATGATTTGTGTTCCTTAATAAATAGCATACATTTTTTGGATATGAATGTATTCTTTCATAGATCATAACCATTGATCATAACATTAATTTAGCATCATATGTTCTGCTAGGAAGCATATTATCTTCCAGGGAATATTATTCAAGATGGAAATTAGTTTTGTAAAACGGATGATGCTCTATAAGTTTCAATATTGTGTATTATACAACTGGAAATGATTTATATTTAGTACAACTGGTATACAATGGGGTCCTCTCATAAATCATTCTATTATCAAACAATTTTTTAGAATCACAATTATCATCTTGAACTATCATTTTCAATTTCTCAATACACTCATCATCATTGTTCTCACTCAATAAGGGCTTCTCCATTTTTACCACTTGTAATCATGTCAAATGATCCATAAAATGTAGTGTTATCTATGTCACCATCTACATTATCTTTTTACCCATGTTTATTCAAACATTTATAACTTCAATCTATTCTGTGATAGATCAAGTGTTCTTCCAACTCCTCTAGTCTAATTAGTCTTGAATAATAATAGTATAAACATAGAAAATAGATTTGAGATGGTTTACATGCCTGATCTTTTAGAAACATGATGAACTCTTTCACCCCATATTCATATCCCTTTGTCACATGATTGAAATCCATCCATTTTCTAATCTTGTCCACGATATTTTATTTTATAATATTAATATTTAATAAAATTAATAATTAAACAAAAAAAATGTTTCTTTCAAATAATGGGAACCAACAATTGAATGTATCAAATAATTTTACCATGTTTTGAGGGAAATGGGTAATTAAATACAAGGAAAGAATTAGTCCACTAGAGGTATGTGTGTGTAACAACAAGACCATGGTGACATGAACCGATGTCCCAAGCCAGACTGCCATATGACCTCATGTGTGCCTCCCTATATGCCAGAATATACCGATTAGAAGCAACTGTATAATATTGATAATGGTGAGACTGTACCCTCTTTTATTTGAGTAATATGTCATTGTAAAATAATAAATTAACAACTGAATAAAATATAACCATAAATAGAATAATAAAATTATCACAAGATGACTAAAAATATAAATTCTATATCAAACTAAATAGAATTTTTTTTGCTAAACTATGTTCCAAGTGAAGAAATGAAAACATAAAATAAAGACACTGAATACTCCTAACAGGTTTCTGAACCACATCTAGTTCCATCATCCATGCTTCATCCCAAATTAGCCATACAACACAAGGATGTTTATATTTTCTTATCTAGAAAACAAAAAGTCTATTTGAGTACTGATTTGATATCCCGAGTAGGGTGTGAGTACAACTATACAAGCCATCACCAAAGGTGTTTAAAAAAAGATCCATTTAATAATAATGTATTTCATTGTATAAAAAAATGTATAAGTAAACATTTATCACATTATCAATTATACTTTATTTGACAACATAAACCCCTGGGTTCCCGATGAAGCCTACACCTCAATACCTTCTTTAGTCCATGCTAGTGTCTAAAAACTTTCACATTATCAATTTAAAATACATTAAAAAAATGATCTTTCACTGACCATTTCGTTTCAATTTATAATATGTCTAATTGGAAACATAGTGCAATGCCAACAATTTTGGTATAGGTCATTATGCATAGGACCCTGTCGGATTTGGAAGTAGCATACCATGTCCTACACACAAATTCTCAAATGGTTTTTTACTACGGGATTCGAAAGCATCCAACAATATCCCACACACATTTAACAAAAATTTATCACAATGGGATTCAGTAGTAGCATACCATTCCCCACACATGTTTAACAAATAATTAACCACTACGGGCTTCAAAAGATGTAAACCATGTACCACACTTTTTTATAAAAAAGTTTATCACTATAAGATTTGGATGAAGTAGTCCATTTCCCACACAGGTTTATCAAAAAAGTTACACACATATCATAATATATCACATATTCACATGCATATCCATATAAAATGTAATCACATTATCACAATAACCTACATCAATCAACATTAATCCTCTCATCACAATTAACCATCACAATCTTCCATTTATTATTCAAAAAAATAATTAATCTAATCCCATTAATTAATTCATTAACTAATTAGACACATCAATTTCCTCTAATTAATTCGACAATTAATTGATCATATCCATACCATTAATTAATTATCTGATTATTTAAGCACATATCATACGTTAATTAATTCATTAATTACTTAACCATATACAATCCATTAAATAATTCAACTATTAGAAAATAATTTAACAATTTCAATATCCCATAATTTTTTTTCACAATTAATTATCCCAAATTCCAGAACACAATTATTTAATAAAATCCCCAATTCATCAATTAATTAATTGACCACATTAATTAATTATGTTTGGAATTTTAATTTCTAAAATAACCCTATCAATTGTACAATAAAATAAATTTATGTTATATCAAGACCATGATATTTTAAAAATATACCACGGACCTCGATTCATCGTTAAACAATTTTACAATAGAAATTAAAAAATTCAGCAGAGTAATAACATAAAATGAGATCCGAATCTATAACCTAAATATAATATAATATAAATTAAGATCTCTTAAATATAGATCTAGATTAAAAATACTAGATCTATATACAAAATAATTTTTTTGATATAACCCAAAAAAGTAATAATATCCCACAAAATGAATGGGAGAATAGCAGGAAAATCAATTAGGAAGAATCAACATACTCGAGGAGGTGTAGATCTTCCAGTCGGGCTTCAAATCACAATGAATGGAGCTCATACGAAGTTGTAATCCCTCTAGGAGACACTGTAATCAAGAGAAATAAATTATGGGTCTGTATAAAGAATTCATGGTTATTGGATGGTGGTTCGTGAAATTTTTAATAGAAATTTAGGCTTTAAAATTCAATATGTATGATTTGCTCCTCCGGGCACATCTTTTCTACTGTCCGCACGCCTCACCATGACCCTCTTTAAGGGGATGAAATATTTCTCATTGTAGGGAACACTATTTGAAAAATCCCATGTCGACCATGAAAACCCCCTCTATCTTGGATTTCATTGTTTGATAGGATAGGGTGCAGGATAAGGGAAAACTGTGATCCAACTGTGAACTTCCATATTTCTTCTATTTTTCTAAAATTATCACCAAAACACACCCTAAGGTAAAGCCGAAATGAAAATTACTCAACACAAGGAAAAATAGTATCTGAAATCAATACCAAGACAACTCTAAAAAATTTATGTATCTTACAATCTCCCACCCAATAACAACTCATCCTCGAGCTGCACTCTGAAGCACCTCTATGATTCCAAGTCAAAATGATTAGTCCATGAAGCACACATATCTTTTTTTCCTTTACCATGTGTCCTCCTGCACATGACTATGTTTCCAATATAATTGAACTATTAGAATTTTCATTCCCCACAACACTTTCTCAGCATGATACAACAAAAATATCAGATGCCCCTTAAAGGGAACATCTATATAAAGCTCAACATCATCCACCTCGATCACATTATAAGGTTCAGTGTGATACCACCAAAGTTTTGACCCATGGAGAATATTATTCATATGATTTTATCTCTATAGAAGATCCTATCAGAATTCCATATTCTCAATTCTCTCCAAAACCTAAAATGGTCTAATAAAACTGCTCGCCAACTTTCCCATCCTCTATATCCCATAGTGACCCAATCAAGGGGACACCTGAAAGAAAACATGATCACACTCTATAACCTATAGGTGCATTCAAAGTCTATCAACATATGAATTTTGACTACTCTGAGATATATCCATATATTTTGAAGTCATGTGAACATATTTAAACTTCTTCTACATGATACTTGGTCCCAAAAACTCTAACTCACCAACCTCCATCCATAAAAGGGGGGATTGGTATGGAATACAAAAAATAGACACATGATCATAACATATCCTCAAGCACCTATATATTACCCTCAGACTAACAATATGTCTGTGGGTGTAAAGTCATGCTAAACAACACCTGTATACCCAACTTCTTCTATAATCCTTGATAGAAGCAAAAAGTAATGTGTGAGACGCATTCTGAAACTATAGTCAATGGTACCCAGTGAAGAAGTACTTTCTCATGAATATTCAGATATTCAAGCTCCTCTGCTGATAAAGTCTCCCATATATGCAAGGAATACAATAATTTCATCATTATTTCCATAAATACACAAATTGATTCACTATTTAAAGACATCCTTGGGTGACCCCCCACAAAGTCCATGGTTATGTTATCCCATTTTCACTTCAGAGTGGGAAATAACTGTAGTAAACCTGATGGATTTTGTACTTGGCCTTAACCTTCTAACACGTTTTTCCTAATGCCAAAAACCATTCTATTTACATTTTAATGCATGGACACTAAAAATATCGATGTATATTTTGGAACATTTTGGTCATTCCTAGATGTACCACCCACTTAATGGCATGAAATTCCTACATCAACCCCTCTTGAAATCTTATAGGAACAGAAACCTGATTCCTGACATATATGATGTCATCCACATCTATGTTCTAGTCTAATGGTGAATTACCACCTTCAAGGATTAACATCTGGGTCAAGAAATCCGGATCCTCATACTGATAATCTCTAATCCAGTTGAAAAGTGTAGAATCCATTGAAACTGATATGATAGTCTTCTACTCCTGAATCTTTAAAACCACACCACGAATCTCCCCAAGTAGAGTCATCATTTTACACTCAGTAGTAGAATCCTGAGCTTTTTGAGTCTGTGTTTTCCTACTCCAGGAATCAACCACACTATTTCCTTTCTCGAGCATATATGTTAGTTAAAAATCAATTGAATTTATATACTCAAACTATATACACTTAAAAATATTCAAGTATAACTAAAAATAGACATAATTAAAGCTCTCATGATCTGTATAAACAATAAAATTCTCTCCCAATAGATAATGTCCCCAACACTTGCAATCATACACTACTACAGCGAACTCAAGATCATGTGCAAGATATTTTCATTCACATGGCCTCAATTTTTGAGAATCCACCACCACAAATCGATATCCCTACATCAACACATCTCCATGTATGATCCTTGAAGAATCACAATATACATTATATAAATCACTAGGATTAGGTAGGATCAATATCGGTGCCAATTTAAAATTCTTGTTCAACTCCTATAACGAATTGTCATATTTTTCTCACCATTAAAAATTTATCCCCTTTTTGGTCATGCCCGTAAGTAGCACCACCAATTGTAAAAATTCTTGGATGAACCTTCTATGATATCAAACTAATCCTAGAAAGATCAAGATATAAAAAACGTTATAGGGATGCTCTTAATAAACCACTCCCTATTCTTTGTTTTGGTCCATATGCACACATTCATCTAATATGATAAGACCTAATAAGTGTACCTGATCCATCCAAAACTGGCACATAGATAGCTTTTCATATAGCCGATGCTTGGTTAGTGTACTTGGGATGATGTCAAGGTGTTGGTCACAATCATCATTAGTCTTGGAGTACAATAAGATTCCATCCAAAAAAACCACAACAAACTAATCCAGGTATGTGTGGAAGATTCTATTCATCGAATCCATAAACACAACTAGCGCATTCATAAACCCAACCAACATTATGACAAACTCTTAAAGGATATAACTAATTTTGAAAGTAGTCATTGGTTTAACGGATGTTCAAAATCTCATTTGATGATACCCCGATCTCAATTCATTCTTGTAAAAGGCACAAGCATCCTTAATTTGGGGAAAAAGAGAATCGATATGCAAAATTTGATACCAGTTATTCAAAATCATATGGTTAAACATATGGTAAATAACAAAAAAGTGTGAAATACCATATGTAATATTTGAAAAAAACACTAGATAACCCCATGGTTACATACTCGGATGGATAAATACTTTATCCTCCAACTCTTGTAGTCGAGTCTTAGGATCTTGATGCTCTAACAATACCATTATGTTTGGTGGAATTGAAATTGGATATACCCCTAGGATGAACTCATTAGTGAATTCCATTTATATGTTTGGTGATAACCCTGAGAATTCTTTGGGAAACACATTCTAAAACCTATCCACTATTGCTGCAAATACATTTTTCATTACACCTCCATCATCCAATAATAGACTTGAAACCTGGGATGTGAGCTATCCAAGTTGCTGAGTAATTGGTCATGCTCGTCTAACCTAGAAATCCCACTCTCCACAGTGAATTTAATGGTCTCCCTTAGGATATGTAAAATACACTCTCCTTTGTTAACAATGAATTTGGGATTAGTATGCAATTAACCAGTCCATACCTAAAATCAAGTCAAAAACCTAAAATCAAGTCAAAAACCTAATATGTCTCTAGACCATACTCCCAACGATGTTTCTATTTTCATCACACCACTCTCAAAATCCACTAAATAACTCAAAAAATTTATGAATTTTAAATATATAATGGAATGAAAGGCACCGATATCGAAAAGGGAACTAGTAAATGTAGAAGCTATTCGAATAGTAAATATCACTATCGATGGTCCAACTTCTATATCCACATGTTTAGGCTAAATGACATGTAACTATCCAACCAGTTTTCCTTATGATGTAGTCTAACTCCCCTAATTTTCATCACTCTACTGATTCAAGTGATTTTCCCTGAAGCACTAAATATACTACCTATTCTTCCTTGGTTAGTGGAACTTTAACTGCCAGAATGATAAAGTTCATAAGATCCCCTTCCCATACTCTAGTTCTGTCTAGCTCCTCCATTACTAACCATCTGATGTAGGTTCCTACAAACAAATTTTAGATGTCCCATCTTTTCATAGCATCAACACTCCACTAGTGGCCAGGGATGATGTTTTTGGAAGTGTACCACCTACCAAACACTTTAAAAAATTAATGGGTATGGTATTTTCTAATGACCCAACCCCTTTTCTACTCTTCTTGCCACTTTTATGGGAGAAATTATCCTATCAAAATTTTATTCTTCCAAATTTCATACATCCTGACTATCTCACTGAAGAAACCACATGTCCGCCAATAGAAGCCTCTTTCAGGGTCCCCTTAAATTTGAGATCCTGATTTACCACTTCAGAAGAAATATTCATTATGAATATATTTATATAGGACTTAATTTCACAGTTAATTGCATACCATAACCACTTTTCCATAGTAGCCTCATCTCCTCCCAAAACTATAACAAATCACTGTAAATGTATAAATATTCCAACATAGTCTATCATAGACATACTCTTCTAAGTCAAACTCATGAAATCAATTTCCCTATCATGTCTCAATGTGTCAGGATAAATGTGCTCCAAGAAATTCTATTGAAAGTCCTTTCATTACATAACTTCCAGGTATCTATCCTGAGTGAAAATGTATAGGCAAAAATTTTATATATCTCATTACATATAGGTATCCAATATAACTATCTTATCAATAGAAGTCTTCAAGTATCCATGTAATGTCCGGATAGACACAATCAAGAACTCATGTCCACCCTCTCTAATAAAAGTTATATGGTTTTGAAATTGAAACTACATCATCAGATCATATATTATTTTAACAACCTTACTTAAGAATATTTTGATAAATTTCAAGAAGTGAGTTATGTTCTATCAAGAAGAATCCCCTAATTTGTTAACTGGCACGACCAGTACCTCAGGTTCCACTACTAGTGGAGCATCTCCAGTCATCCTCTCAAAAATTTTCTTCATGGAGGAATATCTCTTCAGTGAAAAACACATGTCATAGGAAATATAATATAACATTATCAAATTTATGTAAGTGGAAAATCACAAAAAGTCACAACAATTATTTTCCCCAAACCTCACCACACAGTCAAAACCAACGTGCTATCACTACTCTTAACCATCCAACACCTTGGTCCTATTTAACAATGTTAAAAACATTCTCATAACTAACATTTCATTAAGAACACATTTTTTTTACATTTTTCATCATTTTACCATTTTTAATTATATATTAGGCACAATTTTAAATTCAACATTAGAAGTAGGGAAAAATAATTCATGCTCAACAACTTACCCAAAACCTGTTTTCCCATGTGTGCCTAAAATGATGCGTGTCACAAAATAATCTTTGGTGCCTAGAATGATGCATGCATACTCAACTCTCATTATATACTAGACCATGATTCATATTTTAAAAATTATTTGAAACGATTATCACATCACACAATGATTGTGTCACCAAAGGTGAAATAAAATTTTATTGTAACAA
Source organism: Viscum album (assembly GCA_963277665.1). Taxonomy (NCBI): domain Eukaryota; kingdom Viridiplantae; phylum Streptophyta; class Magnoliopsida; order Santalales; family Viscaceae; genus Viscum; species Viscum album. The sequence goes on from OY728142.1 coordinate 447,878,778, forward strand.
AAAATAGAAAAAACAAAAATCCCACCCAAGGTACTTAGGTTTTCACCCTTGCATGTTTTTCCCACTCCCTTGCCCGAGTTCATGTACCAGGATTGACTATTACTAGTCTCTTATATACTCTTCCAAAATAGAAAGGAAATAATAAATGAAAAGAATTCTAGGAACTAATACCAATTTGTAACATCCCAAATAGTAGATATTCCATGTTATTCATGTGCTATGTTTCAGAATTCAATCCCCAAATAATGACAATGAAAAATCCCAATCAGGTCCCAATTCACATCTAGTTCCCTCATCCATGATCAATCCCATATTACCAATCTAACACATCGCCTTTCCCCATTTCCTCCTTATAAATAACAACATATTCTTGGGTACTGATGAGGCAGCCTGAGTAGGGTGTGAGTACCACCTAATAGGATACACACAATGGTTTATAAAAATATATCCAGTGAATAATAATTTATAATGTTTTATAAAAAATATGTACAATGAATATGTAAATAGTCATCACATTATAAATTATACATTATTTGACCACATAAACTCTCGGGTCCCCAAGGGCACCTGCACCGCAATACTGGATTTGACCAGTGCCAAATTCTGATCCAATTCACTTTGGAAAATAAAAATTCATTAACAAAATGGTATTTCATTAAAAAATTCATTTTAATTTATAATACTACTAATTGGAACCATAGTCTAATTCCAACAATTTGGGTTTAGGTCATCTTGCCTAGGACCCATTGGGAATTGTAAGAATCAGACCATGTCCCACACATGTTTATCAAATGACTTATTACTATGGGATTCATAAGTAGCATAACATGAAAAAAAAATATTCCACAAACAATTTATCACTACGTTATTCAAAATCAGTAGGTTTTTCCCCACACATTTTTTAAACATTTTATCATTATAGGCTTCGAAATGAGAAGATCCTGTCCCACAAATTTTTATAAAACAATTTTTACTACAGTCTTTTGAAGTAAGAGACCATGGAATGAACATGTTTATCAAACAGTTACACATGTATCAAAATATATCACTTAATAAAATGCATCTCAACATCACATGTTTTCAGATTACCACAATAACCAATATGAATCAACATTAATCCTATTATCACAATTAACAATCAAAATATTCCATTGAAAATGAATAAATTAATTAATAGAATCATATTAATTAATTCAGACATTAATTATTTTCATCAATTAACGTTAATTAATTCGATAATTAATTAATCATATCCATCACATAAACTCATTTTCTAATTAATTAATCACATATATGCATTATTTAAGTTAACAATTAATCAACCATATAAATTTTATTAATTAATGAAACAATTAATTAATCAATTACCAATATCAACATCCAATAATTAATTCAAAATTAATTATCCCCAATTCCCAAATTCAAATATTCAATCAAATCCCCAATTACTCCATTAATTAATTTACCACAACAATTAATTCAATTAGGAATTCCAATTTCTAATTAAATGATTGAAATTATTGAATCACATATATGGAATTGATATTAAGACTATTTGATTTAAATTATAGACCACCTACCTCAATTCATCGATGAACAATTTGCGAATAAAACACCACAATATTCAGAAGAGTAATGACGTTGAACTAGATTCATATATATAACCTAAATATATGATTAAATAGATCAAGAATCTTAAATCTAGATCTAGATTCACAATACTAGATCTCGATCCAAAATAATAGATCATAATATAACCCAAAAATGGAAGTAAAACCCACCAAAAGAATGGGGGAGTAATGAGAAAATCAACTGGGAAGAAACCACAATCCCGAAGAGCTGAAGATATTCCACCCAGGCTTCAAATCACTAATAAAGGAGGTTTGATGACATTTTAATTCCTTTGGGAGACTCTGGAATCATGAAAATTATCTTTCAGGTAGATCTAGTGTGTTCAGGTGTATTAGATGGGGTTTTTTGATGTTTAAAAAAAATCTGTGGATTTAAATACCATATGTAAGGTTTACTGCAATGAGTGCATGTTTTCTAGTAACCATGTGCCTAAATATGAACCTATTTAACAGGATACACAATTCTCCTTTTAGGGTACATAGGTTGACATACTATGGGCCAACCATGGAAAACCCCATATCCAGTTTTTCATGGTTTGTTGGACCTGGGGACACGGTTATTGAAAACCATCCATAATCTTGCACTACCCTCTTTCTTCTATTTTTATCAAATTATCACACAAACACACCCTAAGGTAAAACCCACATTAGAATTACTCAACATAATTGAAAATATATTCTAAAAAGGATCATAATAAAACTCTAGAAATGGTTAGGATATTATAGTGCTATCATTTGGATTCGTCGACAAGGATTTTCGGTACCATGTATTAAATGACTACTACTCAGGGTAGTTCAAGAATCATAGGTGATTGTCTGTAAGTGATAGGATATGAGTCTCATGAAACAAAATGAAATAATAACGGTTTGAGATATAAGGTTGTCAAGAATGATTTTTGTATCCTTAAATCTAAATTTTCATAGGTTAGGGAGTTGATAATGCACTATACAACATTTCCTAGTTTTCTATCTAATGTTAAAAAAAGTAGTAGCATTAGTCTGATCTCTACAAGGGTTTGTTTTATTGGTGTTACTTTGAGAAAACATAGATTGATGATATTACATTAACTCATGATGATAATCCATTGTATTTTCAATTTTCAAATAAAGTATTCAATGAATTAATGAAAAAGAAAATGATTTTTTTCTAAGGACTAAATTTCATTAGAACTTAGCTTCCAATGAGGTTAAGGTTTAGGGAGTGATTTCATGACAGATTTCCGATGGGTTGTATGGATTTAGCAACATTCTCCTTTAATAGTTTTGTTATCAATCAATTATAAATTTTGACTTCCCTTGAATCTTCAATGTTATTTAGGTTTGGTTTAAGTGGATAGTTTTCTGGATGATACATAGGTAATGAATTCATTCTCTTTTCAAGTCTTATAATTCATATAAAATAAATTGTAATCAATAATTTTATAGATATATTTCAATAAGAGCTTAAATAACAATGTGAAAATCTACTTAAAGTGGGTGATACAATAAATTCATTCATATTACGTCTTAATATAGGAATCCAATTATAAAATATAAAAAGATATCATCTTAGGTAAAAAAACACAAGTCAGATCACTTTAGAAGGAAATGATTGTAACCTACTAATACTAAAAATATAAACAAATATGATTTTATCAACATGACTATAGGATTTTTTAACAATTCATAGAATAATATAGATATAAAATCAACCCAATAACATTAAGAATTATTGGATTCATCATTTTGGTTACGCGGTTTACATATATTTTTTGGTTTTCATAACCTTGAATAATTCTATTAATTTATTTTTGTTTTATATAGAGATTATATTTTCTCTATTAATGATACTGAAATAGTGATAGTAATGTTATTATTTTACTTTGGTTTAAATTTTATAAATTTATATTTTTCAAAAAAGTGAGATAATCAAATTTTTAAAATTATAGTGTACATAATGAAGTTGATGAAATAAAATTTTCCTGTTAAATTATTAAAGATATTACTAAAAATTATATATGGGTGTGTTATAAATAAAGGTATTTAGTATTCTAATATCTGGAAAAATTATCATTGTTGTATCTCTACTACTATAAATTTGTTTTTCATTATTAAAAACATGGTTTTCATTTTTAGAGATAATTATTTTTCATTGATATATTATTGAATCAATAGATATGTTGATATCAATGTTGTATAATATTTCATAATTCAAAAAAAATATTTATCTTGAGTTCTACCCCATAATATTCATCAAAGACCTGTAAAGAATTATTTAACAATGAATAATTTTTATTATATTTATTAAGAAAATGATGTTTGTAAAATGTATGAAATATATTAAATATGAAATAAATACATGATATCATTGTTTGAAATCATCGTATGAAATATAATATGTAGTTATATTTAGTTTTGGTATTAAATTTTCTTCCCAATAGGTAATCATCTATACAGTAACGACCAAGAGGTTTCGATTAATTGTTTGTAGTAAAAACAATTTTGTTACTTATTAAATATTATATCATTACTAAACAATAATCACAGATTTTAAAATTAAATAACTAATAATATAAGGATGTATTTCTCTAAAAAAGATATTTATATGATATTTAATCTTTTGAAATGTGTAGTTTTAAATAATTCATAATAATTTTATGTAAACATAACTTGTAGGAAGAATTCTATTTTTATAAGAAAATGAGCAAAGTAGGAATCCATGTTATATGTTCCATAAAATTTTATTTATACATAAACATAGTCCATTTATTTCAACATGAATAGTGTTTTTTAATTTCACTACTTTGAATAATAACTACATAATATAACAATTTTTAATACATAGAAAATTAGTGCATTCAGTCCAAAATTGTTATTAAAAAACTCATGTATCCAAGGGTGAATTAATAGTATTATGGGTTATGTATTATTATATAAATTAAATTGATAGTTTTGGAGTATATTTTTTTAATACAAATAAAAAATATAAAAAATATACAATATATAAAAGGATGTGGAAAAAAATTCTAAAAACTATAATTTTAGTGGGGTGTATGACATCATGATAGGAAAGACAATTAGATACTAGAGAAGGGAACAAATTGAGTTTGGGATGTTTGTTTCTCAATATTTATGAATAGAACATCTTTTGAAATGGGGTCATGAACAAAAACCTATCAAATTTCATTTATAAATTTTTTAGCATCATTCACAACTTATTGGGAAGATAAAAATGAAGTAATGTTTTTGATAAAGGTTTATATTTGGGGGAAATATAAAATTATTTTGGATGAATAATTTTTTCAATTAAAATTAATTTTCTAAAATTATGTCTACTTAATCATTTTATTTATTTTTTTCAGAAAGGAATAAAACCATTTAGTAAACTCTATACAATTATATTAATTTTTTTCACATCTCATTTTAAATATAAAAAACCCTACAAATATAGTCTAAGTCACTATTAAAACCCATTCCTCATTTCATAGAAACCACGTCCGTTTACTGAAATTTTTTTCCATATAACATTCCCAATCATTTACATAACTATGATGGTGAAAATATATTTCACAACCATAAAATTATTCAAAAATTTATTTTAATCATTTTCACATCTGTATCCCTTTAACATATTAAAATTCTCTACGAATAGACAAACATACCATTTAACTATATGACTATAATGTTAAACTGTTTTCTTAATAACTTTAAAAGAGAACTTTTTTAAGGACGAATACATGTAAAAGGGTAATTTATTATTAGAATAAAATATCATAAAACTTTTCATTTTAATTATGTCACGACATAGCATGTCGACATGACTGCACTACTCCGGAACATGAAAAAACAAGCCCAACAAGTTAATTATAAGGGACCACCTATGTCATTCCCAATGAAGCCCACTCATCCAATATTGACACTCAGTTTCTCTAGAATGGGGAGAAATATCAAAAAAATAAAAAATATAAATTATTTGATAAAAATTATGATTGAAAAATAGTTGATTAAATAAATAAAGAAAGTGGAAAAGATGACTCATTAAAAAATCATAGGAATTTGATCATAAGAGAAGATGCTTCCAATGAAAAACTATAAATGTGTACCCCTCTTTGGCATGAAGAGAGGAGAAGGGGCATGTGACGGGTGTATACTAGCCAATATAGTGGATAAATCATAAGTAATGGGTTTAATGAAACCATGAAAAAAAATAATATTTTCCCATTTTATAAAAAACGACTCCGCCGCTCCTAGATTGAGGTTAAAGAAGACATAAAGATGTGTGGGGTGAACCAACTGAATAAATGTGGGTGGTCAGAGGTGTTAACAAACTAAATTGGCACATAACATAGATTTCTAGTGAATTGATTCATCGAGAAAAATGAGTGGCGACAATAATAGGATTTTGTGTGAATGGGGAAAACTGTCTTTTCCAATGATTGGTTGAAGGCGCAAAGAGAAGATGACTATGTTAGGGTTCATTTATAGGAATGTGTAAGTATTTTACCAGTGCATTAAAACAATCATAGATAAAGAATAGTTTTATCACTGCTAAAATAGAAAGTGGTGATAAAACTACACTTTACGAGCACTAAAAACATCGATAAAACAATTCTTTATTAACACTCTAATTCCTATGTTGATAAAGTGTAATTTTATCAATGATAAAAAATGATGATACAGATCTAATTTTAATAATATATTTATTTAGTTATAATAATAATCAATAATAAATACATTTAAAAATATTTATAAATATTTTCAAGAATTTTTCAATATTTATAAATATATTTATTTAATTATATATATTTATAAAATTATAAATATAGTAAAAATATTTTTTATATTTTTAGAATTATATATATATATTTATAATTATATTTGTAATAAATGTATTTATAAGTATTTTTATATAGTTATAAATATATATAAATATATATATTTATTTATATATTAATATATATATATATAAAATTGTAATAAATATATTTATTATTTAAATACATATACTCTAATTTTATAATTATTTAAATATATATAATTATAAATACAATTTTCAATAAATACATTTAAAATATTTCAATATAATTGTAAATATATTTACACAATTATATCTATTTATATAATTATATGTATTTATATAATTATATGTATTTGAAAAATTATTTATATATATATAATTATATCTATAAATATTTAATTATAAATATACAAACTATAGGTATTATTTAAATATATTAATCATTTTTTTATTTATTTAACAAATATATATATACACACAATTATTTTCAGATATAATTATGAATAAAAATATTTAAAATGTATTTTTATATTATTATAAATATAATAAATAAATTGATTAGTTAAATATATTTATGATATTTTTATAATTATTTAAATATGTATTTGTTTATTTATAATTTTAATTTTAAATTCATATATTTTAAAAGTATTTATATATAATTGTTAATATATCTATTGAAATTTATATTTTTATTAATATTTAATTATAAATATATTAAATACATTTATTAATCAAAATGATGAGAATCATGAGCCTGACCATGGTACCCATATTTAATGAAAAATATATATTTCATAAAATAAAGATGAATAGATAAATGGAAAAAACCTGAATAATGTTAGAAAGAACAAATGGAAATTACCTATTCATCTTCTACTACCTCCCCTTCCTAAGGGATGCCGACCTCTTTTCCACTTCTGAGTTTTCTATGGATATAGATCCACCATCTCAGCCTTGATCATTTGTTCTTTTTGAGGCACCGTGGAATAAGTGTCTATTTCATCAAGAACAATATTCTTCCAACCTCTAGGTTCTACTTCAACTGCCACTTTGTTAATCCCTCCATGGCGAGAGTGCTCAGTTTACAACACCTACTGGGTTACTTCATGACTCTCCTTACCAGAAGTGATAGTGGAACCTGTATAGGATTGAGTCCTATGACAAAGCTCCATAAATATTTCCACTTCATGTATATAGGAATCCCTTCTATCAGTGTGATTAATATGATAAAGAATATTAAAAAAATTCAAACTAGAATTATTTGACCCAGCTTTTAGGGGAGAGGACGGAGAAGCATCTTCCACATCATTTATATGTTGTCTTTCCACAAACACTAGATCATGTTGCACCCTTCGAATGGACTCAATAGGGTGGGTGTCACCAGCCACCATAGCTTCCCAATTTAAATCCTTTATAAGATCCCATTTTATCTGTACTAAATCATCATTAACTATTTCTGATGAGTCAAAATCACAATTCAGTCATGATTATCAGTGCACTCAGCAATACCACTCCATTTGGATAGAGATACCTCCCAATGAATCATAATGTGAATGTTCTCTTTCATGATCTGCAATCAATTTCCACAACCACCAACCAGATCAATTTAATAGAGTCTCCGACCTAAGATACCCCTTCATATATCCTCCTTAACTTCATTTGCCCTATCTACATGATCAATAATAGGCATTTTGAAATTACAGATATCTACATGATGAACAAAATTCTTATAATTTTTACATGAAACATTTATATGACACTGATCAAGAGTGTGTCCAATACAAGAGAATTTTCTATAAAATAGTGGGTTCTTTTCTAACCAAACAAACAACTCATGTCTGTATTCTCCAGTAACAAGGATGACAATTTCATTGAGTGTCACACATAAATAAACTTCTATTAAGACCCTTTAAATGTGACCATACCTTAGATGATCAGTTTCAGAAGAAATTTGAATCAGGATATTAAAGAAGAAGCTATATCCCATAGAATTTGAGAGTACTAGAAGAACTGGCTCTGTCCTCTAATCTGAATCCATAACGGCATAATTGAGTTTTTTTACCTTGGCATGGTCAAACAGAGGGTCCCAATCCTAGAAGCTCACATTTCCCTGCTTCAAGGAGATTGAAATGTAGCCCAAATCTCTAGATAAAAATTAATCTGAAGGAAATTAAATGTAAATGAATCCATTATCGATTAAGACCATGCGACATCCTTCAAATCCCCAAGTCATTTGAGGCTTAGTATAAAAATCCTCCGGATACCAAGGATGACCAGTATTCACCATCATAAGAAATCCAATTATTGATAATTTGAAATCCTAAAGAAGTTCCTCCATTAATACATGATTTTCCCCAAAAATATCCATCAAAACATTTTTGAAGAATTTATTCCTTATTGAAATCGACTCACCCATTTAATTAGGTAATAATTGACTATTAAGAGTATTATCTGTAATAATGTTTGATATGGTTCTCAATTTAGACACACTTTCACATGTGTCATATGGACATCCTTTTGATGATTCAAGATCTCAGTAGACACATCATCATCATAATCTATGATCCTTTAAATAAAAATGAAGGTGTCCTTTAGATTAAAGTACTGACCAAGATCAAATTTAATGGATGAATAAACCTAATATAGGACGTACATGAACTAGAAATCGAGACTCTGACAGGATTCTAGATCTACCCTACTAAGAGTGCCGATGCCAAACTACGAAACCACCTATAGGATATGAGGAAGCATATATACATATCTAAATCATGTTGAAACCCAAGAAAAAGAGAATACTTCCACTTATTCTCAATATAGGAGGACTTTGATGGATAAATATAATACAAAACTGACTATACAAACTTTTAAAACACCGACAAGCCGTTGTTGTTCAAGTATTCCTTCTGGATCAAATATATTTATTTTTTAAATATATTTATTATAATTTTCAAATAATTTAAATATAAATATATTTATAATTTAATAATTGTTTAACAATTATATATATTTATAATGGTATAATTACATATTTATTTATAAGTAACTTAAAACAATCTTTCCCTTCCAAGATTTTACATCATAATAGCCACTAACCTCACCACAATGATACCCACAATGATCATCACCTATTGTCTAGATCTACACCCTCAAAAAACATTCCCCCTGGAAGCATTTTGATCTCTTATCCCCTATCCCATTTTTCCATCACCATATCCATCAACCCTAATAGGATTTATTCACTAGTGCTGAAAACGTTTTTTACGTCGGTTATATATAACCGACGTAAAAAATGCGGTGAGTAGATTTTTAACGTCGGTTATTTGGAAACCGACATAAAAAAACGATATGTACGCGTTTTTTACGTCGGTTATGTGATAACCGACGTAAAAAACGCGTAGAAATCAGGGTTTTTACGTCGGTTTCCAAATAACCGACGTAAAAAACCGCCCGCACATTGGTTTTTTACATCGGTTATCTTATAACCGATGTAAAAAACCAAAGCACGGGAGCTTTTTTACGTCCGTTTTAAAATAACCAAATTTATAAATTTAAAAAATAGTTTATAACATCGGTTATATAATAACCGACGTTATAAAACCTTTAAATAAATTAAAGCCCCGTGGACTGTCCTTTACGATTTTTCGATTGACAGTCCACCGGCTTGTCTCTCTCGCGCAGTAAACCCTAATCGGCTCATCGATCCACCTACGTTAAACTCATTTTGGCTTCATTGTTTATCTTCTTCACTCCTCTCGGATCTATCATCTCAACTAGCAACATTCAAGTATGCTTTCCACAAATTTATTTTGTTCGTTTTTTTTCACGGATATTCTGTAATTATGGTTTGCGATTTTTGTAGATTTAATGTAAACAAGATGTAGTGGTTTCCAAGTATGCACCTCATTACTATTTTGATAAGATGGTGATGAGATAATCTAAGATACATATGATTCATTGATGGAAGTGATACAATTTCACATGGTGTAGGATGATTTATGGGCGGGGTGAGACCATGACATTAGCATTGGGGTGTGAGAGGAAAACTAGGGGAGAAGTGGTATCCGAGAACCTTAATTTTAATATATATATATATATATATATAATTTTTTATACGAAAAGGTTTATTTATATGAATTATTTTGTGAGTGATCCATAGTGAGTATATGAAACTATTTTTCCATGTTTCGGTGATGATTTAGATTCCTTTTTTCATAGGGCTTTATTGTGCTTCCTCAACATTTTCATGAGATGTTTTAGGGAGGATCTTACTATGTATACATGTTATGCCCACCATACATAAATATAAATTTTTTTTTTGGTTTTTAAAACAATTTTTAGTTTTTTATAGATGTTAGTAGCATGGAAGTGTTGTGGAGTAGCGCATTGGGGTGTGAGAGGAAAACTAGTAGAGAAGTGGTATCCGAGAACCTTAATTTTAATATATATATATATATATATATAATTTTTTATAAGAAAAGGTTTATTTATATGAATTATTTTGTGAGTGATCCATAGTGAGTATATAAAACTATTTTTCCTTGTTTAGGTGATGATTTAGATTCCTTTTTTCATAGGGATTTAGTGTGCTTCCTCAACATTTTCATGAGATGTTTTAGGGAGGATCTTACTATGTATACATGTTATGCCCACCATACATAAATATAAACAATTTTTTTTGGTTTTTAAAAGCAATTTGTAGTTTTTATAGATGTTAGTAGCATGGAAGTGCTGTGGAGTAGCTTTCTTGAGTATATAGAGTTTATTGTTTCTTCCTAGTTTTAATTTTAGTACTAATAATCTTCTTTTTGGTTTATGTACAACAATACTTGTATGAATTCATGCATAATTATCTAAATTTATTCATTTCGAACTGAGGAGGGTTACTTTTGGTGGGAGAAGATCCTAAATGCTATGGTATGAATTCATTCTATCATAACCATAAATAAAATATAGTTGTATTTTATTTATCATATTAATCAACTTATACTCTTCTTTTTCATCACAAACCCTTTGAGAATAAAAAACCAAACTAAGGGCTTTGGTATCCACATTTCCTTTTGTTATAGAATATGGGACATCAAAATCAAATGATTGAACATATTCCTCCCAAAAACACTTCCATTGATTTTCATAATTGTCTGAAAATATTTACCAAATGGATTTAGGGTCTACAGAAACCATTAATAACATGTTAAATAGGTAGTTTATCTAATATATTAAAACATCAAAACCGAAATCAATATTAAACTATGTAGGCATCATGGTTTTCTTTGATTCAATGACATTTAAAACTGTTATATCTAACTATATTTTTTTTTAAAAATAATATTCAAGCATATTTTTTGAAATACCTATAGATTTGTTTTATATTTTAAATTGTTTTACATTCAAATTATGATTTTTTTTCATATAAACATATATTTATCTTATCTTAAAAATATATATTTTTTGTTGATATTTGTTATAGGTAATAATGAGTCGAAGTTGGAATACGACACATCGAATGAGCAATGAATTTGAAGAAGGTGTTGATGCCTTTTTGGAATTTGCAAAATGAAATATTCTAAGTAGTGACATTTTTTTCTGTCCATGCCTGAAATGTTTGAATATGAAGAAGTTGAAAAGTAGAGAGATAAAAGATCATTTGATTTGTCATGGATTTAATCCGAGTTACAGCCCTTGGATTTGGCATGGTGAAACTGGACGGAATGGCACTGATGATGATGATTCACAAGATGGTAACTCCGATGGAATTGAATAAATGATTCGCAATATTGTAGCAGAACAAATTGAGATAGAACTGAAAGTTACGCATCTATATGGTGATGCTGAAAAACCATTATATCCTGGTTATACAGATTTTACGGTTTTTTCGGCGGTGTTAAGATTGATTAACCTGAAGGTGAAGCATGGATGGAGTGACAGAAGTTTTACAGAGCTGCTACAATTGATGAAAGACATTCTTCCAAAAGATAACGATCTTCCAGATTCACATTACAAAGCCAAGAAAATATTATGCCCGATGGGATTGGGATACAAGGAAATACATGCCTTTCCGAATGACTGCATTATATATAGGAAGGAATATGAATTTTTGTCAGAGTGTCCTAAATGTGGGACATCACGGTATAAGGTGAAAGAAAAATCACAGGCTGATGTAGAGATTACAAAGCTCCCTTCAAAGGTATTTTGGTATCTTCCTATAATTAATCGTTTCAAACGTTTAATTGCTAATTCACATGATGCAAAAAGGTTAAGATGGCATGCTGAAGAGCGGGTATGTGATGCAAAAATACTTCATCCAACTGATTGTCCACAATGGAAGAAAATTGATTCGCAGTATTCTACATTTGGAAATGAAATTAGAAATCTTAGACTAGGGTTGTGCACAAATGGAATGAATCCATACCGAACACTCAGTAGCACACATAGTTCATGGCCTATTTTATTGGTAATTTACAACCTCTCTCTTGAAGTTTGTGTGAAGCACAAATATGTCATGTTGAGTACAATGATCTCTGGTCCAAAACAACCCGGTAATGATATTGATGTTTACTTTTCACCGTTGATTGATGATTTGAAACTGTTATGGGCTGATGGTATTAGGGTATATGATTCTTATAAAATGAAATATTTTCAAATGCATGCAGTGCTTCTGTTCACTATAAATGACTTCCCAGCGTATGGAAATTTGTCTGGATACAGTGTTAAGGGGAATAAAGCATGTCCAATTTGCAAAAAACAGACGTCATATTGTCAATTGCATCATGGGATGAAAATAGTGTACACGGGTCATCGAAAGTTTTTTCCTATGGAAGACCCTTATAGAAGACTAAAAAAGGCATTCAATGGCTCATAAGAATTTGATACTGCTCCAAAACCTTTATCCCCTGATCTGTATTTTGAGAGGGTGAAAAACCTTAACGTGACATTGGGAAAGACATATAAATCTGTCAATGATAGACATATTTGGAAGAAAATGTCAATTTTTTTGAGCTACCATATTGGATGTATCATGAAGTTAAACATAATATTGATGTCATGCACGTGGAGAAGAATATATGTGATTCTTTAATTGGAACATTGTTAGATATTAAAGGAAAGACTAAAGATGGGTTGAATGCAAGATTAGACTTACTATTAATTGGAATATGTTTGGAGTTAGCTCCCACTCCTAAAGGAAGACAAACATTTCTTCCCCTGGCTTGTCATACATTATCGAAGTGGGAGAAAATTAGCTTCTGTCAGTGTCTTCATGATACCAAAGTGCCTCAAGGTTATTCTTCTAATGTAATTTTTTTTGTCTCATTTAAGGACTTGAAGTTGATAGGTATGAAATCACATGATTGTCATGTCATGATGCAACAAATTCTACCAGTTGCATTGCATGGAATATTGCCCATTCGTGTCAGAAAGACTATAATGAAGTTGTGTTATTTCTTCAATTCAATTTGTAACAAGGCAATTGATGTGAATGCTTTGAACATTTTCAAAAGGATGCAATTTTTATACTTTGTCAATTGGAAATGTATTTTCCTCCAACTTTTTTTGATATAATGGTGTATTTAATGATTCATCTGGTTCGAGAAATAAAGATTTTTGGACCTGTATATTTTCGTTGGATGTATCCTTTTGAAAGGTATATGAAAATATTAAAGGGGTATGTTAAAAATATATATCGACCTGAAGCCTCCATTATTGAAAAGTATATTTCTAAGGAGGTATCAGAGTTTTGTACGAGCTACTTGGCTGTGGCGCAACACATAGGTTTGCCTCCATCTCGCCATGAACGAGTTAATAATGAGGGAAAGGGGATTAGCAGCTTGAAAGTCAAATCATTGTTAGCTGAACAGATGAAAAAGTTAGAATCATACATCTTGAATAACATAGCTGATGCTCAACTGTATATCACATTGCATAATAATGAGTTGAAACAATGTCATCCCAAGAAGAAAGAAATGTGTATTTTGAATGAGCACAACAAAATTTTTCTGTCATGGATTAAAAAGACATTGCTAGGTAGATCAGATGTATCCGAGACATTAAAATGGATAGTGGGTGGTCCATGTTTAAATGTGATAACAGGGTCCGGTTATGACATTAATGGTTATACATTTCATACAAAAGCTCAGGACAACAGAAGTGCAGTTCAGAATTGTGGTGTATTGGTGTTTGCAGGAGCAATGCATTTTTCGAATGTTAAGGACAAAAACCCAATTTCTGCATCAAGTGCATATTATGGAGTGATTGAAGTCATATGGAAGTTTGATTACTTTAAAATTAAAGTTCCTATTTTTAACTGTAATTGGTTTAACGGTAACAACAGTGTCAGACACGATGAATTTGGAATGAGACTTGTTAATCTGAATAGATTGGAAGACACAACTGATTCTTTTATAATAGAAACACATGCAAAAAAAATTTTCTACGTAGTAGATCAATCAGATATGCAGTGGGCTGTTGTTTTACAAGGGAAAAAACAATATGTTGGTGAGGATGAACTTGATGAATATGCTGATTTATGTGAGATCCCTACTTCCATGGAAATTTTAATAGAACATAATGATGATCATGTTGAAGACATAGTTTGTGCCATAAGGAATGATCACGACGAAGGAATTTGGGAAAACAATCGATTTGTACATTCCTAAAATTACAGGTAACATATGTTTATTTCTTTTTTACATTTATTTTTTCCATAAATGTTAGATATTGTAAGTTTTTTGTTTATTAAAACATGTTTTAAAATAAAATAAGTATATGTTTTTGTTTTTTTAAGTTTGTTTAGTTTACTTTATCATGTTTATAACCATTACATGAATTTTAAAATGATTATTTTTGTTCACTGACAATTACTTTACCATGTTTACAATGTTTACCAAGTTTACCATTTTTACCATTTTTACCATCTTAACCATCTTGACCATCTTTTACATCTTTACCATTGTTTAACATGCTTACCATATTACCAATGTTTACTATTATGTAACTTAGTACGCTTTTCTATTTTCTGATTACAGTATTATTAAAATATTTGAATTTGTATATTTGTGAACTGACGTTTGTTTTTTTGATTTGAAGGATAATGACAGATCATTCAGATGATCAACCACATGATTCTGGAGATGAGCATATTGCTGGTCATACCTCTGGGGATGAACATTCCCATGCTCCTATTACGATAAAGAGTTCAAAGGTTGGTAAACATGGGTGCACACGTTTACCAAAATTATCACTTGCCCATACACAGGATCAGAGGATAGTTGTTGAGTTTGATGATGATGATATTCCTAGAGGTCCGAATGCCAAAGATTTTAAGAGTTTTGTTGCAACTCAGGCTAAGACCAAAGTAAGCATTCTGTATGATGATTGGAGAGGTGTGGATAAAGCGATTATCTCTCAGTTGTGGGAGACGATTTTGGTAAGATCTTTTGTCATTGTTTGACCATACTTTTAATGTTTCTAGTATATATAATATGTTTAACCTCTTCTTTATCACACAACATTTGATATTCCTGACACTGGAGGAGTCAGGAAGAAATGCTTATCGTTGGCTTCCAGGAGATGGAGGGATTTCAAATCAACCCTCTCATCTGATTTCATTTATGGTCATAGGAGTCATGACAATCCATGTCGTATATATCCTTTTATAGATGAAGACACATGGAGACAGTTTTTTGAAAGTAGAAAAAAGAGTCATTTCTGGTAAGGGCAATGTAAACTTTTATAAACTTTCTTATATAAATGATTTTATTAATGTTTTGTTAATGATTTCTTATTCTTAAATTATAGCAAACAAGGAAAGCTCATCAAGAGATCCAATCTAAAAATGTATACCCTCATAGTTTATCTCGGGGATGGTATGCATTATTGGAAGAAAAAATGATGGCGGAAAAATTTCAACAACTAAGAGCTGAGTCTTCAAGCTCTGGAGAGGTGTCCCCTCCATCCCCTCCATCTAGATATGAAAAATGTAAGAGAGCTCGGATGGGAAAAAAGGGCAAAATCTTTTGGAAGAATCGAGAATCGTAGCTGAGAGGATTGTAAGATATCTATTTAATTTATTTAAGTTAACTTTTTTCTTCATATAAGTTTCAATCATTACAGAAATTTTCAATTAATTAATACCGGACTCTCTTGAGGAGCAGAGTTCAGAGGGGACATTTACAGCTACTGGGAGGGAAGATATTTTATTTGCAGCATTGGGAAGGCCCGAACATCCTGGTCATGTAAGAGGATATCCGGCAGGTGTATCGGTAAGAAAAGTGTTTCCACGTTCTTCATCTTCTAACATTGAGGGGGTTTATAAAAAAAATAGAATCCTTGGAGGATGAAGTTCAAAATATTAATGCGACGATGGAGGAAAAGATTAGAGAGTCGGTGCAGTCTATATTTGCAGAAATGAAAAGACAATTTCAGACTGCAGCTCCCACTCCTCCACCTCCCCCTGCAGACCCCATTTTTTATCCTCCACCTCCGCCAGTAGCCCCCACTCCACCACCTCAGCCTGCAGACCCCATTTTTTATCCTACGCCTCCGCCGTAGCTTCCTACATATTGCGAGTTGTATGTTGATGATTCTCAACGTCATATAGTAGCATACGGGTTGGTATATTGTATATGAGATACAATTCATCATCAACAATTAGAGGTAGAGAATCAGTGGGTCATTGTACAAGATATTATAGATAGATCAGCTAGGGTACCAATACCTACAGATGAGGTGGCGACAATTGGACAGAGTATCGACCATTTTTTAGTTTGGCCATCCAGACATCTTCGACTCATTACCATAGAGGTATGAATGTTATATCTTTTATTTTATTTTTTTATTAAAGTTGTTTTATCATTTGAAAACTACTATATTTTTTAATTTTTTTTTTCACAGGAATACTTCAAAGGTAAAGAAATACTGTATAGACAACAACAAAGACAACATGCTATGACATCAGATACAGATTCATGTGGTCTTGACAGATTGTCAAGATATTCACATTTGTTGTTGGGTTTTTATGAGTTTCCAATGGAATCTCATGTTTGTGGATGTGAAATAAGTGTGGGGATTACAAAAACTGATATCATGGAGCTTGTTACTGGAGATAAGTTGGGCATCAATGTGGTGAAATTTTTTTCCATGTAAGTCTTAACAACTTTTCCCTGCGTTATATTTAATAAAAATGTATACTTATGTATGTTTTGTATTAGGTATCTTTATAAAATTTGTGAGAGGAATGACCTGACAGAAGTATATCGATTCATGGACCCGCAATTTATATCTCCTGAACCATGTGCATTGAATGAGGAACAAAGAATGGGTTATATTGCTGAAATATTTGAAAAGAATATAATCACACAACGTTGGATGATGCCTTTTTGTGAGAGGTATGAAACACATTTCTCTCAAAGAGTTAATTATCTTTTAACATAAAAAACCACTAACATTAAGTTTCCTTTTATCAGTGATCATTGGATGTTAGGGATTTTTTCCCAAGGGAGAAAGCTCTTTATTGGATATGCTCTGTTCATGGTGATGTGTGGGAAAGTTTTAAGAATATATTGGAAACGTAAGTTTCAATTTCTCAATAGTTTTATATATTATAATAAATTTTAAATTTACCCCATTCGTATTATTTTCTAACAGTGCATGGGCCTACTTTCGAAAAAACACAAAGAAAAGAAATGCAACGATCAAATATGTAAATGCGAAGGTAAATTTCCATTTATAATTTTTACTTTTTGATTTATTACATAAAAATAATATATTGAATTTACACTCATTCAAACAGAATTTTCATGAACAACAAGGCGTCATCGAATGCAGATATTATTTGTTAAGATTTATGTATGAAATAATAACAATTGGGACAGTTGTGAATTTTGACCTGGTATGATTTCCTCTTAAACTTTTCCATAATATTTCAATTTGATTTATTAATTATACACGTTAACTGTCTTCTTTTTTATTTGTATCTTTTTTATGACCCTCAACCCTATACTGCTGAAGACATCAAACACGTACAAGTGGAGTGGTCAAATTATTTTACAGGTTTGATTAAATTTTAGTTATTTGTAATGTAAAATGTAATTTTGAATATTGTCGTTTTAATTGTGTATTTGGTAGTTGTTTAGGTTGGATTTAGTTTATTTTGAAGTTGACAGTGTAAGTTTTGAATGTTATATAAGTGAATGTTTAATTTTGCTCTACTTCTTGTTTTGGTTTACTTTTTATGGTTTTTCTGGTTTGGATTTGGGTCTGTGGGGGAGGGGTTCCAAGGGTGTGGTGGTGTGTTCAGTGGGGTTGGGGGTTGTCCAGCGGTCTGGGAGGGCTGTCCAGTGTGGTGGGGGACAGTCCTGGGGGTGGCAGGGATGTCCAGGGGTGTGAGAAGGAGGTATAGGGGTGTGGGAGTGCTATCCAGGGGTGGGGGGGGGGGTTGTCCAGGGGTGTTTGGGGCTGTCCAGGGGTGTGGTGGGGGCTGTCAAGTGGGGTGAGGGGGTGAGGGGGTGCTGTTCAGGCGGGTGGGGGGTTGTCGAGGGGTGTTTGGGGGTGTCCGGGGGTCGGGGGGCAGTCCAGGAGTGTGGTGGGGGCTCCAATGGGGTGGGGGAGGGTTGTCCAAGGGGTATACATGAGGGTGGGAGCTCCAATGGGGTGGGGGAGGGCTTTCCAGGGGGTATACATGAGGGTGCGGGATCCAATGGGGTGGTGGAGGGCTATCCATGGGGTATAAATGAGGGTGGGGGCTGTCTAGGGGGTAAGTTTTATATGTTATCAATGTACATGCTTAATTTTGATCTACTTCTGTATTTGTGGTATGATTTCTTGATTTGTTTTCGGGTTGATTTTGGTGGAGAGAAGATGACTACATTCTGTTTAAAAAAAAGGGTTTATCACGTCGGTTATGAAATAACCGACGTTATAAATGCCGGGAAAATAGTTTATCACATCGGTTAATTAATAACCGACTTGATAAAATTCCTGGAAAATAGTTTATCACATTTGTTATTTAATAACTGATGTGATAAAAGGCCTGGAGAATGGTTTATCACGTAGGTTATTTAATAAACGACGTGATAAAAGGCCTGGACAATGGTTTATCACGTCGTTTATTGAATAACCGACGTAATAAAAGGCATTGACAATGGTTTATCACGTCGGTTATTCAATAACGGACGTGATAAACCGACTCCCGCAGGTTTATCACAGCGGTTATATAATAACCGACGTGATAAACCACACTCACCCCGGTTTATCACGTCGGTTCTATATGAACCGACGTGATAAACCCCCATCATGCCTGTTTATCACGTCATTTGTTTAATAACCGACGTGATAAACCATTTTCCAGGCCTTTTATCACGTCGGTTGTTAAATATCCGATGTGATAAACCCTTCCCATTTTCTTTATCACGTCGGTTATTTTAGAACCGACATGATAAAAATCGCGATTTTATATTTTTGATGTTAGTTTTTAAATAACCGACGCCAAAAACCTTATTTATAATGTCACACGTATTAACGTCGGCTAGAAACTGCCATAAAAAATGAAAAATAACCGACGTAAAAAACGTTTTCTGCACTAGTGATTCTCGCCGAAATTTACCCAAGATATTAGGTTTTAGTGGTCCCTTGTAGATTAGCTTGGGTTTTTGAATCCTCAGAGACCTTATAAGAAACCTATAGACAAGAACATTCAATGAACTATTTATGGATATGAAGTGGCCAAATTGTGTTGATTTTAGATGTGTTTAAGTGAACTATAAGAGACTTAAGTTAATACAATTTAAAAGAATGAGTTGATCCTTGGTTATCACTTGGGGAGGACTGGATGAAATTATTTTTTAACACTTTCAATTTCTTATATTCGAAATAGGTTTATTGAAGAAGATTAAACAACTTCATCACTTACTGGTTTAATACCAACACAACATAATACTAATCACCTATACACCTTGAGGATCAAATTTATGAGCACTCTAAGGTAGAGGTTTGTATTAGCTCTTGAAGTTTGTGGCCTTAAAATTCCACAAGGATGGAGAAGTTTTAAAATCAACAAAAAAAATCTCAATTAAAAGAAGTGATCAGACATTAATGTGGTAATAAAAAAACATCCAATCCATCCCCTTTATACTCCCTTGGAACAACCCATAAGTGTGTTAGCGCCCCATCGATGCTATGGTTTCAATGGAAGCAGGAAGTAGACTCCTGAGAGAAGAATTAGAGAAGTAAAAAAAGACAATGAAATAACAATCCCTCCACCATTGTGTGAAAATTTCACAAGGTTTGGTGAAAATAAATTCACACCATGAGCCAGAGATATCAACGTGAAATGAATATGAAAAGAATAAGAGGAGAATAAGAACATTTATTAAGAAACTATGATGAATTAGAACCACTTACATGTGAAAGACACACTTGGGACAAAAAAATTGTAGCATAACATTACAATGAAATAAAACATCCAAAAGATGATTAAATTATCAAAAAACAATACCATCAATAAGAATTTTGGGAGACTTGGGTAGATCATCTTATAGTGAAAGTCATCCCACTTCATTATGGTAGGAATATGGTGGTGGAATGCTTGTGGAACTTAGACTTTTCCACTCTTGACTTGAAGTGGAATCCAATTTGCATTCATGAAAGAGACGGGTATCAATGGATTTCTAGATGGCCTAATTAGAGTGATCCATTAATGAAAAATTGGAGATCCTTATTTCTCCTAACAACATATCATATTTCAGCCCAAAGTGAATTTTGGTTTGGAAGATATTATCGAAATTGATGACTCTTTTTCTGAGTCTTAGAATTAGGACTAGAATTTTATCTCCAACTTGTGGCACCTCTAACTCCCTTAAAACATCGGAATTATTTCTTTTCACTATTGGATAAAATTTTCAAAATTGTTTCCACAATATTTAGATAAAAGTTGAGAATTACGGGGCTTGGATCTTAGCTGCTATAGTAGTTTTGTTGGGCTGGTTTTCAGTTCACTTCACCCAAATGTTGTTTGCTCAAGGCCAACTTTGGTGGTCTTCCTATATGAATCATCAATTTATCCAAAATTATGAATTGTTCCCAATTTAACGAGAAACCAAAAAATTAAATATAAAAATAAAATCAAGACCATTTTTTTATTTTTGTAGGTTTTAAAAAATGTACCATGTAATAATTCATTTTAAGAGGGATTATATCATGATGTGAAATAATGTTCATATTGTAAAATGAACTAAAAATTGTGTTTAAGAATAATTAATCACATGAATATTATAATATATACAGTGAATATTAGCCTATTTTAGTGGGTAATCACTCCTCCCAACCTGAGTTTTTCTAGTACCATTCAAAATATATCTAAAAAATATGAAATTTTAATTCCCTTTTCCCAAACATTTTAACACTCAATGATATATAAGAACCTATATACCAAAAAATAATGAAACCCATAATAATATTTTAATATAAGATATTTTCATAAGCATATCCCCAGCCCAAGCCCATTCCTTTGATAAAATTCATCTTCATATTTCTTCTAATATCAATTAACCATGAAGATGTGTTGTGTATCACAATAGACATGGGGGATCATTTTTATTCATGGGAGAAGTGATGGAAGCTCTAGGTGGAATCACATTTCAATATTAAGATGG
Source organism: Viscum album (assembly GCA_963277665.1). Classification (NCBI taxonomy): domain Eukaryota; kingdom Viridiplantae; phylum Streptophyta; class Magnoliopsida; order Santalales; family Viscaceae; genus Viscum; species Viscum album. The sequence goes on from OY728142.1 coordinate 447,900,833, forward strand.
CTATTCATTTTTTTGTTTTTTTGTATATATATATATATTGTTATTTTTCCATGGTAATTGAAATTGCAATCAATAATGTCAACCCATGTAGAAATAATTTTCCGATGACTCCCATACTCAAAGACCTCAGGGAACCGAGTGTGGCCCACATACTCAAGAATCATATCGAGTTAACTCAGTGAAAAAAAGTCAAATTACCACAAATTGAGATAAAATTACTAATTCCAGGCCAAAAAACTATGGAGTCACGATCCCCAAGTGCTAGAAGCCACACATTAAGTAATTTCATTGCTATACGTGCAAATATGTTATTATAATATTTTCTATTTTTTTGAATTTTTTATTGAATACTCATATTAAAACAAAAATGATCACAAAACATATGATATTTATTTGGGGGGCCCCATGAAATTAAACTAATTCCCCACTATCAAAAGGATGTGCATTGTGATCTTGTTTTTATTTGGATGAAAATATAAATGATGAAATTTCATATTAGATAGCCACACTTTCCAAAATCTATGATAATGAAATTATACATGGATTAACATTAGAATAAGGTAATGCTAAATTATTTGATATTTAGTTTCAAAGTGTGAAATTTTTGTTATCATGTTCAATGTTCAATAAATTTTTCCTTCCACAAATGTTTTTTCAGGAACACAAAATTAATTAATTTTTTTTAATTCTTTTCACCCCCCACTTAGAATAACACTTTCCTCAGTGTTAAAAGAAAATAAAATTTAGAAGGGGGTAAAGGTAGATGAGATGAGTTCTAAAAGGAATTTTAAATATGAGGATCATGGAATGAAGTCACCAGGTGGTTGAAGTTGAAGTTCTTTCTTTTCCAATTTACTCCTTTGATGTCCATGTAACTTGTAGAGTTCTTTAGTGGAAATAGGAAAAAACAAACAAACAAACCAAAAAAAATCAATATATATAAATATATATTTATTCATATAATAAAACAATATAAAGTATAAGTATATATACAAAAAATTATAGAATAAGGAATGACTATAAGCTGTAAGTCAGAGGTAGGCACATTCCCTTGTCTCCCTTCGGTCCCGGGTTCGAGTCCCTGTGGATTTTCTGGTTATGACGTGGTTTGACCCATGACCTAATATGCGCCCTTTAATATTTTTTCTAAATTATTATTATATTTTTTTTGTATTTTTATTTTAACCTAAAAACCCCTAAAAATAAACTGATGATACATTGTCTTATTTTTAAATTTATGGTTATGGTATTACTCAAGGATCACACCATGGGACACTGATGAATATGGTACTCCCCTTTTATACCCATCCATACTCATAATATAAGAACAGGTCAACAATCTATGGTACAATCATATGAAGAGTTAAGTATTTTTAAAAAAAATATAAAATTTATTTATCAATCCAATTTTAAAATAAAGCTGATCTACAAAGATGAAATCCAATGGTTTCCTCCCTTGCAACGCTTTGGTTTAACGTCGCTAGCTTGACATGAATCCCCTAAATTATCTAACACCAACTTTTAAAATTTTAATGATTAAATTTTTCTCCACTTTAATCAGATTGTGATTGAGTATCCAATGGGATTTACAAGAAGGCTATGAAATTGATTCAATAAAAACTATATAGGTCCCAATGAGTGGGATAATTCCTAAAATATCGATAGAGGTCCATCCAATTATCTTCTTAATATTTCTTAAGACATAAAGAATAATTTTATCATTATTAGCATAAAAAATGATGAAATTATGATATAATGTGTCTGATTATACTCTATAATGTAATAATTGAGAGAGGATGTAAGGACCTTGAATTTGAGCTCAGGTTCAAAATCACTTTTCGACAGTGGTCGAGACTTTGAATACGTGAAATCAATTTCATTATGATTTAAAGACCCTTCAACAATTTCTTGATTCACTTATACTACCCCAAATCGTAGGGTTGGTTCTTCAATTAATTCATGAGAGGTTTTTGGGAAACCATAAAATCTACATAAGGTTATAGATGGGACATTCAGTTTAGGGTTGAGTTCCTCGAAACTATTAATGCATTGTAGTTCTAATCTCAAAGATGAAACTTGAGAATTCATTTTCCCCATTTGGTCACAGAATTGTTCAAGAAGTTGTTGAGGATTTTTTTGGATATTGTTTTCACATCATGGAAAAATCTATGATTGATCTCTTTAACTATCCTTGAGAGGGATGGAAATTTATCCTTTAAGTGTTCATCATCGAAAAGATAATACCTATAACCGGGTGAGGGGTATTCATTCAAGGGACAATGAAATAAATTTCCCATATTAGGGAATTAACAATATTTATTTTCAATTTTATTGTATCTTGGGCTTATATTGAGGTATTTTTTATTATATTTCATTTGAGTAGATTTTAAAATGAGGACTTTAACTTCGTTGGACGCACAGAAAATAAAAGAGAAAAGATAAGAGAAATGGGTGTGAGAAAAGAGATTTTGGGTGAAAATAGAAGGTATGACTTTATGATAAATTACTTGGGTCCCAAAAAATGGGGCCAAAATTTGGTCTTGCCCAAATTTACCCATGATATTAGTTTTAAGTGGTCGGTTGTAGTTTATTTTGAGTTGTCTAATCCCCAGAGACCTAAAAAGAAGCCAATATACACATACATTATATGGACTGTTTTTGGCTATAAAGTGGCCAGATTGGGTTGATTTTATATGGGTTTAAGTAAATTCTACGAGACTTAAGTGAATTAAATTTAAAAGTATGAGTTGATCCTAGGTTATCACTTGGGGTGGATTGGATGAAATTCTATTTTAACGGTTTTAATTTCATATATTTATGATGGTTTTTTTCAAGAAGATCAAACAACTTCATCACATACTAGTTTAATACTAACAAACCACAATACTAATCACCTATACACTTGGAGGATAAATTTTTTGAGCATTCCAAGGTAAAGGTTCATATTTTCTCTTGAAGTATGTGGCCTTAAAATTCAATAAGGATGAATAAGTTTTTAAATCATCAAACAAAAATCGTAATTAAAATAAGTGATTAGACATTAATGGGGTGATAAATAACATCCAATCTAACCCCATTATACTCCCTTGGATAAACCCAAAAGCGGGTTATGCATCCATTGATGCTATGGTTTCAATGGAAGTGTAAGTTGACTAATGAGAAAACAATTGAAGAAGTAAAATAAAGATAATGAAATAACAATCACTCCACTGTAGTGTGATAATTTCACAAGGTTTAGTGTGAATAAATTCACACTTTTAGGCAAATGTACCAAAGTGATATGAATAAGAATATAATAATAGGAGAATAAGAACTTTTATTAAGAAACTAAGATGAATTAGAACTACTCACATGTGAAAGAAAAACTTGAGACAACAAAATTGTAGCATAACATTACAATGAAAGAAAGAATTAAAAATATCATTAAATCCCCCAACAAAACTTCCTTAAATAGAAATATTGTAAGCCTTGGGTCGAGATTAAAATATGGGAACTCATACAACTTGATTATGGTAGGAATTGGGTGGTGGAAAGCTTGTAGAACATAGAATTTTCCACTCTTGACCCGATGTGGAAGCCAAGTTGCATTCACCAAACAGATGCGTCTCAATGGCATTCTAGATGGACGAATTTGAGAGGTCCATAGAAGAAGAAACTAGTGATCCAGATGGATCCTAACCACATGTAACATTTAATCCCAAATGTATTTTTTGGTTTGTGAGATATTATCAAAATGTTGGGATGCTTTCTTGGCCGCAGAATCTGGCCCGAATTTTATCTCCAAATTGGGCTGCTTGTTACTCACTTAAAATATCTGAATTAGATCTTCTCACTATGTGATGAAATGTCCCAAATTATTTCTTCTATCTTCAGTTAAAGTTTTATAATCATTGGACACAGATCTTGGATGCTACAATATTTTTGTTGGACTGCTGTTCAGTTCACTTTATCCAGAATGTAGTTTGTTGAGATCCAACTTTGGTGGTCTTACAATATGAATCTTCAAGTAATACAAAGTATGAATTGTTCCAAAAATATTGTGAAAAATGAAAATTAAATACTAAAATAAAGTCAATATAATTTTTTATCTTAGGTGGTGTTATAAAATGTACCATGTAATAGTGAATTTTAAGAGGGAATACAATCATGATGTGAAATAATGTTCAAATTGTAAAATGCACTAAAAATGGTGTTTATGATTAATGAATCACATGAATATTATTATGTATATAATTAATTTTAGCCTATTTCAATGGATAATCACACCCACACCTTGAGCTTTTCTATTCCCAAATAAAATATATCTCAAAAATATGATATTTGAATTCCCTTTTCCAAAAAATTTTAATACAAAATGATAACTAAGAACCCTTATACCCAACGATCATGAAACCCATAAAATTATTTTAATATAATATAGTTTCATAATCATATAACAAGCCCAAGAACATTTATTTGTTCAAATTAATTGCCATATTTCATCCAATATCTATTAAGTATGAAGATGTTTTTTGTATCATAGTAGACACGGGGGTTCATTTTTATTCAAGGGGTAAATGAAGGAAGCACTAGGTGGAATAAAATTTAATTATTAAGAGGAGTATTAATTTTTTTATTTTTTTTTATTTTGGGTATGTATATATATTTGTAATTTTTCTATGGTAATTGAAATTTCACTCAATAGAGTCAACCCTTGTAGTGAGACATTGACGATGACTCTATGGATCAAAGACCTTCGGGCACCAAGTGTAGCCCATATACTCGGGAATCATCTCGAGTTTAATCAGTAGAAAAAAGGCAAATTACCACAAAAATAGGTAAAATTACTAACTCCGGTCTAGAAAACAATGGAGTCACAATCCCCAATTTCCAAAAGTCACGTATTAGGTTATTTCATTGCTCTATATGAAAATTTGTTATTTATTTATTTTCTTTATTTTCTTTTAATACTCATATTAAAAAAATGATCACAAAACATATTATATTTATTTGGGGGACCCCATGAACTCAATATAATACCCCACTATCCAAAGGACATGCGTTGTGATCTATTTTCTTTATTTGGATGAAAATATAAATGATGAAATTTCAAATTAGACAGGAACACTTTCTAAAATATATGCTAATGAAATTATACATTGATTAAAATTAGAATCATGGCATGCTAACTTATTTGATATTCAGTTTCAATGTGTGCAATGTGTATTATCACATTCAAGGTTAAATAAATTTTTCCTTCGACACATTTTTTATGCACAGAAAATTAATTATTATTTTTTCATTCTTTTCACCCCCAACTTATAATAACACTATCCACAATGTTTAAAGAAAATAAAATTTACAAGGGGGTTGAAGTAGATGAGATGAGTTCTAAAAAGAATTTGAAATATGAGGATCATGTAATGAATTCACTTTATGGGTGAGTTTCATGTTCTTGATGCTCCTATTTAGATCTTTGATATCAATGTCACCTGCATAGTTCCCCTGCAGAAAAAGGAAAACACAAACCAACAAACAAAACAAAAAAATATAGATATATATTTATTCATATAATAAATATAAGTAAAATATATTTATATATAAAAAAATTATAGAATAAGGAATCACTATAATCTATAGGTTAGTGGTAAGCGCGTTCCCCTGTCTCCCTTCGGTCCCAGGTTTGAGTCCCAAAGGCATCGTCAGTTGTGACGGGGTTTGACTGACGACCTATGACGTGTCCTTATATTTTTTTAATTATTATTATATATATATTTTTTGTATTTTTTTAACCTAAAAACCCGTAAAAGTATATATATGATTCATTTTATTCTTTTTAAAATAACGGGTAAGGTATTACTCAAATATCGAACCACGGGACAAAGATTAATATGGCGCTCCCCTTTCATACCCATCCATACTCATAGTAGAAGAACAAGTGATCTTTATATGGTACTATCATATGATGAGTTAAGTATTTTTTAAAATATAAAATTGATTTATTAATCCTCTTTTAAAATAAAGATGATTCACAAAGATGAAATCCATAGGTTGCCTTCCGTGCAGATCTTTTGTTTAACGTCGTTAGCTCGACATAAACCCAATGACTTAGCTGACTCCAACTTTTAAAATTTTAATGATTAAATTTTCCTCCACTACAATTAGATTTTGATTGATTCTCCATTGGTATTTATAGGAATTTTTTGAAATTGATTAAAGAAAAATTATATAGCTCCCAATGAATGGGACAATCCCATTAATATTGATAAGGGTACATCCGACTGTCTTCCAAATATTTATTAAGACATAAATTATAATTTTATCATTATTATCATCAAAAGAGGATTAAGTTACAATATAATGTTTTTTATTATCCTCTATAAAGTAATAGATTTTAGAGGATGTAAGGATCTTGAATTTGAGCTCGGGTTCACTAAAAATTTCATACACTGGTCGGGACTTTGAATCAAACTCAATTTCATTTTTAATATTTATAAATAAAATTGGTTCCTTTTGAATAAAAGATTCAACCACTCAATTGGAATGATCCGTGTTAGGAATGGGAATGGAATCAAAATTCGTGATTTCTCCCAATTTTTCACTGATTGGCATTTCTAAAAAATCATCAATGAAGCTTTAATTGGTACACTGAATCCATGTTGTCAAATTTCCATCTTGTAAATACATGAAATAAATTTTATCATGATTTAAAGACCCTTCAACAATTTCTTGATTCAAGTCTTCTACAAAAATACAATGTTTGGTTCTTCAATAAATTCTTGAGTGGTTTTTCGGTAACTAGACACTCCACATATGTTTATAGAAAGGACAATCGGTGTAGGTATGAGTTCCTCACAAGTATTAATGAATTGTAGTCCTAATATAAAAGATGAATCATCAGAATTAATTATATAAATTTGATCACACAATTGTTCAAAAAGTTTTTGGGGATTAGTTTGGATATGAGTTTTCACATCATGGAAATCTCTAGATTGATCTCATCTACTATGAGGGGTATTAATTAATGGGCCGATGAAATAAATTTACTAACTTAAGGGATTCCAAATATTGATTTTAAATTTGATTCCATCTTGGGTTTATGTTGCAGTTTTTTTATTATATCCCATTTGAGTAGATTTGAAAATGAGGATTTTAGCTTCTTTAGACGCATGGAATAGAAAGGGGAAAAGATAAAAGAAATGGTGGTGAGAAAAGAGAATTTGGGTGAGAATTGATGGTGAGTGTATACAATAACTTACATGGGTCCCCAGAAATGATGCCAAAATCTGGCCTTGCCCAAATTTACCCTGGATATTAGTTTTAAGTGGTCACTTATAGTTTATCTACAGTTGTGGAATCCTCAGGCTCCTATGAAGAATCCTATAGAAATGAAAATTCTATGGAGAATTTTTTGGATATGATGTGGCCAAATTCGGTTGATTTTAGTTGTGTTTATGTGAACAGTAAGAGACTTAAATGAATTTAATTTAAAAGAATGAGTTGATCCTAGGTTATCACTTGTGGTGGATTGGAGAAATTCATTTTTAACAGTTCCAATTTCTTATATTCGAGATGGATTTATTCAAGAAGAACAAAAAAATTCAACACTTACTGGTTTCATAAAAAAACGATAATACTAATCACCAATACACTAGGAGGATCAAATTTATGAGCAATCTAAGCTAAAGGTTCGTATTATCTCTTGAAGTATGTGGCCTTAAAATTCCACAAGGATGAAGAAGTTTTGAAATCATCAAATGAAAATCACAATTAAATGAAGTGATTAGACATTAATGGGGTGATAAATAATATCTAATCCAGATCCTTGATACTTTCTTGGATCCACCCATAAGAGGGTTATCCCTTAATTTTTTCAATGGTTTCTATAGAAGCAGGAAGGAGACTCTGGATGGAAGAATTGAAGAAGTAAAAAAAAGACAATGAAATAACAATCACTCCGCCGTTGTGGTATAATTTCACAAAGTTTGGTGTGAATAAATTCACACCCAGAGCCAAAGGTATCAATTTTATATGAATAAGAATAGAATAACTAGACAATAAGAACATTTATTATGAAACTAAGATGAATTAGAACAACTTACATGTGAAAGACAAACTTGAGACAAAAAAATTGCAGCATAACATTACTATGAAAGAAGGCATCGAAAAGATGATTAAATACTCAAACACCATAGAATTACAAAGGAATTTTTGGAGCCTTTGGTAAATCCTACAATATTTAAAGTCATCCCACTTTAGTATAGTAGGCTTGGGGTGGTGGAAAACTTGTGGAACTTAGACTTTTTCACTCTTGACCCGAAGTGGAATCGAGTTTACATTAACTGAAGAGACATGTACAAATGACCTTCTATATGGATGAATTAGAGTGGGAAATAAAAAAAATATAATGGATATATGGATTTCTTCTAACCTCAGGTAAACTTTTATCCCAAATATAATTTCTTTTTACGAGTTATTATCGAAATGGTGGGAAGTTATTCTTGGATGTAGAAACTAACCAAGAATTTTATCGCCAACTTGGACTACCTGTAACTCCCTTAAAAAAATCTTAAATATCTATTTTCACTATTAGATTAAATGTTCAAATCTATTTTGTCTGTATTCAGTTAATATTTGATAATTATTGGGCTTGGAGTTTGACCGCAATAGTAGTTTTGTTGGGCTGCTGTTCAGTTCACTTCACCCAGAATATTGTTTGTTCAAGGCCAAATTTGGTGGTCTTCCAATATGAATCTTCTAGTACATCAAAAGTATGAATTGTTACCAATGTAATGAGATAGCTGAAAATTAAATATTAAAATAAAATCAAGACCATTTTGTATTTTATGAGGTGTTAAAAAATGTACCTTGTAATAGTTCATTTTAAGGGGGATTACAATCATGATGTGAAATAATGTTCAAATTATAAAATGCACTAAAAATGTTGTTTATGAACAACTAATCAGATGAATATTATAATATAGATAGTTAATATTATCCTGTTTTAGTGGCTATTCAGGTTTTATCATCCATTCTATTTTTTTAAATTTATTTAATTCTTTTTTGATAAACCATACATGTAGATCTGTTCCAGTTGCATGGGATCATTCTCATGAAATATGGATAAATTTCAATTTTTATATTAATATTTGGTAACTGATAATGATAGATTAAATTTTAGGTGTATATATTTTTTTGAAGCTGAGAACTTATGTACAATCAATAGATTTAGTAGGGACATATACAGAATGTCTGTTAGTGTCTCTTTGATTTTTTTATTATACTTAATTTTTGGAAGTTTCTAGTTCTATAAATTTATTATTATAGTATAAAGCCATTAATTTTTTTTGAAATATAATATTTTCTATCAAAATACTGGGAAAAATTCCTCAATATGAGTGTTTTATATAGACAATGTTTTTTTCATAAATTTAGTTATTTTGGGGAAATAATTTTCTTTTTGACTTCAAGGGTTTTCATTGTTAGGAAATAAAAATAGGAAAAATATATGTAGTTGAAATACATTGGTATGTATTTTATATAATGTTTATTTAATACCAATTCCCCATTAATAAAAAAATATACAAGTCATTAGTTGAGATGCCTCGAAATACTAGAGATACTATAGAGATATTGACCAATTTGTTTGGACTTTAAATTTTCCAAAAAATGCATTGGGGGTAGGATAATTTTCCTATGTCTAATGTGAAAGATTAAAAAATGGGAAATAAAATAGGTGGTATATGATCCTCTATAACCAAATCCATTTCTAATTGGTTATATATTTAGGCTTATGTGTTGTGAAAAAACTTGTGTAAACCCTATAATTTAGACACCTTCAATGCAGCATGAGACTAAAGATATGAATATTGACATTGACCCTATGATGAACAATAATTATTTTTCTCATCTTCTCATTAATGGAAATCACATGGTTGTAGAGAAAGCTGGGGGAAATCATATAAATTTTTTTTCTTCAACATTTAAAAATTAATGTATTCCTCAATGATTGTGAATTCCGAAATTATCAAATAACAATTGAGAAATGGGTGGGGGGTAGAATCAATTTTATACTTTTTATGAGTTTCAACACGTTTATAAACATAACCCAAAAAATCTATTAATTTACATTACTATATCATATTTTAGGTAATACACATCCATGAAAAAGTATAAAATCACGTTAAGTGCAAGAGATATAAAAGTTCTAATTTTGTGTGAGAACCTACATTCTTTTTATAGCCACCCCCGTGGGTCTTTATAAATTCTGTATTATGTTGTGATGAATAAAAATTGTGTAAAATCCTATTAGATATATCCAATCTCCCAATATGAATTATTAATCTGACTCCTGTCAGTTTGAAAAGATTATGTAAATTAATCAATAAAAAATAAAATAATAATGACTTTCTTCAAAATGATCCACATATTCTCTATTCGAATCCATAGTCTGATGTTACTGGGTGTAATTCTTTAAGTCTAATTGGGATGGGTGCAATGGACTCAATTAGTTGAATTTAGTCCGACAGACTCAGTATGATGAATCAATTTTCAATATTAATTATTCAAAATATACTCTAATTTTTAGTCCAATATTTTTTAATCCAGTAAATAAAAATTTTAAAAGTCCAAACATGTAATGAGGTCACAGTCGTGAAAGATAACTTTTATAGGAGTTTTCTAGTGATCTTCCATTTCTTCTTACATGAAAGGAAATAATAATTGAATGTGATATGATTCTATTTATAGTAATACCAGAAATACAATAGAAAGAAATTGAAAACCATTCCAACTTATGAAAATTAAAAATCCTTTTAGATTTAATCATATTTTAATTTCCCATTTGACCACTTCAACTACTTGCAAATGTTCCCAAACCTTATTAAGACTTCTTTGTAATTAGGAGTCATGAGCTTACTAACTTTTCTCTAGTCCGATGGACCTTCCTTAGCCCTTTATGATGAAACTTAATAAGTAAATTACTGTGGTTTATCAAATCATTACAATGGAAATCATTAATCTGGTTATAATGAAACTTCCTCAGATCATCACTATAGAATATCCTCAGCTCACTACTATGGGGCTTCCATAATTATTTTTATGGAACTTACTCAGCTCATTATGATGGAACTTCCTCATATAATTACAATGGAACTTTTTCATATCATTACTTTGAAACTTCCTCAGATACTATTAAAACATCATTATATTTACTCCGAAATCATTCCAACAATTTTTGGGTTTGATAATTCTTGTTCCAATTCAAACTTATCAAATAATTTCAATCGTCTCCATTCGTCAAAATATTTTGTCATGATTTATGACCACTTTAAAATCAGAAAATCATTATCTAACATAAATACAAAAATTATTTTGACTTATCTTATTTCTATAACCTCCTTTAGATATAATCAAAACTCAATATGACTGGAAATAATATTCCTCCCATTTTATTTATAAGGATTTTATTACAAAAGTTATAGAAAACTTATGATTTTTGAGAATTAAAAAACCATAAAATCCACATCTGGAATAAGTTTTGGATGCAATGAACATTTAAATTCCATATTCCCTTGAAACTTAATTTTTCATGCTTCTAAACCACTATGAATTTCTTTCAAACTACTTCTATCTTTCGAACAAAAATTGTGTCTTATTTATCTTGAACTTCATGATGATAAATATGGGACTGATGGTGTGTCCAATAAATAACATTAAAATAATTTGGGCAATTATATTTCTAACAAACTCATCACCTATTTCATCTCAGTATAAAAAACTACATATAGAAAAAAAATTTAATAATTCACTCCACCATTGTGTTTGAGTTCAAACATTTAGCATATTTTTACATCCTTATAGAAACTCACACTAATGAATTGGGTCTGTTCCTGAAAAACAAAAAACATTATTTCACTAATGGTTAGTTGTCAATAAATAAGAAACCAGTAACCAAAAAACCATCATAAAGGATCCTCAATATCCCCCTTTGGATTTATGGATAACCTTTTTTAACAAAATTATTGACATACCAAATTTCAACGACTCATAGTTTTTTACGACACATGTTTTATTACATTTCCAAAAACAAGACTTTACAAAATGAGAGATCTGTATATCTAAAATAATGGATAAAGTTATATTTTTAGAGAATTTTATCCCTCAGTGACAATCAAATATTATGGGAACGTTCTGATAAACTCACATTATTTTATCTTTTATGATCACTTATATTTTTGTGTCCCCCATTTTTTGATAACGACAACTTTAGATTACATTTATCATGAAACTTACATCCCTTTCCATTGAAGTATAAAGCTACACATATTTTACACAATTTTCAATATAATACAATTCATGGTTGTGGTACTTACTTATGAGTTTTAGGAAGTCAACAGAGGATACTGAACATGAAGATGCAATCTTAATTCCATAAATCTCTATTTCCACATATATTTAGTGAGTATATCAACAATTTGATAGTTTTTTAAAATGTATTATAGGAAAATGTCTCTATAAACAACTTTTGTTTCTATATATTGAAACTTTATATCCATGTTTTTTGATCTTGAGTGTTTAACAATATTTTTATAACGACCAATCATAGTTTGATTATCACAATGAGTCTTGAATGGTATATAAACTTCCACTTTCAAGTCTTCCATGTGAAATTTTATCCACAAAATTTGAGTATAAGCCTTTGCTACTACAACATATTCTAATTTAAATATTATCAATTTAATGAACTTTGTTTCTTACTATTTGAGTTCAAACAACATTCTACAAAGAAAAATGTTCCTGTAGAAGTTTATTTTCTATGATTACAATCTTGATCCCAATCAGAATTCTTAAAACCCTGAATGTTTTTTCTATAGATTATTTTTTTATAAAATCCCATATGAAGTTGTTCTTTTGACATATATTATAATTCCACTAGTTTCCATCAAATGATATTATTGCGAATTAATTTGATAACTGACACATAAATTTTCAACCTAAGGAAGATCAGACCATGAGGCTGTGAGATAGAGAAAACTTCTTATCAACATTCAAAAATATTTCTGACTCAAACTCCATCTGGATTCATCATTAATAATCTTATTCAGAATTGAAATAGGATCAGAAATTTATTTTGAATCTCCTATACCAAACATTTTCAATAGTTCTCGAGGATTATTTTCTTGAGAAAAGAAAATGTACTTTACTTTTTATTAACTTGTAAGACAATGAATATGGTCAGTTTTACCAATATTTACATTTCAAAATTATTATTCATCAAATCAAGAAAATTTACACAAAATATTTTTACATACCACACAAAAAATATAGTATACAAACACACACAATAACAATTAGTTTTCTAGAGTTAAATTCTGTCACATTCAAGTTACCATTAACCTTTCCTTAAAAAAATTTAACATTATAAAATAAATACCAGGTTTTAAATATTAGGAATGTGGGGCCTGTTTCAACCCATAAAAATGATTTATTTAATTTACAAATGTTATTTTAGTCTTCATCAATTACACACCCACAAGGTTTATTGATGGAAACTTATTCAATCTTATCATTTAGAAAGGTGTACTTTACAACCATCAAATAAACTTCACATTTTTGGAGACCATTCACTGCTAAAAACATTATAATAGTTTATAAAAAATAAATGAGGGAAAAGAATTCATGAAGTCCATGCCTTATAATTATATATATCCTTTACAAACAATCCTTTATTTGATTCTTGAAACTTCTCTATGTTTATTAAACCTGTTTCTATAAACCAACATTTTTCTGATAATAATTTTATATATTTGTCATGGTACAAGTTACCATGTTTTATTTTTATCAATTAAGTAAATATGTTTATTCAAAGAATCCACCCATTCTTTTTTTAATAATTTTTTATGCTAATTCTAGTTCAACGTTTGAAATAAAAGTAGTCTGATTTTCAAATCTCAGCTTTTTTATGGTTAAAAAAGGACCATTTTAATTTCCGACGATATTTTTGGTTGTCAACATGTTTTTGTAAAGTAATAAATTTCATAGTTTCTCTTCCATATTCACTTTTTTTATCACATGATTCATATGAATATTCATGCACATTACTTCCTCACTTTTATTTTCATTGGAAACATAAAATTGTTCTTCATGAACATCCCCAACAACTTTTGTTAAAATGTTGGATTCTAAATAACTGTCACGTAATATGTTTCTACAATATAAATTTTGGTTCAAATATTTTTAACTTATTACATTGAGTGAATAAACCACTAATGTCATTTCTTTATATTTCTATCATACCTTCCTAGATCTATATTTTTATTTAATGTAAATATGGACTTAAATTTTTTTGAAGAACTTCAATGAATGATTTTTTATTCCGCATTTTAAAATAAGTCATGATAGATTATAGAAATAACAAACATATATTCTAATACTGTACCACAGTACTAAAAGCTTCTTCCTATTAGAACATTGAATGTTCTTATTGCGCTAACATTCTTCCTCCCATTTCTACCAAACTTCTATTATTTTTATCAGATACAAAATTTTATTATGGGGTATATAGATAACTATTAAGATTTAAGATTTTATTTTTCTTAAATTAGTTTCAAAATAATTACATGTTAATTATTTACCATTAACTATAATAAAATTCATTATATAAACCCCCATTTCCTTCTCAACATCTTTTGTAAATAATTAAAACATTGCAATGTCCTCTGACTTGTGATTCATAACCATTGTGTTGCTTATTTGAGTGAAACCATCAATGAATATGGTAGAGTAGGAATAATCATTTGTTTATTGATGTATTTTCATCCCATATAAACTGGAATGAATAATATTAAGAGTTATGGTATACTGGATCTCCACATTCTAACAACTATTATTATCTATATTCTCTTTCCAAAAAGTTAAAAAAACATATTTTTCACTTAATTTTCAATTATGAAAAATTTCATAAAACATGAAATTCCAAAATTTTGTGCATAATTTTTTTCCCAAGATGGAAATGTCTTCTGTTCCACTATTTATTCTTATCTTCTATGATAAAGTAACATGATTTGTCAAATTATCCAATTTTATATAGATTCCCACTAGTTCTTTCTCCTTCTGTAATATATTTTTCATCTTTTATACTTCTATTGATACAAGAATATTTTCTAAAAATTACTTATTTTTCATCCTAAATTTTTTTCTCACACTAATGATGTTATGTTTTATTCCATAAACAAATAAACGTTTCTTAAATATCAAAATTTCTATATTAATCTTAGCCCTTCTAATTCCTATAATTTTCAAAGAATATTAATTTCTGAAGGTTAAAATACCCAAATACTAATTTTAGACATTTTTCATGTTTCAGAATCACCTATAATTTGTAAAGGAAAACTACTATCAAGTATCCATGGTTTTTTCTAATTAATTTCTATCAAGGTAGTCTATACAAAAAAATATTTTTCAACTTTCTATTTTATTTATTCTGATTCTTTTTTCGTATACAAGAAGTTTCTTTGAATGTAGTAAATTGTTCCTTAGAAAAATTAATTAGTTGATCAAATATTAGAAAAACTTCTTTTATACTGTTAAAATAATTTTTAATTTATATAAATTAAAACTTTCTTTTTGGAATAGATATGTTATTCCAGAAATTATATGTGTAGTAGACATAGTTTCCACAACACCAACAATAACTATCAGGTCTTGATTTTATATTGAATTAAGATCTTTCTCAGTATAAATTTTATTAAGGTTGATAACTTATTTTTTCTCTAACATACTCTAAGTGTGGACCATATTTCATACTAAGACAGATTTAAATTTTTTTAGATGTGATAAGATCCTCACATCTATTATTAACCCATTCTTTCACCACATTTTTCTTCTATCCTGAAATGATTGAAAAATTAGATGAAACATTAATTTTTGTGGGTAAGGATTTCACTGGATTATAATTTTGAACTTTCTAAGAAATAATATAAGTTTTAAATTTTAATTTGGATTCTTTTCTTATATTTGCATTCATCTTCCTCAAGATAGTTTTATATTTTGGATGCTTTTTTAAAAATGTGTAAAATTCATCTTATCTCACAGTTGGTTCCTTATTGAGAAATTCAACCATCATTACATGTTCAACAATTATATTATTATAACTTAATATCTTGGATTTATTCTTTTATTTCTTGAAAAAATAGTTTTCACCTTCAACAAAATTTTTACCATCATTCTTTATACTTCTAATTTATTTCTTGAGTGATCTATTTTTCCCAAAAAATGAAAAGAAATCTATTATGAGTTGATACTTTCTGTAAGATTCTTAACCTCTTCATTCTTCACTATTTTAGGTGTCTTCAATATTATAAAATTTTATAATGAATATTCTATAATTTTTTTATTTACTTTCATCTTCCGAATAAATTTTTTCAGTTTAGCCTGATTCACCTTTCTGACCCAACTTACTTCAATTGTTCCCAGTAAAATTCTTCTTATATTTATTGGACGAAATTTTTTCATTATTACCATTCTTCTAATTACTCCAATGATATTTTCTCATTATAATTATCTCTATATTCTACAAAATTATTCTTAGGAATATTAATATAAAAATTTATAATTCCACCATACTTAAACAATTAGAGAGTAATTTTACATCCATACTTTTATCTTCCTATTGGATAGTTTGTGGTTATATGAGACATGATTTTATTATTCAACTCATCATCATATTTATTTTTAGAATACAAATCTCAACAACTTTATATATTTGAATCTTCAACTTTTCTAACAGCTTGAAAGTCTATTTCATCTTTTATCTTCTTTTTGAGCATTTGATCTTTCTCATTTGATAAGAAAATAGAAATTTATAAAATCCCTCTTGAGATAAATCATCTTTTTATTCTAAATTTAAAATTTTATAATTAAATCTACCAGGAAAGTTTATCCTAAGTTTCTTCGTTATTGTAGAATATTCTAGAAGTTCTACAAATCCTATAACATCAAAAGCAATATCATTTGTCCTAGTTAAATATTCATCAATAATTTCTTTATCTATCACTATTATATCTTCAAAATTACTACTTTGAATTCGTAGATTTTATTAATTCACATTATTATTCACCTAAATAATACTTTGTAGATTTTCATATATATTTTTTGTTGTTCTAAGAAACATATCATTTATATTAACATTTTATAACAATGAAAATAAAATTTTATTCCATGATTTTCCATAAACATCAATATTTATCTAATCTACAAAATCCACTATGGAATCCTTCTTAATAGTTGGAAACCCAATTGTTACAGCATCAAAAAATTGTTGATAAAGTGATAGGAGATAAGGAATCATCATATTTTTCTATCCATACTAGTCTTTTTCATCAAATATAGGGATTTCTATAGTATTTAAAGAATTGATATTATCCATGATAAGTATTCAACATGGGAACATTCTCAATAATACCAATTGAAGTTGTAATGGATCGAATAAAAACTTGTAACCTGTTTTATTAGTGGTATAATTTTTATAAGAATCATCACATTTATAAAATTAACACACTCCACCTATTAATGTTCAATACATTATTATATATTTTTTTAAACACTCATTCATGAAAAATTATGAAATCAAGTAAAGAACATGAGATTTACAGGGCTCAATGTTAGTGTGTGGACCCACATCCTTACCATAGAAACTTCTATGGGTCTATAGAAATTCAATACTATTGATAAGTGATTACAAAATGTGAAAAATCTCATTATACACATTCTATTTATATGAATTTGAGAAAGGAAAAAATGGAAAATGAAAAAAAAAAATCGCTTACTAAAATTTAAAAAACCACCAAGATTTACTCATATTCAAATTTCATGTTAGACCCCTTCAACTCTTTAAAATATTTTGGAACCTTCTGAAGTCTTCTTAGTAAATAGCCTTTTTGAACATACTAAATTTTATTTAGTGGGATGGAACTTCACCATCTCTTTATGTTGACACTTCCTCTATTCATTATAATTGAAATTTCTGACCTCATTTCTATATAACTTCTTTATCTCATTAAGATGGAACCTACTTTCTCATTAATAGGGTACTTCCTTAGCTTATTACTATAGAACTTGTTCATCTTGTTACTTTTAAATTCCTCCTCTCTTTATGGTAGAAATTCCTCATCTCATTACTATGGAAATTTCTCAACTCAATACTATAGATGTTACTCAACTCATTACTTTGGAACTTCATTTGATACAATTAAAACATCATCGGCTATAGTAAAAAATTGTTCTCCTGATTTCTATGCTAGATACATCTAGATCCAATTCAAACTTAACAAAGTCTTCGAACAGTCTCCATTCTTTAAAAGAATTTATTTTAAGACTTATCATGATTTATGAGAACTCCATGACTAGTATAGCATCGTAT
Organism: Viscum album; assembly: GCA_963277665.1. Lineage (NCBI taxonomy): Eukaryota > Viridiplantae > Streptophyta > Magnoliopsida > Santalales > Viscaceae > Viscum > Viscum album. Next base: position 447,919,233 of record OY728142.1, read on the forward strand.
GGATTACTTTGGAATGTATTATGACTTATCTTATTTCCAAAACCTCATTTACTAAAAACAAAAACTCAATACAATTGGAATAACCTATTATACACATTTTCACCATAAGGATCATGCCATAATATTTAGAAGCAACATATGGTAATTAATAATTTGAAAACATAAAATCATCATCTGACATAAATAGGGAAATTAAATAACTTTATAATTATCAATTCCATTTAAACATACATTCCATGCTTCAACACCACTATGAAATTCCTTCTAGATTCACCTGACGTTACAAAAATAAACTCATATCCCATTTTTCTTTAAATTCATGCCGATAGATTTGAGGATGATTGTGTGTCTGATTAGAAGCTTTATGAAGCTATCATCACTTATCTATCTTACAAACATAGAATATTCTTTATCTTGGTCAGAAAACATACATCTAAAAAACAACTTTCAATACTGTTCTATGCTTTAATGTACAGTTAAAAACATTGAAAATATTTTTAAATTATTTTTGAAACTCATATCAATGAACTGGTTCAGATGGTTAAAACAAATATTACTTTTACATAAATAGAGTTGTTAATAAAGAAAAAATAATTTACCAAAAAAACATCATAAAGGATATTTATATTTCAAGTTATATTTTTGAGATGTTTTATGTTGATAAATTTGAATGAAATGTGTTATATCTACACAAAAAAAATTGTAATAGATTTCCTATTGTTATTAAAAAAGGAACAGGGTTCTCGTTTTTTTTGTTTTGTGAAATTTTACATTGAAACATCATTTTTAGAGGTGGTTTATGTCCTATAAATTTTCTAAGAAAATACGATGGCATGAATCAGAAGGAAATGATGACGGTGTGTTAATACATCCATGGGATTTTGAATCAAGGGAGAAATTTGATAAAATGAATTCTAAATTTTCTTCAGACCCTAGAATTTTACATCTTGTGTTATCATCAGATGGGTTTCATAAATTTGGTAAATTAAGTGTGAGTTATATCATTTGGTATATTGCACTAATTAACTTTCTTCTCCCAAAATGGACGTGAATAAAGAAAAATCATTTATTATTTCAATTATTATTCACGGTAAGTGAGATACATGAAATTATATCGATATATATCTCCATACATTAATATAATAATTGAAATATTTCTCAGATAAATTTTTCAAAACAAATGATTATTTTTATAATGAGGTCTTCGATATGGATACAACATTGTTTTAGACTATCAGTGATATTAATAGACGTAGTAACATATCTAGATTGATCACATATACTTGAGTGTAGTTTCTAGAATGAAATATTTATTTTTCTCCTTTACGATTCTTTACTTGTGAGAAGTTGTGTTTAATTCGTTGTTTTGAAAAGTAGGGTAGCAGCTGTGATGTCACTGGTGCAGTGCAGAGTGATGCCCCCCATGTTTAGAGGAAGGATCATCCGTGGAATGTGATTCTGTTGATTCTGATGTGATCTTAGCTGTCATAGGACATCTATGATCTTAGTGGCAGTGTTTGTGAATGGTTTTTAGGTGCAAAATGACCCATCTTTCTATTTTCTTCCTTGCACTTTGACTATGACCTTTTGACACTGATGAAGAACCCCGACATCATATTTGGTCGTTTGAACTTATGTCGTCATGACCCATCGATGCTGACGTCCACCACATCATGTTTTTGCTAGTATGTGACACAATGACCCCTCAATATAGATGAAACCCCCAGTCAACCTTGCCCAACCCTGAACCTCACATCTTTTTTTTCTCAGATTGTTTTTATGTTTACATTCCTCATACACCCTGATTTGCCACTATCCATTTTCGGGGTTTTTAGTTAATATATTCCTTCTGCACCCCATTTTAATTTTTTTGATATATGTATTATTTTTATTCCGTTTTATATTTTATTGATGAGAATAATTATGTTTATAATTATATACTTTGAATTATTTTAATTGGATCACGTTTGTATAAAAAAATCAATGATGCGATCTGCGCTAATTTCATCTCGTTATAGGATGTCACAATATAATGATGAGATCCGAGTTTGGCTACTATGGTTTAATGGTTCATCACTAATTTTTGAATCGAGGTTTAAAATTTAGAGTTTCTCATATATTATTTAATGGAACAAGAAAAATTATAAATTATCCCATTGTAGTAACAGGTTAAAAAATCATAAAATAACTTTTTCTTGTTGGTATTCAATATGGAAAATAATGAAAAGTTAAGGGGTGGGGGGTAAAGAGATAATGTAGGCCAATTATTAGTGATCATAAAACACAATTGTTGTGATAGAGGAGAACATTTTTCCCAATTACATGTTGGTTGAACAAATTTAATACCCCATAATTGGGATATCATTGATATAGAAAGAAATGTATGGGATATTGTGATATTTAATTTATTGAATGAAGCTAGAAAATTGAAAACAATTAAATTATTGAAGGTACTATTAAAAAAATGGGGATTAGACCAAATATTTGGTCCAATGATAATAGTAGATACTTTCCTGCCATGTTTGCATTAATAAAAGCCACCGTAAATGTATTTATCATTATTTTAATGATCCAATAGTTCTATATGACTATTCAAGTTGCAGATGTATTGATATGAGACATTGAAGAATTGGTGGATTAAAAATTCATTATTCACACATTTGGAGTATCAAATTTTACCATTGGAGATTTTGAGGACACTATCCATGGATATTTAAAAAACATTAACTGAATTATGTTTGTGATTCAGACAAATGTGTTGTAATTTGATGAATATAAATGAATTATATATTCTTTATAGTTTATTTTTTTGAATATTTATATCATTTTTAAATGTTATTCACACATTCCTTCTTCACATTTATGATCTATTTCATTGTACACATAGCTGAGGAGTTTAAATTAAGAATGTATGTTCAATATATATGGTTGTATCCTATGGAGAGGTGAATAGATAACAATTTCTATATTATATGGTTTGTATTAATGATTTTTATTTATTATTTGAATATTTTTTATTTGGTACTTAGGGATATTAATGTATTATATGAACAATTGAGATTAACCAGAACCCTTAATATCTGAGTGCTACGTTTCTCAATATGCTTTAATAATTTTATCCAAATATTTTGATAGAATTGAGAATGAGTTTAATCACTCTTAGTGTGTTAATGATCAATCAGATAGTATTCCTTTTGTTCACACATTATCATCTTCAAAAATGAAACCTATTGGAGTTTTAATTATTTTATTCTTTATCTCAGGAAAATGTTACAAAAAAAATCAGCATGGGTTGACTAATTGTGTAATTGTAGATACTTTCATAGAGTAACTAATTTTAATTTTTCGGTATACATCTATTTATAGTTGGAATAACATAATCACTTCTTAAATTTTTTCAAGGGGAATTTAGGGATATTGTTCAGATATAAATATGAAGTCATATACATTCTTATACTAATATTTAAAAGATGATCCATATATATTTTGATGGATGTTTTTATCTATATGTTAATATTTATCTACCATTTAATATTTGATCCATTTTCAATATAATGATGCTTAAAATATTATTTATTATATATTTGAAATGATACATGTGATGACATCTCAAATCACCTTTAGAACCTAAATATCTATCTAATGAGTTGTGGACAAATGGTATACTATATATGATTTTTTATAATTAGGTTTCTCTCTTTGGTAAATATTAAGCACTTAAAATTAAAAATCATGAAGTTTTTGTGATATTAGGAATATTGAGTTATATTGGAACAATAAAACATAATATGAAATTTAGTGGTGTTTAATTATATGTAAAATTATTAGATCTCACTAATATATTCTATCATGGATTGGTAGTTGTTACCATATTCAAATTCATGTAGATTGATACATCTATTCATAGAGGGATTATAATTGATGACTAAGGATTTAAATTGGTAAATTTTTGATGGATGATTGGCATAGGAGATAATGATGAACATGAAGGGTACATATAGGATTCCACATCTCAATTAGTATATTATGTTAAATAACATTTGAATAAAAAGTGTGGAATTATTGTAAATTTAAATCATAAACACATATTTGACTGGGGTGAAGAATATGAAAAGTATTACCATTAATTTGATCCATTTCAAAAAAAATGGGGATAATTTAATTATAAAAGGTGATGTTAATTTACCAATAATAACATAACATTTTTTACATTTTAATTAGACATGTTTTTTGTTTATTTTCTGGATATTTGTGATTTGTAAATTTTTTATTTTTAGTAAATTTGTAGAAAATAGACTTCCTTCCAAACATGAATAATAATTCTGGTGGGGTTTTTTAATGAAAATTTCAATTCTCTATATTTTGTTATATGGGAAACCAACATAGTTGGAAGTTCACATCCCAAAGTGTAAATATAGAGAAAAGAGTATTTCATCACATGTGTTTGAGCAATTATAGGAACATGAAGAAGATGAACTTAATGAACATTATAAAGAATCTGGATGGTCTGGTATGAGTAGAATACCTTGAGATATTAAGGTCATCGGTAAGTGTGAAGAAAGAATATTGATTTTGAATTAATTTTTACAATTAAAGTATTAATTGTGTTTTATTAGAAGGTTAAAATATAGAGAAGAATAAACATATCAAATACAGATATGTGTGGTCTTTTAAATACCAAAAGACTGAATTATAGTGAATTAATACTGGGAAACTGATTGGGAAGAGTGCTTATTTATTAAATAGGATCACAGGTTTATTGGTTATAGAATTGTAATTATTCCGCATATGTTATGGGGGATGGAGGAATATTAATGATACATAAGAATACATTTTTTATAAAAATATTATCCATGTAAAAATATTTTTAATGACTTTATTGATGTGTGATAACTTTTCAAGTCATTATATTTTTTAATTAACCATAAAAAGTTTCTCTAAAGGTTAGGTTTTTCAAAGTGACCAATGTCCATAAGAAATAATTTTTAAAATATATTGGTAAAAAAGTTGAGAGATTTTTTTAAGATATGTGTCATGAAAGCAATGATGCCTCACATGATATCATTGTGTTGATTTATATGGTTTAACATGGGTGTTGTCCTGCCTATTTCTCTACATATGTTGATCGTCCCATATGGCTAGGGTTCGTGGTATTATTATGTGTTTTAAGAATTTAATTTTTTTAATTGAAATTTTTTATGTTTTTTATGAGGATAAGATGTGAAAAATTAAGATTTTACAAAGATATGAACACTTTTATATACAAGTTGATCGAAAAATAATTTCATGATGGATGGGTGAGATGGTAAGGATAAATTAATTTGGATCACTTAGATACTTTAAGATAATTCTATTAGTTATAATATACATGAAATTTTTTTGGAATCAGTGTATCCCTAGAATTTATGTAGAGGAAACATTTGGGTCACTATGCATAAGAATGTTAATGGGACATTTGTTAAAAATGAGGATAGTAACATTTCATTAAGTAATGATCACAACTTTTGGAAATTATATGTTTTTCAGTTATTCTTACATAAATGGATGGTTTTTTTTATTATATCTTACAATAAACAATTAAAGAATATTAATCTTTCTCTCTTTAAGATATTTAAATTCAATATTAATTAGAATTGATGTTGGTGGAAAAGAATGCATGGATAACATTTGAGGGTTGGGACTGGGTCCTTCTCCCCCAAAAGTGTTTGGATGTACCAATCATGCATAAGGTGGGATGACCACATCATCCATATCAAATAAGTGCCTTGAACATGATGTTTCTCAATTGAAGAAACAAATTGATGCAAAAATGATATTCTTTGTGTGATCTTATGTAGAACAATTATCCTCAAACATTATTATATTTCAGAGATCCTTATTATAGATAATGAATAAATTAATATTAATATTAGATAATAAAATTTTGAAACTTTTCTATTATATTTAGCTGTATATTTTTTTTATATATAAAATGATCATGGGAATATGAACTTATTTTGAGATGTCAATTTAGATGAAAATTCTGATCATTATACTCAATAAGAGTGGTATCTCGTGAAGGTGAAATATTTTTTTTATTAAAAAATTAATGTTTACTAATATACCTATATTACTTTGATGTTTTTTATATATTTTAATTACACCTTTTCTGTTTTAATGAATAAAGTTTCTTAAATTTTTTTATTTATAATTTATTGATTGATATGACAATGGTATGTATATAGTGTTCTTATTCTTTCCTTATCTATATTTTGGTTTCTGGTGGAAATGGTATGCCTCTTATTCTTCACTTTTTTATTACTTATTTTTTGTAGTAGTAATTGAAATAATAATATAATTATGGTGGAATAATGGAACTGAGTGTTTTTATATATATTTTAATTTTTCTTGAAAAATACTAGGTTATAATTTTTTTAAGAAATATATCATAAATTTTGTAGAGGCCCTTCCACCTTTATATAGAAAAATACTTATTCTAAATATACTTTTTTGTATATTTTAAAATACAAATTTTCTCATATTTTGATATATATATTCTATTTATTTTAATTTTTTATAGAATTATGTCCATTTATATTTTAGAGTGAAATGTTATTTTTTCAACCAATAAATTATGTTACATGTAAATGATATATTACTTATTATATTTTTTATTTTTTTTTATTTTAAATTATGTTTTATATGTTGAGTCACTTTGTCAAATATCCTTTTGATTGTATTATTAATTTATAAGTGGTTTTATTTCTATAAAATCCACACTAAATACAATTATGTTTTATGTTAGTTGATTTGATATTATATAAACAATAATTTATAAATACAATCTAAAATAAATATGACACACTTACAAAACAAATAAAAAATAATTCAAAATAACAAACATTTAAAAAAAATTTAATGAAAAGTAATTTTAGTGGGATAATATATTGTGGTTCTAATCCATTATAATTGTATTTATAATATTTTTTTTCACATTTCATTCATTTTCAAAAACTTATTAGATTATTAATTTATATTTTATGTTTTATTTAGGTTGTTTTAATAGTTTATATTTTACAAGATTATCTAGTTACATACATGAAATTTACTATGTTTTTCTATGTTTCAAGAAGTTGGTTTTGAATGATTATAAAATATAACATGTTACTAAAATATAAATAAAAATTTAAATAGTGGATAAATGTGTAAAAATGATTGATAGTAAAAATAATTTCATCATTTTAGTAGAAAAACACCATAAAAAGAATAGAATACATTATTGTTTAAAATATATTATGTCAATTGAAATAATATACATGAATGTGTATAGTCACTCTCTATGGGGGGTATCTTCCCACATTTTGGTGTGAAAATGGGATTCATGTATCGAAATCACCAACCTCTACCCTAGGTTGACATATGACTTCCTGGGGAGGTCTGTTCCTCATGAAGTCAAACATTGACTATTGGATGCTCTACCTATGTCTCAATGAGAGGAGGTGTCAATTGGATGTCATCATACACAACCAATATGTCTCCCACTAGTTGAGTATAGGACAAACCATCTTCACCCAGGGGAACCATACAAACTGTGAATCCTTTGGCATAAAATTTTGAGGCATAGGAAATGACCCATGATATAAACTCAGTTGCGATGTATATGTATAAATATATATATATCTTGAAACCATGAATAGACCCCTGGCTTCCTATTGCACATCCCTAATCGGATGAGGTTGGACTAGTAGATTGACAACCAATACTTGTGGAACAAGTGAGGCCTCACATGCTTCAGTATATAGTCTATATCATCATCATCAGGAATCCTTGACATTAATATAATCTTGAGGGGCTTATTTAGTAGTAATTTCTTCTCCCTTTGTAGGAACATCATCTCTCTAAGGTGGATGATCGAAGATACTATCATGAACCGCAAGATAAGCTAGCATGGCTAGCAACATCCTCCTCCTATGGACTTGACATATGAATAATCTACTGTAGTTGAGTATATTTTAAAGATAATAAAAATTAATTATAGAATAATATAATAAAAAAAACTATTATAAATTTATTAACTTACAAGATCCTAAATACCTATTCCACATGGAGTAATATACAGTATATACATTGGTCAATACGATGGGACATACTCGAGTTACTCAGATATATATAATCACATCATATGCAAGCCCCCGATATGAAACAATGCTCATCTTTCCCAGGGTTTGGGATACATAGAATTCCATTACCCCTAGTCAACATTCTACCTCCCTATGAGCTTCATAAAATGAAGCACTGGTGACTATCTTAGTGGAAATGGGATACAATAAATAGAGCGACACTGACACATGACTCTATCAGGTTAGTATACTTAATAAAATGAAATTGAATGAGGTAAACTACAACAATAGCATAATAATGTCTAGAGATTTGGTATATGGGAAGGGGTATAATAAATCCCCCTATTGAATCCTTGTAATATTAAATTATATGTGACATTTTTCAAAAAATCATGTTTGTAAAAACAAAATAATTATGATATTATAGAATTGGTTAGTCAATAAAATATTGTATATACATATGTAGGTGGGTAATAGACTATCCAATATGAGTGGGTATGCACTGAAATTATGTCCTTAAGTGATGAAAAGGTGGATTTCCTGACAGCACCTATAAAACACAATGTTGAATTGATAAATAATAATAAATTAAATTCATTAATTTTCATTAGAAATAAAAAATAATATAGGTGAGTGATCATACTAGAATCCATTAAGAGCATCACTTAGAAAATCTATATGCATCTCTGACCAGAAATAATTGGGCAGAGGGGAGGGAATCTCTCCCATTACCACATTTGATAAAGGATGATGCATCCTCCAAGAATAGTGCGATTAGAGTGACATGCTATGCATAAGGTCTGTATGTATATTACAAGCATGACGATCCCCAACTGTATCTCTTGAACTGATAAAAATCTTTTAGTAAGACTATATAAATCATGTATACATTCATACCTGAGTGATCTATGCATAATTCCCCCAATGATCTGTAATATATATTCATGTTCATGACATATAAGATTCTTCTCATTAGGGTCATCATGTAAATGTGAAAAGTGAATATGCATCCACCTCATAGATATCGACCCAAATATATAGAATAAGCAATAACCAAAATGTTGATGCACAATAATAATTTTACATGATCAAGTTAGTCTAGTATCTATGGGTTTGTCAAATAATTAAACCCCCTAGAAAGGAAGACTAAGAAAGACTGCTACGTCCTCATGGATGATGGTCATCTCTCCATTAGGAATGTTGAATGTGTGTGTCTGGTATCGATATCTCCATGATGGTTTTAAGTAAGTGATGATCAAAAAATTTAAATTTTGAGACAATAATGCCATAAAATCCATCATATTTTAGGTATGGTATAATGGCTGATGGATGAAGAAGGTAATGATAATGGTGTGCTCGACACACCTTGATATGTCAAACCCCACCAACTACTATCTTGTAATGTGTAATATTTAAATGATACTCATTAAGTAGCATAGTATAATCCATCTAATTGTTAAAAATGAAATAATTATTAATTGTAAAATTTAAATATAATGTTATGGTTAGTAGAATGTCTAGACTAGTATAATATTAGACATGATATGTCTATTTCAAATTTTATAAATTACCTGTCACATAAAGATATTAGAATGTCTTCAAGTTTCTCAAATCATTATTTTAAATTTTATTTAGATATTGTTTTACATAGTAAATGGTGTTTTTTTAATATATGGTTATTTATATTTATATATATAATTTTTTTCATTTGTTATATAAAAGATTATTTGAAAATAAGTCTCAGAATATTTTGGAATTTGTTTTAAAAGGAAGAGAGAAATCAAATCAATTTATTTATCAATGATAAAATGATAACTATGATCATTTAATGTAAAATTGAAAAGAAAAAAAAACATTTAATAACACATAAATTATTTACTAGAGAAAATAAATATCTTGGAATTTTTCAATAGAACAGAGTTTGGATGAGATGACCCTGACATCTTTAGTGATGTGAAATCCATAAAATTTTCAAGTGTTTTCTTAATAACATCTTTCAAAGGGATGTAATTAAATATTTAATTTTTAAATGATTTTGTCCTTTTAATGAAATCTACACTAGATGGGGAATCCTATTATTAGAAGGTCAAATCATTTAAAAAGTAAAAAATTAAATAAATCTCTTTAGAATATCGTTTTAAGACACCACTTGAAAATATGATGAATTATACTTCATATCCAAATTCATTCTCATATAATCTAAACCCTATATTTTTGAAAAATTCAAGTTTCATTATTTTATATTGTAATGAATTTATTTGTTATTAAATGGGGTTTTTGTTTTCCATTTAACTTTAAATAATTATAATTTTCATTCAATCATGGATAAATATATTGAATTGATTTTTTATGTTATTTTACGTCACCTATCAAAAAAAATTATAACTTATTTTTTACAAAACATTTAGATAATGGATAAAACATTTTTTATAACCCATAAAAACCTTATTTTAGATATAAAAAATAATCAAGATATCAAATGTTGTGATTTTTAATCTATATAGGATTTATTAGATGATGGTACGTTTTTGTGGAAAAAGTATTTTGAAATGTCATAAAACTATAGAAAATTGAAGATTTTATATTAATACCATTTAATTAATAATTAAAAAATATTACATTAGAGACAATATATCCTTGAGGATGACACTGTGAAGTCGGTCCAATAGTGTTATGTAATATTTTCCAATTATGACCTTCTTAATGATATATGTTGAATCTAAAATTCTTCCCTTGTTATTAAGATACATCAATTTCATTATGAATCCTGCTAGACTTTGGTATCCCTCATTGATGCAAAAAATTGATGTTTGATATCAATATCGGATGGTCTTTAGTCATTGGGAAATGTCGAAACTACCTAATAGGAAATCATTATGAATCATAATAGTTAGAAATGGTTACTAATAGGTATAACAGTTCAAAATATGATTCCCATGATATGTTCATAACTGTACATGTTGCGATGGATTGTACGCATGGAAACCGTAATTCCTAGATGATTCCACATTGTCATTTCCTAGCTTCTAGTAATGTTACATTTTCTTCACCATCCCTACTTTTGATGGAGTGTAGACACCATTTAACATCAAATTGAGATTCTTCTAAGTAGAAATGGAACAATTGATAAAAAAATATTATTCAATTTTTTTAAATCTATCAGTGATTTTTTTTAACAAATCCCCTAGTGAATCCCGTATCATACTAGTTGTTTCTATTAATGAAATATTTCATGCAATGATAAAATGTATCATAGACTAGGGATGTTATTGGTAACTTATGAATCCCCTTGAATAAACCATTTATGGACTCCATAATGTTTGCGTTCATGTGTGCAAACCTCTTCCCCCCATCATATACCAATTTCAATTTTTCTTTTACAATCCACATTATTTAATCATACAAATTTTAAAAGAAATTTTGAATTATTTTGAAAAATTATAAAAAATATAATTAATCTGGATCATATTCAATATATAAGTGATCATATTTCTCATTAATTGATTTTTAATTTATGTTGAAATAGTAAAAACTAATATATACATTACATACCAATGCACATGATTACATTCTTTATAAGTTTTTTATGGAATGTTTTTTATATGTCGCTAGTAATGTGTCTGATACAACACCAATTATGTGAATTTAAGGGGATATACGTATAAGGATGCACAATGATTGACACATTGATATTTATGTACCAATAAGGTATCCAACCAACACCCCGAATGTTAGGGAAATGGTTATTGATAGATAGAAAAAATCAAATAGATGATTGTAAGTTTTCCTTCTCCATAATTGAGGATGAAAGAGGAAGAGGTGAACACTTTCTATCTTGGTTGCACAATCACAACACACCCTTTAATTTTCTATATAAAAACATTCCATCAATCAGTATGAACTATTTTTTGAAATTAAATTTGAAAATATAGGGTATAAAGTCCCAGAAAAAATGTTGAAATTGAACATGAAATGTAAAAAGTTCTTTATCAAAAGACACATGTTCATTCATATGAATATGGAAGAAAATATGGCCTTTGTGTCTCAGCCTGTCTAGTAAATGTAGAAGCAATGAATATGAGTCATACAAATCACTTTAGAACATAAAAATTTCCTTATGTTTCTTTATCCATGGCTTAATATAGGAAATATTATAACAAAATGTTTGTTGTATAATTCTTGAAAAATATCTATATGAACATCTTGGTAGGTCCCACTCATCTCAATGATAACTGATGATACAAATTCAGCATCCAATGAAGTATGATATTGTGTCAGGTTTTCCTGAAAAAAGAATGATTTTCTTCAATATTCTAAATTCCTTAACCACCAAATTCAATCTCCAGAATCACCCTCAATTGGGATCTAAAATCATGCCCATATTTATCATACATTATCAAGTGTTTTGTATGGTAATATTATTGAACTAAATATATACAATGAATATTAATATTAAATATTTTTAGTATGTTTTCAATGCATCTTTAGTTAGAAAATCCCATCCAACATATAATGGTTTTTCCATATCATGAATTTTTTTGACCACAACTCTAGGTAGCTCAATTGGAAGTGTGAGAACACTATAGTCAAATTCAATAAAATGTTCCATTTCTCTTGACTAAGGTGTGAATAGTACATGATGATTCATTTTGGGTTGAGGGTTCTGTAGAACTACATAATTTATAGAAACTTCCTCCTAACCTTATACTTTTCCCTCCTCATCAGCACTGTTGTATCTATCTATTCCATCCATATAAAATTCATATTCTATAGTTACATTTAAATGTATATCCAAGATATTAGATTGGTTTTATTCTTATATATTATAGTGAATAACCATAGTCTGTTGGGATGAAAACTCTTCAACTACGCCTGTAAGCCTTTTTCTTTGTATAATTGAATGTTATTATTCTAAAATAGAATCCTAGACACATAACTACATCATGGCACAATCCGATCAAAGAGAAAATAAATTCATTACTTAGAACCAATGCTCTTCAATAGACATTGGACAAGATAGACCACATAGTGTATCCCATAATCGAAAATTTATGTTGATAATAGACATGATCTCCTGAATAGGCCCCATATTTAAAAAACCAGAAATTATTTCTTGATGTTCTACTAGTGTTACACAATTAGTTGTCCTAACAATGGTTGTTGATTGTGAAATATAAGAACACCCTTTATCGGTTTGAATAACCTCCCCATTGGAGTGGACCCCAGAAAACATGATTCATTAGGTGATTTTTTGATCAAAATTTTGATAGTTTAGATACAATTGACAGTGAGGGTTGATCATACAATCTTTATTATACTGAAATTTTGGAATGGATTTTTATGTACTAAAATTTACCACTAATGTTTTGTAGTGAATTGTTTTAATATCATTAAAGGGATGTCAATATTTCAGAATGAAAATTTGAATAAACTAAATAATATCCTGAAGGAGTGTCAAACGAGGTGTTTAGTAAGGCCCTTTATTATACACTAGTTTGCAATCAAGTCTAGCTCAATTTAGTTTTTTCAGGTTTTACCCAAATGTACATCTATTCCAGAAGCACATCCACTTAAAGTAACCATACAACAATTTGATTACATATATAACCACTTAATGATTATGATACCAATGTTTTATAACATTTTATTATATCATAGAAGGTACACTAACGTTTTGTAGTATTATTTTTAACTTTTCTAATTTTATGTTTTGTGTTTTATAAAGATAGAATGATTCATCTAAAACATATCCATCAACAATATCAAATTAGGAATACAATATGGGAAAAATCATCTAAATCATAGGAGTAACAAATAATGTGTGCAGTTAATCCTCGTTTTATCAAGTTTTTCATCTTTTATCCTATATTTATTCTATGTTCATCCAAAGTTAATCAATATATAAACATTAACTAATCCTTTTTTAATCATTATTTAATAATTAGTTAATCATTATTTAATGATTATTCAATCCCTCATTAAACATTATTTATTCTTTTTTAATCATTAACTAATCATTGGTTGGTCATTAGTTTATCCTTATATAATATAGAAATATTAATTATTTAATCATTAAATAATGATTATTTAAATACTCTTTCATCATTCATTAATCCTTCTTTAATAAATATTTAACGAATTTCTAATCCTTATTTAATCATTATTTAGTTATTCCTTAGTCATTATTTAATCATAAATTAAAAATTAGTTAATAAATATTTAATCATTGGTTAATCAATATTTAATCAATTTTTTAATTATTAGTTAATCTTTAGTTAACCATTGGTAAATCATTATTTAATCATTCTTTAGTCATTACTTAATAATTAGTTATTCATTACATAATCATTAGTTTATAATTAGTTAATCATTATTCAATCACTACTTTGTAATTAGTTAATCAATATTAAATAATTTTTTAATCAATATGTTATCATTATCTAATAAATCATTATTCGTTAGTTAATCAATATTTAATCATTAGTTAATCAATCCGTACTCATTAGTTTATCATTACCTAATAATTATTTAAACATTCTTTAATATTCATTAATAATATATTAATCATTATTTAATCAATCTTTAGTCATTGGTAATCAATCATTATTCATTAGTTAATCATAGATTAATCATTAATTAAAAAATATTTAATCACTAGTCAATCATTATTTAATCATTATTTAATCATTGGTTAATCATTACTTAATATTTCTTTAATAATTCCTTACCAATTATTTAATCAAGAATTAAAAATTAGTTAATAAATCATTAATAATTATTTAATCATAATTTAATCTTTATTTAATCATTAGTTTATCATTATTTAATCACCACTTTATCATTTTACAATAATTACTTAATCATTCATTAACTATTAGTTAATAATTCTTTAGTCATTGTTTATCCATTAGTTTTTCATTCTTTTTTCATTTTAAAATAATTTCCTAAACATTACATATTCCTTAATTAATTATTTCTTAATAATTTTCTAATCATATGGTATTCATTAGTTAATTATTATCAGGAAATCATTATATGTAATGACTATTTAATCCTAAGTTATATATTAATTAATATATACTTATTCATTACTAATTATAACTATTTTTTTAATCTAAAGATAAGGATATAAACTAATTAATGAATAACATATTTAGAAGTAACTAAAAACAAATAAATTAAATAAATAAATAACATTAAAATAAATAATAAAAATATCTCTAAATACTGATTCACAAAAAAGAACACCCATTTTAGGAGACCAGACCCACCAAACACAAAAGAAGATTATTTTATAGAGAAATAGAGTGGAATTTAGAGATTTGGAGGGATTTAAAAGTAAGGATGGGGGTGGGGTTCACTTTTGTTGTCACTTTAAGAGAATAGTGGCACCCCTGTGACCTTTCACCTCTACATTTGTGGAATAGCGTTCATGCCCATTCCACCTTTTTCTTTACTCTAGTTCAAAGGTGGGTATTTTCTCAAAAACCTATGTCGATGAGAGGAAATGGTGGAACCCCCCCCCCCCACCATTTATAATTAATAGATAAGGTAGCAAGGCCCCTGTCACCATTCCACTACATGATTAATTTTTTTACCTATTCTTATTTGAACTTGTTTTTCAAAAAATGTATAAACCAATATTTCAACCAGTTTTGTGAAGGAATTTATATTGAATCTACTGTTAATATGTTCCAGAAACTAAAATTTACTAATACAATCCCAGTTTTCTAGGACATCCCATAAAGACCTAATGTAATGGTATTAGATTCGGGTTTCTTAATATTCTCTTTTCTAGATCTTATTTTTTGGTATTAATAGTTGATGTGGTACTATATTTTTGGTGGAATATTTTCCCTCGTTATGTATAGTAATGTTTGAAAAAACTAGAACCAACAATTTCAGGAAACCTCTTATTTTAAAGAGATTTCCATCTTTGATGAAATCTGTAATCCTCATGAGTACCCGTCAAATATTTTTTGATATATATTATAGCTTCCATCTCAAATCATCTTTCTGAACTTCTCCACCCGCACATCCTTAGCCCCATATATAGTATTCTTTAATCCCCATCAGTCTGTGGTCATTATCTATTTTTTACATGTTATTCGAAATATTGATTGGAAACCCTAATTACATTTCCAGTTTTCTATAATGATTATTACATTCAGAAAAATGAACAATGATTCTTTTTGATTAAAATGAAGTTTGTATTTATAAATGTGATCTCATATATTGATTATCCCTTTTATATAATTTCTATAATTGATTATTCTCTTCTCATTATTCATCTATTTCATCCATGACATTTATTGTAGGTGACTAGAATACTCAGGTCAGTTTTCATAATTTTCTACACATTTTGTATTTTATTTTAACACTATAATTTTTTCAACACAAAAATAACATATTTTACTTTAACTAGTTTTATTTTTTCATTAGTATTTTCAAAACATCTATAATATGTCTGGATTTGTTAAATAAGAATATTTCATTATATTAAACTGAATATATTATTTAGTCGTAATCTATTAATCCATATCATTTTCTCTATGAACATTACTACTAGCTAATACATTCTATATTTAATCTTTTTATTTTAACTTGTTTCATAGTTTCATTCTTTCTATATCAATTTAAAATTTTTATTTATTAAATAAAGAATTAATATTTTTTACTATTCCAAATATTTTGTTCAAACAATATTTCAGAACTTCTATGACATGTTCCAATATGTTAGATGTGTGTATATATATATATATCATCAATATAACATGTTTTTTATTTTTCAATAGAGACATATATAAGTTCTATGTTTTCACAATTTTTAAGTGCAATGAAAAGGTAATACATATAGAAAATAAGTGTGTGCATTAACAATTACATGTAGAATATGTATTTAGAATATTTATGAATATGTAAAAATAAGTACGAATTTGATCATATTTATTTATGTACTTATTTTGGAATGAAAATTCATAAAAAAGATTACATATTCTATATAGATGTTCCATATATACAGAACATATATACATTCTTTATGGTAATTTCTTCCATTCATAGGAAACATTTTATGTATTGTACATACAAAACATATATATAACAATATCTCTAACATTGGGTACAAAATTATATATTTTCTCCATATATATGTTTTCTATATATTGGCATATATTACAGGCTGATATGATTTCGGGCATAAATTCAGAGAAATTATGTTAACAATAACCTCTAATTTTTTGGATAAATTATTCACATTGGAATTTATTAAAGACATCGATAGAAAGAGAAAGAGAGAAAATAGATTCCCTTTCCATTAAAATTTATAAACAATCATGGAGGCGATGAAATGTAAAGAAGGGGTAGACAAATGTTGTGTGAAATGTTTTTTTGAAAAAATTTGATATTTCTTTTGTAATCACCTCAATGTGAATGGATAGTTAACATCATCCAATTATTTAAAATTGTGGTGTTTTCTGCAACTTTCTGTTATAGAGCTAACTTCAAATTGGGATGGATATTATTATACATCTGAAGATATATAGTATAAAAATATTCCAAATGTTATGGATAGATTCTAAATAAAGTAGGATGATTATAGTATTCTAAAGGAAACTACAGTAAAAAGTGAAAAATAATGTGGAATGATTTTCCCTCAACGAGAATTATGGCATTTTCATGAACGTTATGACCTATCCCAAATTTGAACACAATATTTGTGGTTATGAGTTTTGTACATATAATTATCAAAATATATTTGAAATTTGTGCATTTTAAGGTTATTTATAAGTAATTATTTATATATAGTACACATATATTATGTTTTTATACTGAAATATTTATTGGTATAATTAATTCACATATTGTAAATAATTAAATCTATAAAATGATAATCATTCAAAAAAATTAGAAATTGAAATTAATTTATATTTATTTAAATTAAAATATCTTTCATTTTTATAGGAAAATAGTTCAAAATTTGTAATCATATCATAAAAAATAATCAACATATCATCATAAATATTTTATTCTTCCATTAAATCTATCATTTACATTACCAAAAAAAATATAATAAGAAACACTTTCGTTATTGGGTAATGTTTTTTCTGTAAGAAGAGGGTAAATTTGAAATGGATTAACGAGTCTATAATTTATTTTTAGAATAATGAAAAAATAGTGTATTATTTCTCCACTGTGAAATCATTCATCGGATAATTAGATTCCTTTAACGTTGCTTAAGTTTAGTTTATATTAGGTTTTGGCATTGTGCATTACACATATTTTTTCCTTAATGAGTAGTAACCATATTATTTTAACTTGGAACTATAGAACTACATTTTTAGTTATCTTAACTAATTTTAGATAACTCAATGCAGTTGATAGAGCTGACCATTAAATGTTGATGTCCATTTTCATGAGCGAACACAATAGGGATGTTGAATCAAATTTCCATCTCCATTATGTAATCTATTATAATATATTTTTTCCCAATTATAAACCAATATGCATCATGATCATATTGAAGAAATTAATTTGTAAAATAATGCTTCCCAAAAGGAACTAATTTTACCATATTCATCATATTAACAATATTCTACTATTTTGGTGATATAATTTATGTGAGTAAAACAACTAAGAAGGAAGTTATTCTTCATATGTTAATATCATCCCTTTACTATGTTTTTTTACCCAATGCACAAGATATTAAAAATTTATTTATTACCAATTACATATATTCTATTATCATGTTTAGTTCTTGATATTATTTTATTCTAATTCTATCCTAAGAAAATTTGTTACCGTACCTCATTTATATTATACAATTCATTTTTTACTTCATTTTTTTAATGTTTTTAACATTAAAATGCATAAATATATTTAGGTTTTCCATTTTTAATTGGGGTTTATGTTGATATTCCAAATTATTTCCCCAGGATTAGTTTTATAGAAAGCATGACTCTTGTCTACCAATTATCCCTTCTTAGGAATTGATTTTTCAAAACTCTACTACTATAGAGAGTGTCAACAAGATTTATAACAATTAGGTATAACTATAAAGGAACTTTTAACACTAATAGTTTATATTTTTTATATTCTTTTTCATTTAACACAAGTGGATTATTGATTAAATGTGCATTTCAAAGGTAAATTCAAGAAGATCGAATGTTGAGAGGAAACTGAACCCACAAACACCAGTAAGGATTCAACTAGATTATTTATTTATGATGAGGGAATCAGTCGACATGTTATCCTTGAATTGGTTAATGAATCCATACATAATATCAGAAAGGTTTTGTATAAAGAGTTTTTTCTTATAATAATATTTATATTAAAATTTTTGAGTAGTATTTGATAAATTTTTATTAAACTTTTCAAAAATTATATTCAAATTTTATTTGATTGCATGCATAATTTTTTTGATAGATTATAAAATTGATCATGGAATCCTATTATCAGGCTTTAGAAATTTAGATTATTTTTTTGGAGAAATAAAAATTATAGAATTAGTTGTTTGAGTGGATATTTTTTTTCCTTCCAAATACATAGAAAACCCAGGTTTGTTCAATTGTCCATATACCTAACATGTTTTATTTTCCAACACATACTAAATAAGTTACTTACTTGATTTTAAATAATGTTTTAGTCATGTGAAATATCCATTCTATATAGGTGAAAATATACTACAATTTTTTAGTCTATCTATGCTACATATTAAAATGAATTTTAGTATATGATATAGCTTAAAGACCAATTATTGGGGAATTATATAACTCTAGGTAATTTTTAGGAAAAATTTTACTACATTTTTAATATATCTATGATTTATATATCCATTATTTTCATTTTAATAATTACCCCAGCCATATAATCTATCAATAACATATAAAATTACAAAAATATATTCATCTGGATTCATGTGTATGAACTCATTGATGATTTATTTAAAAAATTGTTAAAATTTAAAATTATATAAAGAAAAAAGTCTAAAAATAATTACTTAATAATAATTGATATGTTAATGTGATTTCCTAAATTACATTTTCCAACCTTAAATCCCCTATAATTATAATGAAAAATAAATTCTATTTGTTATGTTTTCATTATTTAATATTCCTTACAAAGTTTTTTTATTTAAATATAAAACATGTTGATAGTTTTTAGAAAAAAAATCAATTTATATTCATACTATAACATCCCAGAAAAATTATTGGGTGGGGAAAAAATTTAATTTTTACATGGGAAGGGGAGAGGAGAAATTTTTCTTGAAAATAATATCCTCACGTTACATGCCTTTGAATGATTTATTTCATGGAAAATATTAATTCTTATTAAAGATGTAATTTATAATATTCCATGATTTATGAGTTTGTTATCCATGCGTACCTCATGATAGAATAGTTGTATATTTTTATGACATGAGAATTTTTATTTTTAATGGTTTTATATTATAAAAAATTATTTATTTATGGTTAAAATTTGTTGATAGTGCTTAGAATAATAATTTACATGATGCCATATGGTGGGTTAACCTAGGGAATTTGATAAAATATTTTTTTATTATTTCCAGGCCCTCCTTGTGGATGCAATAAAAATTTTAATCCCTTTATGTGGACATAGTCTTATTGTGCTCTACATAGATATGGATTGTGAACATGAATTTTGGTGATTTTTTAAATCCATTTTTTCATGTACTAAGAGGTGGTTCCTAGTTAAAAATGAACTAGTATAGAAAAAATTGTTGTTTTTATTTTTTTCTGTGTAATTAAATTATTTTAAACTAACCTGATCTACCGTGGTCAAGATAATGAAGTAAAAGTGCTTTTTGTGCCAAGAACATATTGAATTTTTAGTATTGGGAAAGATCCCTAAGATATTGATAAATTTGAGTTTCCTTTATCTCTCTAGGGACACCATTAATAAAATGAGTGTTTGGAATTGAGCATCCTTGGTGATATTATTTTCATTAGATCCCAAGGTCAATCTATATGTTGTTGGGATCATACAAATAATAGATTTTTTATTGATGTATTTTGATAATGGGGATGCTATTTCTAGCTATTAAACATGAGAGTTTTGTTTTGTTTAGGAAGAATGTTTCCGTTTCAATTATAAACACATTTTTGGTAAATGTGTTGGAAAATTGTGTGAACAAATTTCATGTTCGGTAGTGTATAGACTTGTTAATTCTATAGAGTATTTGGATTTTATTGAAAGTTAAAATGAAGAATATGACAAAAAATATTTTTATGATAGACCAGATTAAATAAAATAGTATAAGAGACCTTCACAGTGCTATGCTATAGTCCAACGATGGCATGGTGGATTGAACATGTCATCTATGTTATTTTAATACATTTATGATGTTTTAAGGGGTGTAGTGTGTCTGCTATAATGATTTCCCCATAAATGATAAGGTAAATAGTTCCATTTATTATTGGTATGAAGTTATTGTGCTAGAGTGTGCGATTTATAGATGGATTTTCTTATAAGTTGTAAGGTTTTAGTCGGATTGAGATAATTTTTACCTATATCTTCTATTTAATGATATATTTATAATTTTAGTAATTCTCTCTATTTGATTAAAAAATTAATTAATTTAAAAAAATTAAGAATTAGAATACCACTTTTTTCATAATTAAAACCATTTTCAATATTAAATAATTATATATATTAGCCATATTTTATACAGTATCCATGATTTAAAAAATCTTATATTGCATTACTTTCTTTAACAAAAAACATTAGGAAATGTGAAGTCTAGAATAAATTGTATTTTTAAACATGGAAAATTAGGGACACTTAAAAAATGTTTAATTTGAAATGTTTTAAAATGAATCTACATGCGTATGTTTATGAAAACACAAACAAACACTTATGTTTCTTAAAACGCTGCTAAAAACCCAAGTTTCTAAAAACATGGCTAAATACCGGTGTTTCCTAAAAAAATCGATAAATAATCATGATTTATAAACAAGAAAAAATAAAAAGACTTACTAAAACACAACTAAATAAATGAGTTTATTAAATATCATCTAATTAGACACATTTAAAAACCTAACTAATAATCAACACCTTATTTACTGATATTTTTTTTCTCATTTAGTAGAAGTAATTAACCAAAATTTTAAATTTGGCTAATGTAAAATTAAAATGATGCTAAAAATTATTTTTTTGACGTAATCATATGGATGGTTAAAATAATGAAGGAAATGAATATATACGATATTAATGAAATAAATATATTTTGGATAGTTGAGATACTACTTACCTTATTACTCTTTCAGTTCATTGTAAATTGATGTGTTAAATACCACATCCATGAAGCGATGTGGTTCATTTTTCATTTTCACTATATAAGGATGACTATGGGGATTAAAATAATGAATAGATTTTAAATGTATAAATTATTAATGATTCTATAAAATTAAATCATTATCTACTTTATTACTTTTTCACATGTGATAAGAATGAAAATTTCATTCATGTGTACGTACATACCCCGATCTGCATCACATGAAGTGGTTATTTTTTCATGACCACCTTACACGGAATGATTTTGAAGTTTATATAATATATAAATATAAAAGATATTACATTAATTAGATTCTAGAGGTATTGTAACCCCAACCCCTTTAACCAAGTTCAATACTTTAATGTTGTTTTGAGGTTATAAACTAAATGACCCCAAAAAATAAAAAGTGAACTAAACCATTTGGCAACTAAAGAAAACATGGTAAAGAATGACATAAAATAAATAATAAATAATTAAACGAACATGAAATTTTTTATTAATCATTTATAAAAATGAAATTATTTTATTATCTAGGAGTTACAGAATTTATGAAGATAGATGGGTAAAAATGTAACACCACAAGCATCCATGGTACGATTCCCTATGAATATTACAATAGCGTGTGTTGTACACAATTTCGAGTTCTAACACACACCACAACCAATCAAACTAGCTGTTATGAATAGTAATAACCAATTTTTGAAATTTTATAAATTTTACCTTTCAAAATGGACTTCATTTTTGGATTTGGAATATCAAAATTAGCCTAGGGTGAATTTTTGGTATTTTTTTGAGAACTTTCAATATTTGATGTATAGTGAAAAATACTAAACTTTAATTAAAAACTACTTTTTTAATCCAAATAATTTATAGTAATAAATTATACTACTGAGTGGTTTTAAAGTATAGTTAGAATATATTTTTACCATTTAATCCAATGTTGTTCATTTTACATAATTTCACATTTAAACTAGACATAAACAATTGTTAATATTTTGATAGTTATTATTTCTTAAAAAACACGCTTTTTGTTTTGACAACGGGAATTAATTTTAAATTAATTTCTTCCACTTATGTGTTTTGAATTTAGAAAAATTGATTCCATATTTAGAACCAGGAGGTCAAAATTTTTTAAATAGGTAACTTTTATTTTTAGACATTTTGAATAATTACTTCGGTAAATATTTTATTTACCATGGTTAAAGCGTAAATCCGGTAAATAAGGGAAAATAAATAATATTATAATAATATTAAATTTTCCTAAAATGTGTCCTAACCCTATTGGTTCATATATTTCCAACCATGGTCATCTTTGGGCCGATTTTGGGACCCCATGGATCCACTTATAAGTGATAATGAAACTTTACATTAATTAAATTAACGTAAATACAAAAATGACATAAGCATATATCTTTTAGCAAATTTTTTTTACATAGGGTTATATATGTTATATTTTTGACTATAAATATTTATTGAAAATATAAAAATATTACCTATATAATGGTATTTTATTTATAATTTTTAGACATTGAGTAATTATACTTATTTATGACATAATAATGATGAAACATTTTCCTTATTAATGAAAGAATCAAATAATTGGTATTATAAATGTTAAAATAAATATAATTTGAAAGTTTTGATGACATCCACAAATTTTTTTGGTTAATATGACATGTAATTATTAACTAAATTAATTTATTTAGAATTAATAAAGTTTTTATGACTTTGAAAAAAATCAATTATTAAATAGTTTCAAAAATGACATAAAGGGGTTTTTAAAACAAATATTATATTATTAATTGATATTCTATTCCTAAAATTCTAAGGATAGGCAGAAGGATTTATATAATGATAATTTTATCATTAATGGACCACTTGGGGTTCTCTTGGAAGTATATATTAAGTTTATTAAATATATAATATAAAAATATAAAGAGACATGGTAAATGTCAAAATATTTAACTAAGAGTTAAATCAAAATGATAAAGTTAATATAGTGAATCAAACCTGTATAAAACCTATTGGTTGAGTGGTTTTTGATATATCCCCAAATTAACCTTTAAATAATCCAATTTGGAGCCATAACAAAATGAATATGAATTTATTATAAAATAATATTTCTAGCTTTTCCAAAGGTTCCTCTCACCCCTCTTATAAAAGGGAACTCCTCTTCTCTAATTCACAGCCTCAAAGCCTTTTGGCTCGGCCAAACCCTACCCAAATATTCTCTCAACTTCCCTCAATTAATACTAGTTGAATTATTTTTATCAGAAAGCCATCCTAAGGATCCCTTTTGATCAAATCAAAAAGAAGAATCCGAAGAAGAGGTAATGTTTTTCACCACCCTCTTCTATGTTCCTTTATTCTTCCACTTCTTCATTCTTTGTTATTTCGATTTTAAAATAGTAACTCCAGTATATTATATATACTATGATGTTTATATAAATATGTTACAACAATATTTAGTAGTCTATCCATCCTTTGAATGAAATGTCACCATACGTGCGTAAGTACGACTTACCGTCTCCACGTCGTGGTGTAATTATTATTCAAAAACATTATTATTTGGATGAGTATGATAATGATGTTTAATTGAAGTAAATAATAAATATAACATGATAATGATTCTTTATATATGATATACCATCCAATTATATATTAATTTAATATCAAAAGAATGATATTGTCGCACGTGCGTACGTACAGACTACCATCTCCACGAACGCGATGAGATTCATTCCCCATCGTATCCTTTCAAGAATAATTTTCATTTGATGGTTAAAAATAATTTTTAATGACTTAATATCATTCCGTATATGAATAAGATACAACCTATCCATACCAAACACGACTTACGTACCAAATCATATAAAGGAAAATGAACCAGTTAACACCCGAAACAACGATAATACAAAGATATTATTAACAAAGCAATGTTAAAAGATCATATATGATATCATATTAATGTATATGATTCTTGAATAACTTAATAACAAATATTGGACCATTATATCTGAGGTTAACTTACCCTCGACCAAGGAAAAGTACATGATAAGGGTTTATTTCACAATCTCTTTACTATCTGAGGTTGTTTATACATAATTATCTACTGTGACCTCTTTATCATGCACATCCATATTTCTTAAAATATATTTCAAAAAATTCTTACTATTTTATAGACTATGGTTTAAAGTCATTTAAACCATTGTTTGAATTTTTATAAGATGTTTTTAAAGTAATATTTCCTTCGTTTTCCGAACAAAGTCTTTTTTAACCTTTTCGATAGAATTAAGGTAAGAATGTCTTTTTTTAACTTATACAGAGAGTGCGGCTATTTTCCTCCATTATAAAATCATAGAAGCATACCTTAGTAGTTTATAAGAATATTTTCAATGTAAATGTTTAATTTTATAATTATGTGAATTTTAAATGATTTCAAAAAAAGAGATATTTATCTCAAGTAGTTTTGATTTCATCTATGTCAACGTCCTTTGATAGAGATTAAGCTTATTTGAAGTTGGTTTATTGTGATACAAAACTTCCATATAGTATTTAAGGTTTTGTGATATTTTTGACTCTGTATGTGTTATTTTTATACCATTCATGGTTTATGGATAAATTATTGACATTTTTTATGCTAGTTTTAATACGAATGTTTATGTTATGTTTAAACCTGTTCATATAATGAATATATTGGACTTAGTAAGTAACGGGTAGAGCCTACTATAGCTCTTTGAAGCATCAGTAGGTCTCATGAGACAAATTAGTGTCTTGGAACAAGGCCTTTACAAAATCTTATTTGTAGTCTTGGAACAAGGCATTGACTATGTGGTTATGATAGTCTGGCATTATGCATTCCATCATTATGAAAGTGGTTATTAATATTGCATGTGATTATTCGACTAGTATAATATCCATGTGAATAAGTAAATGGAATTATTTAATTTTTTCCATATTATGATGAAGTTCAAGTTTAAAAGGCTTTTTTTTAGTTATACATTGACTTAAATGACTATGCTTATTTATGAATGTTTCTGCTATATTTTTATCTTTACTGAGCATCTGAGATCACCCATTTCTATGTTTTGTTTTTCCCAGGATGTGAAGATGTATTTTATGACTGACCTTCAGGGATAGTTTGAGGGGACATGAGTGTGGAATATGGAGACTATGTTGTGGTAGTTTTTCACATTATGATGTAATGTAAGACTTATGAATGTATCTAGTGTTTCCAAGGCTACTAAACCGACCAGTCTTTCGGGACAGGATCTTTTGTGATCATTCCAATGTTATGTAATAATGCACCGACTCTTGATAACTGGGGTCGGGGTGTTACAAATAAGAGAACCAAATTTTCAATAAAAAATAATTTTAAATACATTAAATACATCAGTGGTTGTTAAAGGTCTTTTTTTAACATAATTTAAATCAAATAGAATAGCTTAAAAAGATTCATTTTATCATTTTCAATATGGGTTAATTATAATATTTTGTTTTAAAGTGAATGAAGAATGTATTTTTCACATATATAGATTGACAAATTTTTGCCACTATTACAGACATTATTCATTATAATTGTTACAATAAAATTTTTAACAGTTGTTTTTAAATAAATATGTTACCATATTATTCTAGGAGTTTTTATTTTTAAGACATTTTCAAAGGTAAAAGAAAATATTTCTCATATTTAAGAGACAACTAATGGTGTTAATTCTTATGTGCTTAAATGTCAATTCAAATGTTTTTTATGATTAATGTGGACTCTATAAGTGTTTTATTTCTTATTTGGTTCTTGTATACTTTATATGAATTGTGAATGTGCTTTATATAGCTTTGATAATAGGTGATAGTGATATATATCTCCAATTGGCTGGGTAAATAGACAGAGTTTACCAGTGATAGGTTAATCCTAAAAGATATGAGAATTATTCGGTTATGTATTTCCATTTTATGGGTTATTATAAGAGTGAATGTAAGGATAATTTACCATGGTATTGAAAATATATTCATGTAATGGTTTAAATAAGGAAATATTTTTCTTTTAAAAGGTAAGGAAATGAGTTTATGTATTTTGAGGAATGTTTGTGAACTTTTTTTAAAATAATGGAAAAAGGATGGTTTTACATTGAACAATATTCATGTGTATTCATGTTTTCCCAAAAAAATATTGAAATATGAATTTTAATTTATTATTGAAAGTGAAATTATTTATCGAATATATTTTGATGTTAATTTGTTTTTATGAAAAAGTTATCATATATTTCAATTTAGTTGTTCATTGTGAAAAGAAATTTTTTAGGAATTTTTTATGATAAAAAATAGACTAAATTTTTTATTATATTTAATGTTCCCTGATGATCTTTTTTTCACATACCACTTTTTAAAATAATTTTTCATAGGTCCTATGGATGAGATGAAAAGTTAGTTATTTCATATTTTATTTTGATATGGGAGTTAACTTGAATGAAGCATGTGTGTATTTATAGAGGAATTTTTCTATGGTAATGATGCATACTATGTGGAAATATTCACTTTATGATGTAATTATTAACATAATTTTATAAAAATATAATATAAAATGATTATCAAAATGTAATAAAGTGATACCATTATTAAAAATATGACAATTTTGTGTCATTTAATTTATCATCACTATTAGGAAATCAAATGATATGAGCAGTTTTTCTAGTTTTTGCAGTGGTTTAAACCCCTGCTATATGGTTTCATGATGGTTTCCCAAAATCATTGATGAAGTTATCACTGAAATCAAAATCACATCAGTTCCATATATTCAGTGACCGTTTTTGGGAATAGTCAGAAAATGTTTTTTAGTGGTAGTTATTTTATTTTACCAGACATTTCCACTCCCAAAAAATCTGAGGAAATAGTGTCGATTTAAACAGTTGCTATCAAATATCTATTTTCAGATGGGAATACTCTAATAAAATTGAAGAAATGCAGATGAATTAATTTTGATCATATATAGTGGAATTCTAAACCATGGATAAACAATAATATGAAAAATGCTGTGGATGTTTGAACCAATATATCACTTATCAAAAAATATACATATACAGAATTTTTATCCCCAAAACTCCCAAAAGATAAACAATGATATACGAATATACAAAAAAATCAAAATATTAATAATAAAAAAATCATTAAATTCTCAAATTCCACAAAATAAATTCTAATCAATTAAAAGACTACTCAATTGGGTTATCATTTCCCCTTAATTGAATATTTATGATGATTTCATATAAAATTTCCACCATATTTCCCAAATTGACTAAAATTATACCATACTCATAGGAGACACTGTCTTCCAGAATCAGAATTAGGATTTCATGACAGTTTAGATAAACATAATATTTATTCAGAATACCATAGGATAACGATTTCAAGAAAACAATAAAAAAACCATAACCTATTATGAAATGTCATCTGCTGTAAATCTTGTGTTTCTACTTGTTGATAGAAAAAAAAATATCTTCTAGAATTTTCTCACTAAGAACCATATACCATTGCAGATATTTTCTCATTGAACATTTGAAGAAATTTTCAGTGTTAAATTCAAATAGAGGACCTCAATTTTCCTAGGTATGTGAATGCCATGTTCCAAACTAGATGGAAATACCTCCTATCATATCATCTGAAGAATATATATTAATATAATACAATTTAGTCGATATAACCCCTTTATATATATCTCATTCAAAGAAAGAGAGTGGGGTACCATATATTGATCAAACACGAGTAACATCAATCCCTTTTTTAGGAATTAAAAATCTTTGAGGATGGACATTGGGGATCCCCATTATAAATCCGGAGAAAATGTCTTATTAGAAGGTATCATCCACCATAGTACATCTATATAAATCAAATCTCAGTAATTTGAATATCCACAACAACTACGACGTCTGTCAAGCCGTCCATTGTTAGTTTCAACATGCCTCCGAAGAAATAATCCAAACATCATGATAATAATTTCAGCCACCACTGATACAAGAAAGAGCATAAATGTTATTTTATTAAGAAAAAATCAACAAAATATAAAAACATAACAAAAAACAACCAAAAATAATCACCAAACTTCATGTTGATACATAAGATAGACTCCTATTAAAGAAAAATCATCTTTCACCTTAATAAATGTATGATTATAGTAATTCATAATAATTGAAATAGATTCCTAAAAATAGAATTATATTATAATAAATTCAATTAAGAATCCAATCCATACTATGTAAATTATACTAGTGTCATATCTACTTTGAATAAATCCTATAAAGGAATATTTTTCAACCAAGTATAACCTCACTTAAATAGAAAGAGTGAGTGAAATATTTCCATCACAAGTAAAACTATCCCATTAATAAGGTAAAGAAATTTGTTCCACGAGAAATTATAAAATTTAAATAAATGGAGAAAGATTAATAACTCTCACTAGTGAATAAATGGACATAGGTATCTAAAGTTAGAAAATGGATCATATATCGAACTTTAATAGGTTAAACCTTTCCATTACCATCCATTAAGTTAATATTATTGTTGGTATTATTATCATAAATTCATGATTAATATGATATAACTAATTGTGTAAAATTATAACTACAAATAAGTATCATATATCTCAAACTACTCCTTCCCCACAAGTTTCAAATTCAAAAATGACTCTTAGTAGGCCACTTTGACATTGAAAATATAGTCTATGATCTAAAATTTAGTCATGTGTATAGGTATATCTGCAAAACCCTTATGGTGGAACTTAGAAATGACATTAATCTCCACCAAAAAATTATGGTGACTTGATTTGAATTATTGTTAATATAGGAATTTTAAAATAGGGACTTTGGTATTGAAGGATATTTTTAATTAATCTCCATAAAACTTGGTGGACCCACTCAGACTATCAATCTTATTAAATTACATCAGAAATCATGTTCATGGAGTAACTAATGAGATTCGAGATCTTCAAAACAAGCTTTAACGTGGCTATGTTTCCCTTCTATGGTTTCCAAACCTATAGAAAAATTGCATTCCACAAAATCACTAGTTAAAACAAAATCATAAAAAATGTTCAAAACACTAACCATAATAGATTTGTCACATAAAGTTTTTGATACAAATAATATATAAAAATTGCTTGTTCTGTGTTATGAAGAGCTCAATATAAGAATCACCACTTAGACTGTTGGTGTGTGAACTAGATAAATTTTTTGACTAATAGAATCTAACCAATCCTTTGATGCATGTGGATTTGTGTGATCTAAGAATCTCATTATACAATTTTATTTAAATCTTTTTTCACACTCTCCCTATAGGTGGTATCATCCATGTAAGTAATATATATCATTCATTTCACATAAAATTATATAGTAACAAAAATTTGGATAGAGTCTACAAATACATATGAGGGAAGGTTATCTATAAATTGACTAACAGAGTGAATGAATCATCACCCAAATAATTAATTGAATTTGTCTTAACTACTTGAATGAGCTTCGCCTAATAGTTCTTATGAATATATGCTACATTACTATAAATGGAATCTATTATTTGATTAGATGGACCAACATTGATTTGTGTATATTTGGATGCGATAAAAAATATAGGACATGAAATAACAAAAAATGACCATTATAATATATATAAATGATCATGATTGTAACTCATAACTAGAAGATACATAGTTTTTTAGTTAATTAATAGATTAATATATCCCTATTAAATTGAAAATTCTATTATCAAACCATTTTTTTGTTCCATGGTTTATCATTTTAATTAAAAACACCTTAAATTTATAACCTTAAGTTTCCAAACTGGTCCTTATGAGGCTATTAACTACGAACACTATCCATTAGACTCATCCACTATGATACTACTATGACATGAACAAAACCGCAATGGCCACATATAGACTAGTAATAAGAATAGTGTTTCAACCTAAGAAACCACTAATATGCTAGGGGTTGGAGACTAACACCAAGCTTAAATAACATTTCTTGGAGGCTTTACCATATAGATAACTCCAATATGAATCTATATCTAATAAAATATAACAAATATAAATATTATTAATATAAATATGTACAAAAAACTATTCAATATATATTATATGCATGCAACATAATCCAATAAATACATATTTATATTGGAAACCACAAAGGGAGTGGACATACACATAAAAAAACATCATAGGGTGAAACATTCTCTAGATAAAGAAGACACATCCACACAATATGGATTCTTGGGTCAACCTCCCAAATTGTTCCCCTCTAAACAATAAATCATCTAAACAGACAAAACACATGTGGGTGTCATGATTCACCATCTGTATAAAAATGATGGAAAACAAATCAAAAGTTAAACTTTGGAATAAAACATAGAAAATGAACAAAGAGTAAATATATTCATGAAATTTTTAGGAAATACAGTTATACATACCTAGAACAAAAATATGGTTTCTAAACAACCATATTAGTTTTAGCCTATAATAATTTTAGTTACACTTAACCTACAAATCCAATGTGATCAATAATCACTACATGATGAACTTTGATCAACACCCTCTCTGTCCCCATTTCCATGGACAACTATCGAGACCGACATGAAGATTAAGTTGAATATTAATCAATGTTTTATGATTAAATTTATACTTAAAACAAATAAAAGTTTTTGTACTAAATTATTTTTATGTTGTGTGATTGTACTCCTCACTATCATCCATTGAGGTTATATCACTAGAGGAAAATTCATTTTATTCTGATATAATTCAATCAACACCTTCTATAGTGAAATGTCCTTTTTTATCTTAAATCTATAAATGTGCCCTCGGTTCTTAATTTTTTATTTTAATTACATCAAACTACCTTTGAGAATCTTTATATAGGGAGTAACTACATACAAGGGTATATATTTCTACAATCCCAAATGTCCTGCCAAATTCCTCTGATGGTAATAGTCCCAAAACCATCAGATACACGTGACCAGGATGATCCTTAGAAATTACTTGACCAACAAAATAACCTTTGGATACTATGAAAAAATTTGTGATATTGGAGTGCCATATATCTTTAATTTTTACATTTAAAAAAAATATATAAAGTATTTTAAGAAAAAAATATTAACCTAGTGAAAATGAAAATAAGTTTCAACATTAAAAAAGGAATAAATACACCAACTTCATTGTAGGTCTCTTTAAAATAACCCCCATTAGATTTTGAAAGGACATACAACCAATGTTCTGTTTTAGAGATGGGGTTCCCCAAATTTATTAATTTCATTGAAAAAAGATAAATAAACAATTTAATATATGAAATTAATAATTTTATCTTATAAATATTTAAACTAATGAAAATATTATCACATTCGATCTATTGCTGGAATAACACTTTGAGCTGGTAGTTTGGGGGATGATTTTTTGTCACAAATTGATGCATTTTAACTTGAAACATCCGAAAATAAATAACACATAATTTAACAGTAATGTATGAAATATAATATCTTTTTCATATTCATGAATATATATATATAACAATATTAATAGTATAATATATATTTCACTACCAGGTTCTTCCCATGATGATGGTTATCAAAAAAACTTCCATTGATATCTAGGTACCCCTTCGGGTACCTTGTCATACAATTTCTAAGTAGCCAATAAATCATCATTGAATTTATTCAATAATATCTATTTAAAATCATTCCATTTATTACCCAATTTTTCTCAAGGACCAATTTCGAGAAATAAGATCTATAGTATTAAAATGGCATAACATCTATACAATGAGAATTAGTTTTAAAATATTATAATTTAATGACATATTGGAATTGAATTACACCACAATGTTTTAAAATTACCTTTTTTTGGAAATCAAATAATTCATTTCTCCATGATTCAGGCACATGCATATAGTCAGCATCGGTAATGTGAAGGTTAACCATATCTGCTACTATCTGGCATAGAATATGGCCAAATAATCTGATAGAATCATCCATTGGGACCCCATAATAGTCAAGTAGGGCTACTATCTTTATTTCGTTCTAATTTCGTACTTTTTAATAGTTTATATTTCTATTCATAGTCACATTTTTTCAGCTATTATAAAAAAATTGTTAGTAGTGTAAGAAATTAAAATAAATTTATTCACAATAAATGTTGAGCTTATAACTATCACCATCTATTATCTACGCAAAGAAACATGTGTGACGACATGCTCCCTCACTGTTGAACCTACTGAATGGGGATGCACTATCACAGTTGCTGATGGTATGAAGAATAAGGACGTGTTAGATGTTGATAGAAAAGAGGGTGTGGGGGACACTAAAGGAGAGAAAATAAAGGGTGTCCCAAATTCTATTGGCAGGGAAACCAATAGATCATCATATATCTACACGGTTGAGGGAACATCAACTAGCTATTGAGTGGGATCATTAAAATGATTCTACCTTGTAATTCCTATCATTTAATCAAATAAAATTAACTTCAAAACATAAATTTTAAAAAATTCATGTAGAAATATTATTTAGAACTGATAAAAGATGCACAATACAGGCAGAAACATATACATAGCTACGATAATGATGGACTACACTTATAACATAGGTGGTTGATAAATTAATGGATATATACACATACAATCATTTTTTTCCTTCAATCATTTCATAGTACTACTCTATCATTACGTCATATATTTATCCACCATTGAAGGAATACTATTTTCAATATGATGGTCGACAAATAAGTTTGTTTCTTACTATTGAGGGAATTCAATGTTAGATAAAAAATATAATGAACTAGCACATGTACCCTGGTAACCTGATAACCAAGTCATCCCTAATGTTTCCCAAAGGGCATTTCATATCCCCATGGGTGGGCGAGTAGCACCTGGAATCCTACAATTTGAAGTGAGAACAGTTTTACTATAATCATTCCAGCTATAAAAAAGATACAAGTGAGTATACATAACAAATCTAACTCCACTTGGAGTAATGTACCAAAATATAATAAGGAATAAAGAATCCCAATGTACTAAAACCCAAGTCCCTAAGGAAACAACTCACAAAGTCCAAGGTTTCACACCTGGATCAGCTTTATAGAGACTCTTTCCCCTTTCTTGAACCTAGAACTATATAATCTATAAATACCCGAAGGCACAGATTGAATGTGAGATAAAAAGCCCAGTTGGGTCTTAGAAAGGATTCCATAATAAATTCTAAAAATATATTAACAAAGTAATGATTTCAATTTTCTTGTAAATAGGCTTGGGATTTCAAATCATATTTAAACAAATCCTTCCATACAATTCAATGATGGAAAATACTTTAATAAAATCTTTACAATTTATGCGTTATTTAAAAAAAAGTGGATTAAATAAAAAAATTTATACAATAGTTTATATGAAGTTTAAAGTCATTTAAACCAGTTTAAACAACATTATAATACAATTAAATATCAAATATAAAACAAGTGTGAAACATTGGAAACTACCAGATGGTACGTATTTTCAAAGATATATGACGCCACACTCACTATGTGATCTTAGTAGTATGTGTATAAACACATCACCCTGGAACTAGAAAGGGAAATATGTCACCATTCCATTGGGGATTTAACCCACTTCATGTATGTTTTTTGGACATTATAATAGTGTAGAGTGTGCTAAAATAACTTACAGACTACCTAAGGAATTTATGTTCTATTACACAATCAATGATGTGTAATTTATTTTATGACTTATTAAAATACCATTAAATTCCATTCCTAAATTTCAACACCAATTTTTTCATTTATAACCAAAATGGATTTTAATAAAAAACATGCCTCTTTAACAAGATAAAACCACTAGGTTTCTACCAAAACATTTTAATCCATTTTCCCAAGATTGAAATCTATTCAAAACAAATTCCATCAATTTTACAGTTCATTTTTATAATTAAATTGAACAATTTCATTGTTATCATTTCCATAAAAATTATAATTTAAATTAAACAATTTAAATTAAATAATTTTTATAAACACACCCCAATTCAATAGAATTGCGGGTTTTCCCAATTCTAATGAAAAAACATTTCAAATTTCCCAATTCACTGGAATATGTTTTTTATTAAATAAATTGAATGAAACTATGGGAAATTGAATTTAAATAAACAATTAAATTAATGAAGGAATTCAAAATTAATCAATTTTTCTAAATGGGATGGAACCACCTACCATTTTTCATAACTCAACAAAAATAATGACACCCATCAACTATAATGAAGGTTTATAAGACCTCAAAACAAAAACTAGAAAAAAGATCCAATATCATAGGGCATAAATCCATAAACATTTGGATTATCTATTGAAATACAAAAGGATGAGAAATAGATAAAGGAGAATAACGAAGGAGAAACTTACACGGGAATCACACTGTAAGTGAAATGATGACAAATCACCAAACAAATAGGTTTGAAATGGTTGGAAAGAATTAATATCATCTAAAGAAGGCTTTGGGTCAAGAGAAATAAAATTAGAGTGTAAAAGAGATCTGAGTAGTACTACCATTTTAAAAAACTATAGTTGGGGTATTACATGACTTGTAATACCAATACACATCATGGAACTATTAAGTTTTGTAACCAATGAAAAATACATCACCCGGAATTGAGAAATATTCATTAAATAAATCATAATTTCTAATACCTAGTTAGGGCATGTCAACTTCACAAAATTATGCCTTTTATGAATGTCCACTAGAAACCATTATACATCATGTAACCTAATTACACAGCTTGTAACCCTCCTGTAGTCTGCAGAAAACAATGGTTAAATCTAATAGTACAAAATGTCTCTGACTTCTTCAATATATGTATCCAACCAATTCATTATCAATGCAACCAAGCCATAAAAAATAAAAATACATGATAATGTTAAAGTAATACATTTTAGATCAGTAATTGGATGTCACAAACTCACCACTATAAAAACTTTATATCCCTAAAAAGCCTATAAAGAAGCCTACATTCCCAAAATATAAGGTTACTACTCTCTCATCAATGCCCCACATTCCCAAATTTTATTATTATTAGAACAATGTTTCTATAGAACAAAAAGAAAAGGTATCATCCTCTCATTAAGTACCTTGGTCTAATAAACAACTATCCTAACTGGCATCTCAGTCAGTGATAAATCAGGTTCTATCTCTAGATTAATCCCACACGAAACATGAGATGGATCAGATAAACACATTCTTATATGTGATACATAGAATAAGTTATGTATCGACTTTAGATATGATGAAATTTTTAAATGGTATGAATCTTTCCTCACATATTCAAAAACATCTAATGGTCTCAAAAAACAACGAGAGAGCTTCCCTTTCCACCCAAACTATCAATGACCCAACTAAGGTGAAAATTCCAAGAAAACCTGGCCACAAACTAAATACTCCAATGTTCTATGGCTATGATCAACGTATGAATTATATTGGCTATGTGCTATAACCATTCTATGTTGAATAATTTGAAACTCTGATGTCATCTCTATAGAGTATATATTGTTTTAGAAATACTCTATATTTTTATGCTAATATTGATGCTCACAAATACCCTTATTTGTTATTCTAATGATTTTATTTTAAGAATATTTTCAGAAATTAATATTCATTATATTCCCAATTTTGGAAAAATATTAAAGCATATGATTAATGTGAAATATTTTTCAAAGTGTTTGGAAATCTATTTATTGGGTTATGGAATCATTGTTCATACCGTACATTGGAGAGTGTAGCCTAAGGATTAAATCCTACATTTATTTTTTGGGTGTTTAGAAAAGTATGGTTAATCAACCTTATGTTAATAGAAAAATTTGGTAATAAAAACTTAGGTTTAGAAGGAACCTTTCATTTTTTATATTATAAAACTATGTATGAACAACCTTATGTAGGTATGGAACATTACACTTTCTTCACCAAATTATGGACCATCAACCCTACTTTTGTAATGAACCTAACATTTTATAAAAAAGTTTGGATCATGTGCCATATGTTATGAAGAAAAGAAAATTATGAATTATATACCATATGTTTTGAAGGAGAAGAAAAAAGTATGAATCATAAAAATTATGTTTTAATCAACCTTACATTTGGAACCGTACGTTTGGCTTCTTGACGTGTCAAGGATTTGAATTTAAGACTTTATTGTACAATGGTATTTTTTGAAATTTCAGGATGATTTCAAACCAGATTCAAGGCCCAATTTTAAAGTACCTCTCTAAATGATTTAAAATTATTTATACGTAATTCAAAGGATGGATTTATGTGGAATATTTTTCATTGAATATTAATGGAAGTAACAACTGCTATGTTTTTCATACATTTGAATATTGCGATCTGTTATGTGACGTTTGTGGATATGAATTTATGAATAAGGGACTCGTCATTATTCTATATATTCTGTGTATCTATTTTTTTGAATCATACATGGGTGAAAATATATTTCCTGAATTCACAACAATTACAAGGTTCAAATATAGAGATATTTGAGTTTCAGAAAAATAGAGATATGCTAATTCTTTAAAGAGTTCTTTTACAGATCTGTTGCTAAATAGAATGATCTGATTCAGTGGAAGATTAAATTATTCTAAAATATATCATGAATCTACTACTGATTAGTTTTTGACTACATTTAATGATCAATTACAAAAAGATCGATTCATAACTGATCTTATCTGAAGAACATCCTTTCTAAAGATGATGATCCGTTCACTATCATTTGTGTCCTACTGCCACTGTGAAGATCAACTGTAAAGTATTTTAAATCAAATAATCTTTTATTTTGAGTACTAGATTCTCGTACTAAGATATTTTATTATTATGTGTTTAGAACCAGAAGGCTCTATTTTATCCTTAAACTATAAATGTGTCAACTTCTTGCACTCAGTTGTGGACAGTCGTGTGAAGAGATGACCGACTAGTGAAAATCACCAATCTCGTAGAGAAGAGAATTTTTAGAGTGGAATAGGGGATCTTTTTGTCACAAACAACTATAACTCTTTGTGTCTTGATATCTTTTTATTTCCTCTACAAAAAAATTTGATAATGATAAAA
Source organism: Viscum album (assembly GCA_963277665.1). Lineage (NCBI taxonomy): Eukaryota > Viridiplantae > Streptophyta > Magnoliopsida > Santalales > Viscaceae > Viscum > Viscum album. The sequence goes on from OY728142.1 coordinate 447,957,719, forward strand.
GTATATAATTGATTATCATCAAGATTTCACAAGAAGTTTTAAAGACACAATTCACCCCCTCTTTTGTATATTTTGTATAACACGATCCAACAATATCTTTCCCTATTATTGGTCAACCTAGTAACTTTCTCCAATATATGACCACCATAACATATATTTACAAGAAAGACCATACAACGCCTCAAAAAGAGCTATTATGATCATGAATTGGTAAATATAGATATTAATAAACTCTACCAGCCCCAAGTTCTCATCTGAATCACCACTAAAGTTGAGAACACAAACATTAAACATATACTATAGAATATATATAAATATCTCTATCTGGACACCCTCCTGTTGATGGTAGGATGTGGTCAAATAGGCATGTGATCATAGTTTCTCCTGGAGGCCTATCCAAAAGTGAGAAATGAACCAATGATCTATATTAGTGACTATAGAATATGTAACTCTATGAAAACTAACTATCTCCTTTACGTAGAGATTTCTCAACTCTTTAAATTTAGTTGTACCATGAAAGGGTATGAAGTGTGTCGATATGGTTATCCTATCAATCAAAAACCATATGGAATTAATTTGTTTTTGGGTATGAGGTAACCAAGACACAAATTCCATTGTGATGTTTTCACATTTCAATGTAGGGAATGGAAGTGGTCAAAGTAAACCAAAATGTTTTTGATGCTCGACTGTATCTTTCTCGATTGTATCATAATACGAAACAAACACAACAAATCACCATCTCATACCTGGTCACCAAAACTACCAACACATTTCATAGACCATCTTTGTAGTTCCTAGGTGCACAACCAAAAGGGAATTAAGAAAAACCCCCCATCACAACCTTTCTTGATGCTAATGGAACAAAGAAGTAATTTCGATAACATAGAACACCCTCTTTGGAGAATGACCATAGGGAAACTGCCTCCCTACTATAACTAGAGTTTCCAATGCTATGAAATTCATCATCATGTTATCGGTTTTACGGAATCATATCAATAAGTGAGGATTTCAACTAGATGTCAGATAATGAAACATCAAACCCTTTCTGCTGAACTCCAATATACAACTATGCATAGAGAAAAATCAAATTCCACTCTCTAAGGATTATTTCACTGTTTGGGATGGAAGTTTCCTACCAAAAATTCTCCAATTACATATTATTTTCACGGGTTATTGGGAATGTAAAAATAATATAATTTCAAGTACCCCACCCAATGTATATAATGAAGATTCCAATAATTTTGAGAGAAGATATAAATCAAGATATTGTGGCCAGAATACATAGTAAATAATTATCTTAAATGGTAATAGCACAAAATCTTAAGGGAATGAATAATAGTTTCATGTTCACTGTAATGGGTAAGATAATTCTTCACATGTGGTATAAGATAACAAGATCCATAATAAAATACATGATTGCACGGCATAAGTACACTACCCAAGCCTAAACCTAATGCATCAAAAAATAAAAAATAGCCATTCCTGACCTCTAAAAGAGTCAACACCAATGTATTAGTCAAAATAGGTTTCTACTCAACAAAATAACAATGACATTTATCATTCCAAGAAAAATTTACCCCCTTCCGAGTTGGAGTAGTCATCGAAGAAGAAAACATTGAGAAGTCCTTCACAAACCGATGATAATCTCTATCTAATCCCATGAATCTAGGAATTTCAAAGACACTACATGGTTACTCCTAAGCCATAACAAAATTTACCTTATAAATATCTACTGATATTCCTTTTACCAACACAACTTATCTGAATAATTTCACTTCTTGAATCCATAAATCACACTAAAAATGTTTATAATAAAGTCAGTGATTTATTAGAAAGCTTAGAACTATTTCAATTGAAGCATATGATCCTCGTTGGTATTTTTTTACTGAGGATGACATCCCAAAATACTAACACAAAGGTATCTCGGTGATCATGGGAAATACTATTTGTTAGAGTAATGAAAGCTTCCTGATAATTTTTCAGACCAAATGACATAACAGGGAACTCATAAATGACATACTTTCTCTAAAATGTGGTTTTCTTGAATATCAGATTATTTTTTCCTCAAATTATTGTACTCGAATCAAAGGCCGATCTTTAAAAACCACTTCACCCCTTTTAACATATCAAATAGATCATGAATTCATGGGAAGAGTTATTTGTTATTTATTGTAACTTTATTGAGATTTCAAAAATACATACATAAGAGAAGGTATAAATCATCTTTCTTGGGGAAGAGAACCAACACCACCCATGGTGACTGACTAGGCTGTATGAATCATTTCATAATAAGATCTTCCAACTGCGACTTCATCTCTTTCAGTTTAGCTAGAGACATTCAGTAAAAGGGGAATTGAAACTATTTGAGTTCCAGGTATTATGTGAATAGAAAACTCAACCTACTTTATATGTGGAAAACTGGAGACGTTAGAAAGAAACACATCAGAAAAATCAGGGATGACTAGAGGCAGATTAAAAATAATTAATTCCCTGTATAGATCAAAAGAAATAATAGATATCCCATTCCCTAACCTTGGATAAGAAGGTCCGGATCCGCTGGTCCTTGGGTCCCATTCTCCTTGAAAGACAAGAGGTACACCGCTGGGTGTATTAAGGTACACCAGTATAAGAAAACAATCAATTAGGGATTTATTAGAAATGATCTGATCAATCTAGAATATGAAATCAATATATTTCATTTTGAGGTCTATAAAACTCCAAGCCAGCTCTACATTGGATTGGGAAAAGACACAAGTAGGACTATAAAGACCCTTATATATATTATTTACAAGGGCTTTAGTAATATCAATCGTAAAATATGCAATATCCATAGGAAGATTAAGAATAATTACGCAATAGGTTAAAATAAATGAGTGAGATGCACCAGTATCAAATATAGTAGTCATTAATGATGAATATATTGTAAGGTATCTCTCCCAGTTACTGGACCCATGTCTACTTTTTGTAGAGACTCTTATACTTTATTCAGTAGCATCATTATGAATGCCTGTGACTGGAACCCTTTTATATGGAAATCATTTGATTATTCTACTGTTTTAGCAGGAGCTGACGAACCTATCCCACTACATAAAGTGGAAATGTGATGAAAGTATATCTCGTAGTGTGAACATTCACATAAGATACATTTATTGGGTGATTCAGTGAAAACCCTCATAAAATGGGCTTCCATTGCACACTGATAGAAAATAAAATAGCTTCTTCATGACGATGTAAGTGGTTTGGAATGAATCTATTATCGATATTTTCCATAAGAATCATCATTCTTCCATTCCCCCTAAATGAACTCACACTTCCACTAGGAGTGAATGAAAATCTTAATAACCATGACGTTCTATCTAGGTCAATCTAAACCATTATCTCCATATCATGTACATCATAACAACTGGTAAACATTAGTAAAAGAAATTAAAAATGGATATATAAAAAAAGTCCCAAATAAAATAATCAAGCCTTCATCCTCTCATTAGATGTTATCTTAGGCATAAACTACACCATCTCTGCAAATTAATTTAAATACTCAGTCACGATTTAGTCAGCCTGATCATGCTTGAAAAACATCATATCCATGGAAAACACCATTGTATCTCTATATAACTTGTTGGTGAAATGAAACTTAAATTATTTCCATGATAACCCCCCGTGTTTCTTTTCAATGACCATCATGACCCACAATCTCCCACACAGCCCCTCTAGCCTGAAGGTGGAACACATTACCTATATCTCATATTATGTATCCAAGAACTCTAAAAAACATTCTTTCTTTTCCATTTGTTCCTTTTCATGTTGAGGAATAACAGAGCCTTTGAAAATTGGTGTCTTCTAGCAAAGGAACTCATGATAATGAATTTGAAGAACGCCCACCTGAGGATCCACAACTTGAGCCTAAATAGGAACTGGAGGTGGTACCCCTCCCAGATCTTGGACAATGATCATAATAAACTTAAATATATTTGGGTCAATTAGAGTATTTAATCACTACAGTTTAGTTGAAAAATACTCCTGGATCTAATTTGGATGTCTTCTCAGAGGCATGATGCCACACTACATTATCAGTCAATAAACAAGATATTAGAAGAAAACTCAAACTGATCACCATGGAAAATTAATCCTAATATATGGAATAATGATTTTCGGATTTCACTCTTTCCAAATCACAATAGGGAAAAGACTAGAACTAATCCACTGGTAGTATTTTTTTAACCACCCATGGAAACTTAAGGTTAATTGTAGTGGGAGATGGATAGGAACTCAATCTCAACAACCTATTAAGTCCCAAGAATATGTCAAAAGCATACTAACATTAAGAATAATGTTAATAATCCCCCTCTCATACCATTTTTTCACAAACCATACTGGGTATCCTAGTAACCCGATAACTTTTTCGGCCCTGACATATCCCTAAGGGAATTCCTGATCCCAATTTGTTAGTTACTATCAGTTGAGATCATAAAATTGAAAGTGGAAACATTTTTCTTACAATAATTATGGAAGTAAAAATAGACAGGTCAATAGTTATAACATATCTAAATCCAATCATTGTAATGTAAAATAATATAAATGGGCTTAAATAATCCCAAACAACTAAAACCCAAGTACCCAAACAGGAAAAAACAACCCAATTCCCTATGGAAATGACTCTCTATGTCAAAGGATAAATAATTAGATCTGACTCCAAGTAATTCTTTCCCCTTCCATGAACCTCGAATGAGATAATATATAAACACCCAACACCACTGGTTGGGTTTAAGCTAAAAAACTGAGTAGGGTCTCACAAAGTATTCAAAAATCGATGAAAAATATTGATTAAAAAAATTAGTTCTATCAATTATCAAATAAATATGGTTTTAATTTCCAATAATATTTCCACAAATCATTATATACAATTCAATGTTGAAAAATACTTTAAAAAAGGATTTAAAAGTGATGGAATATTTCTAAATCAATAGCATAAATAAAAAATTTACATTAAATAGAATATATAAATATAGAAGGTATTTTAATCATTTCAAACCAATTTGTCATACATTTATATATGAAATATAAAATAAGTTAGAAACATGGTCATATTGCAAAAGGTATATATGTTTCAGGCTATTAGAATCTACACTCTCTAAGTGATCATAGAAATATGTGTATACACACATCCCCCTGACACTGGATGAAGGAAACTTGTCACTATCCCATCGGGGTTGTGACCGACTATATGTATGATTTAGAACATTATAATAGAAAATAATTTTTCTAAATAACATACAGAATACATAATTTTTTCATTTTCTCTTACATAATCAATGATAGAAAATTTATTGTAAGACTTATTAAAAACCAATTGACCCCCTTCCACCATTTCAATTCCATTTTCTTTCAATTCTATAGCAAAATGTGGTTTAATAAATAACATGCCTCTTTAAGAAGATAAAACCATTGGGATTCTATGAAAACATTTAAGTCATTTTCACAAGTTTTAAATAAATTCAAAACCAAATCGATCAATAAAAAAATTCATATAGAAAATTAAATTCAATGATTTAATTGAAATCATTTCCTAGAAAATCCCAATTCAAATTTAATAATTTAAATCAAACAATTTCCATAATTACACCCTAATTCAATGGAATTGGGGGATTTCCCAATTCTCAGGTGAAAACAATTTTTAATCTCACAATTCACTAGAATTGGGGTTTTATAAAAAAATTGGAATAAATAAGGAGAAATTTAATTTGAATGAACAATTGAAATAAATCATGAAATTCAAGGTTAATAAATTTGGCTAATTGGGACGGAACCACATTTCTTGTCCCAAAACTCAACACTCGGAACGGCACTTGTTAATGAGAAATATGTTGCAAAAGACCTTAAAAATGAACCTAGAAATGAGATCCAAAATCATAGAGCATCGATCCATCAACTTTAGGTTGATCTATTGAAATACCATAGGAGGAGAAATCGAAAAAGTCAAAGAACAAAGGGGAATGAAAACATGAGAATCAAAATGAAAGAAAAATGATGATCAAATTCCAAAAAAGAGGATCCATTAGGGTTAGAATGATTCAAGATCTTTTGGGGGAAGAATATAGGGGAAGCAAAATGAAACTGTAGAGGAGTGGAAAAGAGATCTCAACTATGCTTCCCATTTAAAAAACCACAGTCAGGGTATTATACAACATATATTTCCAATACACATCGTTAAATAGTTAATCTTTATAACCACTACAAAACGCATCCCCATAAGTTTATAACCATTCATTAAATAACTCAAAACATGTATATGAGAGTTGTGATTCACAACCTTCACATTGTAATGCATTTCATGACATGACTCTAGAAAACATTACCCGGTGTGTAACCTAGTTACAAAACATGTAACCCCCCGATAGCTTGCAGAAAACATAGATTAAATTTGAGAGTTCAACAGATCGATGACTTCACCTCTATAGGTATCCTCCTAATTAATTTTCAACCCTAACCAGTCTATGAAAAGTGAAATCCATGACAAGGTTAAAGGCATACCTATCAGATCGGTAGTGGGACGTTACCAAAAATCATTCACTTAATCACCCATGTCATGCAAGTCTCTCTGTTTTATGTGAATAACTATACTCCACCATTAATCAATGACATATTCCAAATATTATTCCATTTTATATTGTGACGAGAAGATATAAAAATCATTGAATTAATGGTCACTAACTTCCATCAAGTGAAAAATGTTGCACTATTCTATGTCTTGAAACAACTGAAAAATTCCATTGGTAATTTTATTTGATAAGATAAATAATTTATTCATCATATCCCTCCCCTAAAACAATAAATATTGCACTCTTCTATGTCTTGAAACCCTCTTCTTGATTGACTATATGATATTTAAATCAATTAACATTATAAGAATTTCATTTTATATCTTTTTAGAGGATCTTGTTCCCATAACTTCAAATATAGAGACTACACATCCCGAGTATCAATATTCACAATCAAAAAAAATTAACATACAATATTTGATTTAAAAAATATGTTCCAACCTAATATCTATATTTGTTAACATATTTTCTAAATTTTACGACTGGAAAAATATTCTACGAACAATTTAATAAAATCATTTGTTATATATTTATCATTTCATGTCCGACCTCTCACATGTCTCTTTGTTTGTATCATGATCCATTCAATACATGGATCCAAGATTTTACTATTCATTTTCACATATATATTTTCTTGTAATAATTCAATTTCTTCTAGTGTAACATTTGAGATCCTCCCAACTGATCAACCAACAATAGGAATGATTATTTACTTCCCATGTCATTATGATTGATTTGATGTATCATCTAGACATACAACTATATTGAATGTTATCTCAATATCATTAAAGAATCTATAAAAAAAGGAAAGACAAACCTCTTCTAAATATCCTAAAAAAATAGAGCCTTTTAGTTAATCTCTTTATTTATCATATGAATTCAAATGGCCAAGATATATATGATATTAAATAAATAAAACATTGTTATGTATTTAATTAAGTTCATAGAATTAGTTACCTAAGATGAAAAAATTATACATAAATTAACTCTCAATTGGATACATCCATCGATAATATACGGGTCCACCTAATTTAGATTCCTTGACTAAATGAATAGTTAAATTCATCATCATTATGAAAAAAAATAGAGGAAATGCCATCTCCGTTATGAAAATTATTAATAAAAATCTCTCATGAATGTTTTCAAGATCAGTTTGTTCTAGAGTGTTTCCAAATAGTTGTTTGAATAATGTGTAAAATTGGAGTTCAAAAGAAGTAACCATTTTAGGTAATAATGTATGAAATGCCAATGGTTGTAACTTTTATCACAACATATGAGAACTATAACATTTAAATCCATCTAAACAATGATTCCTAAAGTCAACACAAAGTGAGATGTTACATGAATACCCATCAGAAACCCACACATGTTATAAAATTTTACAAAATGTAACTTTATCCCTATTTTTCATAAGACAATTAGTGGATCATAATTTCCATTATCATATGGATAGATATCATTCTTTATGTTCATTTTTTATGTCCTTCCAAGCATTGACATGATCCTTCAATTTTCGATGCTCATTAATCAATGTGAATATCAAATTATCACCAAAATTCCTCTCAATATGAATAACATGATTCTTATTTATTAAGAAATTAAATTCCCAATATATAATTTTGAATAATATAATTTTTTCATAAATTTTTTTCCAATTTCAATTTAAGAATCACATTAAAATCATTTTCTTTTATCATTCTAATGATAAAACTTCGAAAATTTTGTTTCAATATTTCAAGTTGTGCTAATATCTATGAACCTGTTAAAAACATTGGAGGTGGTCTAGGAACAATAGAATGATTAAATTTTTACTTGTTGAAAAAAACTATGAGATGCATTGTAAAATTGGTGATGAAATTAGAGGAAACATTTTTTTACTATATGGTAGTCATTTTGGCTAAAAAAAATGTTACAATCATGAAATACGAAACCCGTGTATGTGTTCAAACCAAATAAGTTTCTAATTATAGGGATTTCACTAATATTACACATTAGAGAGTCGTGAATTTTGAACATTTTTCTTGTAGAGGCATCATATGTGTAAACACTTTTTCTCCATAACTCATGTAATTCATCCATTAGAAGATGCATGTATACAAAAATATCATTTCAAGACATTTGTTTTCTAGGAATAATAATTGAAATGATAAAATATTTTTTGTTGCATACACATCCATATGTTTATATTGTAAGGGATCAAAGCAATAGACCATGTGAAATAACAAGTGCTCAATGTCCCAAATGGGTTGAATCCAATAATAGTGAATCCCAATCACACATTCATAGGATTATATGATAAATCTTCATGAAATGTATCAAATTCATTCCATTATTATTAATATATGTCACATTTATCCATAATTTTTATTATATATAGAATTCCTCTTCATGTTCTAGGAATTTTTCAATAACATGAATTATATTTGAAATTGAGGCTTCAATGTGAAGTAAAACAAAACATTTTTTGGTGTGTTATTTTTAATCATCATTACAGTAGTATGTCGATTTAGACTTCTGAAATCAACCGTTGACATCCATATAAAAGTTTTTTTTGAAATATAATCTTCTTGAATCCTCTCCCCAATAAATTATAAATTCATTTGGAAAATCATCAATTTTTTAAAATTTTATACCAATTTTGGTAACAAATTTTATCATATCATTAAAATACAAAGGGATATTATATTTGGGAAATTCATAAAAAAATTTATAATGTCCTGGAAATCACTTTACATATTATTCTACATAGGAATTTAATATGATAAAACTTTTGCAGAAAAAATCATTTTGAAAATTTCAAATATTCGTCATATAATGCTCAATTTCCATCATCAACTAAATCCTGAAATGCATTTGTATGGTTAGTTAATTTTCCACTTACATTTTTCTCCATAGAGCCATGAGGAGGATATAATGACATTCTAAAATCATGATCTGGTTTTCCTATAGTCCCAAAAACATCACTTGTCAAGTTACTACATATATGACCCTCAACTGGTTGTTCTGATATTTTATAATTTGTATATTATTATCTTGTAGTGCTAAAAGCATCTTTTTTATGGTTTTTCATTTGATTTTCCATTGTTGTTGAAGTTGGGAGATCATTCTATTGTTTGACATAAGAGATGAAACATTATGTAATGTTTGATTCTAAATTACAAATCAAAAATAAATATTGAGTGGGTAGTTGCTTTAATATCAAGTGTTCATAAACTAGAATTATCATTAACCATCTTCTAAATTTACGGTTATAACATGAACATCTTATTTTCCTATCAACAAATCGTTTGTAAATTGAAAAACTAAAATATCCTCAAAAACCTTAACATAATGTAGAGTGTTCTTTAGTAATGTGATCCATAATTTTTCTATAAAAATCCCAATGTGCCTACAATTTATTGAAATAAATTTAAACCAATAATTAGTACTAATTAGGAAAAGAGATAAATTGAAGTGAGAAAAACAACTGAAGTAGTTATAAGAAGAGTCATAAAAGTACTAAAAAATTAAAAGTAAAATGGAAATAAATCATGAATGGTGTTATGTAAAATAGAAGCTAAAGAAAAATCATACTATTATTAAGAAAATTATATTTCAAATGTTCTTTTAAAATCATTTATCAAACAGCTCATTTAAAACCAATTTAGAAATCTAAATATTTCCATAAATCACTTTTGAAGGAAAGACACCAATATTTAAAGAAAGTTGACTAGTTACAAGAGCCCTTTTTTAAAAGATTTGATAAACCATATATTCTAGTTTGAAAAAATATTAAAATAAATTTATATTTGTAAGTGTGATTAATGAAAATTACAATCCTTATAGTATTCATTTTCAAAATATAGATAATTTTTACATGGAGAAACAAATCAATCAATGAATAAAAAACCTGTAGACTTTAGTGGATATATCTCACAGTCATAATGAGAAAATATAGTAATTTAACTACACATAAACATCTCACTAGTATATGATGAAATAATATCATTGCACCCCAATGTAAAATTCTTTGGCCTCGTTGAGAGTGAATTCTAATAGTTAGAGTGAAATAATAAATATGGGTATGCATAACTGGAGAGGGCGAGGGACACTGAGGATCAGGAAATACAAGGTTGCTGGTAAATGTGGGGGTTTAGGGTTCCCATTGGAAAACAAAATGAATAAATGCTCTTATGCTCAGGGGGCTTAAAGGAAAATGGATCCAGGATGATGGCTAGTGACAGAGAGTTGGAAAATGAGCAGGTGACCATCTGGGGGATAAATATCGTGGTTTTGAGAGCTTGAGGTGGTGGGGTGATTCTAGGAGAGTGAGGGGGGTGGTCTATGTGGGGAGGTGCGGGGCGGGGGAAATAATAGCTGTGTGAATGAAGAATTCTAGTATGAAATTATTTATGTTAGGTAATAATTAAATCCATTTGCAAGGATGGATGACATTTATTCATTAAGGAAGACCCCTGTGTTAGCCACAATGTTATATTTAGAGATATTATAATGTTTTATCTAATTTCCCCTTAAGGATGGGGCATTCATCTAGTATATAACACACCCATAAAACCATTGATTGTGGGCCCATTTGAAGACCCTCTATATAATTGATGGATTGACATCATCATTTCTAGTTCACCATAACATTGATCATGGAGTAGATAAACCTCCATACTTGTTTTCAAAATACCTATATAACCAACCATGATTTTCCCAAACCAACCACCGAAACCTAAATAACTATTTTAGCATTCGTTGTTTCCCATATAGAAATATAAAAACACAATATTATAGGTTACCAAAACCAAAACATAGTTTTCTCCTTTTCTGGAACATATAATCCATAAAAACATTCCCTATGACTATACACTCAATAATGGGATCCACGATAGAGTGGTGAACCTCCATGACTATCTCACTTATTAAAAAAAGCTTTATTGTCACCTAATTGGAAAATTTTACAAAACACACCAATCTCCACATCCACTACACCAAATGGTCATTATCTATAGGCGTGGAGTCCTTATTCATGTTACATAGAAAAATACCTCACACACTACACCCCTTAAACTGGGTGTTTCACTATTCAGTTTTACCAAGAACCACATGGTCTAGCTCCCTTTATCATAGCATCAAAATAAGTATCTAGACAGACTCCAAATTTCCTATGACCCAATTTATTTTTTATTAAAGTAAAAAAACTCAATAATCCACCGTTGAAACACCACCCAACTCTTTCTCTTTCCCTATACATCCCAAAAAATATAAATGGAGAGATTCAGGTAAAGCATGGTCATACATCAAATACCTCTCCAACAATTATCATCATCAAGACTTTAAAACAAAATAAGGAAGGAAAAATAAAGGAGATAAAAGAAGTAAATATTTAGATAACCATTAACAAACCCACGATGACATGAACAAAACCAACACCTGAGAGTAAACAAGTCACATAACATTAAACATCATTAATCATATCATAAATCAACAAGGACATACATAATATCTCAACAAAATAAATCATCAATCTACTTGGGATATTGAGCTTGTATATATGACTCATAATCCCAATTAAACTCCTATAATCCACCATCCCACCAGTGGACATTAACTAAGGGAATAACAATCCCACAAAACACCTTCTTTTGAAGGGAAAAGATCTTTATAGTCCATTTCTTGGAGGTTGCATCATTGTAAAATTTTATAACACCCTTTCCAATGACATGAGAGCCATCATGAAAATACTAATAATTTTTTTTTCATATAAAACATAATAGATCAAATTCAACAATGTTATAAGTTCAAATTAATATGAAATAGCTCAACCGAATTCCAAGACCTTGATATGTCCAATAAATCTAGGGGTGGATTATTACTCCATGAATGAACCTCTACTATCAACTATTAGGAGATAAATTCAAGAATACATAATCTCTAATTTAATACTTCGAAGGAAACATTCTATAAAAGTAACATGATTTATAAGGATATTGAGTTTCCTTTATTCACACATGAATAACCCACAAATTTTCTGTCATACACTATACCAATTTTTGTCCAAAAATAGCCGTCTCTTTTTGGTTCAACCAACATAATGAATATATGAATGGTCTGATATAATATTCATCAACAGATACATATGAATGACGGATTTGAAAATTTTATAATAATAAAACTTGAATAAGGGTTGGTGACTCACCCAAAAACTTCTAAAAACCAAAATGCATTCATCAAACAAGCCTTCCCGAGTCTTGATAACTAACTATATTTGATCACCTATATAAAAATTAAAACATGTGGTATGGAAAATTGGTGATCCAAAATAAATTTAGATATGAATCTATACCCTAAAGGTATGAAATGGACCATTAATATAGATGATCATCTTTAAAACCCCATAGAGCCGCTCTTCCATCTATAGATATATCCTTGATAAAACAACCACAAGGGTTGATTCCTAAATCACCAAGAATAGAGATGACTTTGTCAAATGTTCCATGGTCACATAGATAGAATGACATAATTACTGACGAATACCAACAATATTTTCTACAAATTCCACTGTGGACTATAATGTGGCTAGAGAAACCCACAAGGAACATGATGGTTAACCTTCACCCTTAAGAAAAATAAAATACTGAGACCTAAAATCAACATTAAATATCTTTATCTTAGGGATTCAAATATAACCCTTAAAGACAAGATATATATTATCTTTTTTAGGATACACATACATAGGTGGAAATTGTAACTCATTTAGAAATACTTCATGCATCATAGATAGATCCCCAATCACTATCCATGAATTACCCAAATCATTGATAGAATCACTACCCAAATTCTCATAGAAAACATAAAATATTATATTTATTTTCCCCAGTGTGTAAGAAATTTTTAATTTGTAATCCTTTAATAATTACATCCTTTGATCTCACTATAAATTCAAATCATGTTAGGAGAACATATACCCCATGGTCTTGAAAATTGTGAAGACTAAAAATTTAAAACAATGAGGTAATGTTGAAAAAACTTCCTAGAAAACACAACTATAATAAGATCAGGATTATTGGTAGCATAATTATGCTCTTGAGTAAGTAAAGGTTTAAAACCATAATATATAAACACTCTATTGTAAATTATAATTTTATGTAATCCAAGTGGAGACATATCGTAATAACCTAAAACACAACACCCGTCTTTGGAATATAGAGAATAGGAGAACTAAAAAAATTATTGTTCAAATACTCAAAAGATTCCCAACACAAGCCATCCAAAATACAAGCTTGATAATTTTTTTGTTAAGGATGTTAGATGAGTCGAAATATGAGATAATTATAACAATAACCTCTTATAATAAGCTCTACTACCATGGAAACCTCAAAACTTCATAATATTATTAAGTGATACCTTGGAAACAACTGCCTAAATATTTAGAAGATCCAGGACTGCTATATTCTGAAACACAAGTTTTATTATGAAATGTACCTCACATGACAAAACATACACTTTCATAGCTTCTTAAATAACTAAGTATATATATAAAACCCCATAGTTTGTCAAAGATTCCCAACAAGAATTTCATCTGACTTAGAATACAAAACAATTTCATAGATGAAAAATACAATAAATTTATCAAAAAATTAATAAAAGTCAAAATTCTCCAGTCCCATGAACATGGTTGTGGTTGTTCATGAAGCTAAATGACATCACCGTGAAATCCTAATATCTATAATGACAGTATAAGTATGTCTTTAATATATCCTCATAGTTTACTAGAAAATTATGATATCATAGGAGAAAAATAGATATTTTATAACAAACTAGACCCCTTTATTTAGTTGAATAGATCATAAATCCATGCACATAGATAATGTTTCTTTACCATGAACAAATTCATGGGATGATAGTCGATACAAAAATGAATAATTCGATATGCAGTATTCATGATCTAAAATATAGTGCCCAAAGGTGACATCATAGTTCAATTAAAACCTCTATATAGAAGGCCATAAATACGGATCTATAACTCCCTAAACTCTAAACAAACCATCCTATAAATAGAAATTTATATGGGAGAGACACGTGACTGAAAATCTATAACAAAACTGATCTTACATTTAAGGGGTATCATTAAAAAATCATTTTATAAGTCATCATAGTTTTTCTCTAAAACCATAGTGAACACCTCTTTATGACCCTCTACCAATAAAAACATCTTCTTAGTAATTAAATAAGACAAGGAATCAATACACATTTGACTGATCTAATGGTCTTTCTCTCCAATAAAATTATAATACTCGCTATTATCATCATATGATATAACTTACCTACTGATGTCATCAACAATACCATACATTGAATATAACCATTATATATTGAGTATAATGTCATATTGATGTATCTGTAGACATATGAAATATACCTATGCATGATTATTTCCTAGGATTTTCTCAATATCTATACACACATCACATAAGATAGATTTATTTCCAAATAACATAGTCAACTTGAATGTAACTAAAATCTTCTCCACCTAAATTCTAGGAGTGTAGAAAAGGGGGGTGCACTGAAGGAGTGTGTATCTCATGAATCAAAGTAATCATACACCCATAAAAGAAATAAGAATATAATACCACACATGATGTTTGGATCACCTGGTGTTGGAAACAATAAATAGTTCATATAGAAAAATCAAGCTCTATGGACTCTATAGAATTAATTGTGACTAACCATTGGCCTACACTCATCTCGATATACCAAAAGTCGAGAGTAATTATAGGTCTATCCTATACTCGTATCATCTTATCTCTACTGATGAAATCCTTGAGCCCCATATTACTAATATCTCCGAAAATATTGATGAGATATATAATTCTGAATTAGGAAAAATGAACCAAATTAACTGATATGGATGTTCGATCATCGAATATTTTTGTGGTGATTAACCCCCATGAAAAATAATCCATGATTGATATTCTAAAAATGATATAAGAGCTTCCATCCCAAATAAAATTGTATTAAAAGGATAGGAAACAACTGACTTCTTTCTAAGAGATATAAATACAAAAATAATAATCAATAGTCACATTTATTCACCAGGGAGAGCCTTAATGACTCACTTCTCATGTTGCTTAGATCATAGAAAGAATCATATAAATGAATTCCTCCTTCACCAACACCACAATATACATCATCAACTAGAACATGGTGACATATTGTTGGATCTCTGGATGAAATTCATCCTTGAAATTTCTCTCTCAAGCCCCTTCATATAGAAGGAGTTGTAAGGTATATCATAAGAAGTTATTTTATGATTACCAAACTACTCCATGCTATAATTCACGAGTAGGAGTGTATGGAACTTATTCCGACTACAATTATTCAAAAATGTTGAAATAAACTCATCATAAAAATAATCATGTAATATATCCAATGAAATTGTTGACTCCTCATGATCCCAAAGGAATAAAAATCACCATTTCATTGCAGATATATTTTGTATACTGATAGACAATGGAATCTTGTTCTCCCTCTTAATATGAATCATGAATAAATAAATCTCTATCTCCACCAACCATGCCATGGTTTACTTAACTAAAATAGGGCCCTCAAATGTCTACATGAATTTCACTAAAACTCGTTAAATGGTTTCCTCTAAGAATCATCTCTAATCTCAAATTTATGGTGACCAGACAGTGCATCATGCTTAACATCATCGATGTGAACCTAATAGGGACATTGACCTAGATTCATACCTATAAAATATAAAACTGTTAGGGACTCCCTAATCCCAAAATGTGGAATACATATGATAAATAAATTAAAATTCATCCTAATTAACATCGTCTACCAAATTCAACCACATTTATAAAAAATAAATGATGTATGATCTACACATAGGACTCTACCACAAAAGAGGTATTATAAAACATAGTATATTAATTAATCTTAAGTTTGTTGTGTTAGATCATTGGAGCCCCTAAATTCATGCATCACAACTAGCCTCCCTTTCTTACATCATGTTTTAAGTTCAAGTGATATAGTTTCCCTACCAACCCATGAAGTCTTATGTAGTGGGATCCTCCCTAAAACCCCTCATGAAAATGTGGAAGAAGCAAGGAAAATCCTAGTGGATAAAAGAGAAAAAACTGATTACCAATATTAGGTGAACTATATCTAATCTTCCCCATGGATTTCTCACCGTATAACACAAAAAACTGGTAGAATAATTTCCAATTGATGTATATATTAATTGTACCATTTATTTACTTTCCCTCTAAATTAGTTTCCCTCACGCCAGCGTCTTATGTCATAGTTCTCCCATCTCCTCCATAAACATGAAATTAGATTATATATATATATATATATATATATATTTCAAGTTAGATATGATGTAGATAAGGCCTAATCCTTAGATACCCCAATGACCATTTGGGTCTAACTTTGTCATTGGTATCTGTCCACAAGATCCTTATCAAAATTAGAACCATATCCATATTTGATCGTGATTCATTACCGTGTAGTAGGTGATGAATTTATAACATACCATGTAATCACGCTTTATATCTCAATTCAATTGGAATCCCAAAACAATACACTTATAGTGGTTATATCCATTTTAGTTTTGATACATGTATATGATATAATGTTAAGCCACTGCATACCCCACATACTTGTATAGTGAAACTAAGATCCATCATTACCTCTATGAGAATATATTCGATACCTTAATCCATTACAACCAAGATATGCTATATATAATGTAATTTATCTAGAGTAGAGAGTGTGATGGGAGAGTTTTTAGACATCTGTATCCTCATCATATGAAATGTTGATAAAAACACCAGTAACCTAAGTCCAATATGGTAATTCAATTTCTTTCCTACTTGAGAGATGTAGGAGAATAAATAGTAGAATATAAGGATTGTATAAAAACCATTATAATGGAAATTATCCTACAGTTACCTCAAACTATTGTCAAAATCCCTCATAAAGACATAATTTTCATCTCTTGGACTATAATGTTAATTCTTATCCAGTAATAAAAACATCATGGTTCATTACCATTAACCATATAATAAACTAAAAATACTATTTACTTAAAGAATACATTATTCAAATTTGGTTTATCCCTTTACATTAACAATAAAAATATAATTTTTTTTGTAATTAAACATTCAATTCTTAGTTTCAGAACATTAAAAAAGAGAATTAATCAAAACCAATCCATGGTTTTCATTTAATTAATTGTTATAATCATTAATATCCATTTCCTTCAATTCTTTGATAATTAATTTACCATTCCTTATTCACAAGAATTATATGAACCAAACTGATATGCTATGAGTTATATTCAAATATATTATCATAAGAAATATACATTAAGTATAATGTAACAATGTATCTTGGATCCAAATAAAATGGGAAATATCATCTCTCATCGCATGTAAACTAAGCCGACTAAAAAAATTACCACAAAAGAAAAGTCATTAATCAAAACACACAACCTGTTACAAGTCATCAAAACATACAATGTTTAAGTTAAATTGAATCTATAATCCCTATCATTCTATGAAATGCTTATGTTATAATAGGATATATTCATAGTACAAAAAATTCAAGGGGCCACGTAGGCTATAACTTCAAAGCACATAAGAAAATTAGAAAAAATGTTTGAGCTTCGAAACAAGTGAACTCATTCAATATTGTAAAGAATATTCTATTAAAATCAAAACTTAACAGATTCACCCTGAATAGGTTTCTATAAGAATAAATTCAACATTATTCAGATAGAAATAACTATAAATACCAAAAAACATGGTCTAACCAATACTTCTATGATCATTAGTTTTATATATTTTCAATGTTATTTCATAGGACTCATTCATTATTCTCTTTAACTTACTTTATTGATATAGTTATACATATATTATATAGGTAAAAAATGATAAGGAACATAAATAATCCAAGAATTAAATTTCCAAACTATATATCAATTCACATGAGGTAATAATCATGGATAAATCATAAAAAAATTCTCATGTGATCAAAGCCACCATTCCAATATCCTTCTATTCATTGTATAATTTTATTTGATTTTTATGTTAAATCTCACTCATTTACTCAATGAAGATAAATCAAGATAATCCATCAATGTAAAAATTAGGAGACTTTTATAAATCCCCTACATATATATGAATATTTTTTGAAACGAAACAAGAATAGAGGAATAATGAATCAATCTTCACAAAACATGATTGAAAACTAAAAAGAATCTAACCAAAATGAACTATAATCAACTATGTTATAATATTAACCAAAACACAAGATAACACCACTATAATAAACATTATGATGAAATTTAATAAGATGGAGTTCCAAATAAGAGAATATTAATACATTAGATCGATAGATAAAATGATCCCCTAGAACTGCTATGTCATTTTCACTAGTAGATAGCCAAAAGGTACTAAATGAGTTTTTGGATTTAGAATGGGTTTGGTGGAAAGAAGAAAATGTAGAACCATAAGGAACGTGTCCCCCTATTTATTTGGAATTCTTGATTGGCCTTAACCATGATGTCACAATCTATAACAAGTACATGTTGTTTCTGATCAAATCCAGATCCATAACCATTGACATTCAAAATGGATGTCTCCCCAAAGTATTGACAGTCATTTACCATTTATAATGGGATAAAAAAGAACTATATCATGATGTTTTCCTACACTTCCATGGAGCCCTCAACCACATATCCTCAATAAAGACCCTCCAATGAATAGATTGATTCTATTCACTATTTCGAGTACACTATGACATGATGGAATAACCATTGTTATTTTAAAAACTCCATCATAACAAAAAAAATATTTGACCCAACACTATCATGAAAACCTATATAATTCACTTCCCATTAGGAAATACTCTATGTAACTTGGAAAATGTGTCCGCCACCATGGAATGATAATCTATTTTTTCCTTTGATAACCCATAAAAACAATACTAGGAACCATTCACATATAAATGAGATTCACTTTGGCGTGGGGAATCACTATGGTAGGTTTAGTCACCATAATATGTATTTCATACCCGAACATCACCAATAATCCAAAAATATCAACTCACACTAGATATAACACCTATAAATCCTTCTCCACATGAGAGGTTCAATTCTTCATGTTATACAATGAAATACTTCACACACCAAGATCCAAAAAAAGTCTTTCACTCCACTAGTTCACCAAAATTCACAACAACCCACTCCCATGGTCACAGTTTCTTAATATACCTCCCCAAAACCTCCTCTACACATAGGGCCTCAAACATTTTTCATCTCAAAGAGATAAAATTCATTTCTCCACCTCTCAAGGACCTCCTAACCACCACTCAGCACCTATAAAACTCAAAACCAAAAATAGTGTTATTTAGAAAAAATAGGAACTTACAAAAAAACATTAACCATTTCCCAAAATTGATGATTTATTTTATTAGTTAATGTTTAAAATGTGGGTCTTAAATATTTAAAATTTCTTAAAGTATCACCAAATTCATTTAAGACGAACATATGTTTCTGTAATGACTTTTTAAATATGATACTTTCCTTTTGAGTATATTTTAATTCCCTTCATATTAACCAATTACCTATTGTTATTTGTGTTATTTTTTATTAAGAAATTTTATTCATTATTATACTTGTTTATGAATTTCCTTATAGATAATATTATAGTATATCAAAAAAATAAAGATGATTATGGTTAAAATTTTTAAATTTTCTAGAGAAATTATAGGAGATATAGCTATATGCTCTGATTACAAAATTTGAATTTTTAATTGAGTTATCTTTATTCTTAGAATTTTATTTCAGAAGATGGTATCCGGTTATATTTGGGGAATTTATAAGAAATAAGTACTTCTAAAGTTCTTTTGAAAATTTTTAAAATCATATTTTGTATAGATTTAAAGTTATCATCATCATTTAATTAATAATTTATAAAAAAATTCACCTATAATGATTTCCTTAACAAAAAACTACATTGGTGTAGTTTGAATAATGTTTGGAAATATTACAAGAGAAAAAAAACAGACTTAAAACAGATCATATTATTATTTTAGGCTATTATGGTCAGTGAATACCATGAATTACTCATGAGAGAGGTAGTGTCATCAAAACATTAAAGGAAGAACTATAAAAGATAATTATACATCCTGTGTAAGACAATTATCTTTTTATGTTTAGAGGTATATATAATAATAAGTCACTTCTTAATGATCTTACACAATCACACATCCAAGCACATCATGTCCTCACATATATGTGATCATGGTTTCATCATTATTTGAGAGAGACTTCATGGTGGGTAGATACTTTCTAGTTAGTCCCCAAATTTCCACAATTTTTTCCATTTACATGGATGTATTATGATATCTAATAGAATTAGAGAGGATGTTATAAAAATATCATGAATCCCTTTGGGATGTGAATCTTAGAGATAATTTTCTTTCATGAGATTTTTCATAAATTCTATGGTCTCAAATAAAAATGAAGATCACAATGCCCATTTCCATTTTTTTCAATTATAAATAGGTAATTATTTAAAATCAAAAAACAAAGGTGGACCTAAAAATATTTTTGTAATAATATTTAAATAGGGTAAAACTTGACTTTTCAACCACATTTCATTGATCAATGAAAGTATAAGATACCTTTTTAGTTATTAAGGACCACCTAACTAAGACGATCATCATTCTATCAATTTTAAAATCTTCTTTTCATAGTGATATAGGAAATCCATAAATTTGGCGAATTATTTTATATCATATAGTAATATCTAGTATTATATATGATCAAGACCAATGGTTCAAGTTGTAGTTTTAGAAAGGGTGGAAATGAACATTGGTTACTTAAGTGAAACAGAGTAAATATTTTCACAATCAAAATTATATATATTATTAGTAGAGTATTCATATTTTAAAGGATATTTTAAGGACATGTATAGTGAAATTAAGCTGATCGTAGAAGGACCATCTCTTATTAGTGGATTTACCCTATGACAACACTTATAATTATTCTATTCAAATGGATTATTTTGAGGAAATTTTTCTATTCTTTGATATTATTCACTATATTAGAATTAAATATGTATTCCATTGTTCATTGGTATTATTATAGTTTTGGAATGATAGAACAACTTAAATGATTAAAAAATGTTTTATTATGGATTAATGATTCCAAAATTCGTATACTTATTTTAAAATATGACATTTGGAATTTATGGTTTGTGATAATGTGCTTATTTGAGTCTCTATAAAATTTTTTTCTGATGTTTTATAAAAAAATTATGAGTTATTTAATGTTTAATAAACCATTTTTGATTCCTAGAAGAATATGTGGAACTTCTCATAATATTTAATTACCTTTAAATATAGTTCAATACATAACTTCTTCCATGATTCAAATATAAAACGTTATGTGATGATCCTGATCCCATCATTTAGTTTAATGATGTGTAATTATATTATTGGGTTTCTTATCTAGAGTATATGGTTCTCATTATATATCATTATTAGGATATTACATAAAATTATGACCTATTTTGGATTCTTCATCACTTAGTCATCTAATGGTGACTTCTTGAACTTGTTTTTCTATCCTATTACCTTAATATAATATATTTTTTAAGGTTGATTAAATCCTCATATACTATTATGTGGATTATTTTAGTAGAGGAATATATGGTATCATAACCCTAGTCTAGGGTTTATTTCAATAGTGATTTCAATATCATGAATCGATAATGGCCAATTTTCTGAAGATATCTAAATCTATTATATATTTAGTTTCTTCCTCCTATATCGTATTTCAAGAGTTTTTTCTTGGTGTTATAGATGTATCATTATGTGTTTTTATATAATATCACATTTTTATTTTATTAGGTGGATTGTATTTTTTTAACATAACTCATGATTGTTTAATCCCTAATGTAGGGGTGTTCCTTTAGTCCTCAATGTAATAACCCTTACAATAGTAACCTAGTGTTTGTGTTTACTTTATTATGTTGGCATAAGATACATGGGATCTCATAATGAAGGATCTATCAGTTTGGATTACATTAAGAACAAATTAAAAATATTATTCAATTTTTTTCATTCGAAATAAAAGACTAAGCTTAATAAAAAAATGATTGGTAGGCTTAAAAATCATCCAATGAGTTCTTCTTTATAACCTAGTGAAAGGAAATATGGGTACACTCAAATTAATATTATGTGTTAATTTTAATGAGTGTTTTTATGAGTAAATAATTCATAATAAATATGTAAAGGTAAATAACTAAAAGTTAAATCCCATTAACCCATAACTTACACATGAAATTCATCAATGAATAATATGAAATAAAAGGGTATCATGCATAATACTAACTAAATTCTCAATCAAGGAAGTTATTAATATTAGATGTAATGGTCTAAAAAATAATTTTACCTTTAGTACAAAAGAATTATTCCATGAAAATTTAAAATATGGGTAATCATACATCAAAAACTATTTCAATAAATCTAAACAACTAGTTTTTTATCATGAGACGTATTGATGCATCGAGGGAATATAAAATTATGGGACCCATAAATCACTGCAGGTCTAACGTATTCCTTATATATTGAATGATAAATTTAATTAATGAAAAATAAAATTCTAATAAAAAAATATCAACATTGAATAAATAATAAAGAAAATAAATATTTCCCCAATATGTCTTGTAACTTTCAATGTTAAGCATTGTATGTTGAAATGGTACACGATTTAGGTATTATTTCCATGATATAAAGAAAATAATTTTTGAATATTAATTTAATATATAATGATCATAATAAATTGAATGTTTCAAGATAAAGTTAATGGTTTTAAAATTAATCAAGATATGAGAGATGACCATGAATTAATCAAAAAAGTGGATATTGTAGTAAAACCATGAATTTTAAGCAAAGGAATAAAATGGAAGAAAACCATTTAGATAAGTTTTCATATAATATTTTTCTTTATAAAACCATTTTTAATATTTTAGAATAATATTAATAGTGTAAAATGGTTATGGACATGGTAAAATCCATTAACTCCATAAACGTTAAAAATAAAACAATTTTTTGGACTTTTTATAAAGAAATTATAAAATAAACCTCTAGGAAAACAATATAAATATTCCTATGAAATAGTTTTTAGTGTAAATTAAATATTTAAAATGTTATTAATAAGTCATTTGAGTAAATATGAAGGACTCTTATTAAAAAATTTGATAAAATTGGACATGGAATAAAAATAATCCAGATCAAAATGAGTAATAAGTAATGTTTTACTTAAAAATATTTATTTAAATTATGAAAGTAGTATAGAGAGAAAATATTAGAATAAAACATGGAAACCCTTTAAATATCCAATTTAAAATAAAATTTATGGAGTTTATGTTGGAAATATTATAATATTACTTCAATGAAAATATAAGTAATCCCAAAAGAAATCGATATTTGAAAATAAATTATTACATATTTAGTATATTTGAAATTAAAACCTTTTGATATTGTAACAGGAATTGAAAAACCAATAAAAATTAACATATATATATATATATATTAAATATATCAAGGGAACTTATATAGATCATATAAATATAATGTTGTGCACAATACTGTATATGTCTCAATGGAGTGGAAATTGAGACAAAATACCTAACAAAGATCTTATCATTAAAGTTATATTTAATAAATGAATCCATTATGTGTAAAAAAATTTATACCCAAAAAAATATTGAAAACAATATAAATATATTAAATAACATTTCAAACATAATATTTTCATAACACAATCAAAGAACTAGGGGTATAATCGAACGAATGGAAATTCGGTTAGGAAACCCCTGACCTCATGATTCACCTTAGTTGAACATGATTTAACATCATATATAAAGGTTTTAAAAATGTTAATAATTTATACTAGGACCATATTCGTATTTATAACATCTTATATGATTCAATTATAATTTATTATCACCTATTCATTAATAAACACTCATTATTATCATTTTTTTCAGCCGTCAAATTCTTTATTTTCTCATTGTGGTTTTTTCATTGATATTTCTATAGTTGTACCTAAATTATTATTATTTAATATATATAATGTTAATAATGATATAAATATCATATATATTATTAATATATACACACACACACACACACATATATATATATATATAAAGTTTATAAGTTAAAAAATTAAATACATGGTTTATTGAGACAACAAATGTAATTACACATGGATGCCATTTTCACTTTTCAATGGAATGAAAAAATAAAAATAAATAATATTTAGTCATTGAAAAATAATTTTAACATTATATACATGTCATATATATTAATTAAAATTATCCATATTACCATTCTTGTAAATTAGAAATGAAAAATGGATCACATCACTTCATGGAGGTTGTAGTCCACATGTACAAATGATTGATGTTATCATTTTGTAATAGATTAGAAGGTATAAAATTTTATATGTTATTATAATTATTTCATAATAATTATATAATAAATATAATATATAAAAATTAGTTATATTTTTATAACCACACAATTATGATGGTGATGATGAAATAAATTACACCATTATGTGGATATAGTATGTCATACATACACATGAGCGATGTTTTTGGTTTACATAGTATGGAAAAGAGGTGGAAAATGGTCATACCATTACCAAAATAACATATAATTATATTTATTTCATGGTATTCATTATTTTAAAATGGGAACAATATATTCAAGGGATTAAAAAGAAGAATAAAATTTGAAAAAGTTGGTAAAGACGATTACCTCTTATTTGGTAGTCTTAGTTTAGATATTCAATTAAGAGACCTAGTGTTTGTATTTTGTAGAGAAAAAAACCTTGAAAAAAAGTATAATTATGTTTAGAAGTGAAATAGTCAGGGGTTAGTCAATCTAGGTAGTTCAATTTGGTGTTTGGGAAACAGATATTTGGTGCCCATTTATAAGTGATAGGAGGGAAATTCTTGGAAATTATTAATATATTAGATTAATATAAATTATTTTTCCTTTAAAATTGGATCCAAATTGATATAAATAGAAGATAATAAATATATTAGTCCAAATACTATCATCTAACTAATGATTTACCTGTTTCAGTTACATTTTCACCATCATCATATAGTTTTAACTCCCATTAACCCTTTTGAGAATTAAAATAATATTAAAGTTTTATAACCTTTAAGGGTCATGATTGTCACTGTAAAAGGAAAATTGGACCATAAATGGAAATAAAATAATTTTTTTTGACTATACGATATATCCCTTGTCCTAGTTTAATATTTTATGTCTTTTAAATAATTTAATAAAATGATATTTTCATATAATCTTACTAATGAGATTTTTGACTCAATTCATTTATGTTGTGTTTAAAAACATCATGTTTAGGGGATAATTTAAATTTAATAACCTAACATATCACTAATATATTATATATTTATATAAAATTTTTAGGATATAATAATTCAATTAACTTTTATTTCTTATAATATTTTAAAAATATTTTATTTTATTTTTCGATTGATTTAATAAATACTATATTGGAATTTCATAATAATTAAATCTAATTATTTAATCACTAAACATTAAATATTAATTATAAAATTAAAAATAAATAAATTAGTTTCAAAAGAAAATTTTATATTATGTAATAAAATTTTATTATCCTTATGTAAACTTAAAAAAATATTAATTCCAAGGGATGCAGAGTTGTGAATTTTCATTACTTAAAATAATAAAAATTTCATTACCAAGGTCATATGACAAAAAATTTCCATAAATTAAAATTTTTTAAGTATATTTTTTAATTAATTCCATAAAAGTAATCATAGGTATGGTTTGGGTTGAATATAATTCATTATTAATTTCATTTTTAACCATAATTACCCAATTTACCATTTACTGATTCCAAATATGATATCCATTTTCAAGATTCATTTTTTAGAAGTTCAAGAAAGTAATTTTATTAAAAAAGCATAAAATGGAATAAAAATAGTATAAAAAAATTCATTTTAAGAATAAAAATTACATATATGAAAACATGAAAATTATTGATTCAAATATGATTATTATAAACTAAATGTATCATATTTTATTTGGAGAGACTTTCTACAATATAATTGTGGGTTTAAATTACTTATTCTATTAGAAAGAAATGATAATATTTTTAAAATTGGTATTTTCACTAAAAAATTAAAAATTAATCATTTCATATTAATCCAGAAATTTAACAGTATGTTAATTTTGTTATTATGATTTAAAAAATGAAATTAATTTACGAAAATTTAATTTTTAAAATTTTATTATTTAGGTTTTAATCAAATTCGTGAATGAAACTATATGTATTATTCTATATTTATTTAAAAAAATAATACTATAATTGAGGCTACTGTGTACCATTCATTCATAATATAAAAAATTTCATCCTTAAATTTTCCAAAATATCACCCCATTATCTTATTTGGGTAGTTATTTATCATAATTTCTTTAGTTTCACATTCCACCACATTTATCTTATGATTTATCCAGAGTACCTTAACCAGTCGAGTAACATGATTCCTCAAATCTTATTATCAGGTGTTTAGAATATGGATAGGCTCTTCAATGTAAGATAGATAAATTTCCAATTATATTTACTTAGAGGTGAGAAGATTCATTTTATTTGTAATGCACTTCTTTAATAAAGATATATGGAACACATCCTGTAATTTTTTAGGGCTAGGTATCATTTCCAAATTCATAGCCCCAAATCCAATTCATTATAGTATTCTAAAAGGTATAATTTACCTAGGGATAAGTTTTATTATCATAGTAAAACATATAAAACCTGTACATGGATATACTTTCAAGAAAACATCATCTTCCACTTGAAATTTCAAATACTTCCATTATATTTTATCTTAACACTTTTTATTACACTGAGATTGTTTTATATGGGTTTGAATAATATTTAAATTCATCATTGTTTCCCAAATAAGTAATAGGACAAAAAGCTTAATTTCCTCAACTACTTCACAATATGTTATACTATGATATCTCTTTTCAGATAATGTTTCATATAGTGGCATTTGAACACTTGAATGGAAGCTACTGATATAGGAAAACATCCACAGATGTAAATTTTGATCTCATTTACCTTTAATTTTAAGTGATAATGACAAAAAAATTTATTCTTATGTATGAATAGTCCATTTAGAATATCCCTTGGATTGTGGGTGATAGGAAATGCTCAATTGTAGCTCAATATACAAAGCCTTCAGATGGATTTTCTATAATTTCGATGTAAATCATGTATCACAATCTGACACAATTGAATGTGGTTCACAATGGAATCTTATAATTCAATTTATATTGAGTCTTAAAAGGAACTAAAGATCAAAATCTTATCTTATTGTGAAGAAATGTGAATATTTGATAAGGTGGAAAATAATAACCTATATTTCATCATTCTTTGTATAATTCCTTGTTTATCCAGTGAAAAAGTGCATAGTAATGTCATTTCATTTCCGCATAGGAAAAGGTAAAGGGTTCATGAATCCTATTGGATGAAGTCTCTTAGATTTCATATTTTTAATAAAAAAACACCATATCCTATAATCAACAATTTCCTACTTCATATTTTCCAAAAAAATGTGTTACTCCAAATATCTTCACACCTTGGTGCTATAAATGTGTATAGAGAAATTTGAGCTATGTTCATCACGAAGTAATTTAGTTTTTAGATATAGTACAGATAAAACATGTAGTATTCTTCCAAATTTTAGAACTCCTTCTCCATTTTGGATGTCTTCCAATTTACCATCATTTCCAACAGTAATTTTCATTTGAAAATTAGCATCAACAGGATGAGAAATTATTAGATTTTCTAATAAATATGGGTTGATAATCGTTCCATATAGGAATGATGTCTCCATATCATTAAATAATATATTATGAATTCCAACAAAATATCATGGGTTATATAATTATATTCATGAAAATTTAACTACCAGGATTAATAAGCAATAACATTATCCTTCTACATAAGCAAAATACCATGAACATTATTCTATTAATCAGTATATATGAAAAATCCATTATTTGACAATGGTGGAGTAAAAAAAATCACTCACCAATATTTTTTTTATCATTTAATCGAACCATTATTATCAATTCTTTTTTCATGTTACCTTTACTCCTTTATGTGTAATCTCCGTTGGAAGGTTAACTAATCAGAAAATTTTGTTAACGAATCACTAATAGTAACCTAGAAAACTAATGAAACCATACAAACATGTTATGTTCATAATAGTAGGACATTATTCGCATTCATTTTTCATTTTACTATCAATTTAGATCCCATCCTTAGAGACAATATTACAAAGAATTGAAATTTTTAAATCTGAAATTTACAATTTAAAATTACCATATAATTCATTTTCATGAAGTGCGTAAAAATTGATCTACAATTGAATCTCATAGTCCTCATAGATTCAAGATTACACAAAATATATCATTAGTGAAGAACAAGACACAATTTTAACATATTACCTAAATACTTTTTTCATTATATCCTTTAAATCAAAGGGTGAGTTAGTCAATACAAATGGAATTACTAAAAAATTGTAATTTCCATACCTCATATTAAATTTTGTCTAAAAACACCTTCAATATTTACTCATAATTTTTAATTCCTAGAATGAATTTCAATTTTTGAAAAATATTGAGCTCTATCAATTTGGTCAAATAATTCCTCTATGTGAGGTTGACAATACTTTTTCTTTAGAGTAAAAACTTGTTTTCCGTATAGTCTATTAACTTTGTCGTAGATTTATCTATATTGTTAACTAAAAGGATAATGTAACACTAATTTCAAACAATATGGAGTATAAATCCCATTAACACACAAATAATTTCAATACTTATTCAAATCCACTAATTCTATAGTGTACATTCTATAAGGATTCCTTGATATAGGTCTTTCATCAAAGAATAAATCAATTGAAAACCCAACATCACATTTTGGTGGATGTTCTTGAAATTCCTCCTAAAATAAATCAATTTATTCTTATATAATGAGTAAATAATCAATTTTATGATTAAATTATCCATATGTAGATTTTTTCTTCACATCTTAACCAAAAATATCATTCAAAATAGCTATTGGAGGTGGATATATAAATGAATCAGATAATTAATTCTTCCCTATAAAGACAAATAATTCTATATCCTCATAAAAAATCCAAATTTCCACCTCTTAATAATAAATTATTGCATTATATTTTTAAATAAAATACACACTAATTTTTATATAAAAATAAACCATATTTATTACAATAAAGTCTTCAATTAGAGAACCTTTTTGTGTCATAATGGGAATTGATTGACACATCCTTGTTGTGGGGGGATTCCGAGTAGGTGTTTTTGATGTAAAATATCTTATTAAGGAGCTAGGGGAATATCTAATTTTATTAAAAAACATGGAATATATAAAAGATACAAAAGATACAAAAAAATAAATAAATTATCGACAAAATTTTAGGAATTTATTAATGTACCCTCCACCACATGTTTATGATCTTCAAGCCCATTTTTTTTGGATCACATAAGCCTAGACATATCCCCTTGGCCTCTTTTATGATTGGTTCCCTTGATGTTTTGAACATTGGTGTGAGTAATTACCCATATATATATAGTTGAAGAACTAGAAAAAATTTGTTTCCTTCTCCCACATTTATTCATTATCCATGTGAATCTTATCTCCAAACTTATAAAAAAACTCCCATGACCATAAAATTGTTTCTTGGAGATTTCCTTCCATAAGTTTCACATGATAGAAATTACTTTATTCCATTCTTATTATTTGATTATGTACCATTTTATTAGTTCTCAACTGAGATATTATTATCTCTATTTCCATTCAATATATATGATCTAGAAAATTAATTCTCTTTTGCAACGAAACATAATACTATTTCATCCTTTGTTGAAATGGTATGAGATACTTGTTCCCATCGATGGATTAGATTAAATCATTAAAAGAAATGGATAATTTTGATCTATGGATTATATTTGTTATCTGTTTCATACATGTATAGTATCGTAAGGGTATAATCACACTGGACAACAATTTCTTCTCCTTCATATTTAATATGATGAATTTTATCTTTATTTATATTCATTAATCTGGCTTTAATTTTTTTATTGAATGTTACATTAAAATATATCAATCCCATATGTTCTATTACTTATTACAACCGAATTTTAGAGATTAATGATCACCATTGGTCTATATATCCTTTAAGAAAATGAAATCTTACTCTAAAAATTTCCCTTCCATTTCTCCAAAGTCCAAAAATAATTTTTCTTGAGACTTAAACCATTTTTCATGTACAGTTGTATTAGTAGTTAAATTAATAAATGAAGGATTTTATTGCATGAAATTATCCAATATATCTGTATCATTGCATGGGACATTATTATGCCTCATATATGAATATATATTAGCAATAACATTGGTTATCTTCCCTAATATGGAAAATATAAACTCAACTCCAACACCAGTTGTATAGGTTTACTCAGTAAGGAAATATCTAAATTAAATATGAGTGTTGATTCACATTATTCAATAAGAAAGAATCATTAATTAATAGTATGTATGGAGTTATTTCTTAATTATCATGAATATTGATCCAAAAAAATAAAAACCCCTTCAATGGTTAATGTTATCAAATACAATAAGGGATTATCATAGTTATATTACAAGCTACGTTCATTTAAAATATTGTTCCATAATTTTCTCCTAAAATTCAAATAATACCAACTATAATCACTGAAACTCTAGTTAACAAGATCCAATATCTACTTTATTATATATAAATAAGATAAAAAAGGATCTCATCTTGAAGGACTGTTATGTTTAGTTGTCATGAATTACCAAATATATACATGAATCCCATTTTTTATATTGGAAATAAAATATTAAATATAAAAAAAATCAAATTTTCTAATCCTTGAAACTCATTCAAAGATTTATTCTTCATATAATAGGTTAATGAAATAAAATAAGGTTGAGATAAAATAATCAGTAAGGTGTAATTACAATATAAGCTGTTATGAGTAATCAAATTATAATCAATATGGTTTGGTAAATAACTAAATACACATGCCATTTAATCAACAACTTGAGCCTAAAATTCATCCAGGGTTAATATAAAATGTAATAATCACATGGATGATAATAAATGAATTATTAATGAAGTAAAGGACTAATTTTTTCTATCATGACTTCAGAAATCATGATATTCATATTTCCAAGGCCTTGTACTAAGAGAGTTTGAACTAATTGTAAGAATAAAAAAAAACTATTCAAATAAGCTATTAAATTGGTTTTTCTTATGAGACATGTCAATGTATAATGGGGATATATAAATCCATGCCCACTCATTACAATATATAAAATTAATTACCCATGTATGGAATGATCAATTTAATTCATAAACATTATTCTTTATCAAAAAAATCTTACTTAATAGAAAATATACAATATTGAAATTTTCCCAATAAATTTAATAACATTCCAAATAAAATGATTTGTATTGAAATGGTATACAATTTAGGAAATAATCATATATTTGATAAAATGAATGTAGATATTTAAGAGAAATTTAATGAACATTGATTCCAAGAAACTAAATGTTTTCATAGGAAGTTAATGACCACAAAAAAATCAATACATGAGACATGACCATCAATTCATCAAGTAATTAGATTTTTAGTACTATATTTTCTTTAAAAAATAGAAGAAAATTAAAGAGTAATAATTAAAATAATATTTCATAAAATATATTTCTTTGTGAAACCATTGATATATTGTCAAAGAATTAAAATAGTTTAAAATGGTTATGTATGCTGGAAAATCCATCAATTCCATATAAATGAAAAAAGAAAACATTCCTTTTGACTATTTATATAAAATGTTAAAATGAACCTTTCAAGAAAAATTAGAAATATTCCATTAATAACGTATAAAAATTCAATGATAACATAAAATTTCATAAATTAATCATATGAGTAAATGAGTAAGACTTTTATAAGACAATTATGAAAAATTCATACATGGATGAAAAGTACATCAGATCAAATATATAAATAAGGTCGTTTTTTTATTTTAAACACATTTTTGAATAATTAAAGTTTAAAAGAGAGGAAAATTAGAATAAAACAATTTTTTTTTAAATATCAATAAAATAAGAGAAGAGATGAAGTTTATGAGTGAAATATTATAATTTTTCATCAACGAACTAATTAAAAAACCAAAAATAAAATAAAATTATAAAATAAATTCTTACCACTTTCATATATATTAAATTCTAACCCCATTTAAAAGTAACTTTAATTGAAATTTTAATCATCATGAATAATAAGAGATTCATGATAATTATTTAAAAGGGGAATTATATACACCACATAAAAATAAATAGGTGTACAATAAAAAATATATTTTAATGGAGTTGAAATTGACACAAAAATACCATAAAAAAAATCATATAATTGAAGTGAGAATAAATAAATGAAGATATTATGTGTAAAAATTGAATATACAGATAAAATATTTAAAATAAAATATAAAAAATATGAGGTAATTTCACACATAATCTTGACATTACATAACAAATTAAATATTGGTTGATCCCATGGAATGAATGTTCTGTTAGTAAAACCTTTACCCCACGATTCCAATTAGTTAAAAATGATTTAACCTCATATATAATTTTAGATGTTATTTTCTTGCTTTTCCCACACATATTTTGTTGCGGACGTCCCAATCCTTATACTTTTATTACGGTCCCAAAATAAAAAATAATTTTAATCAATATATTAATATCCTATAACATCTATATATATATATATTTCCATGAAAGGTTGAAGTGAAAAAATATATTATCCCATTCAATAAGGTTCTAGGTCCTATGTATGCATGAACACTATTTTCAATTTTTGATATATGAATGAAAAATGTAAATAATCATTAAAATTCAGAGAATATTTTTTATATTATATAGTTCATATATATTTTTTATATCAATACTTATTACTATCCATGTAAATCAAAAATGAAAAACATGTCACATTGCTTCGTGGAGAAGGTAAAACGTACATATACACAAGAGATTTGTTATCTTTTCATAGAATGTAAAATATGTGGAAAATGGTTGTCACAGAATCACAAATAAAATCAATATATTTTTTTATAATATTTTAATTATTTTATAATGTGCACAATATATATATGGTAATTATATAAAGACTTAAATTCAGAAGAGGTAGTAAAGACGATTACCTGTTCTTTGGTATTCTTCCTCTAGATCTCTTTTTAAGGGAACTAGGGTTTATCTTTCATAAATAATAGAAACAATAATATTTGGACATGTTTTCATTATGTTTTCACCCATATCCCTTAGTTTTAACCTCCTTTAACACTTTTGAAAATTACAAGAGTATATAAGTTTTTTATCCATTAAGGTTCTAGAATGTTTCCATAAAAGAAAAATTAAAATATAAACGACTAGGGAAGGAAATTTTTTACCATATAATATCACCATTTTACCAGTAAACTATTTTTATACTCTTTAAATACGTTAATAAAGTATTTATTTCTTAAAATATCATTAATTTATTCTTAGACATTGCTCATTTAATTATACATTAAAAACATGAAAACCAGGAAGAAATTAGAATATTAGCCCTTAAGACATAAATAATATGTTATATTTTTCTATGAAAATGATTTTATACAATAATTATTCAAAATTTTATTACTTCGACATTTTTTAAAATCCTTTGATTTAATTTTCTATTAATAAAATAAATAATTTATGGCTGTTTCATAAACATTTAAGATAATTATTCCATCACTAATTTTTTTTAAAAAATAAACTTGAAAAAAAATTAAATAAATAATGATAAAAATGAGCTTTTATATTCATTAATAAATTATTCTTATACTAATACGAAAAAATAAAATAAATTAATGGAAAGAGAGGGGCATTTTTGACATTTCTTTACGTAAAATAGTATTAATGTCATTACCAATTTCAAGTAATATCTTAACACTATGTATTAAAATTTTGGTGGGATATGGAAGAATTAATACCTTAAAAAAAATATAAGTCTTGGGTTGATTTTTTATCCCTTTCACATTATTTTATACCCTAATTTCTTGATTTACCCTTTATAGATGTGATAGGTTTAACCACTATCACTATTAATAAGGCCTAAAAATGGCATGAAACTATTTGAAAATTTTGACTAACTAGATTAAAAATATGAAATACCTTGTTAAATATTATTATCCTATAATTGGTAAAAATTAATCTTCACACAACAGCATAAAATGCATTGGAAAATGTTTTTGGAAAAATGCATTTTTAAACATTAAAATTAACTTATATAAAATTCAGGAAAATTATTGATTCAGACTAAATCCAAAATATAATATGGATTTTAAATTACATTATTTAAATAAAATAAGTGAAAGTATTTAAAAAATTAGTATTTTCACTATTCACATAAAAATAATCCTTTTCTAAAAAATAAAAAAATTATTCCTAAGTTAGTTTTTATTTGATAATTAAAAAATAAAATTAATTTATGAAAAATCAAATTATAAAATTTTAGAATTTTGGTTTTAGACTCATTCTTGAATAAAACTCTGTGTATTTTTCTTTTATTTCTTTAAATAGAAAATCCTATTATATTTAAAGCTCAAATGTTACACCAAAATCCTTGAAAGAAGGATTAGCATAGGTTTAGCTGGGTTAACACTCATCTCAACTACACTTTTACAATGCTTGTGATTTCAATAGTACGAGGTCAATTAATTAAAAATGATTTTTTTACTTTAATATATAATTTTTTTAAATTATGTCTATAGTCAAACAATATATTTATAAATATCAATTTGTGTTTCTTATTGTTGACTGACTTGGTAATTTTATACGATTCACTTTATATTTGTTTGGTTAAATTTCAAGTATTCAACTTCCATACATATGAAATGAATTACTTTTTGGAATTATATTTCTATGATAAAAATTTTCTATTCAGGTTTCTAAAATGGATAATCTTGTTATATGTGTCTTTATAGAATAACCTAGTGAATTATGATATATGTATTCTGGGATAGAAATTTTGATCAATTATATCTATGATTTGAATATTTCTATGTTTGTAGAAATGGGTATTTTATTTATTTATATTTTCTATGGAAAATATAAATTTATTGATGGATAAGCAGATAAAAAGTGAAGGGATATGGGTTACTTGAATCTATTATACACCATTACCCATTATGATATATTTTTCTTTCTATAATATATAAAAATAATTAATTTCCATATAGTATGATTATTTCCCCATTAATCGATTATATATAATTTTATTCGAACAAAAACATGCCTTAAATTTGGTAACATAGGTTTGGATATACCTCATATGAGGAGTTATTCTTAATGATTATTATATATGTTAAGTAATGTGTAAGAGTCTAGTTTATTTTTTTCCATGTTTATTTAAAAACCCCATATCATTTTCTCATACAATTTAACTTACGATTGGATGTTTAGTGTTTTATAATGAACAACTACTGGGTATGATACCCAAATACCTTGTACATTCCATTATAGGATGTGTGTAGATGGTTGTATATATTATTTAAATAAATAAATGATTCAAATAATGTGAATTTACAACAAATGGTGTATTGAGTAATTTTGGACACTTTTCGAGTTTTTTGACAAACAATTACGGTGAGTATGTAGACGGGCTATCCTCAGATATTTTATTAGGGATACCACAAACACTAAAATCCTACTTACATAGTTTAGGATCCATTTTTGTTACCATATTTTTGTATATTTCACCTATGTGGGGTCTGTTTGGTTAACATACTATATGGGTATTTTTGGACTAACATTTAATAGAGTATCATATCATATAGCTATTTAATTATATAAATATATGAGAATCCTTAACATATGAAAACCAATAATGATTTAAAAGTTTATATTTTACAGTTACACATTCCTAATTTTTTGATATAATCCAATGGTAGTATTCATTTTTTAATAGGAAAATTGTAACATTCAGATATTTTTGTGTTTCTTTTTTTTAACATATCCCAATGTATTTAATATCTTTCCTTATATAGAACCTTGAGCCTATATTAATAATTACATATTAAAACATTATAATTGAACCATTATATTGGAATTTAAGGATAGTAATAACCACTTTATGGAAAATATGTATAAATGTTTATAATATTGCAAATGTATTGATTAATTCATATAAATAAGTAGTATATTTTTAGTAAATTCTATTTATGATTTG
The DNA here is from genome assembly GCA_963277665.1 of Viscum album. NCBI lineage: Eukaryota > Viridiplantae > Streptophyta > Magnoliopsida > Santalales > Viscaceae > Viscum > Viscum album. The sequence continues at coordinate 447,994,759 of OY728142.1, forward strand.
AACATAAGTTTACCTCAAAAATGGTTATCATCACATTTTTCAAGGTGAAAAATATAATTAATTAATTATTTTTTTGTGATTTTTATGTAATTTAAAATCATTTTTAAAATCCTCATGTTAATCTTATCTAATAATGATGTTTTATAGTTTTCTAAATAGATTTATTTTTTAGTGAATACTGAAAATAATAATTTTCTAGAAACTGTCATTTATTTTCAAGTAAAAGTCTCATTTTGTTTTGAATTTGATATTAATGTAAAATATGTATCCCTTAATTATAAATATTTCTATTAATTACTTAAGAATTATCATTATTATATATTTTTATATAAGTTCATTTTTGGGCCTAAAAAACATTTTCCATAATACTACTTCTATGCACGTAATGTGTTTTTATCAAAATAAATTAAAGTAATATTTATTTATTAAATATTTTAATGAAATTAACATACTATATATTCAATAAAATTATTTGAATTTAATTTTATCGTTTTTACATGTTGTGTACTTTTAGTAAATTGTGTTTTACACCTAAATATTTATTCTTGAAAAATATGATTCCATTATGGGATTCACAATTATTTAAAATTAAATTCCTCCACTTTGAAAAAGTGAATATGGTAAATTGGATTCCATAGTTAAAATAATAAAAATTAATATAGTATAATAGATTAAAATTATGTGTTGTTCATAGTGAATAATTAAAAAAATGCAGTTTTATTTCCATAGATAGGGATGGAAATGGGTATTTTGAGGGGGGGGGGAGGGGTTAAAATAATATATAAGTATTTTATTGCCAAAAAAAGTTTTAAAGATTTTATTTTTTAAATATATTTCATCTTTATATTATCCAAAATTTTAATAATTTTCCATGTGGATCTTATTTCCCATAGAGGTTACATACTATCATTAAAATATTTTAAGAATTGTCGAGTCTGTCCCTCCTTTCACATATCAAAGGGAACCTCTTCTAATACCTTATTTAGAAAATTTAATCATTTTATATCAGATAAAACCAGATAATTAACCTTAATATAACCCTTATATTTATAATATATATTCTATTTTCCCTTAAGAATAAACCTTTAGGGCTTAATATGCAATACAAAGGAGGTCTCTCAAAGAAGATATATAGATCTTAACCAAGATCTGTCAATTTTATTTCATATTCTACTTCCTAAGAACATATTGTATCTATAAAATATTTTATTGAAATTTAATCAATATTCTTATATTTCATTATAAAGATTCAAAATCCATTTACCACCCATTCTCCATTAAACAGAAGATTAAAGTATCACCAATGTGTAAGTATGGACTACCGCTTCCATTTTATGATACAATTCATGTTTTCAACTCCATATTTCATGTATGGTTATTATAGTGGGTTTAGTATTATATATGATATTTTTGAAATTATTAGGAATCTATAATTATAATATCTTTTATACCTTTTAACTTTCCAATTCATTGGAAAAAATATCTTTGCTCCTGTGTATGTGTGGACTACTACCTCCAAAATGCGATGTGATTTTTTATTATTATTATTTTGGGGTAATAAGGATTAATTTTATGAATATAAATTATATTTATGATATAATAATTATTTTTAATGATGATTTTTCTCTTACCTATTTACTTTTCATCAGTTGAAAGTTGTAAAACATCACTCATGTGTACCTACATGCTACTATCTCAACATAATGATTCAATTAATTTTTCATCACCACTTTATATGAATAAATGTTAATATGTATAAAATGAATCAATATGATATTTATACTAATTTGAAAATCATGGATAAGATATAAACCCGATAAAAGTGCAATTGCCATCACCACTAAACCAAAACATAAAAGAAAAAATATATAGTTAAGACTCAAAATTATATTGATATTGAAAGATTATCATTGAAATAGTGAAAACTAAAAAATTTAACAATTTAATGTATTAGTATAATTCTTTTTTATTAGTATATTAAATTTAAATTTATTATACGTGAGTTTACAGTGAATCCAGTAATGGAAACCTATTTTAATTTTACCCTCTTTATGTACAAAAGAGACCAAACAAATGTTTTCAGAAAACTAAACAACTTTTTCTCTTCTGTTGGGAATCATTTAATCCATGTCCATTTTTTTAAAAATATTTTCAATAATGTTTTTAATATTATACATAAACTTTTTAAATTAAATTTTTATTATATTTGAATTTTAAAAACATTTTTTTTTAAAAAGTAAAAATTTTATTATTTTCCAAATGAGGGCATTTTTTATATTTTACTAAAAATTTGTACAAAATTAATGTTTTTACATACACTATATGAACGAAATTCCCCACTATCATGACTAAGTTTTTACAGATTCCTTTATAAGTATCCTTTATTTATTACTAATTAAATTCCTTTCTTATTTTTTTGAATCTTTTAAATTATGAATAAGTATTTTCTAATAAAAATTCCATGTTGTTTAAGAATCGTTCTAGGGATATTTTCATGTTATTTTTATATATATCCAAATTCATTAATATTTCTTATGATTTAGTAGGGATACAAAATAATGGTACCATATTTATTATTTATTTGTATGGTTTATTGTTAAAATGATTTATTGTTGCCTATCCCTTCCATAAGTTATGATTTGATATTATAATGAATGTTTTTTGATATTTTGGAACACATATGTGTAGTTTTCATTATTTAATTGATGAGACCAGAGTTATATATCCCTATAATTATTTGGGAAAATATAAATACTTATTGATATAATAAAGTTTTTAAGGGAGAGTGAATCTTGTTTAGTATGGGAAATTATCCAAAAATATCGTCCTTGGAGTAGAACTCGACTAAGGAAATGATGGAATAGAGAGTGAACACATTCCATTACAATAATATTAGCATGGATCATTAATAATAAAAATTATTTTCTATAATATTGTTATACCAAGAAACCTTATAGTATTATTTTGATATTTTATAATGTATCATCATTAATTATTGATTTATCCACTCTATTGTGTCTAATGGATTTTGATTATTAAAAAATTATCCCTTTTCATATGGTTCCCTTCACCAGTTCGTGAATAATGGATTAAAATACGTTATGTTCAAGAAGGGTGATAGTTGTGAAAAAATAAATGGGAAAAGATATAGATATTTTATGTACATACTTTTAAGATATCAGAGAGTCCATATATCCAAAACATCTAATGTCCACATGTATTTATTATTTTAAAACGTATATAATATTCATAAAAATAATGTAATATTTATTTATGAAAGGCATGGGATGTTATAGCTGGTATGAGAGGCATGGTTTAGTACCTTTTTGAAACTAGTGCTATGAAAATAATGTGAGAACCCTCAGGATAATCTTAAGTATATAGGAATATCCAATGTTATGGTAATGAAATTAGGATGGATTTCCTAATAAAATACATCCCTATTTAGATACCATATGTGGATGTGGTTTTTGAATTGATCCATTTATGGGTAATATCATGACCTTCCAACACCAAGATGAGGGAAGGGACATCAGAATTCCAAACCCTTCCATCTTCTAATTGAAGGATAGATAATGAACCTTGAGACCTACCTTCAATAGGTCCCAAAGTAGTGACTAGCACCATGTTATTAAAATCACATGCAATGAAGAAGGAATTACCATTTTTATTCAGTAGGATCGAGAGATAAGATAGTAAATCAAGAAAAACACCAAATCTAGAAGTAAAAGTAATGCCAAAACAACCCATTCCCATATACACGTTCCTATAATAAAGTGCTACAAAGTAAAATAAAACTCTAAAGGGAAGTACCAAAAGAAAAACAAATAGAAATGTCAATGGTCCCGATGTCCGAGATAATAGGGTCTGACATGGTCCTCAATGTCTTTCTAGAATCCTAAAAAGAGTTTTTTATATGTAGGGTGAGTATACACTTATACTCAGAAGGGAAAACCAAAAGCTCTCTTTCACAAGTGGTGTCACATTCTAATAACCCGTGATAATGGAGACAACAAAAGGACCAAGTAAAGAAATAATCCACCCAAACCTCACCAAGGCACACTCTCCAAATAACACAAGTCAAGTAAAGTAATAGTAATAACACATCGATGTTTGGGTTCTCCAAACCACTTTCCCACTGGTTATCAAAGACATCCTACACTTTAGACCTCCCCCACAATTCTCACTGAATTCCCACTACCATTCCTTGCCCGCACAGACCTGGGATACTACAACCACACATCTGCCTACAAACACGAGGGCCAGAACAACTATTTCCACACCCAAATACACCTAGGCCCAGACAACTACAACCATGCCTGAAGATACCCGTTTCTCATCCTGAAGACACATTGGAAACAACATGCCCACAAAAAGTAGGTCCAACCACCACAACGTTCAATGCATGATAAAAAGGAGCTAATAACCAGCCACTCATAAGAGTTTTGGGAAAACACCCACCCCCATGAAATGGGGGTGTTCCACACGAAGTGATCATCTTGGGGGGGGGGGGAGGGGTGGGGAGTGATAAGAAACATAAGAACTAAAAATATACAGATTTATAAACAAGCACTCATCCCAAACTAGGAGTTCCAAACCATCTCATACACAAACACCCTCATTATTATTTATTCATCAGAAGCACGAGAACCACAACCAAGTCACAACTCAATCCTAAAAAACTATTCCCCATTGATCCCATTATTATTTTTATATGCAAGTGAGTCCATTAAGATAGTTATTCACGACCAGGAAACTAACAAAAAAACCACAAGCCAAGGAAGGGGAAAAAACCAAAAATATTTTTAAGCATTAAATCCTGCTTCTCTTATAAAGTCATAATAAAAAAAGGGATCTGTGAGATCCGTCAACGTAAAAGAACAAAACCTAGCTCCAACAAATTGCCTCACACATCCTCGGATACACAAACCAACAACTGCACCAAAATTTGGGATCCCATCCCCATCCCCATCACCCTACAAGCATTATGAAAAACAACCAAACATTTTACCAATAATGAGTAAGGGGTTTTTCCAGATTCTAACACATCATTCATTAAGTATATTCTTTCTGTTTGGTTAACCAGTTTGATCATACAAGGATTATTGTTCACTAGACATCCATTTAATAAACCGACTTTACGCGAATATCCCATTTTCATGTTACTACCATTCAATAATCACATGAGATAGGGGTCTATTAGTGCACAAGGAAATACCACCAATGACTATGATTTTCAGTGGACATAATCCCATACAACTACATACATATATTCAAGTGAAAAAGAGTATAACAACATCATCAAACACACCCCTTCATTCTTTAAATGTCCATTTAATATATTAGTTAGGGTTTGGTTTCATGCATCCCCATAGGAACCTTATAATACCCAGCCCACATGATACACTACAAAGACAGATGAAGTAATAACCCTACCTAGATGATCAATGATCAAAGGTTTTTACCCCATGTGCTAATAATTGGGGATGCACAACTTGTAGGGGAGGATCTTCAGGGATTCCACGACCAAGCAGGAAAGGTTCCAGTATAAGATGACCACTAACTATGGGAAGTGGGACTTCAAACACACAAAGGAAAGAAAATATACCATCCAAAAAGAAATAATTCTCATGCGATAAAAAGTACGATCCTGGAGTTACAATATATGAAATATTGAATGAATTTAAAGGCATATCATTGTTTCACCACGTGGTTGGATGGTTACACACGATGGAAGTAATTTTCATTTAATAATTCTCAGAGGAAAGGTGGACATAAGGGATGTGAGGTAATGGGTTTTCTTTAAATAGAGGAAAATGTGTAACAGGGGTGGAACTGGAAGTACAAGAAAAGAGTGTGGGACCATGGAAAGGCCACAATTTTTGGTAAGTCATGGGTCACCCGACTCTTAGGGGATTTTAGATATCATTTATGGGCTTTAAATTTCTTTGATGTGTTATAAAAACACATTTACATTAAAAGATATCTTTCAGGGGCAGAAAAATTCAAGGACTAGAAAAATAAGAACAAGGGTGGGAAACCATTTAGTGAGATATTATAATGGTGCTAACATCATGGTGCCACCCTCACAGTGCCACTGTTTCATTGAGAGACTGTGATGGTGTGACTTCTATGGTGCCACCGACACGGTGCCGTTGTGACCAGTGCCACTGTCATGGTGTCGTTGTGACCAGTGCCACCGTCACAGTGCCACTGTTTGGGTAGAACCATTTGATGGGACTAATATTTTGGCAACGTACTGGACTAGGAGGGTTTAATCCACTACATCAGATACCACTCAGAGTATTCTTGTCCTCGATAATTCAAGGATAAACCCAACGAAAAGAGAGTGGTCCAAACAACCACCTCTAATGATACCTCTTAGGACTAAAACTCTTCGAAATATAAGAAAACCACTCCCATAAGTATCCCTATGAACATGTAAAGTTCATACCATATTGACATATGGATTAGGGAGTCCCTTCCACCATGTCAAGATATTATCCACTTTGGGTGACACTGACTCTTCCGAAAGGGTTAAACAACATCCACATTAATGCGTATTGATAAGGGATTGGGTACTCTCCTCCCCACAGTTAGGGATCTTCACACACATTTTGAGAACTAGGAAAACAGTCCATTTTAATAGTTAACAAGGTCGAACACTACATCAAAACCAATTACAAAACAAAAGAGGACAAAACCAAGAACAAATCAAGGTACTGAGCGCCTCTATGTGCCTCCCATTCCCAGGTACTCTCTTCTAGCTCACCATGCCTCCATAACACATGAACCAGGGGAATGGTTCATCCACGAAGAAAATTCTCCTCTTGATCCTTGATCCTCACTAGTCTCTCTACAAATGTTTCATCATCCTCAATATCCATCTCCCCCCAGTCGAGGACATGCGAATCATCATGTAGATACTGACAGTGCTGAGACACATGGAAGACATCATGCACTCCCAGTAGTAGCTGTGGTAGAGATAGATGATAAGCCACTTCACTAACCCTCCACAACACCTTGAAAGGTCAGATGAACTTGTGAGAGAGTTTACTCCCCTGACCGAACCTCCATTTCTCAAACCAAGGGTAAAACTTAGAAAACATGTGGTCCCTGACCTCAAACTCTTAGGGTCTCCTCTTATGATTGGCAAACAACATCTTCTGGTCCTCAGCCACCTCCATTCTCCCCCGTATAAATTGAACCGTCTCTTTCGGGCTCCGGAGCACCTCCAAGCAATGAGAACCTTCTTCCCTGACCTCTGTCTAGTATAAGGGTGAGTGAAATGATGTCTCGTACAAGGATTAGAATTTAGTCATTCCAATGTTAAAGTGATAACTAATTTTTAGACAGACTGTACCAGAGGAAATGTTCTTAGCCACAATACCCGAAAGTTCAGAACACATGCCAGTTGCGTATCCTCTGACGTCGGGATGGTGCGCTCTATCTGGACATCTGTCTGGGGGTGGAAAGCAGCGATGAGGCATATCCAGGTGCCATAATCATGTTTCAAACCTTTCCAGACCCATGAGGTAAACCAGGTATCCCTATCAGATACTATGGACCTTCTGACTCCATGAAACCACACCACTTAGTCCACATACCTTTGTGCCAGGTCATCCACCATGCTCGACTCCTTGATTTACAGGAAGGGAGTTGATTTCATCAGCCAGTCTACCACTATCCAGATTGAATCGTTGCCTCCTTGAACCCTGGGTATTCCAATGAAAAAATCCATTGAGATTTTACCCCACTTCCACTAAGGGACATCTAAAGGCAACCGAAAACCTCCTGGGACGCCATGCTAATCCTTCACCTGTTGACTCCCAGGAACCTTGCCACAAACTATTCCATTGCCCACTTCACCCCGAGCTAGAAAAAATGTCCCCTGAAACATTGCTACAGCTTGGAAACTCTTAGGTGTACTTCCATGGGTGATTTGTGGAACTCACCAAGAACTCTCTCTCACATTCCCATAGGGAAGAATAACTTTTCATGAAACAAAATCCGATTCTGGCCAACTTCTTACCATCCTTTTGGAGTGTTTCCATGGATAACACGATCTCACATCACTTCAGCCTCTAAGTCCCTCCAATAAGACTCCTCCACCTACCGAAACTGAGAGGACCTCACTATCATCTAGAATAGACAACCTATACTATCCTCCACCCTTGCATCTAGGTGTAGGTCAGCCGACTCCTCCATCAGCTTCTAAGAATCTACCGACTCTCGAACCACATCCTTCTACGACTTCCTTCTCAAGGAATCAGCCACTACATTCTATTTACATTCATTGTAAGATATTTCGAAGTCATAGTCCTAATGAAACTCCATCCACCTCTTCTGCCACAAGTTCAGGTCCCGCTGGGAGAAGATATACCTCAAGCACTTATGATCCGTGAAGACCATGAAGCGCTCACCAAAGAGGTAATGCTGCCACAACCTTAGTGAAAACATTATCGCTGTAAGTTCCAGATCATCTGTGGAATAGTTACACTCATAGAGAAGTAACTTAAAATACCCAAAAGAGATCAACCCTGCTGTTGTTTCAGCACACACCCCAAGGTTTGGCCCAAAGCATTAAAGAACACCTCAAACGTCACCCCTTCTTTTGGAAACCTCACTACTGGGTCACTAACCAGTTTCCCCATTGGATAACTGAAGTTTTCTTGGAACTTCTCACTCCATATAAAATCCCGGTCTTTCTTGTAACACCCCAGCCTTCCACGATAAACTTCTCTTCCAATAATTCAATACCTTGAATTGTACGTAAGTTCATGATTTTAACACACCGTGACCAATCAAAATAGTCGTTATGAATAGTAATACCCACTTTCTAAAATTATATAAATTTTATATTTCAAAATGGACTTCATTTTTGGATTAGGAATATCAAAATTATCCTATGTTGAATTTTTGGTATTTTTCTCAGAACTTCCAATTTTTGATGAATAGTGAAAAATACTTAAAAACAATTTTTTATATCAAAATAATTTATAGTGAGAAATTAAAAAATTGAGTGGTTTTAAAGTATAATTAGAATATATTTTAACCTTTTTATCCAATGTTGGTCATTATAATTAATTTCACTTTGAAATTGGACATAAACAATTGTCAATCTTTTGATGTATATTGTTTCATAAAAACACGCTATTTGTTGTGAAAGCGGGAATTAAATATTAAATTAATTAATTCAAATTATATGTTTTGAATTTTGTAAAATAGACATCATTTTTGAAATAGGAATATCAAATAAAGCTTAGGGTTAATTTTTTTGTATTTTTCAGAAAAACATCAATTTTTTATGAATAGTGAAACCACTAAGTGGTAGTTAAAAAAACTAATTTTTTGTTTAAATGAAACATTACCACTTCGGAGAATTGAATTTTAAAAATCCAACATACATGGTTGTCATTAGTAAGTAAAATTTTGTTAAATGGGATGAAAATAATTTTTGGTGAATAGAAACTTTTAAGTTTTATTAATCGCGATTAAAGGTAATTAGTGTAATTTAAGGTAAATATAATGTTATAATAATATGAAATTACCTTTACACTTGTCCTACCCTTATTGGATGATTCATGTCCGACCAAGAAAATCCATGGGTCAACTTGGGGACCCCATGGAGCCACTTGGGTAAGAAAATGACATTAATAACTTTTTATTTAATGTAAAAAATAAAATTGTCACAAACATGCGTTTTTTTTATAAAACAATTATTACATGGGGTTATATAAGTTATTTTTTTGACTATTAATATTTATTGGAAAGATAAAACTATTTCCTACATCATGGTAATTTTTTTATAATTTTTAGACATTAAATAAATAAATTTATTTATGACACCATTAACAATTTAAATAAAATGAAAAGATATGTAAAATATAAGACTTACACTTGTCTAAAGCCTATTGGATGGGTGGATTTAGAGACCGTATCACCTTATCCTAGAAATATATTATTTTGGGACCTTTAAAAGCTGAAAATAATTTCATAATAATGTAACATTTCATGACTTTCCAAGAGTGCCCCTCCTTTCCTCTTATACAAGCCCCCCACCTCTACCACCTTATTCACACCATAAAATCAATTTGGATCAGCCAACCTCTACGAAAATACTCTCTCAACTTCCCTCCCTTACTCTTAGATGTCTCACGTTGGGCAGAAGTCTTCCCAAGGAAGCCTTTGGCTCAAATCAAAAAGAGTTACCCGGTTTTAAGGTAATGCATTCTCTTATGTTCTTTTGCCTTATTTTTCTTATCCAACCCTCTAAAGTCTTTTTATTCATTTTTTTGTAACAAAACCAGTATATTAAATATACTAAGATGTTGTTATGAGATGTATTTGATTTACACTTACACACACCTTCATCAAATTGTTAAAAAACATACTGTTTCTGTGGGTGGCGAATTACTGCCTCACGAAATGATGATTGTTCAATATTATTTTAACACCTCTCATAGTGGCCATTAAGATGTCACTATATTTATATATGATATATATTATGTTTAGGTTTCCCTTATGCTTCTGTATTTTTCATTTATGGCATACCTTTATGATTTCCATTATGGGTAAACGCGAAAATTTCATTTTAGGAAGTGCTGACTACCGCCCCCTCAAAGTTATTTGAATCGTTAATGCCATATGTGGGTCGTATAAAAGATAGAGTTAATGATATTATATATGATATTATACTGGAATTATAATATACATTTATATCATTATGATTTAATTCCATTAAATACAAAATAGAAATTAAAGTAGTGTCCATGCGTACGTACGGCTTACCGTCTCCATGAACGGTGAATTTCATTTCTAACCTCTAAATGTTATGTAATATTAAAAATTCATTTATATGTATGATATATATGATATATATGATATCTACATCATGAATATAATTCTGTATGTAATGGATATTTTTCTACAAAAACAACTTGTAATTATAAGAAGTTTTTTTTTGAGTCAAGTACCAAAGATCCAAAAAACGACCATTATTAAATAAAATAATTAAATAATGTTCATAACATGGTTATAAGTGATATAAAAGGAATAACAAACTTGAAAAAGGTTCTTAAGAAAGTATAAATTAACTCTAGTTTATTATTTAGGAGGATAAAGAACGATCAAGTCAAGTCCGACATGAGGTAAGGGACTTCGTCTCAATCTCCTTTCATTGAGGCATATTTTGTTTTATACACAAATTTCATTTATCTGGTGTATAAACACCTTTTACTTTTACTTTTATTCAAAATGAATATTTTTATAAGAAGAGTTTTTACTAAACGATAAAATTATTGTTTTCTCTTACATATGCGGCCATAATGACTTCTCCACCGCTGTGACCATTATTTGAGTTTCAACTTCCTCTAAAAGCCATAACTTATTTAAATGAAAAATAAATAAAATATTTTACTTTCCATTTATTTTGGAATTGAAAATGGTTTTAATAATGTTTTTATTAAAAAAATGTGTTGTATCGAAATCTTTTGATTGAAATGTGGAAATGTTATGTTATCTTTTATGCATGTTTTATGTGATACGATTATGTTAGGGATTGTGATATGTTTTAACATTTTTATATAAGGAATTCATTGGACTTAATAAGTGATAGGTGAAGCCTGATATAGCTCCTTGATGCATCGGTAGGTATCATGAGACAAACTAGTGTCTTGGCATGAGGCCTTGACAAAATCTTATTTGTGGTCTTGGCACGAGGCCTTGGCTACGTGGTTATGATAGTCTGGCATTATGCATTCCATCATTATGAAAGTGGTTATTGATATTTCATGTGATTATTCGACTAGTAGAATATCCATTTGAATAAGTAAATGGAATTATTTCATTTTTTTCCATATTATGGTGAAGCTAAAGTTTAAATGGCTTTTGTTTTAGTTATACATTGCCTCAAATGTTTATGCTTATTTATGAAAGTTTCTGCTGTATTGTTATCCTTACTGAGCATCTGAGCTCACCCTTTTCTATGTTTTATTTTTCCTAGAATGTGAAGAAATGTTTTATGACTAACTTATAGGGATAGTCTAAAGGGGATATGAGCGTGGACTATAGAGACTATGTTATTGTGAATTTTCAGATTATGATGTAATGTAACATTTATGAATGTATCTAGTGTTTCCAAGGCAACTAAACTAATCGGTCATTGGAGACTTGATCTTTTGTTATCATTCCAATGTTACATAATAATGCACTGAGTCTGGGTAACTGGGGACGAGGTGTTACAGTTGGTATCAGAGGTAATTTAGTACTAACCTTGGAAGTTAGATTTAGATAAACTCTGATTAGAGCACATAGCCCTAAGATAGACTTTGAGGATTAGTGTAGAATAACTTCCTAGAATTTTGGTATTATAGAGATTTTGTGAGTTTTCCGAGAAATACATCCCTGTCTGTATATGAGCAGGTAGAGGCGGCTCTGGCATAGATGTACCTAGGGGTAAAACCCGAAAACACCACTTTGAGCTAGACTCGAACAGGAACTGGTGCATAACAATGGGCCTTGCTGCACTCTTGGTTACGACACTCCCGGGGGATATGCTGAGGATAATTTTTATTTAATTTAAAAACCATTATGAATGGTTTATGAGTATATACATTCTCAAAGAAAACATTTTTATGATTATGGATTATATCCATAAACTGTTCAATTTATGTTAAGTGTTTTAAAAGTATAGAATTATGTATTTCGATTCATAAATTGATCAAGGTTATGACATTGTTTAGAAATTTCTCCTAGTTGATAGAATGGAAACCATATCAATGCATGTACTTCATGTAGGGATTTCCCTCCTACTCAAGATAATTATAGAGGAGCTGGTGATAAAACTGGTGCTGATCAACTTATCACCATACTGGGACAACTCACTCAGGTTATGAATAAAAACCTTACTCGTATGGATAACCCTAATCCGCAACGTGGAGGATCAATGTTAGATCATTTCATGAGGCAAAAACCACCAACATTTAATGGGGGTAGAAATCCATTAGTAGCTGAGAAATTGAGAAACTCTCTAGAGAAAATAATACATGCCTTGGGGAGTAGTGAAAGGGAAAATGTTATCATGGCAATTTACCTCCTCACTGGAGATGCTGATCAATGGTGGTCATTGATTCAAAACATAAAGGAAGATGATGAAGTATAAAATATGTAATGGAGGGAGTTCAAAGAGATTTTCTTAGAAAAATACTATCCTCCTGACCATCGAGCAGATATTGAAAGGAAATTTTTGAGTCTCAGACAAAAGGAGGATGAGAATGTCACTAACTATGAGGCCAACATTACGAGGTTAGCGAGGTATGCTGCAGATTATATACATAACCCAAGAAGTATGATTGATTGTTTCTTTGATGGGTTAAAACTGTTTCCCTATTGAGAATTAGTATCACAATATTTCTCAATATACGAAGATATAGTCTCGTGTGCTATCAAGACAGAAAAGGAATTCTCTAAGTCTTATGACAACTAAGTAAAGAAAGAAAAGAAAAGAACGGTGGAACAAGAGACAAATAAAGGTTAAAAGGGAAAGAAGGATTTTCCATTATGTGATACTTGTTGGAAGAATCACCCCGGTACTTACCTAAAAGGAATGTGAGTTTGTTATCAATGTGGAGAAAAAGGTCACCAGACTCGTGATTGCAAGGGAGAGAAAGAGCCTATCAATGTTAAATGGTACAATTGTATCGAAATGGGGCATTATGAAATTGAATTACCTAAGCTCCAAGGATACTTACCTCCAAAAAGGCCCGGGGAGCAAGGCCAAGCTTCTGCTATTACTGTAGATGATGTTGAATAGTTATTTTATTTTTGTTTTTGGACTCAATAACTATATTATGGTTATAAGAATAATGTGATATATATAAGTATTGTAATGCAGTACTTGTTGTTTTCATTATGGTTTTAATATGATGAAATTAATCATATTTTTAGTATGTGACAATAAGATAAACATTACTCTTTTTGGGGAATCTGATGTTACAATTGATTTCAGAATTTAGAGACCTTTTAGAGAAAGTATGGACAGAGGCATTTTGGATAACTATAAAGGTTGGAATGGATTATGTTTAACTTTGGATAGTATTATTTAAGGTTAAAACATTTCTGAAGATTATTTTTGGAATATTATAATACTATAGTTTTAGGAAAAAGGCATCCTGCAGGTCAGGGGATAACCCGTTGGGTCAGACAAAGCTATAGGAATCGAACCCACAACCATAATGCGACATGCCTTTGTTACCTACCACTAGCCTACAAGATGTCCCTGGTTATTTAAAAATAGTTTTCCTAATCTAAATGGTATTTGATAATATGTGAAACCTTGTATGACCAGGATAAATATAATTTTTTTGAATTCTATTACCTTTTGGACTGAAAGATAGGTTTGTGGTAAAAATTTATTGAAGAATGAAAGTCTACATGACTAGTAAGTATATTTCCTTATGTTCTTAGTAATCTTCAAAATGAATTCCTAAACTTTATGAAAGGTAATTTAAAACAAAAATTTTGTTGGTTAACATTTCCTACTGGGGAATCAAAGACCGTTTAACCAATCACAAGTTTGTGATTTTCTTGTAGCAACTTTCTCCTAATCCTGTTCTCTATAACTCTCCATCAAACCTTGATGGTTTGTTTCTCATCCATATCCATGTTTTCATAGAATCCTAGTATGAACTATCTCATCTGACCTCTGTACACCTTTTTCATTCTTTTAATGTCATATTTTTATTAACCATATTTCCAATCTAGGTTTTCCACAAATGTATTTTCTATTTTCAATCTTTTATTTTTAAGGACATTTTCAAATTGCGAGGATGCAATTTATTGAAGGAGGGGAGAATGTAACACCCTAACCTTCCATGATACGCTTCTCTTTCAATAATGAAATAGTTTGCATCGTACGCAAGTTCGAGATTCTAACACACCGCGACCAATCAAAATAGTCATTATGAATAGTAATACCCACTTTTTGAAATTATGAAAATTTTATATTTCAAAATGGTATTCATTTTTGGATTCGGAATATCGAAATTATCATATGTTGAATTTTTGGTATTTTTCTGAGACCATCCAATTTTAGATGAATAGTGAAAAATACATAAAAAGAATTTTTTTAATCAAAATAATTTATAGTGATAAATTATAAGATTGAGTTGTTTTACAGTATAATTAGAATATATTTTAATCATTTTATCCAATGGTGGTCATTAGAATTAATTTCACTTTGAAATTGTACATAAACAATTGTCAATCTTTTGATATATATTGTCTCTTAAAAACACGCTATTTGTTGTGACAGTGAGAATTAATTATTAAATTAAATAATTCAACTTATATGTTTTCAATTTTGTAAAATAGACATCATTTTTTAATTAGGAATATCAAATATATCTTTGGGTTAATTTTTGGTATTTTTCTGAAAAACATCAATTTTTGATGAATAGTGAAACCAATAAGTGGTAGTTAAAAAAAGAATTTTTCATTTAAATGAAAATTTACCACTTCTGTGAATTGAATTTCAAAAATCCGACATACATGGTTGTTATTAGTAAGTAAAATGTGGTTCAATGGGATGAAAATAATTTTTGGTGAATAGTAACTTTTAAGTTTTATTAATCGCGATAGGAGGTAATTAGTGTAGTTTAAGGTAAATATAATGTTATAATAATATGAAATTACCATTAAACTTATCCTACCCTTATTGGATGAGTCATGGACGACCAAGAAAATCCATGGGTCAACTTGGGGACCCCATGGAGCCACTTGGGTAAGAAAATGACATTAATAACTTTTTATTTAAAGTAAAAAATAAAATTGTCACAAACATGTGTTGTTTTACTGAAACAATTATTACATGGGGTTATACAAGTTAACATTTTGACTATAAATATTCATTGAAAAGATAAAATTATTTCCTACATCATGGTAATTTTTTTATAATTTTTATACATTAAATAAATAAATTTATTTATGACACCATGATGATGAAGCGATTACCTCATTAATGAACGATTTAAATAAAATGAAAAGATAAGGTAAAATCTAAGACATAAACTTGTCTAAATCCTATTGGATGGGTATATTTCGAACCCTTATCACCTTATCCTTTAAATATATCATTGTGGGACCTTTAAAATTTTAAAATAATTTCATAATAATGTAACATTTCATGACTTTCCAAGAGTGCCCCTCCTCTCTACTTATAAAAGGCCCCCACCTATACCACCTTATTCACACCGTCAAAGCCATTTGGCTCGGCCAACCTCTGCCAAAATAATCTCTCAACTTTCATCTCTTACTCCTTGAAGCCTCACATTGGGTAGAAGTCTTCCCAACGAAGCCTTTGGCTCAAATAAAAAAGAGTTACCCTATTTTAAGGTAATGTATTCTCTTATGATCTTTTGTTTTTATTTATTTTCCAACCCCTTAAACTCTTTTTATTCCTTTATTTTGTAACAACACCAGTATATCAAATATACTAGGATATTGTTATGATAAGTATTTTATTTACACTAACACACATCTTCGTCTAATGGTTAAAGAACATATAGTTTTTGTGGGTGGCGAATTACTGTCTCACGAAACGATGATTGTTCAATCTTCTCTTAACACCTCTCCTGGTGGCCATTAAGATGTCACTATATTTATATATGATATATATTGTGTTTATGTTTTCCTTATTCTTCTTTATTTTTCATTTATGGAATACCTTTATGATTTCCATTATGGGAAAATGCGATAATTTCATTTTAGGAAGTGCATACTACCACCCCCTCAAAGTGATTTGAATCATTAATGCCATTTGTGGGTCATATAAAGGATGGAGTTAATGATATTATATACAATATTATACTGTAATTACAATATAACTTTTTATAATTATGATTTCATCCCATTAAATACAAAATATAAATGAAAGTAACGTTCATGAGTACGTACGACTTACCGTCTCCATGAATGGCGCATTTCATTTCTTAAAAATAAATGTTATGTAATATTATAAATGCATTTATATAATGGATATATATGATATCTACATCATGAATATAATTCGGGATATAATGGATATTTTACCACATAAACAACTTTTAATTATAAGAAGTTTATTTTTGAGTCAAGTACCAGAGATTGAAAAAACGACCGTTATTAAATAAAATAATTACATAATGTTCATAACAAGGTTATAAGTGACATAAAAGGAATAAAGAACTTGAAAAATGTTTTTAAGAAAGTATAAATTAACTCTAGTTTATTATTTAGGAGGTTAAAGAACGATCAAGTCAAGTCAGACACGAGGTAAGGGACTTCGTCTCAATCTCTTTTCATTAAGGCATATTTTGTTTTATACACAACTTTCCTCTATATGGTGTATAAACCCTTTTTAATTTTACTTTTATTCAAAATGAATCTTTTTATATGAAGTGTTTTTACTAAACGATAAAATGATTGTTTTGTCTTACGTATGCGGCGACAAGGACTTCTCCACCGCTGTGACCATTATTTGAGTTTCAGATTCCTCTACAAGTCATAACGTTTTTAAATAAAAAATAAATACCATGTTTTACTTTCCTTTTATTTTGGTATTTAAAATGGTTTTGATAATGTTTTTATTATAAAAATGAATTGTATTGATATCTTCTGATTGAAATGAGGAAATGTTATATTTCTTTTATTCATGTTTTATGTGATACGATTATGTTATGGTTTCTGATATGTTTAAGCCTTTTCATATAAGGAATGCATTAGATTTAATAAGTGATGGGTGAAGCCCTCTATACCTCCTTGATGCATCAGTAGTTCACATGAGACAAACTAGTGTCTTGGCACGAGGCCTTGACAAAATCTTATTTGTGGTCATGGCACGAGGCCTTGGCTATGTGGTTATGATAGTCTAGCATTATGCATTCCATAATTATGAAATTGGTTATTGATATTGCATGTGATTATTCGACTAGTAGAATATCCATGTGAATAAGTAAATGGAATTATTTCATTTTATTTTTTCCATATTATGCTGAAGTTCAAGTTTAAAATTCTTTTGTTTTAGTTATACATTGCCTTAAATGTTTATGTTTATTTATGATAGTTTCCGATGTATTGTTATCCTTTCTGAGAATATGAGCTCACCCCTTTCTATATTTTATTTTTCCCAGGATGTGAAGAAATGGTTTATGTCTAACCGACAGGGATATTCTGAAGGGGATATGAGTGTGGACTATGGAGACTATGTTATGGTGATTTTCACTTTATGATGTAATGTAACATTTATGAATGTATCTAGTGTTTCCAAGGCTACTAAACTAATTTTTCTTTTGAGACTTGATCTTTTTTGATCATGCCAAAGTTACGTAATAATGCACCGACTCTGGGTAACTGTGGTCGGGGATTTACATTTCTTGGATAAGTCTGTCAAGGGTGATGCAACTCAAGAAAAGTTGGGCACGAATCTCTGGTAGTAACCCCCTAAAATAGGAAAACTACGAACCTCTGTCACGCTCTTGGGAGTTTACCAAGAAACAACCACCTAAACCATTGATGGTTCCACTGCTATTACTTGATCAGATACCATGTGTTTGAGGAAATGTACTTCCCGTGTCCAAAACATACACTTGGACATCTTCTCTTAGAGATGGTGCTACTATAGGACCTCTTAAACCATTCTTATATACTCGGTGTGGTCCTCCTACGATCTTTAGTAGAACAAGATGTCGTTAATAAACACAACTACAAACCAGTCCAGATATTTCTGGAAGACGGAGTTCATGATCCCAATGAAAACGGGCTAGCGTGTTCATAATGATGAACTACATGACCATGAACTCAAAGTTCCAATATCTACACCTGAAGGCAATCATTGATATGTCTCCCTCCTTCACCCTGAACCGGTGATATCCTGACCGCAGGTCAATCTTAGTGAACCAACCCGCACCTTCAATTACTCAAAAATGTAATCTATCCTTAGGAGAGGGTAACATTTATTTCCTGTTACATGATTCAGTCTTCAGTAGTCTATACAAAGCCTGAGACCACAATTAGCCTTCTTCACGAATAAGACTGGAGATCCCCATGGTGACACACTTGGTCAGACAAAACCCTTCTTCGACAGATCACCAATCCGAATCTGTAACTCTAGAAATTCAGTAGGTGCCATCTTGTAGGGAGACATCAAAATTGGGCGGGCACCGGGTTTCAAGTCTATCTTGAACTCAACATCTCATCGAGGTGGTAGATTCACCACCTCCTCAGAAAAGACATACACGAACTCAATAAAAACCACAGGACTTTCTCCATCTATGTATCTGCCGACTCCACTAATAGCTTAGCTAACAAGGAAAGGAGAGGCTCCACTCGTCGGTTACCCTCTTGGAAACCCTGCTTGCTGACAAATGCTAAACACTGGCTTTCGATATCTGGAAACACAATCCTTCTTCGAGAGCAGTGGATAATGGAACATAAAGAGAACATCCAGTCAATGGTTAGAATGACATCATATGGCTATATTTGTTACAAAACAAGGTCCCCACTTGACTGATTTTTTCGCAACATGTGTCTATATCCCTCAAAAACATGAGAAAAGATGGTATGACCTTTATCTAGTGTACTCAAAACCAGGGGTATGAAAATTCTCTCTGTGTCTAGACCCAAAGTGTGGGATAGACTGGGTGAAAAAAAGTAGCGTGATGCTCCTAAATCAAACAAGGAAAAGGCAAGAGTAATAAACAAGCAGATAGTACCTCGAATGAACTTCAGTCCTGTTGGAACTACTGCCTCCGCGTCATGCAACTTCCCATGCCCTGCTCCCCGACCCCTCATCTATCAGCCACCTCCCTGAACACCCCCTAGTTGAGGTCCCTAAGGAGCACCTTGAGGTAAGTCTCCTCCTACAATGTATATTCTTATATGAGTTGGAGTTTTCTGTCCATATTGCTACTGCTGAAAGGGAATGGCTGAAAACTGCTGCTACTGAGGTGGGAACTGAACTGGCCCAACCCCACTATTCTAAACATGGTCTAGGAACTGATTCCAAAGGAGTGCAAGGCTTCCATAGATGAGTCATCTCGGTCCTATTACCAAAAAGAAAGGGAAAGGACCGTGATATTGTTACTGGAACTGCTAGGGCCTATTCTCCCCTGGTCCAAACCTGGAAGGCCTGGACGCTGGAGGCCTGCTGCTGATAGCTTTGCCCTTTGACGAGCCCAATAGGCTTCCCTCTTGCAGTAGACCTCCCATCATGTGCATCCTCTCCACCACTTTATCCTTCCTCTGGACCTCCATGTATGTCAGTAGAGTGAAGGGAGTAACATCGTACTGAAGAGAATGTCAGAGTGCCTCCTTGAAACGTCTCACTCGACACTCTTCATCCGGAAAAAGGTCTGGAGCAAAGAAAAGTAGATCCTTGAACTATATACCCAACACTCGCACTGACATAATCCCCTTCTATAGGGGGAGTAGCTCCTTCCTCGTCTCAGCCTTCATCATTGAATATAGGAGTTATGACAGAACACCCTCTCAAAGTCATTACATGAAACCTAATCCTCCTTCCTCTCCATAAGATAGATCGTCCACCACTGACGTGATTCCCCCACATCTAGATTACAGCCAGAGGAACCGAGTAATCCGTTGTAGCCAGTATCAGGTTGAAATATATAACCTGCTCCTCAAGACAGCTCACTGTCTCCATGTCCGAGTCGCTTCCCTCATACTTCCCGAGGGTCTGCTCTTGAAATGCACAATGTGTCCTCTACCACTAGTCATCATCCTCCTCCTGATCAACCTTCTTATTATCATCCAAATTAGCCTCCTGGTCCTCAATTACCTGCACTAACTGTGGTCATCATCTGGGATCCATAGGTGCAAGGTAAAAAAGTAAGGCCTAAGCCCGAGTAGTGTAGAAGATTTTAGGTCTTTCTTATAATTTTATTTTTCTAAAAAACCCCATAATACCCATGCCACACATGAACACAACTCATTATGATATATGAACCTTTCATTGGGTCTCTACCCTGCAATCAGTGTAGCCTCACTTGGATGTTCGGTAGGTCCAAAGTCCTTGCATCAGAACATGGTGGGCCCTAAAATCCCATGTCCTAGCCAGTCTCCCCTATCCAATTTCAAGTGCCATGATTTCCTAATGCTGTTTCCCAACCATCCCATTTAATCCTTTATATGCATAACTCCAGAATCCATCCTATCTCTTAACCTCTTCCTTTGATACCATTATGTCATGACCTACCTTCACCAAGATGAGGGAAGGGATAACAAAATACCAGACCCTTATTTTTTCATGTTGAAGGAGAGATAATGACCCCCAACACACGCCTTCAATAGGTCCCGGAGTGGGGACAAGCACCAAGGGTATATAATCACATGAAAAATGGAAGGCATTACCCTTTCTATTTAGTATGATTAAGAGATAAGATAGTAAATCCCAAACAACAAAAAATTTGGAAGCAAAAGAAAGGCCAAAACAATCCATTCCCATATGCATGTTCCAATTATAAAGTGCTACAATGTACAAGAAAGGAGACATCCTAAGCACATAATAAGGAAACTATCCACCAAAACCTCACCAAGGAACACACCCCAAATAAAGAAAGTCACATAAACTAATAGTTATAACACATCAATGTTTGGGTACCCTGCACCACTTTCCCAACTGTTATTGAAGATGTCCTATGTGTCAGACCTCCCCCACCATTCTCATCACAGTCCCACTGTTATACCCTACCTGGACACACCTGGGGTACCACAAACACACATCTCACCCACACACACTTGGGCCAGAACAAATACCGCCATTTTCGAAGACACCTCGGGCTGAACAACTATTGCCACACCAGAAGACACGTGGTCCTCATCTAGAATACACTTAGGAAACAACCTACCCGCACACACCTAGGCCAACCACCATTATGTTTTCTGCTCGAAGAATCCTGGGCTATAATGGACCTCAGGTTGTCATTGCTTGCCCGAAGTGTTTTGGGAAACATGGGAAAGGGAGCATAAATGTATCTTATAACCCACTACTCATTGGAGTGTTGAAAAAAACACCCTCCCCCATGAAATGGAGGTGTTCGGCACACTGATCTCAACTTTGGTGGGTTTTGAATAATAATCATAATAACTATAAATATACATATAGGTAAACAAGCAGTCATCCGAACCTAGAGGTTTTAAACCAGCTCATACACACACACTCATTACTATTCATTCATAAGAAGCACAACAACCACAACCAAGTCACAACTCCATCATCGAAAAAAATCCCCCCCTTGAACCCATACCTGTTTTTATATTCAAGTGATTCCATTTAGAAAATTATTCACCACCAAGCAACTAACAGGCATAGAAAAAAGCCATGGAAGGGAAAACAACCAAACAACAATTTAAGCATTCACACCCGGTTCTATTATAAAGTCACAACAATAAAAGGGATCTGTGGGATCCCTAGAGGTACTAGAACCAAACCAATCCCCAACATACGGCCCCAAATGACCTCGAATCCCCTAACCAAAAACTTCAACACAATAGGGGATTCCATCCCCATCCATGTCACCACACAAGCATCAGGAAGAAAAACCACACAAGTTACCGAAACAGAGTAAGGTAGTTTTCCAGATTATAACACACCATTCATTATGTATCTTTTTTATATTTGGGAAACCAGGGTGATAACAGAAATATTCTTGTTTACAGGACATCTTTTTTATCAACTGACATTATTTAAATAACCAATTTCCTTGTTAGATCCCTTCAATCACCACTGGACATAGGGGCCCATTAGTTCACAATGAAATACCACCAATGACCATTATTTTCTGTGGACATAAGCCCATAAAATTCACAAAATATAATCAAGGGTAAAAGAGTACAGAAACATCATCAAACACACCCCTCTATTCTTTAAAAGTCCATTTATTATCTTCGTTATGGTTTTCTTTCATCCATCCCCATAGGAAAATTATCATGCCCACCCTGCATGATACACATATAAGAGGGATGAAGGAAGAACCCTACCTAGATAATCAATGATCAATGTTTTCTTTCCCTATGTGTGATGAACTAGGGATGTGTGACTTGCAGGGGAGGAACTTTGGGGTTCCATGACTATGTAAGATAGGCTCCAGCATAGGCGCACCACTATATTCAAGAAGGGGGACTCCAAACATACCAAGGAATAAAAATATAGCATCCAAGAAGAATAAATAATTCTCGTGCGATAAAAATTAGGATCTTGGAGTTACGTGATATGAAATCTTGGGAAAATTCCAAGGTAGATCATGGATTCACAATGCAGTTGGACGATTACAAACGATGGAATTAATTTTCATTTAATAATTCTCATTAGAGAGGTGGCCATAATGGCTGCGAGTTAAAAGGCTTCCATTAAATAGAGGAAAACATATAATATGGTTGGAAATAGAAGTACGCGAAAAGGGTGTGGTACCGAGGAAAAAGACACACATTTTGGTAAGTCAAGGGTCACCCAGATCTTGGTGGATTTTAGAAATCATTTATAGGATTTCAATGGATTTTAAAGGGGTATAAAAATACATTTACATCAAAAGATATACCGTGGGAGTAGAAAATCTCAAAGACTATAAAATAACAAGGGTGGGACACCGTTTGGTGAGACACTGTAACAATGTCGCCGTCACAGTGCCACCCTCACAGTGCCCCCATCACAGTGCCACCGTCATGGTTCCACCATCACTGTGTCACCCTCACAGTGCCACCATCATGGAGGACATGCTTATGTTAAATGATGTTTTGTTTTATATATAATATGATGGATTTGAATAGATATTGCTCATGGGTAACCTTTGTTAAAGTTAAGGTGTCGTATATTGAAAAGAAGGTATCATAATTTAGACTTATTGAAAATGATTTTTTGGATTAGGTAATTTATCACAATGAATATTTAGGTTTTTTGGTCATGATATCAATTTTGGTTTTCAGAAGTGATTGACGATATATTTGATAAATTTGTAGTGGTAATAAGTATGGTCAGATATTAAACTACCCCCATGGATCTTAGTTATACGAATTCCTTAAGTATCATGAAAACTCTATAGAAATGTAAATTCATATCCTCAATGAATAGATGCTAAAATAGATGTAAAAAGTCTTAAGGATACGATTATCATATCTCCTGTCTATGAATCTTCTCAATTTGATGTTTTTGGGAATGTGCTTCCTATAAATCATGTTATTCTTCCTCTAGATTAATTTATTGTTATTTTGGTCATGGGATGGATTTATTTATATAAAACCCATATTAATAAAAAATTAATGGATGTTATATTTGATATTATTAACAAAACAAAGGTTTTCTATTGGTTTATGGATAAATATGAATTTCCCATGGAAATTATACCATTTATATGAGTCTTATATCTATTCATTGTGGGTATTTTTCTCAGATGGTGTTGAAGAAACTAAAACTCAATAATAGGCCTATTTTATTGGAGTTTTTTTATTCAATTTGGGAGTAAATTATTAGTTTTATTCTCACTAGTAATTTTATCAATTAATAGAAATCATACCCAATCTTTATTTATTTCAAAGATTCTATATAGAATAACCATGATTATGTTGTAGGAATTGAAGAGAAAACACGAGAAGAGTATTAATATAGTGTTTATTTCATATATGTGTGTCACCATGTGGTGAAACTATACATTTTTGGAATAATTATGTGTTAATGAAAATTTGTATTGGTGTTCAGGAATTTATTTAGATCATGATAAATAACATGTATCCTATACCTTGTATTGATTATTTTTTTATCAATTACGAGGAGTTAAATATTTTTACAAGATTGATTTTTTATATGAATACTATTAGTTGATTTTCAAAAGTGAAGATATACCCAAGGTATATTTGTATTCTAGGTATAAATACTATGAATTTATATGGATTCTATTTGGTATTTATAATTCCCCGGATATCTGCATAGATTTATCAAATAGAGTCTTTAGAGGTTACCTTTATCAGTTTGTGGAAGTCTTTATAGATGATATTATTATATAATTCATGATAAAGGAATAATATAATGATAAATTGAGGATTATACATAAGAACCTAAGGAAGGGTAAATTTTATGAAAAATTTACCAATTCTGTTTTTTGAAACATAAATTATAATTTTAGGGATATATAATCTCAATTGAGGGTATATCATTGTATCTATTGAAGGGGAGAACATATAACATTGGACCAAACTAATAAACATGACTTAAATCCTTATTTTTTTTAAAATGGATGGATATTATTGATCATTTTTTGATGTATTTATTGTGGTTATATAATCCACTAACTATGTTTACTTATAAATGAGTTATGTTAATTTAGAGTAATGAGTGTACACAAAATTTTAATAAACTGAAGACATAGCTGGTCAATGATCCAATTCCCACACTACGATGAAGTGGAATCCGTCCAATGGTCCGAAGGCCTTCAATTTTTTTTATATGATAAATCCCCCTTTTAAGGGAAAATGAGGGAAACCCAAAAAAGTATTGTGGACATTGGATAAATCACACCCAATGAAAAAAAGAGATAAAATAGAATGAAAACATGAAGCAGACCCTCCCTAGTATTTGATCATGAATAATCTTTCCACCATTGCAAGACTGTTCGACAAGCATGTTTCCTGTGTCAAAGAATAGGCTCGATCCGATGGTTGATGAAATACCCTCTCGAATGACCAAATCTAAAAAGCTCTACAAATATGAACCGCCAAATCTGGATCCTCATCTAGAGGTCGTTCCATGTAGTCATGTCTAGTTGCAAAAACTTATCACCTTTAGAAATAAACCAACCACACAAACACATCCACCATATAACAATTTGATAAATTCTCCATTCACTAGTCATCACCACCGACCAACATTCTTAATTCAATTGAAAAAACAATATACCTTCACAAAAAGTCTCCCAAACCTCTAAATTGTCAAATGTGCCTCCACCAAAGATAGCATCACACCCTAACACATCCCACTATCACCACAGTCATAGAAGAAACTAGAAGATGATCCATGAAGCGTGAAGTTTTTTCATCATCACCTATGACTGGATGACCCAATAAATACTAAAGGAGCATCACCAATGATGGGATCCAGGCCACGTTGAACTAGAAACACCTCTATGGGAAAGGATCCACTCAGATCCGAACTGCAAAAGAACCCTCCTAGGAATCTAGAGCAAGAAAACCACATACAAATTTAGAGACCACCAGGGAGGGAAACCAACATGAGATGACACAAATAACACTCACAAAATAACCAATTTCAAATCCAAAACAAAAAACAAAAACTAGGAAGAAGCACTAAACTGCCAAAGAAAAAATCCCCCCCCCTCTGAAACACTCCAGAGCTGATAACGAACCACACTGAAAGATCTCACTAGAGCCATGCTGATTTTCACCAGAGACAACCCAATCCACGTCGCTCTGAAGCCATCGATACTTGTAAAATCCTTCAAGAAACACCAAAACCAATTCTTCATGGATTAACAAAGATTACCGGATCCAAACCACCACCAAATCAAGATCCAGGTGAAGTCAATGTTGAGATGCTAAGCCTCGCCAGAGGAGGGAAGGATATGGGACCCGTGAAGAAACCCTAGATGCACACCAATGGAGAACCCCACCGATTAGAGGCCTTGAACACACTCTCTAGATTGGAAAGGGGATTATGATTTACAATGATTCATAAATAATATTCATGGTATGTGTTCTCTTGTATAATGATACAGAAATAATTTATTTCTCATTCCAATTGATGGTTCTTGAGAATAATTACATGAATCATGATTTGGAGTGAGCATGAATAATATTTACATCAACTATATGGAGGAATTATGTTTATGGTTATATGTGTGACATATATAATGATAATATAGGTTCTAATTATATATTCTTCTAGAAGGGGATGAATATGTTCCATATAAGATGGTTTATGTTTATTAAAGAAAATTACAACTCAATACACTACCACCATGTTAACGTGAACAATGTTGTCAATGCTTTGATTCAAGAGAAGAATTCTTTATTATCTATGATCTGGATGAAAAGATATCTAATATTTCTATATTTTAAAAGGATGGAACTCTAAATGTTAATATTTGTAGAAAAATTTTATCTTTATCGAATGAGGGTTCAATAATCTATCCATGTAACAAAAAGAAGAGGATAAAAGGGAGGATGTTGATCCAAAAAGTATGGTGAAAAAATGTTCCAATGTTAAATTTGGATTGTGTAGGGATTATAAGGTATATGAACATAATAGGTTTATGTTCAGTACTATAAATTAATTAAAATTATTAGAATAATATTATAGATAATTATCTAATTATCTTGGATGTATAAATATGCATAAAGATACGAAAGTGTATTTATGGATGGAAACCATGATGAGATATATCATGGATTATACATCTGATGACAGGTATTTTAGAGAGTTAATAAGGACATACAGATTTTTAAATGTATGTTACAAACATTATCCATACTAGAATATAAATGGGGAGACCTCACCATGGATTAGATTAGCAGACTCCCCCAAGATGTCTATTGTCCATAATGGTATTTGGTTTTTAGTTAAAAGTCTTATTAGTTAATCACACTTCAATGCCATTTGAGATTATTTTTATCCTCATTATCTTGCTAGTATTTATATTATTTATGTGTTTAGGTTGTATAGAACACCACATTCAATTGTATCTGATCGGGATACGAGGTTTAATTTGAGGTCTTGGAGAACTCCTTAGAAATTTTTATATAAATAGTTTTAGTTTAGTAATAATTTTTTTCTTAACATATATCTTTTATTTTTGATGACCATTCAAACCATAGAGGTTATGTTGAGATTCTGTTATCTATATATAATATGTGGTAGGTATCAACACATTTCTACCAGTGATTTTTTTGAAAACATTATTTTTCACTTGAGAATTTATTTGACTCCTTATGCATAACTATATGAAAATAAATGCATAAATATTAAATAATAAGATAGATTTAGAGAAAGAATGATATTTGGACATTAGATATTTGGGGAATGGAAGAGAGGGATTGAGATATTTTGTTACCTATCAAGGTAGCTCAAATTCGATAGAAGACATATATAGAAAATCATGAGTGATATCTATAATTACATACTATTGAGAATTTTTAAATATGAATTCCTCCATGGAAGAAGGTTAGGAACGTTACAAATATGTGATATTTGAACATTAGTTATATTGGACCTATCGAGAATCTTGATCGATTAGGGGCTGTTGCCTATCATTGGACACTATCAATAAACCGCTATTAGGATCATGATGTTTTCCATATATCTCTCCTAATGTTGTATATATTAAAAATTAAATATATATATATAAATAAAAGGTTTTATGGATAGGCCAAGATATTTTATATAATGAGAAACTCTAGAAACTTTGTATCATATAGATACAGTTATATGGAAGATGACTACATAGATTGTTTAAAGTTCATGGAGGAATTAAAAAAATTATGGAAGCTACATGAAAACCCAGGGATAAAATTAAATAGAGATATCCTCATTTTTGTATATCATAGAAATTTAATTATGAGGGAGAAATCAATTAGATGGTTGGTAGAAAGTAACACCCCACAATTTTATATGTTTTTTAAATAAAATGTGACGTACTTGATAACTTTCCATATATAAAACCCAAAGATTATATGATCCATGATATAGTAAACATTTATTACCTAGAAATTATACTAGTATATAAGAATAGTAATAACCAATTTATGGAAAATATTTATAATTGGTTTTAATAATAAAAATGTACATGTAAATTAATAACAAATAAAAACTATATTTTCAGTAAAGTCATTTTATTCTTGGAAAATATATTTTCCTCAAAAATTATTTTTTATTTATAAAATGGAAAATTATAATTAATTTATAAAATTGTTGGGAACATTATTCGAAGAAAATAATAGAAAACATGAATTGAACATTTACATATTATCTTAGGGTCAATTTTTATGATATTTTAAAAAATATTTATTTTTAGAGAATAGTGAATAATTATAGATTCTAATAAAAAGCTTTTATTTATTTTCAATTAATTTTTCCATTATGTTTTGAATTTGATATTAAATGAAAATAAGAATAATTTAATTATAAGTAATATAATTATTTATATAATAATAATCATTATACATAATTATTATACAATATTATTTGTGGGATTAAAAACCCAAATTTATATAAATTACTTTTATGGGTGAAATGTTTTGTATCATGATAAATTAAATTAATCACCACTAACTAGTAGTTTTATTTAAATTTAAAAGTTATATATTAAATAGTATAATTTAACTTTAATTTTATGGTTTTTAGAAGGAAGAGGATGCGAGAAAATATTTTTATACTTGAAGATTCATTTTCGAAAAACAAATTTTCATTGCTATTTGAGTGCTTATTTAACAATACATTATTGAACCTATAAAAATTTAATATAGTAAAATTGATTTCATATTTTTAATATTAAATATTAATATAATAAAATAATTTCTACTTAATTTTTTATCAGAGTGAATTGTAAAAACAACGTAGAAAATTTACCACGGTTAAGGTTAAAACAAGTTTACCAGGGGTTGATGGGTGGGTTAGACCATGAGATAATCATAGTATTTCTACCCAAATATATAAAATTATTATTATTTAAATATATATCAACTTTATAAAATCATAACTTTGAATAGCTATCCATTTGGGACATGTTTTCAATGAATGTTGCCTTATATGTTTGAAATATTTTACGAAA
The DNA here is from genome assembly GCA_963277665.1 of Viscum album. NCBI lineage: Eukaryota > Viridiplantae > Streptophyta > Magnoliopsida > Santalales > Viscaceae > Viscum > Viscum album. The sequence continues at coordinate 448,024,581 of OY728142.1, forward strand.
TTTCATGTTTGTTCGTCCCCTTAATTATAATAGGGAAAATATTCTCCTCCGTGATTCACTCTATTTTATCCTTACAGAATATAAATTACCTAGTCAAAAATATTTTTCAAATCATTTCTGTAATTACCCGACCCTAGTTACCCATAGTCGGTGCATTATTAAGTATCTGTGGCGTGATCACAAAAGATCTATTTTCGAAAGACCGATTAGTTTAGCAGCCTTAGAAGTATTAGATACATTCATAAGGTTTACATTACATCATAAAATGGAAAACTAAAACAAAATTGTTTCCATATACAACACTGAGGTCCCATTGACTATCCCAACAAGTCAGTCATATAACACTTATTTTCATCCTAGGAAAAATAAAACATAGAAAGGGGTGAGCTCAGATGCTCAGTAAAGATAACAGTATAGCAGAATTTTTCATAAATAATCATACCTATTTAAGGAAAAGTATAATATTAAAACAAAGGCCTTTTAAACATGAAATTAAGAATAATATGGAGAAGATAAAACCAAATAATTCCATTTAATTATTCACATATATATTCTACTAGCCGAATAGTCACATGAAATATCAATAGCCTCTTTCATAATGATGGAATGCATAATTCCATACTTTCATAACCACATAGTCAGGGCCTTGTGCCAAGAATACAAGTAAGATTTTTTGAAGGCCTTGTGCCAAGACACTAGTTTGTCTCATTAGACCTACCAATGCATCTAGGAGCTATAGCGAGCTCCAACCATCACTTACTAAGTCCAATGCATTCCTGATATGAAAAGTTTTAAACAAATCATAAACCTTCGTATTAAAACTAGTATTTGAAATGTAAATAATTTATCCATAAACCATGAATGGTATAAAAATAAATCATCCACAGTCAAAAATCTCAAATAATATTCAATAAATTATGGAAGTTTTGTATAATATTAAATCAACTTCAAATAAGCTTAAAATCTATCAAAGGATGTTGACATAGATGGAATCAGAACCTTTTTTTAGAGAAATATCTCTTAATATTTTGAAATCATTTAAAATTCATATAATTATAGAAGAAAACATTTATTGTAAAAATATTCATATAACATTGTAAGGGAAGATTCAATGTTGTTGTTACAGTGGAAAATAGCCACACCCGCCGTATTAGTAAAAAAACATTCTTACCATAATTTTGTCGAAAAGGTCATAAAGTACTTAGTTTGGAAAATGATGGAAAGATTCATTTAAATTTTTTTTAAAAAGTCAAATAAGGGTATAAATGACTTTAAACCATGGTCTATTAAATAGTAATTTTTTTTTGAAATAAATGTTTAAGAAACATGGATGTGGATGATAAAGATGTCCCTATAGATTCTTACGTAAAAACAACCTCAGATAATTAAGAGATTTTTAAATTAACCCTTAAATTGTAGTTTTCCTTGGATGAGGGAATGATAAACTCCAATATAATGGTGAAATAATTGTTATTAAATTATACAAGAATAATATAGATGAATATGATATCATATATGATCTTTTAATATTGCTTTGTTAATAATATTTTAGTATTATCGTCGTTTTGGGTGTCAACTGATTCATTTTCCATTATATGCATTGTTACATAAGTAATGATTTTTATGGATATGATGAATCTTATTCTTATTAATAATGATATTAAGTCTTTAAAAATTATTTTTAATCATCAAATGAAAATTAGTCTTGAATGGATACGAGGGGGGATGAATCTCATCGTGTTCGTGGAGACGGTAATCCGTACATATGCACGATCGACAATATCATTCTTTTGTTATTAAAATAATATATAATCAAATGGTATATCATATATAATGAATCATTATCATTTTGTATTTATTATTTACATCAATTATACATCATTATTATACCCATACAAATAATAATTTATTGAATAACAACAACCACCATGATGTGGAGATGGTAAGCCGTACATATGAACGTATAGTGACTTGTGATTCAAAGGATAGATAAAATAATGAATATAGTTGTACCATATTAATAATTAAATCACAGTATATAGAAGGTACTAGATTTATTATTTTAGAATGGAAACAACAAAGAAAGAGTAAGTAGAAGAAGAAAGGAACTTGAAAGAGGTGACGAAATATTTAACACTTCTTCTTGTTCTTCCTTTTGATTTGATCAAAAGGGATCCTTATGTTGACTTTATAACTAAAGGAAGGAATATAAGATTAAGGGAGAATAGTTTAGAGGCTATTTGGGCAGGGTTTGGCCAATCTAAATGGCTTTGAATGTGTGAATTAGAGAGAAGTGGCGGTGCCCTTTTATAAGAGGGGTAAGGGGAACCCTTGGAAAACCTAGAAATATTATTTTATAATAAAATAATTTTTGGTTTCTAATTTCTCAGAAATGAATTATTTAATGTCTAAGGTGGGTATGGGTCTAAAAACACACAACCAACAGGTTTTAGACAGGTTTGGGTCACCATATTAACCTTATCTTATATATTTATCTCTTAATTAAATAGTATGTCATTTACTATGTCTCTTTGTATTTTTATATTATATGGTTAATAAAATTACTATAAACATCCAAGAGAACCTCAAGTAGTAAATTAATGACATATATAATACTATTTAATACCTTTGTAAGAACCTTAGATTTTTAGAAATAGAATGTCAATTAATAATATAATATTTGTTTTAAAACCTATTTTATATCAATTTTGACACTATTTGGAATTTTGGTTTTGCTAAATTCATAATAGAATTATTAATTCAAAATAAATTCATATAACCAACCCTAACATGTCATATTAACCTATAAAATTAGTTTAATGCATAAAAAGTCTCAAATTACATTTATTTGGATATTTATAATATCAATTATTTTAATATTTCATTAATTAGGAAATTACTGCATCATCATTGTGTCATAAATAAATTAAATTATTTAATGTCGAAAAAATATAAATAAAATACCATTATGTAGGAAATCATTTTATATTATTAATGAGTATTTATAGTCTAATTTATCTTATGTGTAACCCTATATTAAAAAAGATTTAGTTATTAAACTTTGAATTTAAAACTTTTAATTCTTCTTTGAATTAAATATTAATAAATGTCCTAATCTAATCCATGTGGACCTAAAGAATAATATTTTAATAATAAGGTTGTTTTTGGTAAAATTACACTTATCCAATAGAATTATGATATTTTTAGGGTAATAATAAAATCATTTTTACCCTTAGATACCCTATTTACTTTTAACGGTGGAAAATAAAAGAAAAAAGTTACTATTCACCAAAAATTATTTTGATCTTATTGAACCACATTTTACATACTGATATCTACCGTGTTTCATGGATTTTTGAAATTCAACTTTCATAAGTGGTAAAATTATGTTTTATGTAAATTTGCATATGCTCCTAGGAGGTGGGTAAAATTCGGTAAAATGTTCAATAAAAATTTAATATATCTAAAATTATTATAAACTAACTCTAATGAATTACATTTAACATATATACATATTATGTATCTATTTTAATTTAAAATAAATTTTAAAATTTTTTTTATTTAAATAAAAATTACGTTTTAAACAATAACTCAGTGTTTTTAACTATTCATCAAAAATTGAATGTTTTCCGAAAAATACTAAAAATTCACCCTAAGCTAATTTTTATACTCTAAATCCAAAAATTATGTCCATATTTAAATATAACATTTATAAAATTACAAAAAGTGGGTATTACTATTCATAACAGCTAGTTTGATTGGTTGAGGTGTGTTAGAACTCGAAGTTGCCTCCAACACACGCTATTGTATTATTCAAAGAGAAACTTACCATGGAAGCTTAGGGTGTTACATTATCCTCTCCTTAAAATAATTTCTTCTTTGAAATTTATATATTATATTACTGCATAAAAATAATTGGGTGGTTCTTTGTCATATGTTCCTCGAGTTCCCATGTTGCCTCTTCTATCTTATGGTTTCTCTATAGAACTTTACCAGACGAGTCATCCAGTTTCCCAACACCTGTTCTCTTGTATCAAGAACCTTGATAGGCTCATTGCAATAAGATATACCGGGTTCCAGTTTTAATTCATCATAGGTGAGTACAAGTGTTGGGTCAGGCATGTATTTTTTCAATATTGATACGTGGAATACATCATGATATTTTGAGAGACATGGCAGCATTGCCTAACGGTAAGCTACAACCCCAATTAGTTCTAGAATTTCAAAAGGTCTGATGTACGTAGGACTCAATTTATCTTTCTTACCTAAATGTATTACACCCTTCCATGGAGATACCTTAAAAAAACATGATCTCCTAACTGAAATTCCAAATCCTTCTTTCGGAGATCAACATAGCTCTTCTGCCTTCTTTGAGGTTCTTTGATGTGGTTTTGGATTACCTTCACCTTTTCCATCATTTCCACCACCAGTTCTGGGTCTACGAGTTTCTTTCACCAACATCATCTCAACTGTTTGGTGTGCGACATCTCTTTCCATATAACGCTTCATATGGTGCCATCTGAATACTTGAATGGAACCAATTTTTATAGGAAAATTCTACCAGAGGTAAATATTTATCCCACATACCTTGAAAGTCATGTGCGCATGATACCAACATGTTTCTTAAGGGTTGAATAGTTGTTTTAGATTTTCCATCAGTTTGAGGGTGGTAGGAAATGCTCAAATAAAGATCAGTATCTAGGGATTTCTAAAGACTTTTCCAGAATCTTGATGTAAAACATGGACCGCGATCAGAAACAATCAATAGGGGTACTCCATGAAGTCTCACAACTTTATTCATATATAGTCTTGCTAAATGTTCAAGTGGTAAATCTTCTCTTATATCAACAAAATGTGCTGACTTGGTAAGACATTCAACAATGACCCATATTTCATCATTCCTTCTAGGAGTCTTTGGTAGTCACATGACAAAGTCCATCGTAATATTATCCCATTTACACTCAGGTATGGATAGAGGTTACAAGACTCTTCCAGGCTGTTACCTTCCAGCATTCACATGTTGAAAAACCCTATACCATGACACAAAATCATCAATCTTCATCTTCATGTTGTCCCACCAAAAAAGTTCCTTCAAATCATTATACATTTTGGTGATCCCAGGGTGTATAAAGATATTGGAACAATGATCATCATCCAACAATTCTATTTTTAGATCAGCTATATCGGGAACACAAAGTCACTTCCCAAATATTAAAATTCCATCTTCATATACGAAGTCACTCAATCTCCCATTATTTACAGCTTTAATATTTTTTTTGAAAATCCTCATCATCAACCATATAATTTTTTATCCCCTCTAGTAAATATGGTTTGGCAACCATTTGAAAAAGCATTAATGTTTAGCCTTCCATGTTTATTCCCATGTCTATCTTTACTAGATCATTGAAAATAGGATCCCTTTCAACTCTCATCTTGTTCAAAACTCCATGATCTTTTATACTCAAAGCTTCTGCGACCTTATTTTACTTCCCTGAGTGGTAGTGTATCATGAAATCATAATCCTTGAGTAGTTCAAGACATCTACCTTTCCTCATGTTGGGTTATTTCAGTGAGAAAATATAATTAAAACCCTTATGATCAGTATAAATCTCACATTTTCACCATAGAGATAGTTTCTCCAAATCTACAAAGCAATTATTACAGGTGATAACTAAAGATCATGAGTAGGATAGTTTATCTCATGAATTTTTAGTTGTCGTGATGCATCGACAATGAAACTTTCATTCTGAATAAGGACACAACCAAGTCCTTTTTTTGAAGCATCACTATAAATAACAATCCCATCATTCCCCGATAGTAGATTTAATATAGAAGCATTGACTAATCTTCTCTTAAATGCTTCAAAAAATTCTTCTCATTCTTTTGTCCAAATAAATTTCACCCCATTACGTGTGAGCTTGGTTAATGCGTTAGCCAATGGAGCAAAATTCTGGACAAAACGCCAATAATAACCTTTCAAACCAATTAAAATGTGTACCTCAGTTATACATTTCATTGCTTGCCATTCTTGGATTTCTCTTGTCTTAGAAGGATCAATAGAGCTTCCATCCTTAGAGACGATATGACCAAGAATAGAAATATCCTGAAGCCAGAATTCAAACTTGCTAAACTTACCATATAATTAATGTCTCCTATGAGTCTTCAGGATAATTCATAAGTGATTTTCATGATCATAGTATATTTTGGAGTATACCAAGATATCATAAATAAATACCACTAAAAATTCATCAAGATATTACTTGAAAACTCTGTTAATTTGATCCATGAAAACCGAGGGTGTATTAGTCAGCCCAAAAGGCATTACTGTAAACTCGTAATGCTCGTACCTGGTTCAAAATGCTATTTTCAGAATGTCTTCCTTCTTCACCCACAACTGATGGTATCAAGATTAAAGTTCAGTTTTTTAAAAGTATTGAGCTCCATGAAGTTGGTCAAATAAATCATCAATACGAGGTAGGGGATTCTTGTTCTCTATTGTTATAGCATTGATCTCTTTGTAGTCAATGCACATCCTTGTAGATCCATCTTTTTTCTTAACAAAAAGGATAGGGGCTCCCCATGGAGAAACACTAGGGTAAATATGTCCCTTATTACTCAATTCATCTAGTTGTATCTTATGATCCAATAATTCCATAGTGGCCATTCTATTAGGGGTCCTTGATAGGGGCCTTGAACTAATAATTTAATCAATGGAGAACTCAATTTCTCATTCTGGAGGATGTGCAGGTAAATACTTTGGAAACTCATCAACATATTCTTAAAAAATAGATACATACTATATTTGAACATTGCTTTCCTCACCCACAATTATTTCATTCACTTCCTCCCAAATAATTGAATTTAGTTGAGCTACTGGGGGTGGATCAATATGAGAATTAGGTGGTGAAGTTTCTACTCTAAAGAAAAGGTACTCCTTATCATCATAAAAAATTGTAATCTCATTCTTCTTACAATAAATTTTCACATCATGGTCCAAAATACAATCCATACCGAGGATTATAACAAATACAATCATGGTTATGATGATGAGATTGACAGATAATGAATATTTATTTTCCCTAATGGGGACTGATTCAAAAAAATTTGTTGCAATGATACATCCCTTAGGAGTTTTGACTGAAAACACCCTTGCTAAATCAAATTGGAAATATCTAATTTTCTTAGCAAAATGAGAGGATATGAAAAAATGTGATGATCTAGAATCAAATAAAGCATTTTATAAACCTGAGGTAACCATAAAATCACCTACCACTATGTCTTTTGGAGCTTCAACCTCAGAAGTAGTGATAGTATAAGCTTGTCCTTGATCCATTGGCCTTTTCTGAGGTAAGTTCCCCAGACGATTAGGACATTCATTCGTATAATTCCCCCTTTCTCTACAATTGTAGCATTCAACATCGCAGCCTCTTTCTTCACCTTGCAATCATGAGATTGATGGCCTTTTTCACCACACTTATAATAGAATCCCATTACCTTTTGAAATGTACTAGGGTGTTTCTTCCCACATTTTCTATGTGATGGATATTAAAATTTTCCCTTCTTCCCATTATTTCCATTTACAATGTGTTCAATAGATATCTTCTTCTCTTGATTTGATTGATGGTCTTCAGACTTAGTGAATTATTTTTCTATCTTGATAGCACATCACTACTATAACTTAAACTTTTATCAGCGCAAAAAAATAACACTAACAGCACTAGAAAATCATTGTTAATGCCGGAATAGATAGGGGGGGTCCCCTTCATCAGAACTCTGAAAAGCGCTGATAAATGGTGTCCTTTTTCAGTTCTTTTTTAGCGTTGATAAGGTGGCCTGTATCATCACATTTCAGGGCACTGATGAAGGGTACCCCCCTTTATCTAGGTCGGCATTAACCGAACTTTTATAGCACTGATAAGGGGAGGCCTTAATCAGCACTATCTCGAGCGCTAATAATAGGGCAATTTATCAGCACACTTTTAGGGCTGTTAAAGGAGTCCTTTATCTGCACTAAAAAAAGTGCTGATAAACTCACCTTCCCCAGCACCTGCACAACCAGAACTTACACAACTTCACAAAATAGCACCTGCACATGAACCAAGAACTGAAGGATGAAAAATTGCACATAATATTTTGATAAAAAATGCTATATACATTTACATAACATCATAAATAAAAAAAACACATTGCTATATACATTTCAAACAATGTTTTACATGTTACAATTATAATTGTACAACAATAGTTATAAACATTAATGTTTATTCCTTTGATATCTATGATCCTCTCTAAAATATTGTCATCCACGGTATTTATTGTCGAACAAAGCATCTGAACTCAAGGAAAAAAATTCACCTATATAAGAAAAAAAATACTATGTTTGTAATACAATAATGAAATAAATTAAAACATTAATATGAAAGAATAAATTATTATGGAAACATGAATTTAAAATATGGAAATGATAAAATCAAATGTTAACATTTTGATAACAATGGAATGGAATAATGTAAAATCAATATGTTTTTTGATGATTTATCTAATTTAATAATTACTGGTTCCATTTCTAATGAAAAGATTTATCGGTCACACCGTGCATCATATTGAGATGAGGTCGATTCGTACAAGTCACAAATGACTCATGGATGTTGTACTAAAGTATCAAAACAATCTGAATGCGTTTCATCGGTTTTCCATATGTCACTTCTGTTGTTTTCTAATGTTAATGTCAATTTGAAACTGATATCAGACACTTTTATCCATACCGGTAACACCATGCATCAGATTGAGGTATAGTAGATTTGTAAACGTCACAAATGACTCATGGATTGTTGTTCTAAAGTATCAAAACAATCCGAATGTGTTTTCTCAGTTTTCTATATGTCACTTTTGTTGTTTTCTAATGTTAATGTCAATTTGAAACTGATATCAGACAATTTTAGCCATACATGTCACACCGTCCGTCGGATTGAGGTGCGGTCGATTGATAAATGTCTCAAATGACTCATGGATCATTGTCCTAATGTATAAAAACAATCTGAACGTGTTTGCTTAGTTTTCCGTATGTCACTTGAGTTGTTTTCTATTGTTAATGTCAATTTCAAACTGATATCAGACACTTTTAGCCATGCAGGTCACAGAATGTGTCAGATTGAGGTGAAATTAATTCTTACACATCAAAAATGACCCATGGATCGTTTTAATAAAGTATCAAAACAATACGAATGCGTTTTCTCGGTATTACGTATGTCAGTATTGTTGTTTTCTAAAGTTTATATCAATTTGAAACTGATATCAGACACTTTTTTCCATACCTGTCATACTGTGCGTCAGATTTAGGTGAGGTCAATTTATACACATCAAAAATGACTCATGTATAGTTTTCATAAAGTATGAAAACAATCTGAATGTGTTTTCTTAGTTTTCCGTATGTCACTTGTGTTGTTTTCTAAAGTTAATGTTAATTTCAAATTAATATATGACACTTTTAGCCACACCGGTCACACCGTGCATCATATTGAGGTGTATTTGATTCGTACACATCAAAAATGACTCATGTATCATTTTCCTAAAGTATCAAAACAATCCTAACATGTTTTCTTAGTATTATGTATTTAATTAGTGTTGTTTTCTAATGTTTATGTCAATTTGAAACTGATATCATACACTTTTAGAAATACCGGTCACACCATGCGTCAAATTTATGTGAGGTCGATTTGTACAAGTCAAAAATGACTCATGGATCATTTTCATAAATTTTCAAAACAATACGAACGCGTTTTCTCATTTTTCCATATGTCACTTGGGTTGTTATCTAAAGTTAATGTCAATTTCAAAGTGATATCAGACACTTTTAGCCATACCAGTCACACTATGCATCAGATTGGGGTGCGGTTGATTCGTACACATCAAAAATGACTCATGGATTGTTGTCCTAAAGTATCAAAATAATACAAACGCATTTTATCAGTATTATGTATGTCATTAGGGTTGTTTTCTATGGTTTATGTTAATTTGAAACTGATATCAGACACTTTTAGCTATACCAGTCAAACTGTGCACCGAATTTATATACGGCTGATTTGTACACGTCAAAAATGACTCGTGGATCATTTTCTTAATGTATCAAAACAATCCGAATGAATTTGATTAGTATTCCTTATGTCAGTAGTGTAGTTTTCTAAAGTTTATGTCAATTTTAAACTGATATCAGAACCTTTTAGCCTTACCGGTCACATTGTGCATCAGATAGAGGTAACGATGATTTTTACAAATAAAAAACGACTCATGGATCATTTTCCTAACGTATCAAAACAATACGAACACATTTTATTAGTTTTCCGTATGTCACTTGTGCTGTTTTCTAAAGTTAATGTCAATTTCAAACTTATATCAGACACTTTTAGCCATACTGGTCACACCATGCATCAGATTGAGGTGTAGTCAATTCGTACATGTCACAAATGACTCATGGATCGTTGTCCTAAAGTTTCAAAAAACCCGAAGGCATTTCCTCAGTTTATTGTATGTCAGTTGTTTTGTTTTTTAAAGTTAATGTCAATTTGAAACTGCTACCAGACACTTTTATCCATACTGGTCACACTGTGGGTCGGATTAAGGTGCGGCCAATTTGTACACATCAAAAATGACTCATGGATCGTTGTCCTAATGTATGAAAAAAATCAGAACCCATTTTCTTGGTTTCCCGTATGTCTCTTGTGTTGTTTTCTAAATTTAATGTCCATTTCAAACTGATATCAGACACTTTTAGACATACCAGTCACATCATGCGTCGGATTGGGGAGCACTTGATTCGTACATGTCACAAATGACTCATGGATCATTTTTCTAATGTATCAAAACAATCCGAATGCATTTTCTTGGTATTCTATATTCCATTAGTGTTGTTTTCTAAAGTTTATGTCAATTTGAAATTGATATCAGACACTTTTATCCATACTTGTCACACCGTGCATCAGATTGAGGTACGGTCGATTCATACACTTCACAAATGATTTATGGAAGGTTTTCCTATAGTATCAAAACAATCCTAATGAATTTTCTTGGTGTTCCATTTGTCACTTTTGTTATTTTTTAAAGTTAAAGTCAATTTCAAACTAATATCAGATACTTTTAGCCATACCGGTCACACCGTGCGTCGGATTAAGGTGAAGTTTATTTGTACACTTCAAAAATGACTCATGTATCGTTGTCATAATGTATCAAAACAATATGAATGTGTTTTCTTGGTATTCAGTATGTTAGTAGTGTTGTTTTCTAATGTTTACGTCAATTTGAAACTGATATCAGACACTTTTAGCCATACTGATCACACCGTGCGTCAGATTGAGGTGCAGTTGATTCATACTCATCTTAAAATAGTCATGGATCATTTTAATAAAGTATCAAAACTATCCAAATGTGTTTTCTCAGTTTTGCATATGTCACTTGTATTGTTTTCTAAAGTTAATGTCAATTTCAAACAGATATCAGACTCTTTATGCCATACCGGTCACATTGTGCGTCAGATTGAGGTGAAGTCGATTCGTACATATAAAAAATGAGTCATGGATCTTTTTCCTAAATTATCAAAACAATCCTAATGAGTTTAATTAGTTGTCTGTAGGTCACTTGTGTGTTTTTTATAGTTAATATCAATTTGAAACTGATATCAGACACTTTTAGCAATACCGGTCAAATAGTGTGTCAGATTGAGGTGCTATTGATTATTACACATCAAAAATGACTCATGGATCGTTCTCCTGAAGTATCAAAGCAATCCGAACATGTTTTCTTGGTTTTCCGTATGTCAGTAGTTCATAAGAGTCTCTCATTAAGTTATTCTTTTCTAGAAACTCAAATCATTTCTAAAACCATTCTTCATAATCTAAGGATATGAAACATAATAAAGGGTCATCATAAATTCTCAATAAGTGTAAAAAAGAGAGATATCAATGATCATATAAATATTACATAAGTAGTAGGAATTCACCATCATTGTCATATTTGTTTACATTCTTCCACCAGGTACGATGCCCATTCGTTTCCAAACACATCTAAAGGTGAGCCTGCTCTCGATCTATAATATTGATTGTGACAACCTGTCTTCTAGGAATTCCTTCACCCTCAAGCCACCCAATGTGATGAGATTTAGGTAGGCCAATGATTTCCACACTAGATGGGTATTCGGTACAGAATTCAATGGCTTCCTCATCAATATATCGCTCCGTAATACAACCCTCTGACCGACTTCGATTTTTGACATACCCTTTCAAAATCATCATATACCGTTCAATAGGGTACATCCATCTGTAATGTATAGGACCACATAGATGAATATATCTCATAAAGTGGACCATCAAATGAACCATCCTATCAATAAATGAAGGTGGGAAAAACATTTCTAATTCACATAATATGACAGAAGTTTCTTTTTCCGTAGTTGGAAATTTTGCCCGGTCTATAACTTTGCTACATATAGATTTGAAGAAGAAACACAATTTCGTTAATGTATGGCAGAATTTCTTGAAAATAATTCAACGTAAAGAAATAGAAATGAGATCTTGCATCAAAACATGGAAGTTATGTGATTTCAGAACTTTTAACTTCAAGTCACTCATTGACATGAGGTTTATTATATTTTACGAATACCCCTCTGGAACCTTTAAGTCATTCAAGAAGTTGAAAAACTTATATCTCTCCTACCTTGAAATACTCTAAGAATCTGGATGAATTAATGTTCATTTTTCACCCTTCACTAGTGCCAATTCTTCTCGTATTTCCATCAAAACCATGTTCAAATTTATGCATGATTGTGCATTCATGCATGACTATATGTGTTCCAGTGAAAGGGATAGAAATCATGAGCAACCTAGGTAAATAAATAGGGTTTTTGATCCACCAAGATATATAGTGAGGGTTCTACTGAATTTTTGTGATTTTGTGATCATCCAGAGACTATGTCTATATGGAGGTGAGGTTTCTAGTTGTGTTTATGAGAGGATCGGGTTGGGTATGATATTTGTATAGCCTAGTTAGGTTTTCTACGGAAATTTGAGAAGGTATTAGACCATGAAGCCTAAAGAAGATGGATAATATAGTTATATATCTCACGTATGATGGGGAACACCCTCTTACGGATATATAAGAGTCATGGTGTGTGTGATGTGTAGGATATTCCATATACGGATTTGTGAAGTGTGACATTGAGGATTTCCTCCTTATAATTAGATTAAGAGATATCTAAGGGGAGATATGATTTGGTACGTAAGTGAGGGTCATGGTAATAGTCTAGTTTACTTAGCCTAGGGTATCCAAGGATCTTAGTGTGAGTTTCTTAGGATGGTCATTATTTAGTTTTAATGAGTTTTAATGTTTGAATTAGAATGTTGCTAGGTTGGGAATAATTTTCTTGTACAACCAAGATGGTTTTAAGGAGATTATTATGCAAGTCTAATGGATGGTGACTTTTATCAATTATGGTAAGACCGACCAATAGATTGGGACTTCATATGACTTTCACCAAGTTGATGTATGATTATCCATGGGGCCCACCTGTTGATGATATGGTTTAGCTAGTACGAGAGGTTGGCTATCTAAATACCCTCCTTAGATTACTATTTATATGTTTTGTGGCATGAGACAAGATGGATGACCTTTATTTAAGTGACAGTGTGTTGGTAAGACCCTACATTGAGTAATAAGGCATTGGTCAAAGGGGATTGGTGAGTGACTTCCATGGGATCCACCTATTGATGGTTCATTTTGACTTGTGGTAGAGGTTTTATACTGTGTTTACCTCATTAGATCATTTTTTGTATGATAATATGATGTGAGATATAGAAATGGGGATCACTTATTAGTGGTTTTGAGTAGTTTTGTGAGAGGTTGTCTATAGAGATTCCCTCCTCAAATTGTTTTTTAGGTGATGTGATGGTGAGACCCACTGTAAGTGAGAGGGGAACAAAGACTATGTTGTGGAATTAGAGGATATGTGAATCAAACCCAATGTGAGAGATTGGGGGCACTGTTATGTTATAAGAAAGTATGTTATATTTAAAATGGTATATGATCCAACCTAGAGAGAGTGGGTAGTGGGCATGAATTGGTAGAAACCCTATTAAGGTTCGTTTTTTTCAAACCCAAGGTGAATAGTGTACAATATAGTGTACAATATAGAACATACTAAATATTTGTCTCATCCCATTGACACGCCTCACCTGATGAAATGAATTCACCAACACAGATGTTTCAAACCCTACCTGGCCTAACAATGGGGTAGTATCCAAAATCAGAAAATGATCTATACTAAGGGCCACTAGAGGAAGTGAAATACTAATCTAGCGTAACAACCTTTCACAAAAATATTCTCTGTATTCCAGTTTCTATCACAAGGCTATAATGGGGAGATCTAATCAAGATCAAACTAGTAACCAACCACATATACATTTGTCACACACACAAGCATCACACACAATAATCACACCAAATCATAATTAATATCAATATTGACAATAAATTAAAACTAAATTAATTTAGGAAAATTCAATTTTACTCACCTTAAGGAGGAGGACCTGGTGGTGGAGGAGGAGGAGGAGTCTACATTGGAGGCAGCGCCGAGGCATCATGGAGGCAGCACAAAGGCAGTGTAGAGTTAGTGCAGAGGTATTGTGGAGGCAAAGTAGGAAGCAGAGGTAGAACAAAGGCAGCAGAGGTAGTAGAGCCAGCAGAGGCAACAGAGTAGGCGGAGGAGGAGGAGGAGGAGGAGGAGGAGGAGGAAGAGGTGGAGGATGAGGTGGAGGAGGCCATAGTGGAGGAAGAAGAGGAAGAGGAACCGCGTTAGAGGAGGAGGAGGATCCATGGTGGAGGAGGAGGAGGAGGAGGAGCTGCGGAAGAGGATGAGGTGGAGAAGTAGGTGCCAGAGGAGGAGAATGAGGTGGAGGCCGCGACAAAGGAGGAGGAGTAGGAGGTGGCTGCGGAGAGGAGGAAGTGGTAGAGGCGTAGTGTAGGGCTTTCACTATTGACATGGTGCGGGGAGGAGGAGTCACAACAAGAGGAGGAGGAGAAGTAGGTGCCGAAGGAGGAGAATGATGCGGCATCCGCGGCTGAGGAGGAGGAGATGGAGGCCGCGGAAGAGAGGAGGCAGCAGTGGATGTGCAAGGTAGGGCTTCCACAAAATCTTGAAAGGGTGCGAGGAGGAGTAGAAGGACCTAGTGGCACTTATAAATCCCGCAGGGACCATTATTAGTGATTGTAAAAAGCGCTGTTAAAGGGGGTCTTCATCAGTGCTAAAATGAAAAGCGCTGATAAAGGTAGGACTTTATCAGTGCTTTTGTAGCGCTGATAAATCAATACTTTATCAATGCTAATAAAAGTGCTGATAAATTTAGAAATTTAATAATTTCTTTATATTATTATATATTTATTTAAAATGATATCTATGATAAAGATATATATATTTATTAATAATTATAACTGTAAATAAATATATCTTTATTTATACTTAGAAAATTATTTGAAAGGTATATTTATATATATATCATTGAAAA
Source organism: Viscum album (assembly GCA_963277665.1). Lineage (NCBI taxonomy): Eukaryota > Viridiplantae > Streptophyta > Magnoliopsida > Santalales > Viscaceae > Viscum > Viscum album. Next base: position 448,040,129 of record OY728142.1, read on the forward strand.
TATTTTAAAATATATATTTATTTTTTAAATATAACAAAATTTTAATTATAACTGTACATTTTTTAGAACATATATATCATATGGGTAACATAATGAATTATAAATCAATAACACATCAACGTGATATGCAATTATTATCTATAAATGATCATTATTCATGCACATATATGATAACATAACATATACGCATGATATGTTCATTGACCCCAATTCATTGGAAAACACATATACATTAAATAATTTTAATTATACATATATACGAAAAAGTATTGTATATTTAGAAATAAAACAAATACATTAAATATAAACAAATATAAAATATATATATTAAGTAAAATGAATTAATAAATCTAATAAATATAATTAATTAATAAATCTAATAAATCTTGTAAATATAATAAATATAATAAATAAATTTATTATTAATTTTAAAATTATTATGTTATATATATATTTACTTATAAAATGTGTTTTTTATTTAATGTATACAATAAACATCATCAGTGCTAAGAAAAGCGCTGATAAATGTAAAGTTTATCAGCACTAAGAAAAGTGCTGATAAGGGGATATTTAAAGAACTAATAATGTCCTACCACTTTATCAGCGCTTTTCCGTTAGCACTGATAAAGGCAGGTGCCTGCCTTGCCCAGTTTTGTGGTAGTGCATGATATATTATCTTCGTACGACGAGGAGGACTGTGATACTAATGATCGATGAAGAAATGGTTTTAAACAATCAAAGAAATGATCAATAATACTTCTTGGGTTATGTATATAATCTGCAGCATGCCTTGCTAACCTTGTAATGTTAGCTTCATACTTTGCAACATTCTCATCCTTCATTTTCCTCAGACTCAGAAATTGTTTTTCCATATCCGCTCGACGAACATGAGGAATGTTTTTTTGTAAGAAAATTTCTTTGAACTACTTCCATGACATATTTGATACTTCATCAACTTTGTTTGTGTTTTGAATCAATAAACACCATTGATCAACATCTCCAGTGAGGCGATAAACTTCCATGACAAATTTTTCCCGTTTGTTACTCCCCAAGGCATGGAATATTTCTCTAAGGAATTTATCCATTTCTCAGATACTAGTGGATTTGTATCCCCATTGAATGTCGGTGGATTTTGCCTCATGAAGCTATCTATCATTGATCCTCCATGCTGTGGATCAGGGTGTTCTATATGGGCAATGTTATTATTCATAACCTGAGTGAGTTATCCCTGTATGGTGATAAGATGATCAGCACTAGTTGCATAACTAGATCCAATGTAATTATCTTGAGTAGGAGGGAAATCCCTACTTGAATTATGCGCATTGATATGGTTTCTATTCCTTCCATTAGGCTCCATTTCTAAACAATGGAAGAAGCTAGATTATTTTATCAATCGAAATACATAATTCCAAAATTGTAAAACACTTAACATAATTTGAATAGTTTATGGATATAATCCATAATCATAAAACATGTTTTCGTTAAGGAATTAAATACTCATAAACCCTTCATAATTTTTTGTAAAGAAAATGAGAATTATCCTAAGCATATCCCCCAGGATTGTCATAACCAAGACTACAGCAAGGCCCATTGTCGAGCACCAGTTCCCATTTGAGTCTTGCTTAAAGCGGTGTTTTCGATTTTTACCCCTAGGCACATCTCTTCCAGAGCTGACTTTAACTATTTGTATCTAGAAAGGGACGTATTTCTAGGAAAAATCACAAAATCTCTAGAATACCAAAATTATAGGAAGTCCATCTATACTAATCCTCATAGTCTATCTTAGGGTAATGTGCTCTAATCATATTTCACCAAGATCAAGATTCCGAGGTTTGTACTAAACTTCCTCTGATACCAACTGTAACTTTAGGACACTAGTTTCCCAAATTCAGTGCATTATTATGTATCATTTCCATGATCACAAAAGATCTTGTTTCGAAAGACCGATTAGTTTAGTAGCCTTTGAAGTACTAGTTAATTTCATAAGGTTTACATTACATCATAAAATGGAAAACTAAAACAACATTTTTTACATAGACAACACTGAGATCCTATATACTATCCCTACTAGTTAGTCATAATATACTTTTTTGCATCCTGGGAAAATAAAATATAGAAAAGGGTGATCTCAGATGCTCAGAAAGGATAACAATATAGCAGAAACTTTCATAAATAAGCATAAACATTTAAGGAAATTTATAAGACTAAAAAATCCTTTTAAACATGATCTTATGCATAATATGGAAAAGATAAAATCAAATAATTCCATTTACTTATTCACATGGATATTATACTAGTCAAATAATCACATTCAATTTTAATAGCCACTTTCATAATGATGGAATGCATAATGCCAGACTTTCCAAACCACATAGTCAAGGCCTTGTGGAAAGAATTCAAATAAGATTCTGTCAAGGCCTTCAGCCAAGACACTAGTTTGTCTCATGAGACTACCAGTGTATCGAGGAGCTATAACAGGCTCCACCCGTCACTTACTAAGTCCAATGCATTTCTCATATGAAAAGGTTTAAACATATCATAAACATTCGTCTTAAAACTAGAATAACAAATTTCAATAATTTATCTATAATCTATGAATGGTATAAAAATAACACATCCATAGTCAAACATATCACAAAAACTTCAATACAATATGGATGTTTTGTATCATAATAAATCTAATTCAAATAAGTTTAAAATCTAATTCAATATGGATGTTTTGTATCATAAAGTACTTTGTTTGGAAAATGATGGAAAGATTCATTTCAAAAAAATTTATGAAAATTAAAATAAATGTATAAATAACATTAAACCGTAGTTTACTAAATAGTAAAAATGTTTTGAAATACATTTTTAAGAAACATGGATGTGGATGATAAAGATTTCCCAATAGATACTTACGTTAAAACCACCTCGGATAATAAAGAGATTGTAAAATTAACCCTTACCTTATATTTTTCCTTGGTCGAGGGTAGTTTAACCTCATATATAATGGTGAAATAATTTTTATTAAATTATAAAATTATCATATACATTAATATGATAACATATATGTTTTTTAGTATTTCTTTGCTTATAATATTTTAGTATTATCGTCGTTTCAGGTGTTAACTAAAGCATTTTACATTATATGATTTGTTACATAAGTAATTTTATTATGAATATGATGTTAATTATTCATATTCAGAATGATATTAAGTCTTTAAAATTATTTTTAATCATCAAATGAAAATTAGTCTTGAATGGATATGATGGGGAATGAATCTCATTGCGTTCGTGGAGACAGTAATCCGTACATATGCACGAGAGACAATATCATTCTTTTGATATTAAAATAATTGATAATTGGATATTATATCATATATGCAGAATCATTATCATGTTATATTTATTATTTAAATCAATTATGCATCATTATTATACCCATCCAAATAATAATCTATTGAATAACAACTACACCACGAGGTGGAGACGGTAAGACGTACGTACGCATGTATGGTGACATGTCATTCAAAGGATGAATAGAATAATTAATATGGTTGTAACATATTTATAATAACATCATAGTATATAGAAGATACAATATTTATTATTTTATAATGGAAATAATAAAGAAATAGGCAGTGGAAGAAGAAAGGAACTTGAAAGAGGTGAGGAAATATTTACCTTTTCTTCTGGTTATTTCTTTTGATTTGACCAAAAGGGATATTTAGGTTGGATAGGGTGAAGGTATTATAGTTGAGAGTTTATTTGGGAAGGGGTTGGACGAGCCAAATGGCTTTGAAGCTATGAATTAGAGAGAAAGTGGAGTTACCTTTTATAAGAGGGGTGAGGGGCACCTTAGGAAAAGCTAGAAATATCATTTTATAATAAAATAATTTTCGGTTTCTAATGGATCCAAACTGAATTATTTAAAGTATAATATGGATATTGTTCTAAAAACACTCAACCAATAGGTTTTAGACAGGTTTGGGTCACTATATTAACCTTATCTTTTAGATTTAACTCTTAATTAAATAGTTTGACATTAACCATGTCTTTTTGTATTTTTATATTATAATGTTAATAAAATTACTATAAAATTCCATGACAACCTAAAGTAGTTCATTAGTGAAATATATAATATTATTAAATACCTTTTTACGAACCTTAGATTTTTAAAAATAGAATATCAGTTAATAATATAATATTTGTTTTAAAAACTCTTTTATTTCAATTTTGACACTATTTAGTATTATGTTTTGATAAATGTATAATAGCATTATTACCTCGAAAAAAATTCATGTAACCAACCATAAGATGTCATATTAACTTAGAAAATTAGTTTTATTCAAAAAAGACTGAAATTACATTTATTGGGATATTTATAATATCAATTATTTTAATATTTATTTAATTAGTTAATTACTACATCATCATTGTGTTATAAATAAATAAAACTATTTAATGTCTAAAAAATATAAATAAACTACTATTATGTAGGAAATAATTTAATCTTTCTAAATAATATTTATAGTCTAATTTATCTTATATGTAACCCTATATTAAAAATGTTTTAGTTATTAAACTTTGAATTTAACACTTTTAACTCTTCTTTGAATTAAATAATAATAAATGTCCTAATCTAATCCAAGTGGATCTAAAGGATCATATTTTATTTCTAATGTTGTTTTGGGACGAACTACACTTATCAAATAGAATTAGGACATGTGATAGGGTAATAATAATATCATTTTTACCTTTAAATACCCTATTTACTTATAACCGTTGTAAATAAAAGTAAAAAGTTACTATTCACCACAAATTATATTCATCTTATTGAACCTCATTTTACTTATTTATATCAACCATGTCTATTTGATTTTGGAAATTCAACTCACATAAGTGGTAAAATTATGTTTTATGTAAATTTTCAAATGCTCCTAGGAGGTGAGTAAAATACGGTAAAAAGTTCAATAAAATTTTTATATATCTAAAATTATTATAAACTCACTCTATTGAATTACGTTGAAATTATATAGGTATTATGTATCTATTTTTACTGAAAATAAATTTAAATAAATTAAATAATTTTTTAAATAAAAATTCTGTTTTAATCTTTAACTCAGTGTTTTTCACTATTCCTCAAAAATTGTATGTTTTCAGAAAATTACTAAAAAACCACTGTAAGCTAATATCAATAATCCGAATACAAAAATGAAGTCCATTTTGAAAGGTAAAATTTATAAAATTTTAAAAAGTGTGTATTACTATTCATATTGGCATGTTTGATTGGTAGTGGTGTGTTAGAACTCGAAGTTACGTACAACACACACTATTGTATAAGTCAAAAATGCGTACCGTGGAATCTTGGGGTGTTAAAATTCCTTTAATATTATGGATTTTGGTATTCTTATAACACCAAATATTCAAGGATTAATGTGTCATCCAAATGTGGCCACTCAATGAAGAGGTGTAGATCTTAACCAAGATCTTTCAATTTTATTTTTATTTTTAATTAATAATAACATGTCAGATTTTAAAAAAAATGATAAATCCATTATCGTCAATATACTTATATTTTATTAGGAATATGGATCAACCATTAACACTTCTTCTCCACCGAGTGGTTGATGACAGTATGTATTGTATGTATGTGTGGACTTCCGCCTTCATGTTGCGATACCATCAATTTATTATATCCATAATTTATGAATTGTTCTTATGATGGGTTTAATTTTTTTATTATATTTATGCTTTAATTATTATAACATAATTATTATAAGTTTTTTACCTTACATTCTTATTCATTGGAATATGACAACATCACTCATGCATACATGTGGACTACCACCTACATGGAGCTACATGATTGATTTTTCATTTTGGTTTTATGTGGATAGAAATAAGAAACATTTTAACAAATATATATTTTCTTTATTATATAATTATTATTATTTAAATTTGAATAATCAATTAACTTTTCTTCAATTTATATGGAAAAAATGGAAAACATCTCTCATGCGTACATACATATTAACATCTATACATAGTGATATAATTCATCATTCATCAACACTTTATATGAATAGATATAAAAATTTAAATAATAAATATATATTATCAATAAATCATGGTTAATATTATTTATAATTATCAAATAGGATCAATGTGAAATTTCCATAACCACCAAACCAAAACATATATGAAAAACGAAAGTGTTATGACATAAAATGTTGTTGATAATGAAATATTTTATATAAATGGGTTATAAGATATTATAAGTAAAATATGTAAGATATAATAGCAATGATTATGATTTTGGTATATAGTTTTGATAAATTTAAATTTATTTTACATGAGGATAGTGTTCCTACCAAGACTGAAATACTTGAGGTAAGAATTTCGTGGTGTAAAATAATTTTAATGGAGTTTTTTGAGATTATATTTTATGATGATTAACTTATGTGAAATATATCTCCCAAGAATTAGTTTTTTATTTTAATCTAGTTATTTTTTTATATTTAATTTTTTACTTTAATTTTCTTCTTTTTATGTACCCTAGATACTAAAATAATGTTTTTTTTGAAAAACCAACCATAATTTTCACTTCCTTTGGGAATTTTTGTTTTCATTTTCCATATTTTCTTTTAAATATTTTCAAGAATGATTTTAATAATTTCAAAATTTTATATGAAATCATTTTTCAGTATATTTTTATTTCCATAGAAATTTTTTAATAGGAACCAACTTATCATTTTACCAATGTGTTACTTTTTAATTATTTCTAAAAATTTGAAAGGAATTTGATTTATAACAAAAAATGAATGACATTCCCTACCCCCATGTATAATATTCCCTTTAAAGAATAACTTATAATCATACATTATTTTTTTCAAATAATTTTTTTCTTATTTTTATTGGAAAATTTTATATATAAAATAAGTGTTTTCAAATAAAAATGTTATTTCCCCCATGAAACATTATAAGATATTTTAAAGGGTTTTTATCGATAACAACATCCATCAATGATTATTATGATTTAATATGAATGTGATCCAATGTTACTATCATTATTATTTTTCTAGACGGTTCAGAAATATGACATTGAAATGTTTATGAAACTTATATCCTTTCAACACGTGATTATTGGATGATATGATGAATGATTTATAATATTATCGCATGTATATGAATGGATTTCATAATGTGATACATGGGAATATAATTTTATAGACCTCTAATACATTGGGTAAATATGTATATCTCATTTGATACAATGGAATGTAATGGGGATTGAACCTAATTCGGTTAGGGAAACTGTGTAATAAGATAGTTTTGGTAGTGAACCATGACTATGGAAAAGATAGAAATGAGAGTGAAACCAATCCACTATGATAGAATTGGTAGTGTCCCTTGACACATGAAATGGTTTTCAATGATTAATTTTTTTCTAAGAACTTATTTATTTTTCTTATGATATTCTCTTATAGCTCATGAATAATTTTTTATGATTCCCCACACTTATGTATTTGGAATTTTTATTGAAGAAAATTTATTCAGTGTTTCCTTATTATGATCTTCAAATTGATGGGTATGATTTTAAAATTATAATCTAATTTTCTCGTACCCTTATACCAAAATTATTGTTAATTGTGATAATTGATTGATATATATTATATTTACACTTACTAAGCCGTTGAGCTCACAATTTCATAAGGTTCACTTCCATCGGTTATGGGGAAATATTTTAGGTATGTTATATCCATGAAGGATGTCAGTTGTGATGAAATAAATTGGAAATGGTGTGGTTATTCTATGTACCAGTTGTCTATATAACCATGTTTCCAAAGACACTAAACCTCAATAGCGGCTAGGCATATTTTTTTTCTAATGTATTGGATATTTATAAAAAATGACGTCATACTTATGTATGAAAAGGATGGTTTAGTATAGAAAATCTTTTCACAAACAATTATTATTCTTTATATGATGATTATAATAGAATCTTATGATTGGAAGGTGTATATGAGGTCTTTTTTGACCCGATTCTTTTTTTAGCTGGTTGGGTTAAGGTAGTTACAATATTTTAGAATAACATGATAAGGAAATATTAAGAAGTTGTGATTAAAAAAAATGAAATGAGATATTTACACAAAGCAAACCGACCACTTCATGACAAAATATTTATTTATGAATAAAAAATAATAATAATATTATATAACAGAATATATTTATAATTAAAAATAATCTCACTATACATAATATAATTAAAAGTATTTTACAATTAATAATATATGTACCAAATAATGGAAAACATTATATGAACTGATAGTGAATCAATCAATTTATTGGGCTGACCTCTTCTTTAAAATGATTATATGAAGTTTTTCCTTTTCACCTACCCACATTTTTTGATGTCGTGCCCCTGTGTTGTTTTTTTACTTTTTCTTTCTATAGTTTTTGGCAGACCCTTCAGCCGATAAATTAGAATATCTATGTATTTATGTGTATGTACTTGTGCACATTAACACATGTATCTATACATGTAACTTGATCTTGGGTTGTGATTTTTCATACTAGAACTTAGGATGGTCCTTTGGGTCTATATTTGATCCATATTAAGTAAACATTTTTCCCAGGCCTGACATAACCTCATTATGTTATATAGAAAACCGTTCAAAATAAAATGGGGTTAAAATATTAGGGAAAATAGAACAATCTCACAATGTGTAATATGGATAAAAAACTCAAAAAATTTAGTGAGAAAACCTAAAAAATATAGTTATTAAATAATCATTCCATACTACATCCAAAATTTACAAAGGAAAACTGAACTATGGAGAATTTATTTAGGTTTTGTAAATATTATAGTTTTTGGTGGAGGTAGTTTTTATAAGAAAATATTATTTTCCATACTTCTCTCCATTACAGGTTATTACCTGAAAGTATGTCACAAGAAAAATAAACATTACTATAAAAAAAATATTTCTATTTTCATTAAATAATAATAATTTGTTCTTAGGCTCTGAATCTATGAAAAGTATCGACCTTTCCCAATGATAAAAAATCTCCCAGGAAGGGGGGGTGTCGTTTTGAACATTAATTTTTTATTTTTAAATACCAAGCCTTCTTAGTGATAATTTAATTCTTATAAATATTGTAATTTATTAATAATTTATTGTTATCAAGAAAGAAATACCTTGCTCACTAATTATTTAGAATTGATTTAGGCCCCCATTTCTCATTTTGTTTTTAATATTGAGAAAAATCCATATTGATTTCCACAACAACATTATAAAATTTTCAAATAAAAAAAAGAAAATATAATTAAATAATAAAATTTTAATAAATAATAAATGATATTTTTCCTTTATTTTCTCCCAAAATCATCTTCATTTCCTTGGGTTTGAGCATCTGTCAGTTGTTTTTAACTAAAATACCCCATTTTAAAATAAAGCATTAAATTGTCATGATTTTTAACAAACTAATCATAAAAATAATGATAATATCATTCATACTAGATAAAAATTAGTCAAATATAATTATCTTTACATTTTCACACAATGTGATGATCATTCCAATGTTATGAGTGTTTAAATCATGATTTTCAAATAAATAACATGTTGAAAAATGAAATAAGAACATTTAGTTTTTTCAACCACATGTCATTTTAGAATGATGGTCAATTTATTAATTATTTTAATAAATTAATCAATAATCATTGTCTGATTGTTTCTTGAATATCTTATCATGTTCATTTAGTTTTCTCCTTGTCATGCATGTTTTTAGATAAATGTCACCTTTAAATTGGGAGAAAAATATTTCAAAATTATAGAAACACTAGTCATTAGAAGGATATGTAGTTCATTCATTTGGGCTAAATATTTGTCTAAGAGATTATTCATATAAATTCATAACATTTCGTTCATGTATTCTCAATTTTCAGTTGGATGAACTTGTTTTTAACATAGATAGAAATAAATTTTTTGAAAACAATATTTTTATCATTCTAATAAAACCATATATTTGATGTAATTTTTTTTATATTATATTTCATAAATGATTCAAATGTTTTTCTTTTATTTTTGATTGAAACCAATAATATTTTTTTAATTTTATCATGCGATATGTGTTTTTAACTTAGATCAAACTCTTAAAATAAAATTCCTTCACTTTCTATTAATGTGATCATACTAAATGTTATAATTTATATTTTTTCCTTATTGAAGGCCAAAAAAGAATATAATATTATTATACTATAAGTTCATGATAATCTAACCATATTTTATTATTATTTAAAATGTGATTATCATTTTCAAACATATATAACACTTAAAATAGAAGAAAATATTTTTATTTATTCGAATAACATGTCACATAATAATGATGTATGATTCAATCAAGAAATTAATAAATTAATACAATTTTATGGTCCTATGGTTTCATTTTATACTTTGTTTTTTTTTGTTTGAACATGCAGTGTATGTTTTTATATTAATATCACAAGAAATAGAAAATAGACCTTGGATCTTTTTGGCTGCTCTATGCACTAGAATGATATTTCGTTTATTTTAAAATCTAAAAAATATTAAATTGAAAACATAAAAAATTTGGTCATTCGTCATGCATCATATTAAAAGGTGGTTTATTCTAGTATTCCTAGAATAATTATAAAATTATTTTCCTATATCTTATGTAATAAATAATATCATTTTCACATTTTATATCTTTTTACAGAAATTTGTAACTTCGATAACACATTTTAAAGTGGAAATACAACTTTCAATTATTTTTTACCACACCTCACATTGTAATGATGTGTGGTTTAGTCCTACTGATAAAATAAGAATCAATAATGATTATTCTTGTTTTTGTTATCATATAATTTTTTTCTCAATATTAAGTGCATGATTCATATATTATAACATTGAAAACATTCAAAATAAAAAATATAAATTCAATCATTTCAACCACCCCATATAGTAGACTGATGTGGGACTCATTTATATAAAATATTTTCTTATTTTAGCAGGGTTGAGTTTGTAACAGATATTTTAAACTGAAAAAATATTTTTAAACAAATTTCATATTAATACAATTTTAATATGTCGGTAAAAATTGTGACACAATTTAAATTTCCTACACATCCCAAAATATATCCATTTCATATACTTAAATTGATTTATCAACAATATCCATATAGTGCTAAAAATATATAAATAAGAAAATCGATAAAAAATATTTCAAAAGATATTGTATATATTGAAGAATATAAACATATGAAAGATACAATTTACGGGATGTTATTTCTTATATGTTTTAAGAAATCCTTCATAAATTTGGAACTTTATTAGCTAAAATCATGTATTTTTGGTTGTTTTAGAAATCATAATTTTTTTTGACAATTTTATGAAATTTATTATAATATATGTTCCAATAAAAATATTTTAATATTTATTTGAATGGATTTAATATATTTTAATCTATTTGTTTCAATTTTTTTATCTTCTTTAAAACATGTAATTTTTAATACATTAACACCACCCATCTAATGATGATTTAAAAGATAAAACATATTATAAATAATTTAATTCTATGTCTATGTATAAAATTTTGATAATATGGTGTATTACATATTTGAAAGTGATATCATATGTCATTGATTTTTTTAGATAACAGAACGTTGGATCTATAACATACATACTTATATGAATTTGAGTTATTCAAATTAACATTTTATGAATACTAGAAAAATTTAAACATTATTATGTATTTACTATTGATGAAAAAATTATTATAATAATAATAAGAATATTGTTTTAATTTTTAATGGTATGTATTAAAAATAGTTTTCAATATATTTTATTTTATGATTTATTTTGGAAAAATGTGGATTTATTATGAATGTGAATAGAATGATTAGTGAACCTCAATAAAACATTCAAATAGAAACCCAAGACCTTTTATGGACCCATGAATACCAAAAAAGGAAAATATCCAAACAAAAGACTTCATGGTTACCCACAAGACACATAAAAGAGGTAACTGTAAATCAGGGACATGAAATACACAGAAAGGATAGACCTAACAACACATATCCCTAAAACTAGGGGTCAAAAAACCTCTATATTAAAACATAAAAGATGTATCATCCCATGCATTGCATGATTCACTGCACTATAGAACTGAAGAAACAAATATTTAATATAAGGATGCCAACACGAGATGTTAGAGGACAAAAATAGGATCATTGCAACAACTCCTATGGCTGCACCATCTATGGTTATATAACATGAGTGAAAAGTCACGATCAATGCTAAAATAACACCAGACCCATCAAAAAAAAATAAGTTAATCCGAGTGAATAATCACTATCATTAGAAGAATTATCGCACCTTTATATAATTGAAATAAAAAAACCTACAGTAAACCTATTTGTAACCAACCTAGATAACCCGCCAAAATAGTTCCTAATCCGATTCTGATATGACCTGATAGGCATTAATAATCCCCATAAGATCGATACCATCACTGTGACATCAAGAATAATAAATATAGAATAATTTCACCAGAAAATAAAAAAATGTAAAGTATTAAACATTAATAGTAAATATGAAAGGATCTACACCTGAGAAGAGGGTCAACAAAACTCTCTTACCAATCTATAAAACATCTAGATGGTCATATAAAACTGGTAGACCATAAATTTCTTAATGTTCTAAAAATTATAGAAGGTACCTCAGGTATACACTCCACCTTTATATGAGGCCTTACATTTACCTGGACTTGGAAGAAAGAAAATCTACAAACACCATAAGGAAATGGTAGTGTGAGATATAAATCCAGTAGTACTTCACCAATAATTTTATTTGAATTAATTATTATATGAACCATTTTAGGTTGATGTAAATAAAATATGGCATGGAAAAATCTTCACAGTTCACATGAAAACTTTCATAAATATACATTTTCAATGATTGTTAAAAAAAAGGTACTATAAACTTCCATCAAATCTGACTTCATTAAGAAAATTTTCAAACATGAATTAACAAAATATATATGGAAATATATCATGATTATGAATTTATGTCAAAAATAAAATGAGTAAAACATTTATACCCTAAGGCATGTAAATTTTTTTTTAATCTGATCACCATAGTTATGAGACCTATGATTAGGATATACAAAGATTCTCACACATATTTATGAAGTAATACTTCTAATATGAACAATTTACATCCCTTAGGATGAAAAGGGGATGATACATAAGGACTAATATTCCTGCCCTCAAGTATTTTTAGTTGGGTTTTATTCATAAATCCTATACCAGGTAGAGCTAATACAATCCTATCATGTTTTCATCCCACTCCACTTGCTTGTCACCCATTTTCTTCAAAGTAAAAAAGATTTAGCACTATCATTGGTTACAAAACCATATGAAACATTATTTTTTCGGCTACAAAAAAAGGTTAAAACAAGTTAATAATTTCAAAAACCAACCTCCACAAGTTTTAATAAAAAAACCCTTGAATTAATTTCAAAAATCAAATTAAATTGGTTATCATCAAAACTAAATTCCATTATTTTGAAAAATAATATCTAATTCATTCCCATTAAAAATAATTCCATTTAAAAAATAGAATAAATAGTTTTTATTGAAATCCATTGAAACATCACATTTAAAGTCATAAATATTTCATGACTTTTGATTTTATGAAAACCATCAAATATAAATAATATAAATTCAATAATTTTTAAAAAAAGCAGAATTCTATCATAATCAATAACTTTTCAATACAAAACCTGGAATTTCAAATTCAATTTGTCAAAACCTAACTAAGCTTTAGAAATTAATTTTTTAAAAAATTTTAAATTTAAAAGCATCTATTTTTCTGTATAATAATAATAGATTAAAAAACTACCTACCTTGATAATAATATTATAATGACATAAATATATGTTCACAAGGTGAAAAAAGTATGGTTTTGGGAAATCTGGTAGTTTCTATGGTTCAGTCCTAGGACCACTATGTATAATCAACAACTACAGCATATGGTGAATGATGATAACATAGTTCAAAGAGGAGGAGATCACCATGGTATAGGATGTGTGAACATGACTTAGATAATACCTATGTGGTATAGATGTGATTTCTATGGCATAATATGCATTGGAACAAAACACCTATTGTGCAAAGATGTGGACCACATCATTGATGTTTATAGAACTCAAACCTCTACAATATAACACATGCACTATAACATAGAGATGGATCTAGAATAGCGCTCTAGAGATTTGGAAGAAACACCTTGTGAAAATGATGACTAGTTATAAATAGGGGTCTACTGACCATTGCAAAAACCTTTATAAGATAACTCAAAAAATGAAACTAACGATCCAAATTAAAACAAAAAGGGACTGCCAAATTAATTCCATAAGAACCTAATGAAAAGACATAACTCTGAAAATAATAAATGGATGAAGCCACATGTAACTAATGCTATGTAGGTCAGGTTTCATGTTCCAAGACACCATAACACATGCCTTCCTATAATGTTCAATATGGTGAATTCTATAATGCTGTTTCCATAGGTTGGGGTTATTTTAGGGCAACTATCCACCTTCAGCGTGATCTTAACCCATCAAATACCACAAATAAGAAACCAGTACCTGCATAGCACAATTGAATCCTCTATAGTGTGGTCCTAAGTGATATTTTTGTAAAACCTTTGATATTTTATGATTTTTTTTTCAAACCTATTTTATTATTTAATAACTTATGTTACATACCACATCGAGTTTTAAAAAATTTCAATACAATCATAATAATCTTATTTAGAAATGAAAACTTTTAACTAGACATTAAAATTTATTCTTTGAAAAAAAAATATTTTCTTAAACAAATTATTGAGGTGATATTTAGAAAATATTTATTACAATCTCTTATTTTTTTATTAATGTATTATTTTTTTAAGGTTTTAAAAAAAAAATTATTTGTCCTTACATTTTGTTAAAAAATAATGAAATTATAAATTTACACTTTTTAGAAATCTATTTTTAAAAATAAATTTTAATTTTTAAATAAACACTTAAAATATAAATTGAGGTGAGAATTTGAATTTTTTTGAAAAGTTAATTTTTTTAATAAATATTGAAGAATTAATATATTTAGTGAAAATTTATTTTATTTTGAATCATTTTAAAAGTAAATTTTTTTATTAAATGGAATAAAAGTAAAAATATTAATATAATGTTATGATTAATCCAACTTA
Source organism: Viscum album (assembly GCA_963277665.1). Classification (NCBI taxonomy): domain Eukaryota; kingdom Viridiplantae; phylum Streptophyta; class Magnoliopsida; order Santalales; family Viscaceae; genus Viscum; species Viscum album. The sequence goes on from OY728142.1 coordinate 448,055,383, forward strand.
TTTCATTGGTATGAATTTTGATGGTGACTATTTGTATAAAAACATTTTATACATAAGAAAGATTTTTCTTTGTAAAACCATATCTTATTCACATATAAAATTTTAATTTTAAATAAAATTCATCCACATAATTGAATTGAATTATGAATAATGTATTACCTATTTATAATTATCATTATAAACATTATATAATTTGGTTAATATAATTTTTTTCTATAATGAATCGTAAAAATAGTAAAAATTAATTATATTTGTGGAGGTTAAAACATGATTTTAGGGTGTTAAATATAAAATATAAGGGTAAGATGACAAAAAAACATTTCTAATTCCTTTTTTTGAAAATAATTTGATAATATATCCAAAATGATTTTATAATTATCCTGCTTGGATCCTCATGAAATGTGTAAATCGTGGGTTTATCTTTTTCTTTTAAAAACATCCAAGTGTGTCCTCTCCCCTACTTAAAAGTTAACCCCATTTCATATAATATCATATCAAGAAATATTTACCAAAATAACTTTTTTATTTTCCTTACCATTCCCTAGAGGCATTATTTTTATTATTAAAACCTCCTTAAAAGTCATTAGGTTAATAACTAATGAGGTTCTGCGAGGAAGATGTATTTTCATTATCCATGTATTTTCATTTCATTTCATTATTCAAACTCCTTAAAATATTTTTGAAATTTTATAATATAATAGCACCAATTTATCCCATATAATTATGATTTATTATATTTATTTCATAACCTATATCCATTTCCGCCTATATAAAATGGTAAAAAAAATTCATCGATCTTGTTTATGTTAGACAACTGCCTCATAAACTAATAAAATTCAGCATCCATCAATACTTATGATGGATGGATATAATAATAGATTTAAAGTATATATATATATATATTATATTTATTAAATAATTATACACATATAATTGTAATATCATATCAATCTTGTTACCTTATATGCCGTTGGAAAACAAAACCGTCATTTGTGCGTATTTATGGACTACCACCTCCACATTTTGATGTGATATATTTTTAATTTATTTTGGAATTGATGTTTAAATGGATATATTTAATAAATATATTTTATATTTATGATATAAAATTTATTCTTTAATGTTTAATTAATATTTACCTGTATTTTTTTACATCTATTGACAAAATGAAAGCAACGTTCATGAATAATGGAATCCATTTTCTATCCCAAAATTTTAGGGATATCTCTAAATATATTAACAACTAATGTATATGATATTTATATAATTATTTATGTTATAGATATGATTTATCCATCATCAAATTACAAGGATCAAAACTATCAGAAAAAAACATTCATGAAAAGCATTGTTATTATTACCCAAAATAATGATTTTGATGAAGAATTGTTAAAGAATGGGTAAAACAATTAGAATTAATTAAAATATGGTATGATATATGTTATTATGGTTATATAATAGTTTCATAATTAACCTATATTTTTTATTGGAATTTCAAATGGGTATGTAGAACGTCATGACTTAGGGTAAGGGATTTTCATCTCATTTTTATTTCATTGAGACACATGCCATATTCACCACCTGATAACTTTTTTTGTGGGTTATATAAAACACATAAATAATTTAAATGATTATTATCATTAAATTTTTGATATATACATACCCATATAAAGATATTTCTTTCATAGGGATTATAATTTAAACTTTACCATAATGGTAATGGTTATATGTTACAATGTAATTATTGATGGGGATTATATTTGATTATATTTATGATGATGAAATACTATGATATAATCTAAATTAAACTAAAAAATATTTTATCCTATTATTATTTATTAATATGTTAAATATTTATTTTTTCTTATCATTAAGGATCGAGGGGACCAAAAGAATGTTTTAAAGAAAAATTTACTTTGTTTCCTTCTTATGTTTATTTTTTTCATCCACTTCTATATTATATATATAATATTTAAGGAATTTTTTACTATTCTCTGATGGTTTTTAACTTTTTTTTACCCATATATCTTCTTTTAAAAAATATTCTGAAAGTAATATTCTTTTAATTTTCTAAACATGGACCTTTTTAAATTTTACAAAAAATGTGATATTAATCTTTATTTGAACGTGTATAGAATGAATGGTATTTACCATCTTGGTGACTACTCAAATATATAAAGAATCCATTAAAAATTTCCAATTTTATTATAAAATAAAATTTCTCTTAATATTTGCGATATTTTAAGATTTTAATGAAGTGATTTAAAAATATAAAGTATATTTTCCTTTATAGTTATTTAATAATATTTATATGGAATTTTTATTATTCAATAAAAGAAACCTTTGGCGTTTCTTGTGTTTTACTGGGTGTATGATCCAATGGTACCGACTATATTTTTTTCATGACAGATTATGATTATGATGAATATTCATAATGAAATATTTTTATCTACCCTAAGTTATAGGTTTCTTTCATTTTTCTTTTCCATGGGTGATCATGTGATAAAATGTATATGAAAACCACTTTATTTATATGGATTAAGCTATGACGAGTTTTTATGCTCCTAGGTCCCACATATGTATGATATTAATTATGTGATGGGTGGGGTATAAAATATATATAATCCAAAGAATTGGGTAGTTATTAATTCTATATGAGCATAAAGGGTACACTAGTGGTTATCAAAAACCTAAATGTGGGTAAATAAGAGGTTATCTCATGCCCCAAAGATAGTACACAGTGGAAATACCAAGCCATAAGTAAGTACATGGGTGGTAATCCCATGACTAAAAAGTTATGAATTTATTGGTTGGTATCCTTGACATAATATTTTCTATTCTTATGTGTTTTCTAGAAACATATTTCTGATGAAAATGTTATGATATTAACACTCATGCTATTTGATTTAATTTTGATGCATGTATTATGAATTAACCATATTTAGGCCATGACTCAATTTTAGGATCTATTATATATGAGGTATGATTTTAAATTATTTAATCATGTTCTCATACCCTTTGGTTCATGTCATGTTGATATATCACTTTTTTTACCCATAAACTCATTTTAGGATCATGTTATATAATGAATATTCATCTATTAAGTTGTGATATCCTCATTATAAAAAGTGTGGGTCACTAAAATTGGTGTTAGAGAAAGGTTTAGTTTTACTTTGGAAACATTTATATGAAAATATTAGTAATATACATAGGGATAAGTCTATGGAATTTCTAAAGTAAATGAAAATCTCATCGAATTTTGGTGAAGGATAGAGTAAGTAGATTCCAAGAAATTACTTCTATTTCTCAATACAATAAGATGATTTAGTGATTTAACATTTTTAGTTTGGGGAAATAACCTTGAAAGGGGTATAGTTCGATTTGACTCGATCATCGGTAGGTGCATGACAATGGGCCATGCTACACACCTAGTTTGACACTACCATAGGATATGATTTTTAAATTCACAAACTCATTCTGAACCATCATGAATGATTTCAATAATAACTATGAATTACCTTGGATTAACCTAAGATGTAATAGATTGAAAAAAAGGATTCTAAATTTAGACACCCTATAAGGTATTTTTTCATTTTTTTGCGGTTTCCCACTATGTTTTATATTTTTTACACTACGATTTTTGGTACTAGTGAATGGATAGAGCACAAACAAACCATATTCAGACCAAATATAACGAACAATGTAATGATTTTCCTATATAGAAACCTAATGTTCTGGGAGATTTAATGAAAGATATAATTGTTTTGGTCACAAAAAATTCTTAATAAATGAATCAAATTGAACATGAAAATAAAAAAAAGGTGGTAATTAAATTCTATTGAGTTGGTAATGAATCAACACCTTCATTTTTAGTGGTTATGATGATCCACTAGTTGACGAGAAATGGACCAGTACCATTGAAATGATATTTTCCATCCACCAAAAGTTGAATCATTAAAACATAATTTTATATATATATAGTTTAGGGAATGAAATGGATGAATAATATAATTTTACTAAGAGTACGATGCAATATGAATAAATTAACTCCCCTATCTATGATGAGTTTGTTCATTATGCTAAAAGGTGATAAAATATGAAGGAAAATTTAAATTATCCACATCATTAACCTTTTAAGGTGAGAGAAAAAAGTTAAATCTCATGTGATCACTACTTTATATTAGAGTAATGATAATGACATAGTAAAATATAAACTTATGACAAGCATTAGAAGTAATAATTCCTTTTTTGATTCTAGATCATGCCAGTATTTTATATTTGATTAATTTTACAGGAGTAAAAAAATTCCAACCAAATTATTAGATGTTGAATTAGTAGTGAAACCCCATAATGGTATGATTATCTAATCTCATGTTTATTATTCTTGTTAGGTTTAATTTTTTTGGGAATTTGATTCCTAAAAAACATTTTATTCCCACTATATATTAATTTGATGTCATATTATGCATTTATTTTCCTTCTATATATAAATCAAACTTTAATTTCTAAGGAATGTAACTCAAATTTTATATTACAAACCAATATTTGATCTTCTAATAGCATAATGATTAATATGAAATATGAATAAAAATTTTACCCACTGTATGGGACTTGATACCTAGTAAAATGGAGTGTTTATCTCAAATAGCTTATGTGAAACTCAATGTTTATGATATTATTATTTTAATGGAGTTTATCAGTATCTTTCTACCATAGATAGCTAGACTTCCCTCAAATCATAATGTTGGTTTCTCAATAGAACTCATGCATGATTCCACACCCATTCCAATGAATCCATATTGAATAACCATGAATGTGTGATAGGAATTGAAGGAGAAACTAAATGAGAATCTTGACAAGGTATTCATTTGACCAAGCGTGTCACATTGAGAAGCACTAGTTCTTTTTATCAAAAATGATGATGGATTAATGAGATTCTATATTGATTTTTGATAACTAAACGAGTTCACTATTATAAACCTGTATCCTTTATCCTATAGTGATGAGTAGTTTTATCCACTCCGTGAAGCTCAATATTTTTTTCACGATTAGACTTCATTCTTGATGTCTTTAGTTAAGGGTTATGAAGGAAGATATACCCAAGATAACATGTATAAAAGGTATAGAAATTATAAATATATAGGGATACCATTTGGTCTTACTAATACCCCTATATCTTCAAGTATTTAATTAATTGGGTCATTATAGATTACTTTTTTCTTCTTGGGGTAGTCTTTGTAGATTATATTATTATATATTCAAAGAGTAAAAAAATAATGAAGGTCACTTGATAATTTTAATGAAGAACATTACTAAAGATAAAATATATAAAAAAGTCTAAAAATATTTAAAGTTGGATTAATAAAGTATCATTTTTGTTTCTTATTATCTTAAGAGTGGGTATATTTTTAGATCAATCAAAGATAAAGGCTATTAGACATTGTCCTAGACCAAAAACTATGACTGAGTTGTGATATATATTCTTTTTTCTTGATATTGTGGATGGTTTTGAATAAATTTTCATGGCTAACCAATTCATCCATCATGTTAACTTGGAAGGGATCCAAGTACCATTTGGATTGATGAATGTTAGTAAAACATCAAGGAACTAAAGAGACGAGTAATTAGTTCACCTATGATTACATTTAATTATAGTAGATATGGTTTTGTAATGTATTTTTTTTGTATCAGATAATGGATTGGGATGTGTTATCATGCATAATGATATTGTGATAAATTATGCTTCACTAGAATTAATGATTCATTAGAAAAATTACCAAACTCTTGATTTGGATTTAATTGTGATAAATGTTTCATTAAATATATCGATGCAACATAGTTATGAGGAAAGTTGTGATATATATATATATATTGATCAAAAGATTTTAAAGTTTATATTCACATAGAAAGTGTTTAAAATTATCTAAAGGAGATTGTTGGAGGGGATGAAATATTATGATTTTCAATACATTTCATTATTGGGAAAATGAACAAGGTGGATGATTCTTTGATTAGAATGTAACATACTATCTTATCCAAGGTGAGAATAAGAAAGATCTAATAATAATGGAATTATAATGGATTTAACTAGAAATGTTTATGTAAAAGGATAAATATTATCTTTATCAACTGATTGTTTAACCATATATCCAAGTGAATATTAAAGAGGCAAATAAAGAATATTTTGAGGTACCTAAGAATGTGAGAAATCATATTGAGTTTAACCATGATTGTGATTGAATGATAAGGTTCCAAAACCATTTATAAGTTTTGTCCAGAACATATTTGATGAAGGGGATATTAAAGGAGTTTCATAGTTCTTCATTCCATATTCACCATTTATGTACAAATATATATACAGATACGAAGAAGAATTTTTGGTGGGTCATTATCAAGAGAGATATTTAAGTGTTTGTGTCTTATCGATTTGAATGGCACTTATTTATTAATGAGAGAGGAAATTGTAAGGGGATTTTGTAACCATTACACATACCATAATGAAAATGCTAAAAAATCACCATGCATTATGTGGTTAGAGTTCCCAAAACATGTAAATGGTAGAATGTTTTATGGGAGATAGTTAATCCCTTATAAAGATAGTACAATTCATTGCTATCCATAAATATTTCTCCATAAATTAGGTTTCAAAAATATAAATTTTTAAAGTGGTAAAGAGTCATGGAGTATACTATTCTATTGTATCTGATTAGGATTGGAGGTTTACCTCAATGTTCGGGAAAAGTCTTTTGAAAAATCCTGATGCAGATTTGTGTTTCAAAACACCAATCAAAATTTTAATGATAGTAAATATGATAGAATCATTAAAACACTAGAGGATATGATGATATCTAATTATATGAATTTAAAAGATGGCATGGATCAATACCCTATAGTAGTGAAGTTGTATTATAGAAATATCCCTCACTCGACCATTTAGATGGCTTCTTATGAATCCATTTATATAAAGAAGTGTAGAAATCTAGTGTGTTGGGACAACGTTAGAGATATAAACCCACTAGGATTTGAGCTAGATGGGTATATGGAAGAGAAAGTAAGACCTATTCAAAAAATCCTAAAAGTAGCTTCGAGTAAATAAAAAATATGCTAATAATGATTGGTGTGATCTAGAATTTGATGTTAGTGAGAATTAGTTTCTTTGAATTTATATATGGAAGAAGGTTATGAGATTCATTAATAAAGGAATGATATTCACTATATATGGTTTCCGCTGTAATATTCAGGATTGATTATGCTTGGTTTCTTACCACTTCGTGATTCCACTGAACCTCTCTGAAATTTATAAAGTGTTCACAACATATCTCCTAAGGAATTATATACCAGATCATTTAAATTTTCTGAACTCAAAGGGAACACCATGAGGCCATGATATTTACTCTAATGTAAAACCTATCATGATTATTTCTTATAAGGAGAAATTGGTTTGAAAAAAAACCTCTCACTTGATCAAAAATATTTGGATAAACCACTAACTTCACAAAGATAGAAGGTAACCTAAGGATATGATGAGGAATAATTATCCTTAACTATTTTTACCATTGTGATGGAATTTCAAGGGTGAAATTAATTTTAATGGGGTAAAATGTGACACCCTTATATTTTATGAAATATATATTACTAATATTTATTTAGTTATTTTTAAAGAATTTATTACATGTAACACTAAGTTTAAACAAATCATAATAATTTTTAGTTAATTCTTTATATACTTCAAAAGTACGTTTTTACCCAAAATATGTTTTTCATTGAATTTTCTTAATCAATAAAAAATAAAAATTTTAAATTATTAGAAAAGTTATTTGAAAAATGAACTTAATTTTTTGAATCATCCTGTCTAAATAATATTATAGTTAATATTTTGGATTTTTCTGAAAATATTAATTTTTTAACAAATTGCTAAAACTGATTTTTTTATCGAAAACTAAAATTTCACTTATATTATTTAGAAAGTGATATTCCGGTAATTTTTTTAAAACTAAAATTATTAAAAAAACACATTAATATAATTATGGTAATTAGAATCAATTTCATTTTTATTTTTGATATAAAATATTTTTCTACATATGATTTTTTTTCTTAGGAATACTCCATCTTTGAATCTACATGATTAATTTTAAATTAAATTATTCCAATTATATAAGTTGAATTTGCCAAATATATTATGATATATTGAATTGGATTAATCAATATTATATAATAAGGGAAAGTTAATGGATTTTCATAAAGAATATTTCAAATAGTAAAAAATAATTAGCGTAGTTAAGGTAAAAACGAGTTTAGCAGGATGTTAAAATAAAAAGATAATTGCTAAATGGACCAAACATATCCAATTATAAATTAATTAACATATTTCTACAATAAATAATATATGGTTTTATAATGATCCATTTTGGTTCCTTTTTCTCATGTAAAATGTGTGTATGGATTTATCTTTTAATAAATTCTATGTGTGTCCTCTCCCCAACTTATAAAAGGGAACATCATCATTTACCCTTCACACATAAAAATTCCTTTTTTATAAGAATAAATTACCCAAACAATTCCTTACAAGACTACCAACATCATATAGGACATAGTTTATTTAGGAAGCTCTCCTAAAAAGGCTTTAGGTGTAAACCTATAGAGGTTCTTTGAGGAAAATATATAATTCATAACTAGGAGTTTTCATTTAATTTCATCTTATAACTAATTCCAATATTCTTAAAAAGTGATGATATAATATTATAATTATCTATTTTATATTGATATTTTATTACATCAATGGAATAACCTATATACATATCCTACTTCATCAAATGGGTAACAAAAATATTGAACGTGTGTAAGGGTGACCACTACCTCAAGAACTGATATATTTCATTTTCCGTCACCAACTATCATAGATACATTTAAGGACGAATTAAATATATATATATATATATATATGGTATTTCTATAATAATTATCCTTTTAATTATAAGAACCTATATACTTTCTTACGTTCTAATATTTTGAAAATAATAATTTTTCAAATGCGAATATGTGGCCAATCACCTCCATAGAGTGACATGATATGATTTTAACATTATTATTACCTGGATGGTAATAAGGATCAATTTATTTAATCTCTAAGGTATATATGATATAAAATTATTATTTAAATTAGAATTAATATTTTCCATTATTTTGTTTCATCCATAGGTAAAATAAAAATAGTGTCCATGCATACATATGGATTTCTGTCTCCAGGAATGATGTAATTCATTTTATATCTCTAAATATTTTGGATTAATTTAAAAATGTACTTAATGAATTTATATTATATTTAAATAATGATTAATATTTATGAGATACTCGATCCATAATCTTTTTATAGGGACCAAAACTACCAAACTAAAACATACATGAGAAATAAAGCAGTTATTATATAAAATAATGATATTATCACTGAATTATAAATGAATAAGTAATAAAAGGTCATAAGTAGATAATATAATGTTTTATATGGTTGATTATAATTATGTAATATATTTATAATATACATATATTTATTTTACCAGAGGATTAAATGTATTTGAAAAAATTCAATACATGAGGTAAGGGATTTATGCCTTACTTTTATTTATATGGGACACATGACAAAGTTATTAGTTGTTTATTTTGTTTGGTCTATATACTTCCCATTATATCATTTTTTGATTATTATAGTTAAAAATAAAATATATAAATAACCATTTATGGTTCATTCTTTCATGGGTATGATGAGTCAAATGTTAACAAAGTTGTAGAGGTTTTATATTACTATCTCATTTTTTCAGGATTATTTATGATAATATTTCTAATGATTAAATCTTATGATCTAACCCTTAAGAAACATATTGAGTATTATTATCATGGAATAATTTTTTGAAAACACATTTTTCCCTTTCATTTTATTCTTTTTAAGGATCAAGGAAACTAAAATATTTTCTGAAAGAAAAATGGGCTTTGTTGCCTTATTCGGTCAAAATTACTTTTTATTCAATTTCAATGTTTTCTAAAATAATTCTAAGAAACACTTTTAATATTATCCAATTATTTTTTAAATAAATTTTTACCCTTGTTTGGATTTTAAAACAATATTTTAAATGGAATATTCTTTTGATTGTCTAATTTGTCCCATTTTATTTTTTACTATAAACATGAAATCAATCTTCATTGTAACGTGTATAACATGAATAATATTTCCCTCCATGATGAATAATACAAGGATTTGAAGCATAACATAAATTTTTTAAGGCTATTTTCAATAAATTGGTTTCATTATCATTTAATTTATTTTTTTACTTTAAATAATTAATTTCAAAATAGAAAGGTTATTTTTTTATGAATGATCTAATGACCATTTTAAGGAATTTATTTTCACCAATAATAAAAATATTTTGGGTTGCTTATATTTGACTTGGTATATGGTCCACTGGATTAATCCTTATTCTTTATCTGCAAGGTTTATTATTATGATGATAAGTTTTTTTACGAGTCCTGTATCTTTTCTAATGGTTATGATTTTGAAACCCATTTATTTTATAATATTTATTCTATGATAAAATTATTATGAATCCCATTTTATAATAGGTACTTTCCTTATTAACAAAAAACTATGATTTTTTGAATTTCTTGGTGGGTAACCTTGACATATGATTTTATATGCTTTTATTTATACACCAAATATATGACTTTTACTAATTTTATTCCCCCATGATTGTTTTTTATTCCAAAATGTTTAATGTATTCTGAATATATAATACGTATTCCATGAATCATCTACCAGATCTATGATAGGAATATCTTGTATTTCAAGTGTTTTTCTGATGTTCTTATACCCTTATCTTCATGTTATGTTGATATCTCACTTTTTGACTATTAATTAGAATCAAAGGTCACCCATTCTTAGCAAATTAGTGGGGGATTATGTAATTCAATTATGAACGTGTTTTTTACGTATAATAATTAATAAATACACAAGAAAAATAAAATTTTTAATGTATCCAGATTTTATTTCATTAATATTTATCTATTAATATGTGTTGTCTATATAAGAAAAGTGTGGGTTGGTACAGTGTCATAGTACCACAAATTTTTGTTGGAATTTTTCAAAGAGATACATTCGGATTCTACAGGATTTTCAAAGACCTTATGAGCATACTGAATCATGTATCAAATCAAAAAAGGAGAGAATAGGGATTAAAATAAAATATAAGAGAAACAACTAACAGAGAATTCTTATACGTTATAAAAACAAACATGAAAAATGTACCAATAAATCTAGTAAGTTGGTAATGTTAAGACATTTTGTCTAATTTCCATTATAATGAATATATTTAAGCTTAGTTAATATCATAAGCTTCATTTTGGTAGAGAAATACATGAAAATTTTAATGTTATTAACATCATAGGGCTCATTATTATAGAATAAAAATAAAATTTCAATATTTCAATATCTGATAGAAAATTGAATAATTCATACTTCTAAAAAGTTGATGAATGTTAAATGAAGATGCCAAATGTTTCAAAATAAAATTTATAAAATCATTTTATCCAAATGAGTGCCTTAAATTATTTATAATAATATTTTGTTTTAAAATAACTAGGATGTAACGAATCATTTAAAAAATATATTATCACTAGGTTTTGGAAAGAAATTAAAAAACAGGAATAAAATAAAGAAAATTTGGAACCAATCACTATCGTAAGTGACCGATCATGAGATTGTAATCATAGAATGAACCCCTAATTGGGAATAATAATGAGGTCCCAAAAAAATAACGGACAATTTCCCCATCACCTTCTCTAGTTGGGAAAATAATTTCTTAAGTAGATAGAGTATTAGAAGGATTTACCATTTCTTTTTAGTTTATAAAATCATAAAATATTTAAAAAATATTTATTTTTCTATTTGATAATCCCTATAAATAAACATGATAAGGATACTATAACTGGGATATTCTAAATATACTATCTATGAATATAGTAATGGATAATCCAACATACCCATGATGATTTTTAAAATAGTATATTTCCAAATATCATGTATCATAAACCAAATATTACATTTTAAATCATAATTAATTCCCACACCACCAAAATCGAAAGGAGGGGTAATATTTTTCAAAGCAACCAAGGCTTTCCTAGACTTCTATTTCTATGAAAAAATAAAACGCCAAGAAAAACCATGAATATTTTTATGACTATTTCTAGGAATAGTAATATTATAGATCCAAAACAGAATAATAGAGTTAATGACCTGTAAAAAAGAATCACTCTCAACACATAAATAAAAATTGTAAAGAACCAGATAACATATGAGAGTTTATTTTGTAAACAATATATATTAGTAAATCTAAAATATAAACACTTCTAGATGATATAGGGACACCCAAATATTATTAAAGGAGTTTACCTATATAAATAATAAATATTTTAAAAATATTTCACTTAAAATTTCATATATAACCACAAAAAACAATATATATTTTCAGTTTATTGATGATAATACTAGTCATGCTACTATGCCTATTAAAAGATTTATCCAAGGTCGTTGTAAAATAAATATTAGGTCAAGAAGATTATAAAATATCGTTGGAAAACATAATTGGGTTAATTTCCTAAATATGAAATTTCGAATGAAATTTAGAAGATTCCAGGCTCAAGTATTTTCTATTATTTATATATAGATATTACATAATGATGTTGAAGTGAAATTAAAAAAGGGTTTCACTCTATCATAAACGCTTCCTCCAAGAGAAGAATACACTCCACTCATCCTAAATCATAATAGAGTAACTAGTTGAGGAGATATAATAAAAAATATATTTAATAAATTTGGATGGAAATTTAATGTAATTGATGATTATCTCTAACAAAAACATATAAACTTAGTCATATGACTTATAAAAACTAATATTGAACACTCACATAAGGGAAATTCTTATCAGGGAGTAATTCGAAAAAGGATCTTTCTGAATAATAATATTATTATAAATATCAAGCCTAAAAAATATCCTCCTGACCTTAAATAATAATATTCAGTAATAATTTTCTTAAAATGGAAAAAATCACCTTAGATAAATACATATATGTGTCATTTTTAAATTGATATTTTTAATGATGTTTAATATTTTAGGTTGAACTAATTTTGGTATAAGAAGAATAATAGTGGAATTGAGGCCTATGGAAAAATGAATTTACTAAAAAAAATAAAATCCACATATAATACCTAATCCAAAAATTTCCCAAGATTCATTAAATAAATATTAGGGTAAATCTATTTTAATTGAAACATTTTCATTTCATATAGTAAAAATATACTCAATGAGATCTTTGTTGAAAAAGGGAGTATAAAGATCAAAACACTTTTTCTCTTGAAACAACCAAACATCGCCAATATAATCAAAATTGAAACCCTGGTTATGGAGTTTGGATCCAGGGTCCCCAGTAAAGATCTCCAACAAAAAATATTCGATATTATTCCAATTCCAACCCATAATCCATATGAATTTTTAATCATACTAATAATTTTGATAGAAATATGGGATCTAATAAAATCTTGAATAAATTTAGAAATAGAACCATCTTGTTTTAACAAAAGGATATTAGATCTATTCTTGATTAATGTTTCTATTGGGAAAAGTGTTATGTAAAACTTGTATCTAAAACTTGATCCTTATTAAATAGGGAGAGATCAATAGATCCATTAATAATAATATTTTTTAATAGATGATTCTCACTTTTATGAGGATTGATCCACTAGATTATGCAAGATTTGTCTTTTCAAAAACTATTGAAAAATGTTTTGTTACTTTACATAAAGTAGGGGTAACATAATAAAGTCAAGGGTATGAGAAATGGGAAATACAGACAAGCTAAAAAATGAAATGATTTATCTCCAGCAAGCATGAAAATTTATTAAATTTAAAAGGAGACATATTTTGAAAAAAAGGAGGTGTTCACCACATAAGTAACACGGTTTGAAATTAGTGGAGGTAAGATTATGGATAATGACTGTTGAAATTTTGTGTAGTATAATATTTTGTTGGATTCTTTTTCATCTTTTATAATTTTTTTCTCCTTCATCGTTCCCTATTTTACATAATGAATATAGTGATGTAAAAATGTAAAATAATGATTAACTTTTTAATGGGTACATGAAATTATTATATAAATATCTAGAATAATAATAAATTAATTAAATTCTAATTACCTTAGTACATCAATATTTAGGCATATGAATTATAAAAATACACCGTGTATATGCATTAAAGATAAAACATACATTCCAATTATGTCAATAAAATTCATTTATACTCTTATGAATAATATGTTAAATAGACACTATGTCATGTATTTCTTTTAAAAATTTAAAATCACATGTATTTTAATTATTATGAAATAATTTCTAAATATCTTGTACAATAATTAAGATTAATAGGGTATTTCGAGGTGTAAAACCTGGGTCCACAATATGAAATTTTTGATGAAACAATTTATCATTTAGAATGGAATGCCCATTAATTATCTAATGAATTAATAATATTGAGAATTAATTTAATGAATGTTATAAAATATTTTCCGCATTTATATATTGGAATCATTAATGGAATTAAGTAGCTCATATATTGGTTTGTGAAGTACTTGAATAGAAGCCCTTAAATGAACTACTAGTAATTATGTATTATAAATGCTTCTATCATAAAAATTGGATTCCATGCCTCTTGTTAGGAAGAAATTCATGAGTGTCGATATATATTTTACATAATATAATTTAAAATGAATTATTTTAAAATAAATAAATAATAAATGACTATTATTTTCAAAAATATTATAATTTCTTGGAAAAGGTTATTTACCATGATATTTTTGGTATTTTATTGAAAAAAGAAAATTTCAATATCAGGGTTTTAGATTATATTTTTGGTTTGGTATATTGATTTTTTTATTCATAGGTATTTAATTTTTTTATTTATTATTTGGTTTTTATTAATATTTTAAATTTTGGGTTTCCTTTGTCCCCCCAAGGTATTAATCTTGATAATTAATTCTTCTAGTCACTTTTAATAATGAAACTATGATTTTTTCCTTTCCTAAATTAGTCTCTCGGTGACATCATGTGTTTTT
Source organism: Viscum album (assembly GCA_963277665.1). Lineage (NCBI taxonomy): Eukaryota > Viridiplantae > Streptophyta > Magnoliopsida > Santalales > Viscaceae > Viscum > Viscum album. The sequence goes on from OY728142.1 coordinate 448,070,533, forward strand.
CATGAATAAACCTTAACCTAGTAAGGGATTATATGATATAGTTTAGTTCATTGAGATGTATACTCTATAATATAACATGCAATTTAGTCTCCCTTTCCAACTATTAACTCCAATTATTGGTTTATCATCATATAATGATAATTTGAGAAGTTTTTATAACCAAATATAAAATTTTTAAGAAGTTAAACATTTTATTATTTATGGTCGAACATTACCAAATGATTGTAATTCAATATTTTATTATAATAATTTCAATGATGAATTTGATGGTGTTTATAAAATGTTTAGCCACTAAGTATGATTCTAGAAGCCTATATAGAGACGACATGATCACGAGATAGTATCACAATATTCATGAAATAGAAAATAGTAAGGCCAAATCCCTCTCAATTTTATTTCTCTTCCTCATTCAAAATATTTGTTTTACTATATCATGGATGGAAATGAGTGTATCCCAAGCCTTAGGAGACTGTCACATCCCATGGATAAGCTAGGAGTAATTATTTAATTGGTTGATTCATGGTTACCAATATTGAGCACATAAATAATAACATTGGTTAGATCATATCATCCAATTAATGGTATATGATCTTAACTTATTTTACTAAATTTAAAATTAATAGATTAATACGATGAAAAATTTATTTTAGTAGATTTTTTTTCATTACAATTGGATAAAAATTTCCCCCATAAAAACCACTTACAAAAACTTTTACCTGGTTTTGGATAATTATATGCTATCATAAATAGTTATTATTAATTAGTTACATTCTAATACACTACTATATAAACAAGGAAAAAATAGTTTAGTAGATTTTATTATATTATTAAATATAATTTTAAAATAAATTTATATTATCACCTAGTTATTTACATGAACTACCTTCCACAACACATGACATGGGATGGAGGATTCAGTAAACCTTGATTAGTCAATCATCATCTCTACATAGATGAATAATTATTTTTTATATATTTTTTTCATAAATTCAATATTATAAATTCAAATTAATTTTTTTTATTTTTAGGGGTACCCAATCATTGATTTATTGTATGATTATAGTTTCTATGTTTCAAATTATTCATTCTATGAATTTATTTTTTATTATAAAAAATAACATTTAATTAATTGGGTTATTAATATAATTCATTTAAAATAATTAAAAAAAAGGAAAATTTACATAGAATTTTTCATTTTGTGACATAAAAATGAAATAACAACATGTTTATTCAGAGATAAAGTTTTTATATGTTACTAATTGTTTATGATTGATGTTACCATGAATATATCTAAAATATTTAGTTGAAGGAGTTATTTTAAATTCTCATATCACTTATCTAGAAAATTTCAATAGAAAATTCATTATATAATATTATTGTATAAATAAATTTTGGAACAAAAACACAATCAATATTTCATATCTTAATTTGAATGGAAGACATTATAATTTTTAATTAAAGGACACCTAAAAGTCTTCCCAAATGGAGATATTTACTATGTGAAAAATATTATACCAATTATCAATGTCAACTATCATGTTAAATATGGAATTAACCTAACCATTTCTAATGATGAATGATTTTTTTAAATATGTTGATCAAGATTATTAAATACACCATTAAAATTTTTAACTTTTATTAATATATTTTTGAAAGATCTATCTACCTTTAATTTTTAACCTATATCTCATTATTTTTTTACTTTTTATTAGACTATAATCTAATGATGATCTTAATTTTTTTCCTTTTTGATTTAATGTAATTTATTTTTCACTTTTGGGATCAATTGATCATTAATACTTAGGGTGTGTAATATGATGAGGTTAAGAAGACATTATATTCATCGAAATGTAGATAACTAAATTACAACAATTAATCATTCTAGTAAACACAATTCATTTTTAAATAAAATAAATTTTAAATAAAGCACTCCAATGACAGAAGAATCATATTTTTTTGAGGTCTTATTTTCTTTAATAGTAAAGTGTTTCTACCCATCTATCTTGTATATAAATTCCACCACTATGGTTAAATATAACACACAGAACATCATATCCACTGGAAATATCATTCATTTTGTTGACAATCTAAAGAAATTATTTCTGTTAAATGAATTGGATATTAATTATATTGTTGTTTTTGAAACCAATGAAATAATGGAACAATTATCATTTTTAGGATCACGTGAATAAAATACCTATAATTTTTTTTATCACATTTGGAATGTTTTTTCTATTCATCACTCTTTAATGAAATTCACGTTCCTGGATCTTAATTAGTCAATTTATTTTTAAATCCAATTACCAACCCATTTGGTCATAAAAATGTCACATAAAATGCTATATAGTTAAAATTCCATATATTAATGTTGATTAAACTATATGAAATATTTCTGTAAATTGATTTTTTTCCTCGAAAAAAATACATGCATTTATTTATCCTCAAAAGTGTATTTAGAACAATACTACACTCATTATGTTCCATTTAATAGATCATATAAAGCCTAATTTAGTATAATTATGTGATAATATGTTTAAAACTAGTCCTTTTTCTATCTAATTTAATTTTACATAAATTGATTTTGGTTTTTTTGAAGAATATTTATAAATATGGTATTAATACAAAGTAATAAGCTATTAATTATGTGTTGATAGAATTTTTTTCCATTATTGGATTGAAATTCATAATAATTTCACCATGAGTTTGAAAATATGGTACCCCCAAAACACTATTATGAAAAACATATATGGGAACTTTTTACTAAATTGTTGTTAATTATTATGAAAGCCTCTCTCTGTAGGATTACTTTACCTTGAATGAACCCATCATGATAATATTTTGGAAGAAAGCTATGATCTATGTAAAATAGGAATTCAATAAATAATTCAATGAATTATTATAAACTACACTTATTTATAATATATTATTATTGCAATTTTTTATTTTTGAAAAACCCTTTCAATATCTTCATATATAGTTCAATAGGGTATATCGATATGAAATGTATGTGATCAAAAATTCACATCCCTATAACCAAGTAAACCATCAAGTGAAATATAATATCAATGAATGATGTCAGGAAGAATATATATAGTTAATATAAAATGATAAATATTAAATTTTTTAGATTGATAACATATGTTTTAGGTTAATAAATTTTATGGATATTTATTTGAAAAATAAATCCAACTTAGTTATTGTGTGTCATGTTTTTTAGCAATATTACATGTATTTAAATGGTTAAAAAATATTTTATCAAAGCTTGATAATGCTGAGGTTTTAACCTTTTACAATTTGGATATTCATCAATAAATAATTATTGATATTTGAATAATACACCCTATTTATTGTTAATTTATTTAAAAAGTATATAGAGGAATATTCCCTCTCCTAAAACGAGTTCGAGTCATTCAATTGAGAAATTGTTTTACTTCCATTATTGAAAAGAATAATCTATTCACCAATTCTGATTATTTTATATTTTATTGTACAAATATATTTATTTATGTTTATATACTTAGAAAAACCTCTCTCTTTTTCCACTAAAATGAGTTATGAAATTTGTTTGATACTTTCACTTCTTATAGTGTAAAATAATTATGTTGAATTAATTAATTATGTATTGTTAAATTATTTGTTTTATATTTCATTAATTTATACCATTTATTATTATTATTCTAATTCTTTTGTGTATTATTCATTAATTTATCATTAATTTAATTAAATTAATTGTTCCTCAATTCAATTCAATGTAAATATGGATTTTCTGTTGATTAGTATTTTTTGAAATTTAAAAGGACTTAATGATGTTGAAAACCATATGAAAATTTTAAATTCATGCACAATTATAATGTCAATGTTCAAAAAAAATCTTATATGGGAATGAAAATATATACACATTGATTAAACATTAATACAAACTATAGGGAATTCTAATGATATAGACTTAATGTTTTATGAAATTTAGAATTTTCCAAGTATAAAGTCATACACATTGATTATCAAAGTGTAATAGTAGTATAATGTCTTGTAAAAAAATCATATATTGAAGATATCAAAGTAAAATAGGATATTAAAATTCATAGAAAAATGTAAAAATTCATTTTAGAATGTATATTCTTATGAAATAAGTGTCATACATGGCCCAATAGTGAAGTCTTACTCTTAAGATATCAAATTTTTCAAAGGATTATATTTTTATATTATTTTTTATTATTTATAAATATTAATTTTTTTTGATTATATATATTCTTTTGAATTTTAATTTTTTTAATATTAAATTTTACTAGTTTTTCATGATTTATGAGATTTTACATGAGATTTACGGTTATTCAGTTGGGGATTAATTGAATTTATTAATAGTTTATTTGATTTGATTTGTCATGGGAACTCATTGTACATCATATTTTTTTTGTAGAATATTTATTCAATTTGACACAATACACAAAATATATATTCGGTGGTTTGATTTTTATGAAGACTTTCTAATTTAATGAGGTATATATCCATTTTTATTTCCCCATTTGAGGGTCGGAGGAAATATATATTGAAAGTGAATGAGATTGGGATGTAACACTGTGCAATTTCTATGTACTATATATTCCAATAGTAAGTCCTAGAGTTTTATCATTTCTATATTTGTTGTGGCATATAATTTTTTCTCATACTTCATCATTTCGATTTTTTGAAGGGATAACAAGAACATTATTCCTCCAACAAATATGTTTTCATCCTCAAATGATTAATTTTTTTTGGTGTATTTATCAATAGTCTATTATAACTAAAATAGGTTATATATCCCATAAAATGAAGAGACATGTTTTACCCACCATGAAAAAAGTAGTATGATAGGTTTTGCTGGATCCCTTTAAAAGAATTAATTTGGGTTTTATTCTTCTAAAAAATGCATGGGTCTATCTTCTCTAGAAAAATTAAATTTAGGTTTGGGGGTTGTTTTTTTTAAAAAATTTACAGTTTATCTTTGAGCCCTTTATAAAATTTTAGGTTTGAATTGAACGAGTACAAGACTGTTTTTAGGAGATATCCATACTACAAGGTATGAGTGTGAGGAGTAGAGCTTCGATTATTTAGATTTGAACTAATATAAAATTAATGTGGAATCTATTTGATATTTTTTATATTCTCATTTTTAGAACATGTGCATTAGTCCAGTTGGTGAGGTCTATCTATTTGCATCCATGAGACCCAGGTTCAAAACTAGGTGGAGGCATAATTCCGGGTACTATAGCAGTACTTTAATTGGTATTGTAGTAGTACGTTGCAGGCATTTTAGCTGGACTGTAGCAGTTACTGTAGCCAGTATTTTTTGGTACTCTATCAGCCGATACTATTCATCTTGGGCCATCGGTCCGGGGTTGGAGTCCTTACAACGTCGGTCCACCCATTCCTTTGTGTGAGTATGACATTTGGGCAACCTTTAAGGCCTTCGGGAAACATCAAGGCCTTCGAGAAACATGATCAGTGTAGTTTCTATAGACATACACTACAAAAAAATAGCAAACCCAAAGGAGGATTCAGTGTATGTGCACTCAACAGAGGAGAACCAATGGATTTGGAAGAATGATAGGGTATGTCTATGCAACCGGGACCAACCTCTGCTTGAATGGGATGCTTTGGCAGAGGACCCTGAAAAGGTTGCGAGCTACCATCATGATGCAGATGCAGTGGTGGGGAAGTTCCTTACAGTTATAGTCAAGTTGAATTCTCTAAGTCCATTAAAGGGGGATTATCAAAATCAATAAAAATGAAGGCCTTCAGGACATTCCTGCTATATTCACATTTTTAACTTCCATTGTTTTTAATTTGAAATGGATGAATTTTTAAATATATTATTCCACTAAATTCCACTATAAAGATTTATTTAATTATATTTAAAAATATTAAAAAATCACTTATCACTTCCTTTATTATCATGATTTTTTTGGGATGTCACAACTTGTATCATAACAAGGTTATATGTTAGGATAACTCGTTCTTAGTTAGATTAATTTATTATATATATTTTATAAACTAAAATGTATCAAATTACATAATAATAATAATAATAATTTAATGATTCATATTTAGTCTTAAAAAGTCATGAGGATGAATTGTTTTAATCCCATTAGACCACCACATTTTATTATAAGTGATTATAGATTTTAGAAGGATATAGTGGAAGTGTCTTTAGATGATATAGGTATTGGGAATTTGAAAATATACGATATCCCTAAAAAGTTACTAAAGGGGAATCTTGATCCACCAGTTGGTAATGGTGATGGAAAATATTTTTTTGAACCATGAAGTTTGAAATTTTGAATATGTTTAATTGTATTTAAGTGTTTATAGTCACATTAGATCCTGCCAAAAAATTATAATATTTATGGAAATTTATGATTCTCTAATAAAATAATTGAAAAATCACAATGTACCAAACAAAGTAATCACATGTATAAATTTCAAGATTTAATATGATTGTTTTTTAAAGTGTAATTGATATGTATTTAAGGTTTATGGGGATTTTAAAAATCATTCCTGCACTTGGTGAAACCATTAAAAATGAAATTTTTATTGAAATAATCATTCATGACCATCAAAATAAGTATCATTCCAGTGATTTATGTGATTGTACAATGAAAGATGGAAATAATTGTTTATTGGGTAACATGGATAGTGATATCTGTTCTAGTTTGGATTATGACACTTTGAATTATTGAAATTTTTTAATCACTTTTGAGGAACGTAATGAATTTACGATATGTATTTTGTGAGAATATTAAAAAATACAACAAATATAATTAATTGAGTACGGATCAAAAGAATGTTAAAAAAATAGAATAAAAAATTTATCTATTGATACTGAAATGTAAAGGAATTTTTATTCTATATTTCTAATCTTAAAGATGTGAATATAAATTTATGTTAAATTATTTATAAAAATAATGATAGATATACAAGGCAATTGATCATTTGTTGGATAATTTATCTGATGTTAAAGAAGAGAACAAAAGTTTGAACTTTTTTCCTAATCAATAAAATATAAAATCAATGATGATCTTGAGGTTTCCCAAAAAGACGAAGAGATGATTAAATTTGAGGTTAAAGGATTAAATAATCTTTTTTTAATATTAAATTGGAGGTTATAATCTAGATAAATTTATGAAAATATATAAAATTTAATAAAACAAAGGAAAATATAATTATCTTCTTTATGGTAAAATATTCCCATAAATTTCTCAGAATTTTTTTTAAATATAAAAATTAAGGTATTTAATTTGTTATATGTGTTAGATGTGGTAAATTTTGATATCTTCAATTTGAATTTTCTTTAATTTTTGTTTAATATTTTGGAAAATAAAAAGAATTTATTTCCTAATATGTATAGATAGATAAAAGGAAATATCTTTGGGTACATTGGTTTGATAATGGAAATTTTCTATATTCCATTGGATCTAATCTAGTATAAAATTTTGACATCACACCTATGGTGAGGCATTGGAAAAAATGATAAAATTTTCATAGTGTACAACAGTAGATGACCAGTGTCTTATCACTTAAACAGTGTCAAGGTTTTGTACTTACTAAATCTAATTCACATAAAACTAATTTTTTTATTGTTTTAATTATTTTCATAAAATAATGAAATTTATGTGAATAAATTTATTAATTTGGGGTTTTTTTTATTTTCTAAACTAATGAAAATGTACAAATTATACATTACCATGATATCCTAAAAAAAATTAGGAAGAATGTACTGTCCCTAGGTTTGGTTTTGAGTTCAATTAGTTTTTCAATTATCTATTTAAGTTAATTTTAATAATAAATTTATTAAATATCTAGGATGGATTAAAATTATTTTATTTATTATTGTGAAATATTGGATGCCTTCAGTAATATAAATTTAACCCCTACAATAAAAATGGTTAATGGAACACCTCAATTTATAGTATGAGATATTCAAGGACACGAATCAATTTACCACTATCTCATTTTTTGATTGTATCAACTCCACCATTTGAAGAGATTATGATTAATAAGAAGGAGGTAAAATATTAAAACAAAATATTATAAAGATAATTTATTTTCATGTCAGTGTGGACAATATCCACACTCTTTCTTGTCACACACATCTACCACAAACAAAAATGAAACATTAATAAATAATTCAAGAATGCCAAAACATCCATGGATGAAGTCTCTGGTTATCCCTTCATTGTTGAGTGTAAGAGAACACTTAGTGTAAAAAGAGAGGGGAAAATTATAAAAATAAAAATCATTAGGTAGATAGTATAAGAAGAAAAATAACACATAAAATAATATAGAAGAAGATATATATGGATAGAATATGAATAATAAAATAAAATAGGATAATAATAATTAAGAAAAGTAAATGTATGCAATATATTATAATAAAAAATAATGTTAGATTGATGAAAAATTAAAAGAATTAGAAAATTAATAATAAGAAAAAGAATATGAACAATATGAAGAAGGATAAGAATTGGAAGGTTGATGGAATATGATGTAAGAAACAATATTCATATATTAACTTTTTAAATAAAATAAAATTACAGGAATAAAATTGAAATAAATAATAACAAAAAATAATAACAAAACAAAAAATGGCCTAGAAAGTCCCCCCATCCTCGAGGTGTGGGACACTTCAAGTAGTGGACAAGGTCTCCTATTATAAGCAGGAAAAATACCTAGAATCCTTCCTTCATCAAGAAAAAAATCATCACAAATATATATTTAAATATCAGTTCAATTTTTTAGATTCTTTTAATAATTGGTTAAAATTTTCCCTGATATGCAGGCTCCTTGATTTTGAAGACCCAAGGTTATACAATGTTTAAAAATTAGTAGAGATACCATGTATGAGTGTAAAATCCAAAATCACAAGTTTTCATTGTGGGTGTAACATTGAGGTTTAGTAGCATGGAGGAACCTCATAAATGAACCAAGAGACCTTTATCTTGACTGGTGGGATCGATATTTTCTTCTTCAAAGTGAACTGAGGTCATATAAGGTGAAGAAAGAGTTATGTGATAATTAATGGTCTCAAAAGTTTCAATTTTCTCAACCCCAAACTTATGTGATGCTCTTCCATGGTGGTATTATTGTGTGTGGTGTGGATGTAAAGAGATGTAGCGATAATAGAGTTGGAGCATGATAAAGGAGAAGGGTGTGAGGGTGTGGGTGAGAATAGTGGTGTGGGAAAAGTCTATTAGATTAAAAAAATAATAGTAACTTTCCTGAAAGAGTACCATGCTGGAAATGAGGTTTGTGACCAAAATGGTTTTTACTGAAAGTATTACGATCATCAGCTAAGAAGAATACACCGGGGTGGGATCCTTGATACACATATAGGCACTCAGATTGTCTGAGCTACACTACTCGGTTCATGCAGGCCTCAATTTACACATACTAATTATTTTATCCTCCCATGGGCCTCATCCACATACTATTGTGTGGCCTAATCTATTTGATGGCATGGACAATTGGCTCTCTTGGATCCAGCTATGTGTCATGCCTGCCCTTTAGTTGAGTCTGTATATTTGGAATTTTTTTATTAAACACCGAAAGAAGTTATAAAAACATAGTTGAAACACTTAAAACTATGAAAAAAGTTCTTTAATGAGGTAAATAATTAAAATATAACATTAAATTTAATTTTCATTATTTAATTATAAATCCACATATATATCAAAACATTATATTTTATGTAAATGATCCATGAAATATTTTTAAGTAATATATAATTTATTTACATAATTGCATAAAAATATCAGTGTATCAGATACGACCACACTTAAACTATATTTTTCCTCAAGCATTAAATATTAACATTTAATTTAATGGGGAATTAATTTACTAAATATCCAAATTTCAAAGAAATAAAATAAAAAATTTATCAATGGTAAATCCAATATTCAAATTCCTTGTCAAATTTAAATTTAAATTTTCAATTTTGAAAAGATTAATCAATGTAATAATTTTTATTTTTACCATAGGAAATTTACGGAACTTATTCTTTAATCCATTCAAGATCTTTACTTTATTGTTTTTAATCATGAAAGATTACAATTTACCTAACCTCTGAACCTTTTCTCCCATCACTCATAGTATAAATTAAATTAGAGTTAGAATCACAATATAGGATCATACATGTTATCCATATTCTTATAATGGGACAATTTTTTTGATTAATTTGTAAAAACAAAAGTAACATAAACCATGATTGTTTTTCTGATAAAGGTTTAATTTAATCGGAGGCTTTAGGTTGTGTGGATTTGATGTGAAAAGTAATTTATCAAAGAGGAGGTTTCTCTCTGAAGTATAACACATAGTAAAAAAAGTAAAATTATAATGAAATTATCACATTGAAAGTGTGATAAATCCCACATTCTAAGATCAAATTAAGGACATGAGTAAGGAAATAATAATGAATGAAGTGATTTTCTTTATTTTTTATCTACATTTTTTTCAAACTACTTTTTATGACTTTTTTATTTACATTTTCAAAAGATATATTTTCAATTAACCACATTACCCCCACCAAACCCAAAATTCTAATTAATCACTATTCTAGTAATGGTAAATTGTTATTCATCAAGTCACAAAACATTACTTTTTTTCATTATCATTTTCATTTTTTGAGAAGGGAAATCTATAATTAATAATGAATAAATCATACAATTTTATAGGTAATCATAATTAGAACCCCCATACTTATTTGTTAAAATTTATTTGATCCTTTAAGCATATATTAATCTAACCACACACTTCAACTATAAAATACCATGAAATTACAAAGAGTAGAGTGCTAATGGATAAAAAGGGCTTCAAACATGGCTCAATCCTAATATGACCATTAATGATTTCTATAGATTAAACAAATATTAATCTGAAAGTAATCTTAAGGATAAGAGGTTTATGAAAATTTAACTCAAAAAATTTAAATTAATTTTTTTGTAGCTGGAACTTTTACAGGTTTCAATACTAGTTCTAGTAGGTAGTATGTACTAAGATCACTAAAGAAATATGCTCAAGATAAAATAAGATTTTTTTTTCATGAAATCCTCATGGGAATGGAATGATAATGTTGCAAAATCACTCATGGTATGAATAAAAATAATGAGTCAATTCACATGAATTTTTGAAAATTAGAGCTCGAAAAATGATTGGGAAATTTCATTCACTTGAATCTATAAATTCTCTAAAATCACTAGTCCTCATTTTAATATTCATATTTCTCTGTAATCATTCAATTTTTAATTTTATTCATTTAATATTATTACCATTGAAATATAAAACATGGAATCATGGGATTTATAAGAAATTAATATCAACGTGGTAAGTCATGTATAGAAATAATTCATGAACATGTATGTAATTTTTGGTTTAAGATCAAAATCGATTTTTGACAAAAAATGTAGGGAGTTTAAACCTAGAGAATATTAGAATGAAATCAATGTTATCTCATATCCTTGTCCATATTCCTTCACTCTATGGGATTTTCTCTTTACATCATGGACCTTTATGATATAATAAACTATTAAAATCAATAAATATATCATTAAAGATACAAAAATGATACGGGAGTGGGATGCATGCAAAACTAATTGAAAGAATAAAACTGAAATTTCTAGAAACAAAGTAGAAACATAAATTGTTGTATAATCCCCCAAGTGGGCCTGAAATTCTTACCACCTCTAGAGAGATGTATTAAATTTTGTTCTTATATAGATGGTGGGTGGATCTTATGAGTTTTTAACCACCACATGTGGTTTTTTCCAATATGCACATCTTCTATCTTTGTGAGAAATGATCCACTGTATGATTATATCAAACCCCCATAAAAAATAAAGCACATATTGAATATAGGGGTTAGGATGAAGTATATATCATCTTTTTTACTTAGTTTATACATGTAAAACCTTTTCAACTTTATCCAGTGCACTCATATTTTTGGATATAGGGATTTCATGATCAAAGGGAATGTGAGAAGGTAATTTCAATTGAAAAAAATTTATATTTTAATTATCCATTTTAAAGTGATTAGACTATGTCTTGATTTCCTCAATTGTATCCATTTGGATATCTTTCTGGCCATTCCTAAATGCATGTTTATCAAAATTAGGGATCTCTTTTTGTTCCTTAGAAGGTGCGTGTTCTGTTTTTTCACATACTCATATGAGAATTAATCCAAATCTTGTTGATCTCACAAATCTAGATTAGTAGGAAAGCCATCATCATCATGAATCTAATAAATCTCATCATTGTAATCATGGATATGATTATTTAAATGGTCGGTATATTGATATTATTTTAGTTTGGTCTCAAAATCAAAGATATTTTCAGAAAAATTAGAGATATATAGTGGTATGAACATTATGGATGTTAGTATTAGATGATCAGTTTGAACTTCATTGGACATATCCCTCAAATAATGAAGTTCATATCAACTTAATTATTCATTTATGATTTATTTATAAGGGTTGTGAGACATCCAACACTTTATTAGAAGGCCTCATTAGTCTTGTGAAACAATTTCTCCTGAGCATGAACCCTGGATTAACCATTTTAGGAATTTTAAAAATGTTCATTTGAACACATCATGATAAAGAAAATTTAATTTTCTTTGAAGTAATAAAATCTCTCTATTGAGTGTGGAAAAGGAAATGTAAGAAAACACTAATTAACAACCTATCAACTATGCTAGTTTTAATGTCTCATATATCATAACATGTGTAAAAAGTAAATTTATAATTTTTTTTCATAGTACAACACAATTGATTACCTGGGTCATCTTACTTTAGGATCATCATAGTTGTCAAATTACCAATTATTATTCACCTAAAACAACTTTTCCTTTTCATTTTTTTATTATTTCATTTAAATAATGAAATATCAAAGACATCAATGTAAAATATAGTATTTTTTATTTTCTCAAATACTGAAAATTAAAGTAATTATACTATAACATGAAATACTAAATAGAATGAAATTTTGAATATGGTACTTGGTTCTAGGATTGGTTTTGAGTTCTCTAGTTATTCTATATTTTTTTAAATTATGTTTTATAACCCAATTATGAAATCTCACACATGGATTACTAATCTTTTATTTAGTGTTGTAAAATCTAAAATTAATTTTTACACTAAATTCCACCACCTTCTATAATCAATGATGATGAAATACCCTATTTCAGAATGTGGAATCTTCTAGGACCTAACCCCATCATATGTAGTTTCATACATTGATTGAATCGACTCCACCGTGTGAGGAGATTACAATCAATAGAAGGGATGGAATGGTAAAAAATTAATGTGTTGAAATTAAATGTAATTTCATGACATGGTGTACAATATCCTAACCCATGCTGGTCACTCGTTTCTAAAACAAAGAAAAAATAAAATTTAATAAAGAATAAAAAAATGACCACCTATGGTACAAGCCTTGGGTCAGCCCCTCTTTATTGAGGGTGAGAGATAAATTGGTGGAAGGAGATATGATAAAATAAAAAAATTAATAGAACCATGTTGATATATAAAGAATAAAACAAAAAAATAAAATTAAATATACAACTAAGAGAGATATGGATAGAAGAATAATAATAAAAAAGGGAATAAAAAATAATAAGAAAGTAAAATGTAATAAAAATTAAATAATAAAAATAAAAGTTGTATAATTGATAAATTAAAACTAGTAGAAAAATGATAAAAAGAAGAATAACAATAATAATTATAGAGTGGATAGAATTTAATTGATGAAACAATATGCGTGGATTAATTTAATAAAACAAATAAAAATTACATGAATAATATTAAAATAAATAAAAATGAAAATAAGAATAAAAAAGTAGTATCGACCTAGAAAGTTCCATCCTACTTGAAGTGTCTGACGCCACTTGCTATGGAAAAAGTGTCATTTTATAGGTAGAGAGGATCACTTTATCTTCTTACTTTTCTAAAGTAAAAAAAATATTGACTAGTTACCTTTTAAATATATAGTCATGGATGTATATTTTCTAAATTTTTTATCGAATTTTCCCCAAGACACAATGTGCTTTATTTGGAAACAATTTTGGATTTTGGGTGATAAAAAATAAGTGTATGCACCAAATCTTGGTGGACAAGACTTATGAGTCAGTTTTTATAGTGGTGTAGAATCAAAATAAGTAGCTTGGATGCAACTCTTCAACAAAACAAACTGCCTTCAATGAGGAAATTTGGATCGATATTCTCATCCTCACTGTGCAAAGAGGTTAGCCATGGTGAATAATGTTGTCTCTGATGATCAGGGGCCTCGACAGTGGAAATTGAAATAGCCAAATGATTCCATACTAGACAACTATGGTGTTATTTGGGTGTGTGGTGTGGTGGTCCATTGATGTTGGGAGAGAAGAAATAGTGGGGGTGGCATAGTGGGGTCTGTGATTGTGGGGGAGCAGAGTGGTGTGGGATAACATTGTTGGATTTAAAAAATGAAACTTTAACTCTCATGTAAGAGTCACCCTTCAAAAATGAGTTTCACGACTGTGATTTATTATAATGAATTTTGTATGATCATTAGTGGCTAAGCCTACATCGGGGTGGGTCCTGAGTACATACACAGACACTCGGATGGGATGAGCCACATGACTTAGTCCGCATGGGCTTAGGTCCACCCACACTCATTGTGGGATCATTTAATTATCCTCAATCTCTTACCACTTGGAGGCCTCTTTTATAGGCTAGAAAGGACAGATTTACGCTTTTTGTGATTGGTATATAGTGTGTCTCCCCTTGAGTTAATACTGTTTGGTTGGATTGTTTTTATTAAACACATGAAAAAGTTATAAAAAACTAAGAAGCTATAGTTAAAAATACAAAAAAAATTCTTTAATGAGATAAATAAATTAAATCCAACCATTCAAAATCGTTTTCAATATTAATTTAAAAATATCCATATATTATGAAAATATTTAAATTCAAGGAAATAATAAGTGAAAATCATCAAAAAAAATAATTGGATAATAAAATTTCAAAAAAATATTAGCATGAAAAATATATATTTAGTATATTTTATTATATACACATACAAAACCTTTATTATTTTAACATTTCATACATTTTAATGCACAATAATTTTTTTTTATTTCAAATCTCTAGTGAGATGTAAATTCTATTTTACATATTTATTACTTCCATATATGATCACAACTGGTTATATTTTAATAATTTCAAATGTTTTACAAATTATTTGAATATTATTTAACTTGTTTTGTGACACTATTTAGAAATTTTATGAATGATTTAGTAATAATTATTCCAGTAGAATTTTTAAATAGGTATACAAATTTTTTGATATCTACAACATCTGTTATTAAATAGAATAATTTTACAAAGGGGGATATTTACATATTATTTCCTAAATCTATGAATTTTATCTAGTAAATATTTTTAAAATTTAGGAAATTAGGGGAAGTTTTAAACAATAAACACATTGAAATAATTAGTTATGTTTTCCCCTATAAAATGAATATTTTTTGAATTATATTTTAAAAAGTTTTAATGTACCAAAATTTACATTAAATAATTTTAATTCTAATTTATATATTCTTGAATTTGTTCAAAATCACATTAAATTCTGTTGAAGGCAGCTAAAATCCATTCAACTCAAGATCAAATATGCTTAAAATAAATGTATGTTTGTTACACATTATTAGGTGTATAATTTTTATTTTTAAAAAGGTATAGGATGAATTTTTTTTTTATAAAATCATTTAAAGAAATTTAAATTTATCTTTTTGTAAAATTATTTCTTTTTTCACCCTCGTTATATTCTTAAATTAGTGTGGCCATTTAGTTTGAATATATTATATATATCTAATTAATTTGAACAAACTATTAAGGCTAGTAAATTAATATTACTTTTTCTTACGAAAGAGGGAGATAATGAATACAACTTATCTAAATTATATTATTTTTAAATTTTTAATTTTTTGGTAATTTCCAAAGGGTTAATAATTTTTGGAATTATGTTTATTTTTATAGTTTTTAAAAAGGTATATATTATTGATTCCTCCTTGAGCAACTGCATGTATATTATATTTTGATGACTAAAAAACTCTGACATTATTCCCTCTAATATGATTTCTGAAAAGTGTTCAAAATTTTAATTACATTTAGAATAAAATAATGATGTTAAATTAATTAAATTTTATTATATTATACTTTATATTATTTTTCTTTAATAATTTATCATTTTATTATTATATTTCATTTAATTATTGGTGTTTTAATTTTTTTATAAATAATAATTTTTCTTGTTAATTCTAAATAAAATTTGATTTTCTACTATTTTGTTCTTTTGAAAAAGAATAGGAAATGAATTTTTATATTTAATGTCATATTAATGTGTCAGAGGCGTACATGATTATAATGTTATAAATGGTAAAGAAAAATTCATATTTTTGAATAAAAATTTATATTCTATGAATTCAAGTTAGTATATAAAATATTAATTCCATATGATATAGAATTGCAGTATTACACAATAGAAATTATTCTTATTATAATGTTATAAGCACTGAAAATTAATATTATTTTGGCTTGTAATGTTTTATAAAAAAAGGTTGTATACATTATATATAAAGACCATATAGGATATTAATATTATTAATAAATTTGTATTGTAATATAGGAATGTAATGTCTTATGAAGAAAAGAGTCATGCATGACCTCGTAAGGAACCCTTGCAGTTATGACATAGAATTTTTTAGGGGATGTTATTTCCCACTTAGTATCCTTTTTTAATTATATATATATATATATACGTTTTAGTTAAAATATAGTTAAAATGGTAATGTAGATTAATTTCACATGTTTTGTGTGATTTTTTCCATGAGGTTTATGGCTATTTAGTGAAGGATAAATTTAAATCATTTTTTTAATTTTAATCACCTCATAATGGAAAAATCTATGTACAACCTATTTCTACTTTACAGAACATAAAATAATATAAATATAGCAACCGCCAGAGAGATTTTATGATTTTATTTTTATAGATACTTTAGAATCAAAGGATGAAAATATTTTAATCTATTTTCCCTATTTAAAAGATAAAGAAAACTCTTGATGATAATGTCTAAGGCTGAGATGTGGCTCATTTTGAATTAATCATATTGTATTGTTCAACACTAATTTTCGTTTTTTCATCCCCAATTTTTTACTAAGGAATACTGAGATGTCCCATACTTTATCATTTAGATCCTTATAAGGGTCGATAATAACATTATTACTCTAGAAACTCTATTAGAAACATATAACAAGGTATCTATAATTTATTTTTAACAATGTCGTTTTCTGGACTGCACCTTAATTTATACTGGATATACCATCCTTAAAATGTAATTTTGGTTTTTCAAACAAATAAAATTGTAGTGAAAAAGGTTGTTCTTGAAAATATAAAAAAACTTTATGTTTAGTTTTCCCCATGCACAAAATCCTGTATATTTTTTACCTACAAAATGGAAAGTTAGGTTGGGGGCTGCACCTTTAATAAAAGTCCTCGGTCATTTCTAAACTCTATATAAAAGTTTAGGTTTGTATTGAACATATAAAATTCATTTCTCTATAGTGGGTATTGAGGCTCCAAGATTGGAGTGTAATGAATATATGTTGGGATATTTTGATTAAAACTACTATAAAATCGTTATTATGTCACTTTTATCTTTTCTATATTCACTTTTAGCACTTTTAATTTTCATAACTAATAAATGACTAATTGTTAAATATTTTAATCCCCCAAATTCAAAAAAAAAATTTTAATTTTTTATGATTAAAAATTCACCCCCTCTTCTTTTCACCTACCTGGGTGGGACATAAAACCATGTCCGTTTGTCTAATATTTTATTGATGTTATCTTTTTTTCTTTTTCTTTGGTATTTAGTAAAATTTTTATTACATTATAACCTAAATTTTTATTGATAAATGTTATTTAAGTAAATTTTATGAAACACAGACTCTTACTGTAGATAGTATTAGGAAAATTAATCTCTTTATACATCTCATAATTAAAATATTTTTAGATTAGATATTACTAAATATATTCAAAATATTATTTACCTTATAATCTAATTTATTTCTTATTAATGGATAATGTGAAAAACTACTTTGCAACTTCCAATTAAAAGTTTTTATATGATATAAATCAATTTCATCATGGTAAAAACCACTAATGTAATACAAAAATAGTATTTATAATATTTTAATCCCAATTAATCATGTAAATATTCACATATTTGACACCCTAACCATCTATTAATATTTTCCATAAAAATTAAATTAAATTGTAAAATCATTTATCATACATAAAAATATACATTTGAAAGTCAAATAATATTTTTTTGAAGTATCAAAAACCATAAAACTAAAATCCCACATAAATTTCAAATCATCAGGAATGGTCACACAATGAATGTTTTGTGACTTATTCAAAAATTCAAGACACTCAAATTTAATTCACTTTTATCAAGGAGAATCTATTTTGTGTCAAATTTTACTATCATGAATTATTTTATATATATTTCATGTTGACAGAATTCATGTTTTAAAAGATACATTAAATTACATAATTATTGGAATTATTTGAATGTTACACATAATTTTTTGATATAATTAATTAATTTTTCTTATATTGAGACAAATTTCACTTGTTGAATTTCTAAATAAATTCATTCAATTTTCAGGATATTATGTAATTTTCTCAGAAAATAAGTATTTTTTCATAACTTATACTTATTAATGAAAAAAATTATTTATATTTATAATTTATATGAGGAATACCATTGTTATCTAGAAATATATCTTTCAGTAAATAATATAGTATTATAAATTGGGAATCACTTTATCTATTTCCTTATTCATGCTATATAGTATTAGTTCTCTCGATAGTGTGACATATTTTTTAAAACCATCATATAATGATATATATAAAAATCTATTCTACCTGTGAAATATTTTTGGATGATATTTTATTTAAAATTCAACCACCAATTCTTATTTTATCAATACTATATACATCATAAAATATTAGGAGTCATTTTTCAATTAAATTTTAGAAAAGATACACTAATAAAGGGGGTAAGTGTACTAAATTATTTTTTTAATTATTTTTTTTATTATGATCTATAATATATCTATTAATATATATAATTAACATTATATCACTATTAACTTTTTTGATCAATGAAATTAAATAAAAGAAAAAGAATGATGAAATGATGTATGAAGTTCAATAATTAAACATGAATTACTACACCAGTGGAATTACCTAGAAACATTTAGGGATATATGATTCCATATAAAATTAATGGGAATAAAAATGATTAGAGTATGATAATACACTTATTGAAAATATAGTCTCCAAACTTTTTATGTATTCATACTCATATAGAATGATAATATGAAATCAATAATCATGTAATATCTTCTATAATCACTTATTTTTTTACAAAAAATGGTTTTATTGATTCATAACTTCTACAATAATTAACTCTAAGATTACTTATTTTTGATTTCAAATAGAGAGAACATACTCAAGACATCTTTTTACAAAAAAATATACATCTCTAATTTTTTTATAAATTATCTCTTAGCCTGAATGGCCCAAAGCCCTTCTTTTTTATTTTATTATAGGTATTCCCCATTTTAGGGGATGAAGGGGAACCCATACATGACCCGTAGGGCCAAGGCAGAAGGCCCGATATGACTTTCAATACATGACCTAAAGGCCTAGAGGTATACTATGCCCAATACGTGACCCGTAGTCCCAACCCATAGGAACTGCCCCTCCCCAAGCTTTTGCATCATTGATCACATCTATCCCAGTCTCATTCAAAATCTATAATTATTTTATACACTTTCAACCCCTAAATTGTTTTCATTTTTGAAATATATGTCATCATTTTAATATCCAAGGTATAGTACCTGAACCTACAGTGTGTAATAAACAATTTAAACATGTTCAAACAAGAATTCTCTTAAACAAAAAACCCTCTTCAAAAATATTTTTCTATAATTAAATTCAATGTATATTATTTTAATTATCTATATAACATCCTCTAAAAATACATGACGTAAAGGAAACCTTATATCAAACAATTTAACTACTAATTTAAATAGGATATATCATTATGGTATAATATTGAAAATGTTAAGATCAACTTTATTTACTCTAAATTAAATCTTCCAAACCATAATTTGATTTCCTCATGGTATCAGCTAGTAAAATATCATTTAAAATGGTGAAATTATATTATGATGTGATATACATGTCATGTAAACTAGTTTAAGCATCATCTTCTCGAGTCAAAAAATAAGGATATTGGATTATATGGTCTTGTCATAATTAACTGGTTAATTTTTTAATCAAGCGCACAATGAAACTATAGAGTGATTGATACTGACATGAATTAGTTTATTCTAAAGATCGATAAGTTGGTATATTATATAAAATTTCACATAAAAATAGTAATAAATCTTTATAGGTATTCTAAATCATTTTTGTCAGTATATATTGATAACATAGATATATCATTGAGTTGAATAAATGCAACATTACAGGAGATTTTGTATTCAAGGAAAAAACTTTCATGAAAACGTTATTCTCATTTAAATTTAAATTTCTTAAAATATTTTGATACATATTTTCAATAATCATCCCTTTATATTTTTTTTTGAAAATGATGAATCTAGAATGGTGCAAAAATTCATATCTTTTCAAACATAAATATTCTCCAATTAAATGGTTCTAAATATTAATTAATTTTTCTAATAAAAATTAAACTATAATAGGAGAAACAATTAAGATCAATTCAATACTCTTCGACCTATATTAAAATGTAGTGAGAAATTTGATCAATTATCCCACAATTATAAATAAAATTTATAATTTTCAATTTTATTCCTATATGAAAGAAGTCAATATAGGAAATAAGAATTAATAAAATATATTCTTAATGTTATTAATAAATAAATGAAACAACACTCAGTATACTATAATTTGAAAAATCTAATAAAAACCATTATAACTTGTGAATTTAATCAATCTCTATATCAATTTATTCTCAACTATCTAGATTTGTTGAAAACTAATTTATTTGCATATCCCTTCACCTAGTTTGTCGAGAACTCCCCCTGAAATATTTTTATAAATTAATTGAACTCATATTGAATAAGAATATTAAAATAGTAGATTTTTACTAAGTAACACTAAACACACATATTAAAACACGCAAACACACAGTCTCTCACTTTTTAATGGAAACCCAAAAAATTGACCCCACAACACCACACATGTAAACACACACATGCACACTGCTGTATATTGAATTAATAATATAACCCTTTTAAATTACTCAAAATATATTGTCTCA
Source organism: Viscum album (assembly GCA_963277665.1). Taxonomy (NCBI): domain Eukaryota; kingdom Viridiplantae; phylum Streptophyta; class Magnoliopsida; order Santalales; family Viscaceae; genus Viscum; species Viscum album. The sequence continues at coordinate 448,091,957 of OY728142.1, forward strand.
CTTTTAGGAAAAACATATTCATTTGGATTCATGTTATTATCTCCTCATTTAAACACAATTAATCAATGTACAAGAGAGAAGGATAAGGAACACATATCAAAAACTTGTGAGACATGAGATTTAACTCCTATCATCAACATTAGTTTATAGTAGTTATATTTATATATGAACCATTTTTTATTTTTCATAGTCTTGTTTAATATTTCATACATTACCTCTATCTACTCATACTTATTCAATGTTCTTTTTTAATATTATTTTCTATCCTTAGAAATAAAATCGTTATGGGATGTTCTCCCCGATATCACTTTTTTTAAATCATTTAATCTTGAAAACTAATGATTTAGCGAGATTACATAAATTTTAACAACCATATATTAATTAAATAAAATTTATTCTGTTCTAATATAACGCTCTAATCATGATAGTCATATTTTTAACCTAATATTTCAACATTTTTTGAATTTCAAATTTATTATTTTTGAAAATAACCACTTTATCACAGAAATATTATTTCATGAATAATTTTTAGAAGAGTAATCAAATAATTCCAAATCAATGTTATCAATATAGAGTGATATCTGAATTTAAGTGAAACAAATGACGATTTTTCATCTTAATTACTTCTCAAATCTCATAATTTGAATAATACAATTCTGTTCCACAGACAACTAACAAAGGTCGATTTGTTTAAACTATAATTATATTATTTATTTTTAAATTAAATTTTATGAAATGGTTAATAATTAACTAAAATCATGTTAAATTACTTTACTCTATATGTATTCTTTTAAATAATAGTTTATACACTTCACCCCATCATTTAACCTATACTTATTTACCAGATAACCCTAATTATTCTCTATAGTGCTTATGAATTTCTTAGAACTCTTAAAATAACTATAATTACTTGATATAAGAATAATAAATTTGATATGAGTGTAATTATTAATAAATTTTATAAATATATTTATCTCTATATATTGAGTTTTTCCTCATCAGTTAAAATATATCAATGTGAATCAGCTCCATGGGTTCAATTTTTTGGATCTTCTATTTATTTCTAAATAAATAACTATGTTACCTTATAAAAAGTAGAACACACCCATTATTTATCTATTTTTCTTATAATGACATTTTGAATAGAATTTTAATGAGTTAAATTTTTTACAATTCATTGTCTAGTGTGGCCAAGTCTTCATGAAATAGATCACTCTCTCCCTTCAAACTAATATAACTTGAGTCTTCCAAATCTCTCTCATGAAAAATGTTTCCAATTATTTATTAAAACATGGTCAAAATATGAACATAATCCAAACATATAACTAATAATTCAAACATTATTAAGATAAATCAATTTAGTTTTTGAAAAAAAATCTATAAAACCGATTATTATTTGCCTTCAGACCTTAAAAACTAATTTTATATGATTTCATATTTCCTTCACCAATATCAATTGATCAAAACAAATATTGAGATATATATCAATTATAAATGGTAAAAATATATTTATTACTTATTAAAACTCTATATAATCATCATATGACATTTCATGTGAGGGAACAACCAAAATCCAATATCCATGGTCATTTATTTTTTGAATATGTGAGTACAACATCAGAAATATAATCTATTTATTTATATTTTATGTTATTTTAAAAAATATTGATGTTTTTATTCACATTTAGATTTTCAAGTAAGTTAATTATACTTTTCTCTTCATAGTGATTTGATTGGATAGAAGATAAAAAATGTTCACTAGGAAATTGAAATCGATTCTCCACTTACACTGGTTATGTTCTATCATGATTTTGAAAAAAAATTTCAAGAGTGGTTGTATCCCTCTCAATGTTGGAATTATATATCATAACGAATCAAAATATGTTATTCCACTAAATAATAAATTTATTACCAAAGAACCAATTCTATTAAAAACACAATTGTATCCATAAAATTAAATGTTTATTGTATTTAAAATACATTTTATCACTAAATTGTTTGAATACAATTTTTACCTCATTTAATTAAATCATAATAATTATATTTTTATCCCCCATCAAGCCTCAATATGGTTATATTTATTATAAATTCATATTAACCATTAATATAATATTTTGATCTAAAAATATAATTTCTAGAAGAAGTAGACTTCTTTACGTTGCCTTTTGAGGTTACACAAATTTTCTGTAGTCTTTTCAATCAACCCTTAAATTTATCCCACATAATTAAAAAAATAAAACAATATAGTGAGGTTTTTTGTTATTAGTTTGATCACCCATATTCTTATGTATTTCATTATTCCTCTTAAAACCCATTTATTTTTAAAAATTTTCAAATGAAAATTTATCAAAGTCGAACTTTTACATCAACAAATTTTTTTATATCACCGATAAATGGTTCTAAATAATCATATTTCCATCTCATATCATTGAATAATTAGAATTTTAATATTTGAAATTCGTCAAATTATAATAACTCTCTCACAACTTTAATTTTCTCAAACTCATTTAATTCTTGGGGTATATTCTTTAAATTCGTATTCTCATTTCCTATTTTAGATATTTTCATTAAAAATTCCTGAAATTATCATTTTGATAAATGACTATTTATTATTCCACTTGAATAATATAAAATAGTTCTTCAACCAAATATCAATAAATATTTTTTTCATTATTTTTTTGTTATAATATTTTAAGAAATTTTTATAGATGAGTAAAAAATAAGTATAAGGACCTATTTGAAATGATATTTTTGGAACATACAGATTGAATAGTGGAAACTAAAAAGTTAGTTGAATGTAAGAGGATACATATTATATAGTATAATTCATTTTAGAATATAATTGGATGATTTATATATGTAATATATTTTATTATCGAATGGAATGTTGATTCAGTTCAATATATGTATGTTTCTAACTTTCGGGTTAATGCATTAGTGGTGTGGAAATATTGAGATATGGTGGAATTAAGAGATAAAAATGACATATTTGGACATATTTTTTGTTTGGATCATCTATAAGAAGGATAGGGGTCAATAGTATGTGTTTCCACTTATATTAACTATTGGATTTATGTTTACATAATTTTAAATTATTTTTGTCTTTTTTTCTCTCTCTTGAAACTATAATATTTATATATATATTTTTCCTATTAATATATTTTAGTTATGTTCCTCCCATGTTATAAAATAATTTCCAAACCATTTTTATACATATATCAGTGTTATGGAGTGCGTGCATTATTTTTCTTTGTATAATTTTGTTTTATTGTTTGTATGCTAGTTAATTTAGTGTGTGACTTTGGAGCATATTCCTTTAGTTTGTATGGATTGACATTATATTGTTATAAGGTTTAGGGAATATAATAATTGTTCAAAAAGTGAGGTTTGGGAGGGGGTGGGGTCCAGAATGATGGATTAAACAAGGTAATGGGTTTTAAAAAATGCATTAGAGTGCTTTTCAAATCGTGGTTGAAGACATCTTGAAAATCCTTATCAATATTTATTGATTCTTGTTTAATGAGAGTAATATTTCTTGAATTATGTGGGAGGAAGTCATGGTATTGATTGAAAAGTTTGAAAAGTCATATTTCAAAATCCAATGGATGAAAATAAAAGGCAATTGATTTTTAGGTCCCCATAATCTTCCATTTATTGGAGTTTGATAAGAATTGATGTAGTATTGTGAATAGGAAAAACACTACTAGTAAGAACATGATACTTTTCAAATGGCGCTGTATAATAAGGTGGCCTTAATCCTAAAGTAGTAGAACAAAAACTCTTATATAATGACTCCCCCCTCAAATAAGTTAAAATATTCAACAATAATGACTAATTATTTTCCTAATATAAGGAATCCTCTATCTAAATATGGAAGAAGAGTAGTAGATGACATATCATTGTATTGTTTTCAACATGTTCTAGAGTTAGATTGAGTTTGTTGTTGTGATTCTTTTAGGAATTTTTTTTCATTTTATATTAAATCACCATTACCAAATTATAGGGATGTAGTGACTACTACCATGAGAAACTATGTGGTATAACTCCCCATGAATTTAGTAAGTGTTTTCCATTAAATAAATACTATTTTTGAATAAAATTTGATATATAAAAAATGAATTAAAATTAATAATACATTTTATAAAAGGTTATGTAAAATTAATCAAATTATAAAGAAATAATAAGAAAACAAATAAATTAACACTCATTGGTAATTGATATAACATAAGTTTAACTGGGTTAATTTTATTGAAAATTATTTTTTCGATATAATTTGTATTTTCACTTAAAAGAAAATGACAATAATTTAGGGTATTTTATTTGTATAAATATTAAGTTTATTATATATGAAGTAATGAATAATCAATTGTTAATTTATTATAAATTCTTTATAATGGAATATAAAATAATTTGATGGTAAAAATGAATCTTTTAGTGAAAACTATTTTAAGTGCACAATGTATTTTTATCATAATATAAAAAATTAATCACAGTGTAATATTTAATTTTATAAAATTATTTGGTTATAAATTAAATAAATTAAATACAAAAGAATTTAATTTTTTTTAATATTGAGATAAATGAAAAAAACCTATTTTATGTTTCAAAATTACTTTTTTTTTCTAAAAAATGGGTTTTACTCTTTTTTGTCTATATGTTAATATAATTATCTTCATATTTAAGAAATTATTATTGATAAAAATATATTAATCATTAATATTCTCATATTAAATGTTTCTTAGGTTTTTGTTTTTGATTTTTTAATATTGGTTTTTTTGGATGAATAATGAAAATTAATGACTTAAGAAATACTGTAAATTTTATAACATTACCATCATGTAAGAACAAATCTAATGTTTTTAAATAAAATTTTAATGAAAAAAAATATTAATAATTAATATGATGAATTTAAAAATATAATTTTGAACCTAGAAATCAATGTTTAATATGTTCGAAAACTAAGCATTGTTTGTATTAAAATGTTGTTTTGGTTATTCTATTTTAAAACCGAATCTAAATAGATCATCTTGTGTTTGGTTTGGCTTGAAATGAAAAAATGTAAATTATTTTAAAAATAATAAAATTTATTCCATGATAATCAAAATTATTCATGAGTCTATAAAATCAATTATTTTCTTAAAACCGACATTTTTATAGAAACAATTTTTCATTGCTTATTTAAACTTATATGAAAATTAATTTCTATCACTTATTTGGTTTGAAACATTTAAAATGTTTCAGATATTTTATATAATTATATTTTATGTTATTTAAGTAGGTGAACTTTACTTTTGTTCACATTGAATTGTAATCATGGTAAAAATTTATCACCTCTATTAAGGGTAAATTGGGTTAAAATTGGGTAAAATAAAGGGATTTTCATTTAACATAACACACAATACTTTATTAAATATCATTTATTGGTTTATTTCAACTATAAAATCAATATATTCAAATATATGATAATTTAAGGCCACTTTACATGGGTTTGGGTTGTATTATATTATAATTTTTCAAGTATTTACAAGATTACAACACGCCTGACTTATAAAATTTCCCCTCGTCTCCTCTACTCGCCGCACATAATGAGTTATATCAAAAAATATCTACAAAAATACCTGTCTAAATAGATTTTTTATTTACATATATGTTCTATTATTCTCAAAACACCATCTTAAATATGCTTAAGGTGTAAACTAATGTAGGTTACCAAAAGAAGAGGTATATATCCTTTCTAAGAATTTTCACATTCAATTATTCTTAAACCTCCTCCAAATAATAAATAAAAATATTAAAAAAATTAATTAAGTATACTTACTAAACTAATATATTATTATATTATTGGTACATCCATTTTCTATTTACTTTAAAATATATGGTAATTGCAACATCTCTTTTGTGTAAATACAAACTACCATCTCCACATAGTGGGGTAATTTCTTTTTCAGCACAAGTTCATTATTATGGATATAATTATGTTATTAATGAAAATATGTTATATTTATGAATTAATTATGATTTTATGAATATAATATGTCATTTACCTTCATACTATAAAAGCTATTGGAAAATGATAACATCCCTTGTGTGTATGTGTAGACATCTACCTCTACAAATATGTGTGATTAGTTTTCGATTCCACTTTACATGGTTGATCATAAAGATATGTTTAATGAATATATATGAAATAAATACAATTTATGAAATTTTAATAATTACATGTTTTAATTCCTTTCCCAAAACTAGTAAAATAAAAATAATTCATCCTATATACGTGAGGACTGTCGCCTTCATGAAAGACATATTTCATTTTTCTATTACCTCATTGCATAGTTTGAAATGAAATTTTATATAGATAAAAACATAATATTAATTAATTAAATAACATTATATATATTATGTTACCATTTAATAACATATTTAACCATGATCAATATATCAAATTAATTGTTTTAGAGGAATTGACTAAACAACCATAAAAAGTTGTTTTAAGATAGAACTTTAAAATGAATATAAAATAACCATAAAATATAAAATATAGATGAAAAAGTTACTTTAAAAAGTTTTGATTAATTTTAAATGTATTATTTAGGAGTAAATAATGTCTGTGACCAAGTAGGAATACATGAAAAGTGTTTTCAATTTCAATTATACTCCATTGAGAATTATTTTATTTTAGAAAGATAATATTAATTATGAGGTCGATATGATACTAATTTTTAATATTATATGATGTATAATTAATTATTAATCATATTTAAATGTTTAATTTATTTTTTATTTTTAATGGGGTTGATTCAAAATTTATTAATGGTATAAATATTTATTTTTCAATTTTTCCTTTATTCATAATTGTTTCTGTTTCAATTTATATTGGAAGAATTATATGATATATCTCATATTAAAACCCATATATTTTATTCTCCTTTATTTATTTATCAAGATTCCAGGTTTTTTTCCAAATTTTTCTCTCTTTGGTAATCAATGATTGGAAGAATGATTTTTTAAATAACTCACTTTATTCCTTCCTTTAGGCTGGGAATATTTTTCTTCCATATCCATATTTATGAATTTATTTGATTATAGTTTTTATCAAATAAATGGGTTTAAATGGAACATTTATACTACATTTTATTTTATTTATGAAGGTTTAGAAGGAATATATTTAATTTTTTATCAACTAGTCAATTTTGACATTCTATAAATGTGGGAGAGGGATGTTCTTTTTAACATATACGATAGTACTGGATTTTTCTTCTGGCATTATTATTATTTTTTGTATCTTGTTATAAAATTTTACATATTTTTTAAAGATATATATTTTTTAATTATGATTATAATTTTTTCATATTTATGTTGAAATAAAGCAATCCTTTTCTTTATGGTTTAAAATAAAATTGGAAAATATTTTTGACATAGTTTTTATAGAAAATTGATAAAATCCTTTGAGAATATTCTTTTTAATATATCAGCTAAATAATAATATTTTATTATCTAAATACAATTAATAATTTCAAAAAATAAATTTTGTTAATTGATAGTATTTTTTCATCCTTGATATATTTATTGATTATAACATGTTTTGAGACCATTCATTTTTTATCAGGTACTCTATCTCTCTCAGTTATTCATTGGACATTTTTTTCTCATTCATGTCCATTTTTTAATTTCATGGATATATTCATTACTATTTATATTACATTGATATAGTGTTAACAATATAACATCTATATATCTTGTGTTAGTTGATGTAATCTTATTAATAATGTTATATAATATACTGTGGAAAAATAAAAGTTCTATATTATTTATTCAATAGAAATATTTATATATTGATAAAGAATGTTGATTATGAATTATTTTTTGGATTTGACATATGTGGAATGTATTGTAAATATTTCTATGATAGGTGGGGGTAGGTTATAAATTGCACCTTGATGCATTATTAGGTATCTTGAGATAAACTAGATTGAGTATTTGTCTGTGTATTCTATCCCATTCAATGACGATGTATTTTACAAAGCCCTTTACAATATGTATTGTTTCATGGAATATGGACATGGTGGTAATGTTTATGACAAATTTTTATGAGGACTTTATGGTAATAACATGATATACAAAACTTATACAGTTATTTCATTAATAGTTCTTTAGAAACTATTTATGTGATTGTTATGTTCATATTTTCCATGGGTATAATGTGATGATAATGTTTTTTTATTAAATAAAATATGTATTGATTATCCACTCAACCATATTGTCTAATCCTTATATACTCATTGTAGATTTAATTGTATTATTTACCATGATTTTCATGTTACCTCACCCTTTATTTATTTTATTTCTGCAAAGACATGAAGAAATAATCATTGAATTATTTTCAATGATCTAATAATGTTCTTTCATTGTTTTCATAACATCTAATTTAATGTGAAAACCACTTATGCGTTTAATTTTACAAGACTTATAAACAGATCAATATATCATGTTGTTATCCCTTGTATCTTTTATAAATGTTCTAATGTATACACTAGATCATGTTTACTAGATTTGGGGTTGTCATTGTTGGTATCAAAGCATGGTTATTAGGTCATTTGGAAACACAATTTTGGATGGAAATTATTACAATGTTAATTAAGATTAACCTCTAGAATGTTCAATTACTATTATATATTTTTACATCTTAATATTCATCATTTTATTTGGTAATTATTTATTCACCATTATTTGGAGATGGATCCTAAAAGAAGGAATATAAATCATATCAACACCTATTATTAGTGTAATGATTTCCAAAAATGGTATGTCAATATGGATGGTGATGTAGTTGAATAGATTATGACAATATTTGGGAATTTGTCTTAGGTAATTACCAATAAACATTCCCATATGGAGAAACCTATTGATTATAAACATAGTGTTATGATATTTTACCACTTTATGTTGAAAACTACTCTATGCATTAATGATAATTGTAATACATTGGTAGTGGAGTAGTACATCACATACCTTGAAGGGATAATTTTGGAATTGGAATGAAATAGAAATGTAACGTTTATTATAGTAGTACACTATTTAATAGGATTTGTAGATTAATGGTGGTTATGGATCCATAATATTATGTACGAGAAGGACATAAAGTAATGGAATAGAATACAATAAATTTATTTTCTTTGAGAAATATTTTTCAACAATGGAAAAATATAATATTGAAAGGGTATTTCATAATTTAGGTTTAAGGGGAGAATAAATTGTGTCTTGTGAAACCTAGATATTTTAATATAATAAAATAAGTTTTTATTGCTTGTATGAGTTGAAACAAAAAGCATATAATAAAATATAGAACATAAAACATTATTAAATATTTCATTTTATATTCTTTTCATAGAGTGAGGAACGTGTAACCTCAAGTAGAAATGACAGATAATATAGTAAACTGTTATGACCTGGCCATTATGTACAAGGTTATGAATAGTAATGACTAAATTAGAAAAAATAATGGTTATCTATTTATTATAAAAAAATAATTATTATTTAATAGAAAATAATGTTGTCTGAATAAATATAATTATTTCTCAAGGACGGTTTATTCACTCATTACACACTTAATTTAAAATTAATTTAACTTTCTTTTAATTTTTCAATTAAATTAACAGTAAACAACCATGGAATTTAGTTTTAAGTTTCATTTTCATTAAAATTATTTATGGTGAAAAAATATATTTGTAATTGATTTTTTAATAATATTATTTCAATTATATATAAATTAAAAAAAATAAGTCATTTCATTCCTTATCATATTAAAATTTTATTTTAAATAATTTTAAAATTTTGAAATATTTCTCTATGAAAACTCAATTCTCATCGCGTATAAGATATTTATTTTAAAATAAATCCTTCCAATTATTTGAATTTATTTTGGTAAAATGGATTCCATATTCGAAATCCATTTAATTTAAATTTTATAATATTTCCATCATAATTTTTGGCAAATATGAGTAGTGATAACATTAAAAATTAATTTCAACATTTAAGGTAAAAATTGATTTATTGGGGGGTAAAAAAATATAATGATTAAAATGAAGTAAAAACTATCTAAAATATATTTTCTAGAAATTTTAGACAATATAATGTCTAATTATATATAATACTTTATTTGGGCCCTCTTGGTGTGTAAAAAATTTGGTATAACTATTTCATTAAAAAAGTACAAGTGTTCCACTCATTTCACATAAAAAAAGTTTCCCCACTCCACTCTCCTTAACACTCTTAAACCAATTTATGAGGCCAATATCTTCTAAATAAACTTCCTAAAATCCATAAAATTATCCTCGAATCCTTATTTTGGGCATAAAATCCAACCTCAAAAGGCATTTGGTGAAAATACAAGGAGGTTACCCAACGAAGATGAAAAGTTCTTCAATGTGTGTTTTTATTTTATTTTTTCCCACACCACATATAATTATTATTAACAATTATTATATAATATACTCAGTATATTAAACATATATAGACGTTTTTATATTAATCTATTCACTTAAACAATACTTAATTTTATAAAAGGTTTTATGAAACCTTCAATCGTATATAAAGTAAACTACTACCTCATGAATGAATGCCAATCATTTTCCATTACTAGCTCTCATGGTTGGATATTATGATGTATATATTGTATATATATAATAATAATAACATAATTATATCTCTAGTGTAATGATATCATATATATTGTTTTTACTTTCAATTCTATAGTAGATTCGATAATGCTGCTCATGTGTACAACAAACTATTTCCTCATGAAGCGATGTGATTATTGCATCACTAACACTTTACATGGAATGTGATAAACATATTTTAAATTATGATATGTTATTTACATGAAATTATAATGATATTATTGAAATATTCATCATTTTTGAAATTGAATACATCTTTTTCTTTATTACCTTTTTAATCATTTAAGGATGATAAGATCACTTGTGTTTGTGTGGACTGTAGCCTTCACGAGGCGAGTTGACACTCTTTTCATCACCACACTACATGGATGATTTGGAGGATGAAATTTAAATAAATAATATGATATTATTATCTTTATTTAAAGGTAAAATTTTACATATCTCATTTATATAATGATTGTGGAAAAACAAAAATGTTACTAATGTGTATGTACATCCTACCTACTCCGTGATCGTAACACACTTCATTTATAAAAAAATTATTTTTTGATTTGTATTAAAAGATTAAATGATTTATAAATATGTAATTATTTCTTGATTATTATTTTTTATACAATTAAACAATATAATATGTACAAGTATCTTTAATTTTTTGATAAATAATGAATTATAAAATATGACAATTATCTTCAGAAACATTGAAAATAATGAAAGATTATTAAAAAATTAGTGATAATATGTTATAATAAGATATTATATGAAATTATAAATACTCATATGGTTATTTTTTATGTTAATTACCTAGTTAAAACCAATATAAATAATGATAAATAAAATTTAACCAAAAGGAAGCATGTTGAAAGGGACTTTGTCTCAATTTCCTTTCATTGAGGCATGTTGTAAAATTTTTCACCTAATTTATTTTAAATTTTTTATATAAATTAAGTTTGATATTTAATATCATTGTAACATAATAATTCATGGAATTTTAATTTTCCATTATAATTGTTTCATTTAAAGGTATTGTTACATAAAAGTTTCCAAGTTTTTAGGTATTTCATAACTCAATTTATTATAATTGGGTTATATTACAACTTCATCATATTTTTTATTATAAAATTATTTTTATTTATTTTTCTTATATAATAATGTATTTACACTTTTTATGATTATTTAAAATTCATGAAAATAATATATTTATGGAAACATTCTCACTTCAACATTATTGTATTTATAAGGGTTTATTTCATAATATAATTTTAATTCGGATTGTTAATCCTTTAATTTCCATTGATTATAATTATTTGATCATTAGATACTAAAAAACCTTTCATTTTCTTCAAATATAGTTATGCGTGATTTTTTCAGTAATTTTATAAATTTTCTACTCTTTTATTCTTAAAATAATTGAGAAATGTTTATAAGAATATTCGACTTCATTTATCTCCTTTATGAGAAATCTATTTACTTAAAGAACCATGTTTTCTAAAAAAGATTCCAAATTTTTTCCCCTTTAAAAATGTTTTATTAACTTAATTTTTATACATTTTTATTTTTTATTTTTTAAAATCAATCTTTAGGTCATTTTCAAAACAAATATTGTTTTGATTTTACTGTAAATGTGAAATAAACCTACATTTTAACTTACTTAATATGTACATAATTTTACACTGTCTTCAAAACTCAAAATTTTAGAGATTAATTTATACGATTCAATTATTATTTTAAAATAAAACTTTATCAATTTTTTTGATCTTTTATTTTTGAAAATTGATTTTGAATATGGAATTTGATATTTTAATCAGGAATGTTTTTAAATATCTTTTTTATGTTGTTTTTAATCATCTAAGAAAACAACCTTATATTATTAATACAATGGGTATATATTGGATTGATAAACTACTTATTATTTATATGTACGGTATATGATCATTTTGACCAAGTAAAGTATTGACACTCACTTTCTTTATTCCTTTTTCTATACAGTAACTTTTCTAGGAAATATTTACTAACCTTGGATCATTGGACATTAAATTTTCCCTGAATATCCATATTATTTATCCTGAATATTTTTATTTGTTAAACAATATATCATTTATACATATAGTTTTCTACATTGAAGTTATTTTTTACCAATTTAAATATAGATAAATTCATATTATTTACATAATACAGATGTTAGATGATAAGGAATATTGTTAGTGAATAAAATTATTTTTTTCAATATATGAGGAATTAATGGTTAATGAAGATATGAGTGAGACTCAGTTATATATTTCCCATCAATACATTTATAGGTGTCACGAGACAAATTAATTGAAAAAACTAGATGTGTTTGTAACTAAAAGCTTTAAATCAGATGGCCAAAACAGATGAGTTTGTACCCAATAGTTTTAAAATTTAGTGAGGATATATTTGGATGGTTAGGTATCATGTTCCTGAGACATGGAATCCAATAAGTAATAATTTCCTTCATTTATTATCTAATTATATTATTATACATGATAGTATCATCATTATATTATCTTTTTATGTATTTAATTCCCAATTTCATGATTAAATAGAGAATGTTTTCGATTATTTACCATGATATATTCTTAGTGCATTATCTTAACATTATATTAATGTTAATTTAATGGAATGTTGTTCAGTTATTTACTGTACCATAATTATTATGCTAATTAATTCATGATATATTCCCCTCTATGTAACCCTTACCAATCATTTTAATTTACCCTTATTTTGTTTTCTTTCCACAAGATATAAAGAAAAATTAATGGAATGAGTTTTCAAGGATGAAAATCATATGGTTTTGTATTGTATTATGTTTTATTATTTATTCCCAATGTAAAATGGGTATCATGTTTGTATCTATTTATCCATAACTTCTAAATAGATATGTCTTTTATAATTTTACCATTTTTATTTTTTCTAATGTAGTAAAGAAAACACATGGCTCTAGGAATCTTTTGTTAGGGATGTTTAGTAGTTATCAGAGGTTGTTTAGTAGAAACCTTGGGAACTAGATTTGAGAATATATAAATCGGGTAACCTAACCCGATAAAAAAATCTGTTTATAGGTATATAAGAATATCATAATGTTTTCTTAAGAATGATATTATTTTCATTTTTACTAGAAAATATAACTTTTTTTGGATACAAAAATGTAACGTGGTTTTACTATAAATGTATTAGATGGTAATAAATCAAAAAAGGGAACATTTTTCTCTAGTTAATGGTCACTAAATTCATTAATATGTTCCTTACTATGCACCTATTTTGACACTCCTAAAGGATTTTCTTATGATAATTCACATTTTCGATAAATGTTTTTTGGAGGATTTGAAAATAGAGATATCCCCAATGAAACCATGTTTATGATTTTGAGATTTATTTTTTATAAAAAATTTAATTCATTTTTATTATATCATTATTTTTGGTATTCTATGTTATTGATCATAATTATATGATCTAATATACCATATAACATAATTTATAAATGGATCCTAGAAGAAGGAAGGATAACCACATTAATGCACATAATCCAAATAGTAATAAAGATCAATTTTTTTCACATGATTCTCAGACTGATTTGTGGGGACTCAACAAGTGAATCCAAGTGACCCCAGATCAAATTCGGATGGATATATATTTTCGGGTTACTATAAGGTTTACAGATCACCCAAGGCCTTTAGACCATTTTTTTCTCAAGGCCTTTGGGACAACTCAAGGCCTTCAGGCCACCCCATGTCATTCAAGCCACATGAATATGTAGAAGTACCTATCCGGATATAAGGGAAAAGGCCCTAGATAAGGATTCAGGGCACACACATTAACTAGACCTGAGATAACCATAATTAAAATAATGAGAGGGTAAAGAATTGACATCGGTATCGGGCATGTGCAGCTCCACACGTGATAACTATCCAACCGACCTTATGAAGGTGGAATTCTGATATTATAACATATTATTGGGAGGATCAGTTTCAAGTTGTAATTATCATTAAGCCTTCAGGCCATATAAGGGTTCCACCTCATCCCTGGAAAGGAGGACTTTCAAAAATGAATAAAAATTGAAGGCATTAGTTCCATTCGTTTAGTCAATAAGGATCTTTTATTTGATGGGTTTAAAGAAATATTTCAAAGGGAAGTAGTCTGCTATAAATTCTCATCAAATGAGGACATAATATCACATGATAAAAATATATATAAATAATTCTATAAGTATTATGTCTTAGAAAGAAGAAAGTTAAGAATAGGTTGATAGTTAAATAGATGGATTATGGGATGAAGGGAAAAAGGGTTTTCCAATATGTTATATTTGTAGAAAAAAACACAATGATGCTTTTTAATGGAATGGAAGATTTTAACTAGTTTTTAGAGAAAGGATACCATTCATGTGATTTGAAGGGAACAAAAATATAACAATATACCATGATTAAAATATATAGAGGTGGGGCACTAAGAAAACCACTTTCTCAACAGTCAATAGAATATACCTCAATAGAAGCCAATGGACTATGTTCAAACATACTATATTCCACAGAACAAGTGTAATGGTTAATATGCTTGGTTTTGATTCAATAAATGTTTCATTTTAATATTTTATCAATGATATCATATTTATAATAATTATGAAATCTATATGTATTTTACTATCATCATTTTTCATTATGTATTATAAATTGTATGTCAAACGGTACCAATGACCAAGAAAAATGATTCTACTTCTTATTGAACATCTGGGAAAAAATAGGACTGATGGAAATATAAACCATAATTTCCTCTTGATGATAATATAATAATGTTAGGATAAATATATAATTGATATGTTAAACTAATGTGGATAGTACTGACTATTTTGGTTGGTGTACTGAGAACCAACTGTTTTGTACTTTGATTACATGAATGTAAACTTATTATATATTGTTCTTTGTTTTTCATGGATATAATACAATAATGTCCTTGAATATTTGTTGCATTGATATGGTCATGGAAGATCCTCGCTATGATGAGAACCTTGAAATGAAATGACAATATTATTAAATAAAGTTCTATAGCTGGTTGAAATACTATGATAAGACACATAGTATACAGACCATCATGTGCAAGTACACGTAAGAAGACGAGACTCAATCTCATAGAGTTTACACTTGGTAACCTTCCAGATGGTAGATTATGAGAACATACCCACCATTAGTAATTATGCATGTCTTGGTGTCATCAGACATTGCTATCTATGAGCGTGTGTATTGGTCCTTAGACAGGAAGATTATCATGAACTCTTGTCATGACTCCCACAATTATATTTCTAACAAAAACCATCACAAAGTCAGTTGATGGGAAGTAGGGTATGTTGGTTGTGTCATTAATAACATTTTAATAATGGATAAGTCAAGGAAGGTATTGTCCCATCCATATTTATTGAAGTAGATATCTTAGGACCTTTGATTGAAATAGAACTATCACCCTAATTCAACGGTCATGCTGTCACGATGAGTTTATTTCTGGAAGTCAAATAATGAAGGATCAAGAATATAGGTTTATGGCACTACCATGAAACATGCTTGATGAAATATTGAGAGAAAGGGATTAAATTACATAGTAAGCATTCTCATGATGTGATACACCAATGCGACGTCAACTTCTTTCTCTTGGGTGCCTTGACCCGTTGCTAGATAGTAATCTTGGACTTTAAGAAAGCCCGCCTAATGCCAACAAGAAAGAGGCCTAGAGTGTCACACACTAATTTTATCCAAGTCTCTCAAGTAGAATAAAGATTATTCTTACATGTTGTGTAATAATTATTCATGGAATCCTAAACCATTTTAATGTTGGAGGAAGAATAAAATGAAAAACAAGAGATACACGGTATCTACATTGAATGTACATGCCATGTTGTTTTCATTTTAGAAAGGAAATGAAAAATAGAAACATGATATACACGCCGTGTAAATTCAATGTACACTCCAAGTAGTTTTTAATGAAAAACAAGTACACACTGTGTGATAATGATTACACGCCATGTAGTTTTTTCAGTCAGGATTTTGAGGAAATAATATCATTTTATTAAATGATATTTATTATTATCATCTTGGGTGCATGTCAAGGAATTAATTATTCAACATGGGGTTTTCAATAAGATTTATTGAAATAAATAGAACACATAACACGTTTATTAATTGTCATAACTCTGTAAACTGAAACTAGATTATAAATATCTTCACAACCCCACCTTGTTTCCTAAGAATTGTTGTGCACAACAATTCTGAATTATTCTCTCATGACCGAAAGAACTCCATCCTCTAAGAACGCTCTCAAGAGTGATAGAGATCCACCTCCATTGGATCTAGGCAATCTATGGCGGACAACACAAGCAAAGGCTTCTCCACACTAGCACCTAGAGATTAATTTGGCGATGTCTAGAGATACATAGTGCTAGTATGGATTACTACTAAAGGAATTCTACACTTGGCTTCTGCGACGCACCGACGAATCCCATCGGAACGTGATCAGAAATATCTATGAAGAATGAATTCCATAAAAGGTACTTCTTGTCAAATAATTAAATTAATTATAATCAACCTCTGATGATCCTCTATTGTGGTTCCTGGTCTATTCTTCTTCTTTGTCTACTTCTGTGATTCAATCCCTGGAATCTGGAATTTATCGTCATATTGATCTGTGATTGATCATTGATAATTACAAAAAACCAAGCGGTATCATCCACCCATGAGCTTCAACTATGCCCGAGACCTTAAATTGGCATCAGGTCAGTCATAAAGTTGATTATAGTTATTTAATATTCATTTATAATTTACACATTAATATTTGATTCAATTCGAGATAAATCTTTCTATAAAAATGAATGAACGGGATTTAATTATCCTCCTTTTTTTCTCGATTCACATTACAGAAATTCCCTTTTTAAATTTAATTTTGATTAAAATAAAAATGAAGAACTCATCCTGAGGAGCCGCTCATTCAGTCTGCACAACTCCAGAATACACGACTGGTATTAAAAACTACACGTTGTGTACTTAGGTTCAATAAACTGGTACTGGTTTGACATACCCACTCTGTGTAAGTTGACCATACCTATGTTTATATTAGAATGTGTTGACCCAAACTGAACGATGAATAAACTGGAATACATGACGTGTGTGTTGAATCAAACATGCCGTGTAGTCTGATCTGGCCCAGGTGAAACTGTGTAAAAGTAGAATCCATATACCACTTAAATGGGATTACTAGGCTGGTAACCACGTAACAAGGAAATACACACAAGGATAGATTAATCTACATGCCATGTAATCTAAAATTTTCAATATACAAAAAACATTCCAAACCCCAGGCCTGTACATTGGATAAAGGGTGAAAACAAGTACATGCCTTTAAAATAGCCTATATGTCGTGTACTTTACAGAAATGGGATTTCACCAAGTTTTCTCCAAAGTAAAAAAGTCATGTACAAGGAATATTGATCAGATGAAACTCAAGGATATTCAGAAAATAATTTAAGATAAATAATTGATAAATTATAAGATCATAATTAATTGAATTCAAGTTGAACACATCTTTAATAAAAGAATGATTAAAATAAAGTGAATACTAAATATGTATAAATATTGTTGCATGCTATGGATAATTATAAGATAGACCAAAGTCCCTTTCTGTGTGTATGGTTTCATTTAAATTTATTTAATTTAAATTCATTGGCCTGCAAGCCTTATTCCAATAAAATTTAGGGCCTATGTGTCTATGGTTTCTTTAATGTAAACCCCTTGTAATGGAGGATATCCCAAGCCAAAGGAGACTGTTTAAAATTTGAAGCTGGGGCTAAACCAACCGATGATGGTACAATAGTGGACAGGTGGGAGCTTCAAAACATGAACCATCTGGTTCAAGGTGTTTTCCCTAGGTCAGGGCCATCTTATCAAAACTGCTAGATAAGAAAACCAATAGATGCTCAGGATCATTCCATATTATTTTATTTCTATCTGACTGAATGTTTTGTTTGTTATGTATGTGTTGTCACATTCACATAATTAATGAAATAAATTGGCTTGAAAAGATGGAATAAAATAAGAAACAGACTATGCATAAACATTATAAGAACATGGTTATTCACTTAATAAAGAATCACATAATATTAATAAGCATGTGATAATGATAAACAATGCATAATGGATTAAAATCCCTCAAATACTATATTAGTTCAGACCAACCCTTCTATTACATGATTCAGGGAAAGACTCAACAAAACTATGTGTTTGACCAACCCTTGTTGGGACACAAAATTTTATAAAGGATGCTCTTATGAAAGTTGTGGGTTGACTTGAAAATTTTACATCAAGAGGAGTATCCCATTCTAGATTTGTAGTAAAATTGAGGATAGTGTTGCGGAAATCCAGGATAGGATTTCAGGAATAGGGAGTCCACTCATCAGATCAAGGAACTATAATCTCATAGTTGTTAAAGTCCTGCCTACCTAAATACCTTTAAATAGCTTGATCAAACCTTGTTGGGGTTATGTGAAGGGGAATATGGATCCTTGATAGTAGAATGTCATCACAACTGGACATTTTAAGTTAAATGGTGAGGGCCATTTTGACTTGATAAAATTGTAGTAGAATTAATAAATTAATTAATTAATTAATTTTCATAAAATGTAATCAAAAGGTACTGATAAATATTCTATTTTAATTTATAGAATCAATATGACAAACTCGTCAACCATATTTTCTCTGCGATCAATTCTGGTTAAAGAAAATACCCTCACAAGAAGAAACATTCATGAACGGTTTTGGTGCCTTCGGGTTATCCTACGCCATGAATAAAAGTTTTATGTGATAGAGTCCTCACTTCATGATTCCCCTGCCCAAGGGGTGAGTGATGAAGATTTCCTGGTCTGTGATAAACATTTGAGAGATGCACTCGACGTATAATGTTTGATGCTTTCATCAAATTCTAGTGAGCTCATGAAGTCTCATGAAGTCATAAATGCCTATATCATGCTCGAGCACCTCTATGGTCTATACCAGGAGGGATAAAGACCAGAAAGGTTAGAGATCTCCAAGGATCTATTTTAAAGAAAGCTTGGAGAGGGTACCGCAAGTGGGCGTCATGTCGTCATAGTCATTGGCTACATTGAGTTCTTAGAGGTTCTATGGTTTAAAATCCACGAATAACTGGGTACCGATCTCATTCTTGCATCACTCCCCCATATCTTCTCTAACATTTTTGTAAATTTCAACATGAACAATATTTATAAGTCTCTATCTAGTTTTCTTATCCTCATTCTCCATGTGGACAATGATATGAAGTGTGAAAAGACTTCTGTAATTATGGTGGAAAAATGGAATGGGAAGGCGATGAGCTTTAAGAAAAAATCATCTTAATGTCATTCCAAGAAAAGGAAGATCAAAGGGGAGGTAAGAGAATAGAAGGCTGTGTGTTTCACATGTGGCAAGAAGGGCTACTAAAAGAAAAACTACACCCAACCAAGGAGGCAAGGTGGAGCTTCTAGCGCGTTTTCTATCTAATGCAATCTATCTATTTCTACCAATTGGGTATTGGATACTTCTTGTGGTTCTCACATATATATCCAAATATAATAACCAAGTAGATTCAGAAAGATTGTCTGAGGTGAGGTGGATCTCTGAGCAGCCAACACATCCAGACTCACCGCTTTAGCTGTCAGAGACTACCACCTCACATTGCCTTCTGGGATGGTCTTGGTATTAGAATAATGTTATTATGTACCCTCTATAACCAAAAACTTTATTTCAGTATCCATATTTGATACTAATGGATTCATTTTCATGTTTGGAAATGAATTCTACTACTTTTATAAAGATAACATTTTTTTTTGTTAGGGAACATTTATATGATGGATTTTATTTGTTAGAATACAAAATCCAAGTAATGGAAATTAATTACAATATTAATTCACATATCTCATACCACACCAAAATTTGGCATCACTAGTTAGGCCATGTCTATGAGAAATGTTTGACAAAATTACATCAAGATTCGTATTCAGATTATTTCAAACTAAAACCAATTGGTGTATGTCATGCATGTCTACAAGGAAAAATGACCAATGTCCCATTTAGTGGGAAAGGTTAAAGGGCTAAAGAGATTCTAGAATTAGTTCACACAGATGTGTGTGGACAATTTCCTATTGAAGAAAGGGGTGGGTTCTTGTACTTTATAACTTTTACTGATGATTTTAGTAGATATGGATATATTTACTTAATGAGGTATTAGTCAGATTATTTTGATCGGTTTAAATAATACAAGAATAAAGTTGAGAGCCATCTTGGTATGGAGATTAAGAAACTCCTATCAGACAGAGGATGATAATATCTTAATCAGGGCTTTATTGATTTCTTATGGGAATTTGGAATTATATCTCAACCCACTCTTCCTTATACGCATTAGTAGAATGGTGTAAATGAAAGGGGGGACCACACCATGTTGGACATGGTGAGATCAATGATGAGTCATGCGAGTCTTCTATTATTATTTTTGGGAAATGTATTTCAAATAGAAGCACACATACTAAACAAAGTACCAACTAAATAGATAAATCTTATTCCATATGAATTATGGAGTGGATGTAATGCCATGTAATCAAATTTACATGTATGGGGTAGCGAAGAATTTTTTAAGGCCTCTTCAGGTAAAAATCTTCCACCCCGAGCCACAAATTGTACCTTTATAGGATATCCCAAGGAAACAAAGGGGATATTACCTATACAAACCCTCGAATAAAAATGTTACAGTGGAATTACATGCCATATTATTTAAGAGGTAGCACATATCCAAAAGATATAGTGGGAGAAAGATAGACTTCGATGAAGTCGAGGCTCTTGATACACAAGAGTTGGTATAAGAATAGATTCCAAAAAGCCCCGTGGATAAACAATCTTTTCTAGAGACACAAAAACTACATACGAGCATGAGAGAGGTGAGAGAACTAGAACGATATTTTTTTCTTGTCACAAATGATGGTGACTCATTATTGGTTTGCAATGATGATCCTCTTACCTATAACAAAGCAGTTTAACGTACATGCATTGCTATGTGGCAATAAGCCTTGAATTATGAAATGGTTTCCCTGTACCAAAAACAAGTCTGGATTTTGGTAGATCCTCCTGTTGATGTCAATAATGTTGTTAATAAATGGGTATTCAAGACAAAACTGGACATGGAGGAACAAGAAAAAACCTATAAGGCATGAATGGTTGAAAAATGTTTTAGACAGAATCAAGGAATTGACTTTGATGAAACCTTTTCACCAGTTTTGATGTTGAAATCCATCAGAATCCTATTGGCCATTGCTGCTTACCATGAATATGAAATTTGGAAAATGAATGTCAAAACAGAAATCCTTAACAGGAACCTCCAGGAAGATGTCTATATGACACAACATTAAGGGTTTATGACTCCAAAGGATTCCAACAAAGTATGAAAGTTGCATAAATACATTTATGGATTAAAGAAACAATCATGGTCATGGAACATTAATTTTGATGAATCCATGACAAAATTTGGATGTGTTAAGAACAAAAGGGAGCCTTGTTTCTACAAAAGGATTAGAGGAATTTTAGTCATTTTCCTAATATTATATGTTGAAGAAATATTACTAATTGGAAATGAAGTACCCATCTTATAGTCAGTTAAGGCATTGTTGTATAAATTATTCTCTACGAAAGACTTGGGTGAGGAAGAATATATTCTTGGGATCATGATATATCAGGATAGATCCAAGAGAATGCTGGGCCTAATTCAGAGTATATACATCGATAAGATATTGAAGAGATTCAATATTGAACAATCCAAGAGGGGATTATTGCCAGGTTCACATGGCATTCATCATTCCAAGAAAATGTGTCCTCACACACATGAGGAAAGGAAGAAATTGGAAAGGATCCCTTACGCATCCGCGATTGGGTCAGCCATGTATGCTATGCTATGTAGAAGGATAGATGTTTCCTACGTATTAAGTTAGGTAGGGAGATATCAAGCTGATCTAGGAGACCACCATTGGATGTCTGTCAAGACTATCCTTAATTATCTGAGTCATAATAAGGATATGTTCCTGGTTTATGGAAGAGATGGTGAACTAGTCATCAGAGGACATGTAGATGCTAGTTTCCATACTAATCAAGATGAATTGAAGTCACAAACGATATAAATCTTTAGTTTGAATGGAGGTGAAGTGAGATGGAAGAGCTCAAATCAAGGTTTGGTGATAGATTATATAGTAGTGTCCATGTATATCGCAGCTTCTAAGGAAGCTAAAGAAGCAGTATGGATGCAAAGATTTGTCTAAAAGATGAATTTTGTACCTAACAGTAATGATCCTATCACACTCTATTGTGATAATACTAAAGTGGTGGGACTTGCAAAAGAGCCAAGGTCACATCAGCAGACAAAGCACATACTTCACAAGTATCATCTCTTGAGGGATTTTTCTCAGAGAGGTGAAGCTGTAGTGAGCATTATTTCTATGGAAGACAACGTAGTGGACCCCTTGACTAAGACCTTGAATTAATAGAAACATGATCATCATGTGAGGTCAAGTGGACTAAAAGTCATAGGAAAATTTCTCTAGTACATGTGGGAGTTTGTTAGGGTTGGTAACCTATGAACCAACTGTTTTTTATTCTTATTAAATGAATATACACTTATTATATATTTTTCATTGTTCTTCATGACTATTATATAATATTATCTTTGAATATTTGTTGCATTGATAATGTCCTCGTAGATCTTAGCTATGATGATAACCTTGAATTGCTATAACAATATTCTTAAATAAATTTCTACGCTTGAATGACATGCTATGATAGGACACATAGTATACAGACCGTCATGTGAGAGTACTCTTAAGAAGATGAGACTCTCTCTCATGGAGTTTTCACTTGGTAATCTCTAAGATGGGAGATTATGATAATAGGCCCGCCAGTAGTAATTTCGCATGTCTTTGTGTCATCAGACATCTTTATCTATAAGAGTGTGTAATGGAGCTAAGACTAGAAGATTTTCATTAAATCATGTCATGACTTTCTCACATAGATTTGCTGACAAAAATTGTCATGAAGACATTTGGTGGGAATTAGGGTACCTTGGGTGAGTCATAAATGACATGTTGTTAATGGATAAGTCAGGGGAGGATTGGTCCCTTCTATATTTATGGAAGTAGATATCTCGGGCCCTTTGATTGAAATAGAACTGTCCCCAAAATTCCATGGCCATGGTGTCACGAAGAGTTTATTTCTGGAAGTTAAAGAATAATGGATCAAGCATTTAGGTTTATGACGCTGCCATGAAACCTGATTGATATGATATTGAGATAAAGGGATTAAATTACAAAATAATAGTTCATATGGGGTGACACATCAATGAAGCATCAACTTCTTTCTCATGGATTCCTTGACCCGATGCTAAATAGTAATCTTGGACTTTAGGCAAGCCCCCCAAAGCCAATGATAATGAGGCCTAGAGGGTGATACAGTAAGTGTATCTAAGTATCTCAAATTGAATAAATATTATTTTTGTATGTGGTTTAATAATTATTCAAGGAATCCTAAATCGTTTTAATATTGGAGGAAGAATAAAATAATAAACAAGATATACAGATTGTGTACATTGAATGTACATTCAATGTAGTTTTCATTTTGGAAAGGAAATTAAAAATGAAAACAGGATATACAGGCCATGTACATTGAATGTACACACCGTTCAATATTCTATGAAAAAAATTACACGCCATGTATTAATTATTACACGCCGTATAGTTTTTCCTGTTGGGATTTTGAGGAATAATATCATTTTATGAAATGATATTTATTATAATTAGTGTGGGTGCATGTCATGGAATTAATGATTTAACAAGGGGTTTCAATATGGGTTAATGAAATAAATAAAATTCATAATGCGTTTATTTATCGTTATAACTCTATATCCTCAATCCTGATTATAAATATCTTCACAACCCCAACAGTTTTTCTAAGAATAATTGTGCACAATAATTCTGGAGAATTCTCTCATGAATGAAATAATTCTGTCCTCCAAGAACGCTTTCAAGACCGAGATAGATCCACCTCCATTGGATCAAGTTAATCTAATGCAGACACCGCAAGAAAAGGAATCTCTACGGTAGCACCCAAATATTATTTTGGCGACGTCCAGATACATGTGGTGCATGTGTGGATCACAGCTAGAGGAAGTCCACACATGGATTCTATGATGCAATGACGAATCACATAGAAACGCGATCAGAAATATCTACGAACAAAAAATTCCATAAAAGGTACTTCATATAAATTAATTAAATTAATTATAATCAACCTATGATGATTATCCTTTGTGGTTCCAGTATAATTTTTCTTCTATTTCTATTTCTTGTGATTTGATTGGTGGAGTCTGGAATTTATCATCGTATTGATCCCAGATTTATCATTACTAATGACAAAAATCCATTTGGGCACATCCACCCACGAGCTTTCGCAGCACCCGGGGCCTTCACTGACTACTTCAAAACTGATCAAAGATTTGTTGAAAATGTGGTTTATCCTATCATTTATGGGGTTGAAAACATTTTTGTATTTAAATAATATATCTAATAATATTTGTTTTAATTAATGAATAATTAATAAATAATATTTTAAATATGGTTTTATGGTAATTAAATTTGTTACCATGTTTCAAGGGAGTGCTCGATGAATGTATTCACATGTTTGGTATGTGATGATTAAGAGTTAGTTCATGTTGTTTAGCTGATTATTGTTAAGTTGATATAGGAAATTCAATGAACTTATTTATAATGTTTTGGATATAAATATTTTTAATGGTTCATATTTTTAACCATGTATGAAATGGTTTATATTGATATTTATATGTGGTTTTATATATTAATTCATTAGTTCACTATATGAATATTTATTCATATTGTATAACTTATGCTAACCATATTCGTTTTAAAAAATCAGAAGTGACAAAAAATAATACATTACACTTTTTTGGGGAACTTAGGATATTAAAAATTTGTAATTTAGTGCCTTAGGAATAAGAAACTCAATTTTTTATATTCATTTCCTGGAGTAGGTGTTGAACTAGAAATAGATCAAAACACAACCAAACAACGAAATTGTGCTCAAGAAATAGAATTGTATCAAGTAAGTATATTTTATAATATTATAATCTTGTAAAATAATTCCTCCACCTTTGAAAAAGGACAATGATACAAAATTTTTATCCAATTTCCTTCATATTTGATGAATTATATGTTGATTTAAATCACTAGTGTTTTTTGGATTTTTTTCCTTAACATTCCATTTATAAATAATTTTCTTTGAATTAATTACCCATGTCATTATTTATAATTATTTAATATTTTATTACATATCTATATATTCACATTCCACATATGTTATCATACATATATTCCTATATATTTGTTATCCCATATGACCTTTTTAAATACATTTTTCTCCGATTAATAAGATTTTATAATTACTTCATATGTGATGTAGGTTTTCAATAAAATAATATTTAAATATAAAACCCTTGATCACCTATTTGAACATTAAATTGAGAGGAAAAAATATCCCTAGGATTGATATAATGTAACAAACTATGAATATGAATGAGGATCATTGTTTTTTATGGAATGTATTAGATGGAACATAATTCTTGGAAAAAAAATAACACCAGAGACTTTATGTGATATTTCTTTTTAAATGAATTTAATTTTTTTGATAACTTACAAAACAAACAACCTAGGGTTAAAATGAACTATAATAAATCCATTAAGGTGTAATGTATTAATATTAATAAATAAATTATGAATGGTTAGTTATTGATTATAAGTGAAATGAGAGTCATTTAAATATATTTATTGTGATAAGCTGTATTCTTTCTAAAGGACGGTTTATTTATGGTTTTTGAATGAAATTAAAAATAAATTTCCTTCAATTTTATTAAATTTATTTGATAAAATTAACACAATTTTTGATATTATAACATCAAAATTATTATGGGGTGTATTTTACAGATTTTGTAGAAATGTTTAATTTTTTGATGGATAGTTAAAAATACTGAATATTAATAGAAAAAAACATTTTCATTAAAATTATTTATAATGTTAAATTATATTTTTAATTGGGATTAGTTTAAAATTAGTTCAATTTATATCAATTCATATAATTTATGTTATTTCAATAATTTTCATCTTGAACATTTATATAAAAACTCTATATCTTTCTGAGTATTTTCTCTTTGAAAACACGCTTTCTTATCGTGTTTCTAAGAATGATTTGAAATTAAAATTTTATTATTATGTTAATGGAATTTTAAAAATATAATCCATATTTCAAATAAGTTAAGCTTTATATTTTTTGATAATGTAAAAATAAATTTTGACCAAAATGAATAGTGAAATCAATTAAAATTTATTTAAATAGTTTTGGTGAAAATAGATTTATCGGGGCATTAAACCAAAATGATAAGGGATAAATCAACCTAAAATCTAGTATTATATTTAATTTATTGCAATTTATCACCTCTATAATGGATGTTTTTTGATCATACCCTATTTTGGACCCTTGTGTCTGTTTAAAAATGTGGCTACACCTTTTTCTTTTTAAAACATACAAGTGTGACACTCACCACACTTATAAAAAGACACACCCCATTTACTATAATTTATAAAATCTAACCCTTTTTAAGAAATGACCATCCAATATTACTTTAATATTTTTATCTCCATATCATATAAGCCTTAGTTGGGCATTAATTGAATCTATGGTGTATTTTGATGCAAACCTAAAGAGGTTACCCAAAGAAGTGGTAACATTATTCAACGTGTATTTTATTTCTTTCTAAAAACCCTTCAATTATTATTAAACGTAATGATATAATATCATAAGTATCTTAAATACACTTAATTGTTTTTATATTAAGATTATGACTTATAAACATACCTACATCCATCGAATGGGTTCAAAAATCATCATTTGTGTGTGCGGAGGAATGCCTGCTAGCAAACCGATGTCATCTGTTTTTACTTTACCACCTCTCACTATTGTTTATAATTTTGTAAATAAAGTATATATATATATCTGTTATATTTATATCATTATTAAACATATTTTTTTTAATTATATCATATTTAAATATTTTTTCAATCTATTTCATATTGGATACGATAACCCCGCTCATGTGTACGACTGACCACCGCCTCACAAAGAAATGTGGTTACATTTTCTCTACTACATAACATGGATTGTGATAATGATTATGTTAATGAAAATATTTGATATGTATGTAATTATTATTACATTGATGACATGTTTTTTTATTTTTTAATTACAATATAATATTTTATTTCTTACCTTCTTCAGTCTCAAAAAGATGATCAATCATTGGTGCAAGTGTGGACTAACAACTTCACAAAGTGATGTGACTCTATTTTTATTACCATACAGTATATATGATATTTATAGGTATATTTATGTAAATAATATGAAATTATGATCATTTTTAGTGTTAGAATATTTCTTACCTCATTTCCATAATGATCATTGAAAAATTTAAACGTTACTCATCCTTACGTACGACTTACCATCTCTATGATCATAATAGACCACATTTCTCAAATCCATAATTCATGACTTGTATTAAAAGTATAATTTATGTATTAATATGATAATTATGACATCATAATTAATCTATATATTATTAAAATATATAATATTCACAATGACTGGAACATTCCTGGTATAGAAAAAATTAGGAAACAAGACAGTTTACACCATATGTAGGGAAAATGATAAAATATTATTTATAAAGAAGTGATAAGAGGCTATAAATGGACCATATATGATATTATAATCACTAATATGAATATTTTATGTTTTAGTTACATGTTTAAAACCATTATACATGTGGTTAAATTATGTTCATCAAAAAAGAAGCACGAGTTAAGGGACTTTGTCTCAATTTCAGTTCCATGTGGCATATTGTAATTATTTGAACCAAATTACTTTTATATTATGCATATACTAACCCTGTGATATTTAATAAAAATATCAATTAAAAATTCATGGTATTTATTGTTTTTGTTCAAAATATTTAACCTAATTTTTTTACTTAAATGTTTCTATGTGTTAAAGAATCTAAGAACAAAAATTCTTTTTATTGGGTTACGTTACTTATTTTTCATCAATGATGTCATATTATTATATGGGTAATGAATAATAATTATATTATTTTGTATTTACACTTTTTTTGTGGATTTAAAATTAATATATATAATAAATTCATTGAATAATTCTCACTTTAACATTTTAGTCTTTGTTAGGGTTTATTTCACTTTGTCATTTTATTAGGGATATTTTATACATGAATTTACATTGAATGAAATTAATTGATAATGGAATAATAAAACCATTTAATAATATTTTGATAATTTTATTAGTGAAGTTTTAATGTAATAGTACAATTTTCTCAATCATCAGTACTTAAAATAACTGATGTAATTCTTAAAAAATCTAATTTTATTTCACACTTTGGATGGAAATATGTTTTCTTAAAAAACTAGGTTTTCTAATTTTTTTCAAATTTTTTAACATTTTAAAATGTTATATTTATTAAAACTATACCTATTTTGAATTATTAATTTTTTGAAGAATATTCTTGTCTTTTTAAAAATACGGATCCTTTGGTTTTGAATAAAAATATGAATAGAATATTTTTTTAATGTACTAAGCATGTAGAAAATTTTGTACCATCAATACCACTCAATTTTTTAATGATTAATTTATATGTATGAAATATTATTTTCAAAAAAACTATTTTCAAATTTTTTTGTGAAATTTTAGTTATAAGAAGATGTTTCAAAAATAATATAATATTTTCCAGAAAAATGTAATTAAAAATATTCTTATAGTATTTCTATTCATAAATGAAAAAACACATTAATATTAGTCTAATTGGTATACGTTGGATTTATATTGTCTTTATTATTTCAATGTACAATTTATGATCATTTTTAATAAGGAAATTTTTGAAACCCACATTATTGATTCATTTTTTAGTCACCAACAATCCATTGAAATATTTAATTAACCTGCTTCATTTGACATTAAATTTTCCCAAAATATCCATATTACTTATCATGGATATGTTTATTTCTAAATGTTATATCATTTTAACTTTTTGTGTTCTACAAATATTTTTTTGTTTAAATGGGGTAAAATTGATATATTCATATTCTTTGCCGAATAAGGATATTTGATAATATCCCACTTTTTTCAAAAATTAGATAAATTATTATTTATATGAGGAATGATATAGATATATAGGAATGGGTCGGGAGTGGTTATAAATTTATCCTTGACGCATCGATATGTCTTATGAGATAAATTAGTTGGGAAAACTAGATGTGTTTGAAACCATTATATTAAATAATCTTGAGGATAAATCATGATAATAAATATATCATTTTCATAACACATAAAATATAATAATTAAGGATTTCCTTCATTGAGAATTCAGTTATCTTATTATCCATGATACATTCACTGTGACATTATCTCTGAATGAATTTCATTAAAATGTTATTGATTAAATGGCATGTGTTTTTTGTTATTTACTTTTCCATAATGATTAATACTAATCTTATCATGATATTCATGTTGGTTAAATGGAATGTGTGTTCATTTATTTACCATTGCATATTGATTATTCTTATTGATTCATGGTGTTATCTGATGTACATAACCCTTATTTGGAATTTGAGTTCAATATTATTTTGAATCATTTAACTTGGATACAATAAATATTACTTAAAATGAGTTTTAAAGGGTGAAGATAATTTTATTTTCATATATATATTATGTTTTATTTACTATTTCAAATAAATATTGGCATATTTTATATATCTGGTTCTAGAAAACATTTAAATTGAATGGTCCTTCAGTATTTTACACATTGTATCTATGAAACTTAAATAGAGCAATCATCGGCTTCTGGCTAATGGGGTTGGGGTTGTTACATGTTTTCTAGCTGGAAAACATTACAATATAATTATATATTTCTATAGAATTTGAAAATAATTTGAAAAGTAAGATTAAATATTTCATTGATGGACTTAAGTTGAGCCTTTTAAGGGAATTCATGCCAAAATATACATTATCATAAATGATATGGTTGTAGGTTCTTCAAGGAATGATATATAATTCTATAATATTTATATTTAAAAAATAATAAAAGATAAGAAAATTATGAATGAGGGTTAAGGAAAACAATGTGTGGAAAAAGAGAATAAAGGATCGATGAAACATCAAATATGTAAAGATTTTTGAATGGAAAATTCTTATAGTAGATTAAAAGGGGGTGTATTTTTGTTACAAGTTATAAGATATGGGACATTTGGATCATAAATTCAAGGGAATGAAATAGATAATTGATATTTAGTTTTTGAACAACAAGTATACGAGTTAGTATTCAAAACCAATTCCCAATTTTTAGGGGCATTTACCATCAAGTAAGTCCAAAGGGAAAGTACAAGCTTATAATATTACTACAACTGAATTTTATGTCACTTATGTTGTGATAGTGGGTTTTTTATAAAAGATTCATTATTTATTTAATTCTATATCTATGAACTTTTTTATATTTTTAAATGATATTGAATCATCCCATGATGCTCCAAGGAACTAGTATTAAATTAAGACGCCGAATGGGAATCTTGTAATAGTGGTAATTTATTTCCTGTCTTTATAAATATGTTTTTTATCTTGTTAAATATCTGGATTTTATACCTATGATTTACATTGAAATAATCATGATTCTGGATATTTAATTTGTTTTAAAGATTAAAGGATTTATAGATAAGGTATAAAATATTTTATGTTTAGTTTATGGTTTTTATAGAATAAGGGATTTGAATGTTAGAATTTCTTCAGATGCAATTTTTACCCAATAATATTTTTCTATTTTTGTATATGGATAATGAAAATCATAATAACTTATCATTGTTTTATGATTATTATGATCCATTAGAAGTTAATTTTCATGATTCATGTATGAAAATTCATCACAGTTAAACATCATTTAGAACATAATGTGATGAAAAGATGAAAAAATGATCGAAATACAATAAAAGAATGAAATTGCATCAAGCAAGTATATTTTATCCTAATATCTATTCTAATGGTTAAATAATTAATCAAAATCCAATAATATAAAGATATAATTGGAATATCTTATGTTGGGAAATAACTCTCAACTATAAAGGTATTCCTCTGGAAACTCATTCACAAGTAGGGGTCTTATTATTTTATGATCATTGTTTTATAAATATTTAATTACTTGTATTTACTTAGTAATTACATATGAAGGAATGTTTTATCTATGAGATTATACCAATTGGAAGATAATATATTGTTGTTTCTCTAAAAACTAATTGATATTGTGAGGTAGAAATTTATTTATTGGGGAGAACATTACACCCCAATATTTTTTGTATTTATTTCCGTATAGTAATTATTATTTTGAATATAATTTGATATATATAGAACCAAACTTATTTTAATCATATTATATTTAAAATGAATGGTAAACAATAATACACATTAAATTTTACAATTTTTAAATTAACCTTCCTTGCCAATTTATTGGAAGTGTGTTTAAGTGGTTTATTTATCAATAAAATAATTTTTGTGGAATATTTATTATTTTCACTGAATATATGAATTCCTATTTTTTAGTTTATTAATTTTTTGTAAAATTTCGGTTCATAAATTTAGACTAAAAATTATTCATACATAAATTTATTATCGATGGAACATTATCCATTTTTTCTAAAACAAAGGGGAAAGGGGGGGGGGGTAAGAGAATAAAACCATCATTGGGGCCTATTAAAGTGGATTTTGAGGGAATCCCTAAAAAATATGTTAGAAGCACATTAGGTAAGGGATCCTATGTTATAATAGTCAATGAGGGGGAAGTCTTGGGTAGCCTTCGAAGCTAATAAGTCAATCATATGATTTCAATTGGACTACCTATGGAGGAGCTCTGTATCCTATTCATTTTTTATCATAATATATTAAATTATTCAACAATATGTGGGTACTTTATGAGTAAATATACCAATATTGGTGGGAGATATGGGATGAATTAGGATATTTTAGTATGATCCTTGATTTTTAGTCTTTTTCTATCTACTGTAGGAACACTCTAATCTCTCCATTTAGTTCTCTCTAAACTAGAAATGTATTAAATAATACAAATGATTTTACATGGTCCAACCTCACTATGATACTCCAAAGATAATTCATGAAAATTTAATAATGATACAACCATAATAAACATTCAATTATTCAATGTTTATAAGTTTTCAGCAATATCACGAACCCTCATAGTTCAATTCTATTAACGTTTGGAAGGCATATTGCTCTCTTACACCTGGGAACTCACTTCTCCTCATGATGCTACATTCTTAAAAAAAGTGATGATAGAAACTTTCACCATTTATAGTGTTTGTGGATTAAAAAAATGATTTGAAATTTTAGTTATATATTAGAACTATGGGATCCCCCGATCTCCAAAATCTCTATTCAAGAATGTTTTTGGAATTTCCCCTTTAGTTTATTACTCTTCTATTTTCTATACACACATAATACCTAAACCAAATCAATTTTTATACTCAATTAAACATGTATTATAACTATTAAATTTTATTAATGATATTTATGGCCTTAAAAATTATGAAAAAACAAACCATCAACAGATGGTTACAACATCAATAAAATCTTATAAAGGTGAAAAAATATTTTAAATATTTTATGATTGGAATACTAAAATGGATTACACCATGTTGTACTGATAAATTATTAACTTTTTTGAACATAAAAAATGAGTACCACCCTCAAAGACTACTTATATAGGTAATGTTTTCAAAGGAATTCATCTGATCATGCATGATGACCATAAAACTATTTTCTCCACTTCATATTTCATATGCATATGCCCTTTGAACAAAAGACTTCACTATAGTCATAGTGGGTTTCTCCATATTCTAACAAGGATCACTCAATCCTCCACACCCAATGAAAAGGATTTATAATTTATATTTAGATGTTTAACACTGACCACAACCATCAAAACACCTATAGATGTATTTTTAATTCCGCACAAGTGATTACCCAGATGAAATTCCCATTATTGTGGGTGTAGTCACAAAATCCTTTCATAATCATTTTCATCATAACTTGGATGAATTAACCATAGTGTGTTTCAACCCATGGTGAAGATCTTATTTATTCATTTTAATAAAATGGTTAAAATATCCTTTTCTGAAATAACTTTACCTACTCGAGAAGCATCATTCATCATAGTTGAAAAAAACACAACCTAAAAATCCTAAAGAGGGTATTTTTTATAAAAATATCCTACATTCGATTTTTTGAAAACTCCATAACATAATAACTCAAAAATCATCCAAGAAAGCATGAAATCTCCAATATTCAACTTTTCGAGCCACTCATCAATGATTCACTGGTTACCAAATATAATTCCAAATGATCCATGATCGCTGTGAGAAACAATATTCAAATAATAATATTTTCATGAGAATATGACTTGATTCTAAGATATTCAAACACACTAAGAACACAACATCATTTTATCCCACTAATTTAGTATGATAAAATCTATAACCATTCCAAAGCACATGAAACTCATTATTATTTCTCCCACATTTTGAATATACCAAAAGAGATCACCTATATCGAATGGTACACAAAATCATTAGAGATTAAAAATGAAAACTAATTGAGTTACATAACTTACTCATGCTATAAATTACCATGGGGGAGTGGTGGTTTATTTTATATCCATCTAGATATAGGGATTTAGTTGTACTCTATGATACAACCGATGATTCTCCAATATCACCATATATAGATCCTTTGTCATTACATCCACCAATTACACTTCAGTTGACACATACTTCAATTCTACCAAAATCTGTTCCACCTGCCCCATTATTAAGTAACACTTCATCTCGAGGTGGGTATTCATATAATGATGTATGATATTTTTTTTATTGTTTTCAACCCTCTAATTTCAACACATTATCAAAATAGAATGATGAGGTTCAATTCTTCAAACATCATGATATTGTTTCATCCAAAATAATTCAGTGCGTACTTGAGTTTTTACAATATAATCTACCTAATAGTTGAATAAATTGATGAAAATGTTCTTTATAATATTTAATGAAATATATGAATTCTTAATATAAAACACAGAACCATAGGTTGACTTCTAGTAATCAATCAAACCAAACCTATCTGCATCCAAATAACCCAAGAACTACAAAAGTTTCATTCTATAAAATAAAAACCATATTCCAACTTATGATGGATATATTTAAGTATTATTTTCCCAATTTTAATGTGAATTCATTTGGGAGAACATGGATATGATGTTTATTTATATGTGGTAAACACAATATATTTTCTTGTAGAATTTAAGAATAGAAAAATAACAATAATTTTACAAAAAAGTGTGAACTACAAAACATTATTTCCATCATATTATGCCAATTTTTTTCTAGGTACCCACCAGTGTCTCAATAAGTCTTGAATTATTCTTCTATAATTAATTATACACCTAATTGTAATATTGAGTTTGAGATATGAGGATCAGCTTTTATTGAATAACCTATAGTCCAAGGAAAAATAATAATTCTCCAATAAGAGACCTGTAAAATTTTCACATTCAAATATATATTTTTTATTAGATATAATATGAGCCAATAAAGATAATATCATCCACATATACAAGTACCATAATTTTCTTCTCCTTTTAATTAATAATATAGTGGTTTTTATCAACCCTTCCCCATTAGAATTTGTATTTCTTCAGATATTGGTCCAACCTTGAGCTACATATTCTTGGTTCTCGATTTCACCCATACAAGGAATTATCCAACCAAAATAATTTATACAAATCATTATCAATTATAAATTCATCCAGGTTATTGATAAAATATTCTACTTCAAGGATCCCATTACTTTTCTTTTTGATTTGATGTCTCTTTGGTACACCTTGATTTCCTTCTTCACTACCATAAATAAGGATCTTATTTTTGTTTCAAAAAGTGCCACTTGTGTGAATGCATTTTCCACACATTTGCTATCAATTTTGGAATATCATTTTCACAGATTTTTTGATTTATTAATTTTTGTATTTTTTATTTCCTTAAATTTATTTTGAAACCACTATTTGGACCCAATGATGTTCTTTTCATATGTCCTCAAAACAATATCCCACATATTATTATTTTATCTCTATTAACGTTTTCATGCATATAATTGACCCAACATTAATACTTAGTATAATTTTCAAAATATTTTGGTTATCCAATGGATAGGGGGACACCAATAATTGAGCCTTCATCTTTCTTGTTTGACCATGGGAAAAAAAACCTCCGAAAATGTTTTTTCAGAAATTTCATCAATACTCATTTGTCTTCATGAACAAACTATTTTGACGTTTATTTGTTCATCATTAAATATATTATAATATTTATATATATCCTTAAATACACCATTTTCATAAAATAAAATATTTCACCTCTTTCATTCTAAAAAACTAGATAATTTTCATGTGATGCCCACTTACCAGAATTGGAATTCTGTTGAAGTTTCATTTTCATTTTTTAAATTTCAATTCAAAATATATCAACACATTCAATCAATTTTCCAACATTTTTATTGAATAATTTTCATACTCTACTCCTTTATGATTCCAAAATAAATATTCCTTCATCATGATGAACTTCATGAATTCTATTCTTTTTTTATTTAGAGTGATGCAATTACTTCCAATTACCCCGATGTATTTATATGTATGATTATTTATATACCATATTTCATATAGTTATTTATCTTAATTGGGACATAATAAGTATGTATTGTAAATATAATTGTGTGTTTGTTTATAGACACTAACACACATGCACACATATATACTAATTAATATCAATTTTACAATAACATGTATAATATTTTGAAATTAAATTTAATATACATATATATATATTAATTCTATTGATATAATTAAATATATAATATGTATTAATATATATAATTATAGAATTAAACTTGTATAATTAAATAATATATATATATATATTGACTTTGTTATATTTTAATATTTACTTATTTACACACATGTAATTGTAATTATATATATAATTAAAATAAGAAGTCTTCAATTAATAAATAAAAAATATATATACATCTTATTATATTAATCATTATATATAATATATATTAATATAACTATAAATATATGTATATATTAAAATATGTTAATTAAATTTAATATCTATTCTAATAAAGAGAATAGAAAGGTTATCCTTTCTCATTACCTTGTTATGAAAAAGAGTGTCTTTTCACGATGCGTTTTTGCATGATGAGAAAGAGAGTTTTCCCTTAATAACATTTTTATGAACCAAGAAATTCCAATATCACCTTTTCTATAATCTTATGTAGAAATTTAAAATCCAAACCCAAGAAATCATGGAGGATGTTTCCAACACACAAAAATAAAATTGGGAGAATTCTGTGTTTTTTCAAAAAAGAGAGTGTATAGCTATAGTTGTTACCATCATGTGATGAAAATAAATTATTGAGACATCTCCTAAATAAATATTGGATTAATAAATAATAATATATCGATAGGTCATTTTTATTTAAAAATTATTTTTGTAAGTTCCTAAAGGACTGCTTTAGGATTAATTTCATTTAAATTAATGTATTTCAATCCCCTTTGTCCAATAATTTTTTTTGTTTTTGTTATTATAAAATTTTAATATATCTGAAATTTCTTTATCCACCACTTCCAAAAAAAGTAATAATTTACATTAAGAACAATTATAGTATAATTAACAAAGGTATTATTTATAATATTAAATACACTTTGACTATATAATATAATTTAATCTTCTTCTGTCTAAATATGAGAACCACTAGAAATATTTTTATCCAAACTCATTAATTAAATGTTATTGTTTGTAAAATATATTCCACATTAGACGAGGAAAAAAGAAAAAATAACTATATATTTTATTCAATTCACTAATAATCCTACATGAGTGTACACCTAATAAGTAGGGGATTTCTCTAAATTTCAACTATAAGATGAATGAAATGACAAGTGGTGGATTTCTCATAACATATCTAGTAAGAGTACGCACATGGAGTATGGTGAATTACTAATAGATCCTACAACATGAGTTAAAAAATCACAAGGTGTATACTCCCTTCTATTATGACCTTTTTTAAAATAGAATAAACCAATCTTCAAAAAGTAAAATCTTAACCATAAAAATATAATTAAGAATATGACCTCTCTTTGATATGTCTCCTGATCCTCATCAATGCAATCCTATAAAATTTCCCTAAATTCTCCATGAATCTACTAAATCCTCCCATTACATGGGAAATATCTAGTCTAATATATATAATAAAAAAATTTCATCATAACATCATCATTTAAATGACTTATCATAATGTATAAGTTGACATTAATGGGTATATCAGAAATATTATATTATAGTGTTGAATATTAAAGTGTTTTAACATATTATTCATGTAATTATTCTCAACATGAAAATATCTCATTGTTTTTGTATTGATAATATTTTCTCCCAAGAATTTTATTTTTTTTCCCAAGACTTTCATATCAATATCTATTGAAATTATTTTCTATTATCTATTGAATCTAGTATTTGTTGGGGTCAAAAACCAACATTCCATCCATATATAATGAAATAGCTATAAAATTATTGTTAGAAAAACTCTTAAAATATTCACATGGATATGAATGTAACTATTTTATTCAAGTCGCATGATATGGATATAAAATCTATTGTATAAAAATCGATGTTCCTGCATGAGATTATTCATCGATTTTTGAAACCTAAATATGATGTTACAATTTTTTGTAGAAATCAATATAGTCAAAATGTATTCATTTTTTTGAAGATCATATTTTAGAGAAGTTGTCTTCAAATTTAGATTCATTAGATACACACAGTATATTAAATACATATGAAAATTTGTAATTTAAAAAAAGGAGATAAAATTTTACCACATTCAATTCCCACATTTTTTTCATATCCTTTGGAAATTATGTTGTAATGATATCATTCCACCACTTCTATTCTATATATCATTATCATAAAGTTATAATTAATGATAATAGATTGATTTTTAGGATTTAATGAAAAAAATCCATATTATTATTGTAGTGGGAGGATTAAAGTTCCTTATCTATCAATGCAATCAATGAGGTTAGTTTTGGACCATGGGTCATCTCTTTAAAGGAGGATATATCATGGTCTTATGCCCTTAATCAGTATGAGATATTTATCTGAGTATCATAATATGAATTTCTTATTACATTATATTTAGATTTGAGAACAACGGTCTATAATAAATTGGTTATTAATAATCATTCTCTATTAATTCATAAAATAAAATAAGTTCTCCATCAGTTATTATTCACCTTTTATGTTGTAGTTTTATATTCCTTTTATCCATTTACACATTAATTATCTTCCACACCATTCGTAGTATAGAAAACTATATCCCTAAAGATGATATGTTTATTGTAGTGGCTTCAAATAAAAATTCATCTTCATAATTTTTTTCCTAGGAATATATATTTTGATGATCTGGAATATATTATCAATATTTCATTTTCATTAAACAATGACAATTTAAGAATACTAAATATTTTTCACTGAGAATATCGATTAAGTTTACAAGTCTGTATCTTTATTTGTGTTTCCCTATCAATCACCAATAATGTGATAAGATAATCATAAAAAATGCATCATAATAAATATATCCATAACAACTTGGATACTCATATAGTCATAAAAAGCAATCGAATAATATCAAATATGGTTTTGTTCATCCTATCCTGAACCGACCTGAGTTTTCACATCATCTGATATCTAACTCAGTTCAAAACAATGTGCAAAGTGCTATCCTGATCCCCATGGGAAGGAACCGGTTTTTTTAATGATGAGATCACCACTTATGAATTATTTCTCCAAATAAACATTACATAAATAAATATACGGATGTTAATAAAATATTACATGACACATCCATTAATCAAATAAACATGCCAATGAAAAAGAAATAAAAATTAGAATATAATATAAAAAATAATAGTGCTAAATAGACTTAAGAACAAAAAGTCACATTAGAAGGAATAATCATGTAAATAATGAAAAAATTAAATGGAAAATAATAATATTAAAAAGAATGTCACAAGTACATATAGAACATTATAAAATATAATAGGTATAAGATGGTTATAAAGTATGAGATATGAGTTAAAAAGAATTCCGCTGAAAGAATTTTATAAACTTCCACAAGATAAGGGAAAAAAATTATAAGTGAAATAGTTATCATGGAATTTGTTATACATTATGTGAAGAAACTGATGATTTAAGTGGTTCAAAACTATCTATTTTCCTATCGATATGATCCACATATAATAACCAACTTAATTTCCCTCAACTACTAACTCTGGAGGAACAAACCACATAAAATTTACATAGATTTGGTATTTATACCCTAAAATATTGACTAAATAAAATACATCTATTGACTCACAATATGATACCTATAATCCCATTGAACAAAAAAAATGTTTAGGTATGGAAACATGTACAAATATGACATCTCAATCACAAAATCCATTGTATAAGCTAATAGCACTTCAAGAATCCATTTGTTGAAATAATTCTCAAATAGAGTGTATCTATGGTGGTATAATACATTATGATAGAATTAAGAGGTATAAATAAGGACTTAGTATTTGAAAACCAATGTTCATCATTTAAAAAACCAATTTTGAGAAAAATAATATCAATTTCCAGAGTCATCCTATAACTTTTTACACATTAAATCCTTTATATATATATATACCTTATCCCAATATACACATTCAAACACATTTTTTGAATATATAAAAAGAGTGTATCAATATATATGTGTGGGTTTGTGTGTTTGTGTGTGTTTCTGTGTATAATTCAGATTAACAAATTAAATAGTAACTGAGAAACCATTTTGATCTTACTTTTGAACCAAAAAATTCATTATGCCTTCATAAAAATATTAATGAAATGAAAAACCATCCACTATATTTTTTAAATTCATAAATAAAACAATTTGGATGATAAACTGAGAAATCGGCTTGATTAACCTTTTCAAATAGATTTTAAAAAAAATTCTCATCAATTATTACCAATGTATAAAGTATAATAAGAAATGGTTGACATGAATATGATAAATTTCATCCATCAGTATCAATTTCTATATTTTTTTAACTGTATAATATAATTTAAATACCCAATAAAACAAAAAATAAATTTTAGTAATCAATTTAATATTCATATATAGAGTAAACTAAATAAAATAGTGTTACCTTCACCAATTATGGCCCAAATTCATCTAAAATAGTCCCAAAGGCTCCCATTAAAATCACATTGAATCAAAAAGTACAAGGTTCCTAAATAAAATCGAGACACTTAATTTGAATGTATGAAACCACACCTGAAACCATTGGATAACTCACTATCTTCAATTGTCATAAAAATAACTAGCCTCAATGGGACTCACAAACCTTAGGTCCCAAAAATATATAAAATTAAAAACAAAAAATCAGGTTAGGGTTTAGATGCGTCACATGAACTTCATGATAGAGCAAGAAAATTACAAATAAAATAGATAGTGAAGTGAGTGTATATAGAGGAACTCAAACATGAGGAAATTTCACACCTAATCAGATGAGAAAATGAAGAGAATAAAAGAATATATTATGGTGGTGACACACGTAAGGGGTGACCCCAATAGGGCTGGGTGTGTATAGATTGAGAGAGATATTAATGTGTGATGGAATGTTAAGGGGTTTAACTTCTAATTCCAATACTATTAATTTTTTTTATGAAGTGTATAATCAGCATTATTTGGGAAACATCATTGGTCACACTAGGTGATGTCCATTCCCCCACACTATTATCATGGGGAAGCTCACACATTTACAAAAATCAGTCAAGGAAACCATGCGTCACTCGTGATGTATCCTTTTAAAAGGTTAAAAATACCCCTGTACAATTTTCACATGGTTTATAATAATCATGAACCTACCATGTTCCTTATCTAGAAATCCCTAAAAAAATTCAATTCTGAACCGTTTGAGCTTGAAATTCTAGAATGGTGGTATGTAAAAGACACACTTAATGTTAATTAATAATTTGAAGTCGATGTGTGAAAATAATTCCCACCATAACTATATCTTCCCCATGAATTCATTTATATGAAATATTTTATTTGAAATGGATGAGTTCTAACTACCACAATAGGGACACCTTTAAAAAACAAATATATCTACCAAGATTACATCCCATGACTAACCACTTTAACGACACCACTAAAATGGGACATGCCTCAATTTCCCAATTCCCTTATATTAAATAACTATAAATGACCCCTAACATTAAGTGTGCTATTAGCAAGGGAAAATGATGACTACCATAAGGGAAAACATCAAAGCCAAAGGAAAAAAATTGAAAAAGAGGAAAACAGAAATGATAATAGTAGTCCTCTAATAAACCTTCAATAAATTCATTCTTTGGGTGGGTGCTATTTGGTAAAAATTTGAAAATGGATTCCCAAAGAACTGATACTACTCAACCTAGAATTTGAGTAATAAACACAAGAACTAAGGAATAGAAGAATAT
This sequence comes from Viscum album, assembly GCA_963277665.1. Taxonomy (NCBI): domain Eukaryota; kingdom Viridiplantae; phylum Streptophyta; class Magnoliopsida; order Santalales; family Viscaceae; genus Viscum; species Viscum album. The sequence continues at coordinate 448,134,488 of OY728142.1, forward strand.
AAACTACAATGGTGGCCTCCCCAAAATTAGTATTGCACTAAAAACCCATCTTTGAAAACAACATACTATGAGAAACATGAAAAATAGGGTTAAAATAGGGAAAAAACGGATACACCCTTAAACAAAAACTCACATTCTTTTTCATTAAAAACATTATTTGAGGATGAATAAAAATAATACAAAATTTGGCCCGTAATACAACTTTATGAATTCAAAAACATGGGATAAACCCTTTTATCAAGTTTAAAATCCATTTTAATATTGAACATGTAAATTATAAACTGAAAAACTCAACTATGTATTTTTAAAAATTCTAATATCATTATAATTTTTGAACAATAAATAAAAGTAACATCAAATTTTATATATATTTAAAAAAATACAAAATATATATCAAAATTTCTATAAAATCCCAAAAACAATGTAATCATGATACCTATGGAATTATAGGACCTGTGATATCATTATTTACAACTATTTTGCTCACCTTGTTATTCAAAAATCTCCAAATAAATAAACCACTGAAAAAAATGAATCAAAAAAACATGCATAGAAAATTGAAACATAGGACGAGATAGAGTTCATGAATATCTCTCTTTACTTTTATCAAATTCCCCATTGATACTATCTCTAATATAGCTAAAAAACAAAATAATAAATTTCTCCTTTGAGTCATTTTTTTTTCAAAATTCATCATTAACATTACCTCCATTATACACCTAACCTGGTTTTGGATAAGGCGAAAATGGGCTTCTCTATTCACACTACCTAGTAAAAGTGCATATGAATCAATGAATCACTAATGAGGGATGATTTCACCAAATAAACAATAAAAAAATAAGTCTCAGAGATTAAATAAAATATGTAATGATCCATCCCAATGTTATAAACACAAGAGAGTAGAAATAAAGAGAAACAAAATCCTAATATTAAACACGGAAAGTCATAAATTACAACTAGAACTAAAAACTTCCCCACAAAGGTATCCCTCTCCTACAAGGCATAGACACCAACTAGATGTATATTATTTTACCACCAACACCTATAAAAACCCTCAATTCATATTTTGTTTTAAAAGCCTACATGGCTGAGGTGATTATGTTAACATATATAAAACTAAACTACAAACATACATCCTTGTGACTATACAAGTCACCATAAAACTAACAAAGCCCCATACACGTTGGGTGAGTATCAAACATAAGATGAACATATAAATGAAAATGATAATATAGTAATGAACAACGTGATGCTCAATAAGTTTTATAAAAGAGAAATTGCAACCTATGACCTACCTTTAATGTGTGCACCACTTATTTCTTATTTATAAATATCGATATATAAAAATATTATTTTATTTTCATCTCAAAACAAACTCTAGGGTGATGATTTTAAAAATACTATTTTTCGTTCTAATTTCCCAAAATTGTTTCTATAAGAAGCATTATTTTTTAAAAACACATTTTTAAGATGATTCATACGATGAAATAATAATTTAAATTGGAAATACTAATTGTAGAAAATGCATCCCAATAATCTAAAAAATGAAAAAATATAACAAGTATAAATAGGCACTAAATTATAAGTTACGAGTAAAAAAAATACCAGTAAATTCAGTTTAAAAAATGAAAGAAGTGAAAATAGTGTATAAGTGATAAAATTATTAGGGGAGGTTCTTGACACCAAGATAAGAGACCCTAGATGTAGTCAGTTTATAACCATGATCCAGATTAACGATGTGATCTATAGTTAATGAACAACTCAACTACTCTCAACTAGACTCATTGGTGGAAAACCCATATAGATTTTCTGGAATAGGGGGATGTTTTTTGTATAACCAAGACTAAATAGAAACAATCTCTTGACTCCCACAATGATGCCCTAGATCCCATGGATTTAGAAAATTGGGCAGGTGAGGAAGTAAGTAAAAATATAATATTTCAGTCAAAAAATCCATCATAAATGATAAGGTCACATCCCAAAACCATCCATGATAATTACCCTAAGAATAGAGAGTATCCATAGAGTTTTCCCCTATTTAGAAAACATTAAAAGTTATCAAATAATCCATATTATTTAAAAAATAAATTTGATGAGTCGAAAACCCATTTTTGATCCAAATCCATTCATGTTATAGGGTTATATTCAAACACCTTATGGGAATATATAGAAAGTTGATATATATATATACATACTTACATGTATATTTCATATTTAAATAAATAAATAAATTTTTAGAAACCATTTTGATGTACTTTAAAAACTAAAAATTTATTTAGTCCATTATAGAAAATTGGATGAAAGTAGAAAACATACCTAATATCTATAGATTTCATAAATAAAACAAATTGGATGATAAACTAGGCACTAGATCTTCTTAACCTTTTATAAGATATTTTTAAAACCTATTTCATTGATGAAAACCTGTTGGCAATGTATAATAAAATAGATCAAATAAAAAAATTCCAATTTCATTCATTAGAAACATTTTATATTATTTTTTTACTTTATAATATAAATAAAACAAAAAAAATAGTATAGTAATTTTAGTTTTCAATTTATGATTTTATATATTGGGAAACCTAGCACATTTGGTGTCCCCATCACCAATGGTAGCCCAAATATATCTAATGTATGTCCAAGGTTCCCAAGGAAACTATAAGAAACCTAAAAATAAAAAAAAATCCTAATTAAAATTGGGCCAAAGAAGAATACCAAAAGAATACATATCCAAATCCATTGGAAAAATCATTGGATTCAATGGTCCTAGAAAGAACCAGCCTTAATGGGACTCACAAAACATAGAAAACATGAATGAAATTCCTAAAAATCGAATTAGTGTCTGGATGATTCATCTGTATGACTATGGGTAGAAGGAAATTAAAAATGGAAATAGAATAAAGGAGAGAGTAGATGATGATGAACTCAATCCATGGGAGATCACATCACCACTTTAAGGATAAAATGGTGAGGATAGGAGAGGAATAGGGTGGAATGTCTAAGGTAAACCCCTTGGGGGATGGGTGTTTTGAGTGAGACCGGGTAAAGTGAGAGAGAGTGCTAAGGGGTATTATTATTATTATTATTATTATTATTATTATTATTATTATTATTATTATTATTATTATTTATGAATTGTACTCTACGTACAGTTTGGGAACCACAGTTGGTCAAACCATGCACCAACTGTGTGCCCAAAAATGGATTCATTATGAACTCACATGGTTTGGAAAACCGTGTTCTAGATGTGAAAACGTAGTTTTAAATGTTACTCCTACCCTCTCATATTTTTTGGATGGCTTATACTAGCTATCTGTTAATCATTAACCTATTCCATAAATCATATAAATTTTAAAATCTCACATGGTTTGTCTTAAAATTCTAGGCAAAGGATAAACATTGTTTAGAAATTAAAATTTATTAATAAAATAAAGTCGAGATTTTTAACATGATTGGTTCCACTATATACTATTGAGGAGTATATTAACTTGTAAACTATCTAATGTTACCTTAATGCTGATGTAATGTTTCAAATATATTATTGATATATTCCCTACTTTTTTTAGTTACAATGCCCCAAACCTATACTTCAATATCTAGTTCCCTAAACACAAACTTTACATACATTATTTAATACCGAAAGTAAAATCTTTGATATAACTACAGATATTTACCAAATCCAAAACTATTATTGAAAATATTACATCAAATGAATCATTTTATGTATATATCATTATGGAATTATAAAAAAATACAGATACCAATAATACAGATATCATACCGATGAAATGTATAATTGGTGTCGTTAAAATAATGTCGTCAATACCATGTTCCAAGACACATTACTTATCATCAAGACCAAAATCATAACCTCTTCCCGAATGGGATAGATATACTCCAAATAACTAAAATGATTCTGTCTCTTGAGACATGTTAATGAAACAATGGGCTATATAATTTTGGGGTCCCCTCATTACTTTTTTAATTTTAATAAATTATCTATAGTTCCCAATAATGTTTTTCATACCTATCCCTAATGATCCACTTACTCAATAAAAAATTCCGATATAAATGATGAGATAGACATAAATAAAATAAATAATAAATATGTGTAAGTACCCAATAATCCCCATGAATAATAATAATTTTAAAAAAGTTTATAAATGTTATAGCATGATAATAACCCATCCAGTTGGATAAGGTGGATGGTAACACAATACAGAGTCAACTGGACAGTAATCATATATATTGTCATGAAACAATATATTACATCAATATTATCCCCTTACAAATAGAATATCATGATATTTAGTTTAATATTATCTAATATGGGTTATGTAAAATTTTACATTCACCCCATATGAATAAATGAATATATGCATAAGACAAAACCAAAATAACATGATTATAATCCTTCTATAGAAATAAGATGGATAGTTTCTACCAAACATACCCAAAGAAGTGAGATATATTTGTCGAAGTCTTTATGATATAGGAATTTATGTCCCTAGAAATAATTTTTGAATACCACATAATACAATATGAGGGAATAATATAGAGAAGATTTGTGTAATATTTTTAAATAATGATCATAACTGAATTAATGATAATTAAAAAACCAAAAATCCCCATTACTAGGCAAACAATTGAATCAATAACCACATGAATAAGTGAAATTGTTTTTCCAATGAATGAACTATAATAAAATGTAATAAATTAAATAATAGTCATGTATTAGAAAATATATATAACATCATGAAATTTAATAATGGTGTGTTACATGCTGGATGTCTCACAGAATTAGAATGAGACAAAGAAAAACCTCATGAATTTAAAATCATTTTAATAAAAACCCATTAAAAGTGAGGGATTTAAATTGAACATAAAATACCATGAGTAAATATAATTCATGATATTAGATATCTCATTTAAGAATTATATAAAAAATAATTCTGAATTTATGTTTATAAATCCCAACATGTCTTAATGAGATGAATTTTTGATGAAACCCTTTCCCTATTGGTAACTTTTTTTATCAGAAATCCTTGAGAGTAAAAATGTGAAATATGTTGTAAAATAAAAATAAATAAATCTTATTCATTATAAAAAATATAACATTTTATGTTTACACACCTTGAATAATAATTTTTTTTCATAAAAAAACACTTTTCTTAATGAAGGTAAATTGAGAGAAAAACCAATACTATGTTTTAGATTCAATCTATTCATTCACCTAACATTGCAAATAATAAAATTTATTTCATTAGATACATTTTTAAAAAACTTATTATTATTATATTTAATTTAACCTGAACAATATATCTTTTCAAGACATTTATTTGTTACATAGATTCATTTCCCACTTCAATTACATAACGACCATTGGTAAATTTATCATAACTATAAATGTATGTTGAACATAATAGAAAGAATTATAAATTTGATTTTATTTCCAAAAAATTACCCATTTTATACACATATTTTTTATATATTAAATATATTTTTATGGTCAACCATTATGTGTGGTGATGAAAAATGGAACCTGTTTCTTATGGAGGAGATAGTTTTCACGAACGCACGATTAATGATTTTTTTTCTAAATAAATGTGAGAGAAAATAGTTAAATGTTAATTTGATATTTTATAATCACCGTTATATTATATGTATAATATTTATTCATCCATCATTGAGTTTTTATCATTTGTTAATTAAGGTGAAATAATGGAAGACATCGCTTTGTGGAGGTAGTAATTCATACATTACAATAATGCGATTTTTCCAATCATAGTAAATTAAGTGGAATAAATAATGTATACTATAGTAGTATAATAAAATATTAATATAATAATTTTATTAATTTAATTATGTTGTTGAAGATAAAACATATTAGTAAAAGTTATTTTAATTATAAAAACATCAGAATGAGAAAATACTGACAATGGAGACTTGATCCTTCCTTGGAAAACTCCTTGGAATTGAAGGGATTAGGGTAACATAGTGTGATTAGGTAATCAGTAAAGATTAAGGAAAATATGGGAGAAGATATATAGGAATAGATTCATGTAAATTTATAAATTGTGGTTTATGTTTGAAAGGTTGTAAGTGACCCAGTTTTATAATATTAGAAATTGGAACTTTTGGGATCACCCTTTATATTTTACTAATGTAATGAAACTATTCCATGGTTAATGGAACCAATGTTTATAAATAATGGATTTTGGATTGTATTTTCTCCAATAAAAATCAAAAATATTATTTATACACTTGTTTTAAACATGTTTTTGAGTTTTTAATATTAACTTTTTTCATTGTACTCTTTTAATTTTGAAATCGGTAACTAGTTTTTAATTAAGTGAATTTATATATTCTTAAAAATATACAATAAACACAAAAACCAATCTTTTCCATGTTGGAACTAAATTTAACATAAATTTAATAAAAATATATTTCTAAATTTTTTGAAATTTTCTATTATATTAAAACATATAATCTGTAAAAAACTGTTTTATTAAGAAAATTTCATATTGACCATTATAAATTAAGAATTTTATTTCATATTTAATAAATATTAAATGATAGTTAGTATTTTATTATTTATTTTTAATAATTTTGGATTCATTTTTTAAGGAGTTCAACTAAAATTATTTGATATAAATTCATTGATCTTAATTAAACAATAATTTTATAATAAATGTTCATCTATTATCGTGTTAATTAAAATAAACAATAATAATCTTTATTTTATAGATATTTTTTTTTGTTTTTGATATATAATAATATGTTAATTATTATGTGAAATATAAGAATTATTTTATCAATGTTACATTCTATATGAACTTAAATTTATACTAATGTTAGCAGAAGCTCAAGTAAAGCCCCATTTTTTGAGAATACTGTATTTTAAGTATAATGTTTAGGTATAGGAAAATAATTATTGATGTTATTAATTTTAATGATATTAATAAGATTAATAGTTTTGAGATATGAGTTATATGACATTAAGATAAATCCAGATCCTAATTTCCTCAAATGTAAATTTAGTTAAATAAATTGATGAAAAATACTTTTTCACAAATTTTTATTAATTTTATAAAATGTTATCAATGTGTTTTATAAATTAAAAATCGGTTTTTCAATTATTTATTTTAATTTAAAAATATATATTTTTTGAATAAAAAATTCCAAAAACCTATAAGTCATTTAAAATGTATGATACAAGAAAATATTAGCATTTTTCAACATTGACATAAAAATAAAGAAAATTTGAAAAAAAAAATTATTCTATGATGAATATTATATTATGAAAATTCATTATATAATTAAAATTATGAAATTATTACGTTTATATTTTAAAGGGAAATTTAATATAAAAATAAAACTTCTTTCATTGAAAACACACTTTTCAACATTAATTATTATTAAAAATTTATCTTTTAATGGTATATTTTATGTGGTTTCCATTATTGGATGATTATTAATAGTATTCCAATATGTTAAGGCTAATTTATATTGTGTGTTGTGTAAACTTTACATTAACAAAGATATTGATCTATTTGAAGTTAATTATATTTAATCGGTATTACATTCTCCACCTTAAATAAATTATTTCCTCATAATTTGACTCATAATATGAGATTAATTTATATAAATAACTTATAATTAACCATACATTGCTAAAAAATCATGGATTTATTTATGATATGGAATGTTATTTATATATATGAAAATTTATTATAAACACCTTCTAAATATTCCTAACTCTTTTCAAATAACAAATGTAATTTTTTAAAGTGATACAAATCAATATCAATATAGAATAAATTCCTGAATAACATAGATATAAAATTTATGATAATTATACAACTAGATTTTTTATTCATAACTCAATATCTAGTAGTTTGAAAAAAATAATTGACATAAGGAACTAGAAAATCTTGAGTGAAAACACACTCTCAGATTCATTAGTAGAAGTTTCACATGTGTTAACTCATTCACAAAGTTATTGATGTTTATTTCCCTCATTTTTTAGGATTTGTATGTGGAGACCCATAATTCCAGACTTTATCATTATTAAAGAAAAAAATTACTTCTCGTCAATATATTCCTTAAACTTGTGATTCTGATGATGATCATTAATTGATACAACGTGAAACTATCTTTCTATTCATTGTTGTGTTTGGGAAATTTCATATGTTCACATTTATAATCATGTTCCATGATAGATGGTCTGTTAAAATAACAAGATTTCTTCCTCCATTTCCATTCAAATGGATTTTCAATGACATGGTGTCTTCATTGTCTCTTTCACCCGTGTTTACTTCTAGTTACACCAATAACTAAAAAAAGAGTTAACCTGAGTGACAATCATTAAATGGTAATTATCATAAATAAAGACTTGAAAATTTAACCCAATGATTTTGCATTTTATAATGCTAACTTGTTAGACTGTAGTTCTTAAAACCTAGATATCATCAGAATTAGTTCACCCTATACCATTTCCATTTTATTATATATCATTCATGGTTCAACTTAGGATACATTGAGTTGAGATATCTCATAATTATAATCCAAATAATTAAAATATAGATGCCAAATTACCATGAAAATTATTAATATATTCACAACAAAATAATCATTGAAATTTATGCTCTAAAAATCTAACTCATCATTTCTCAATCAAAATTAATGATACTAATAATCATATACTCATGTGTTTATATACCCTAGTCATATAATGTCAATAACATACCTTTTCAAAAAAATATTTTAATCTCAAATATATTAAAAAACATTGAGATTATATATTAATTTAAAAATTAATAGCATATTTACCACTCAAATGTTATTAAGCAACAATTCATAAGGTTTCACATTAGTCAGTATTTACCATAATAAAAAAAATTGATAAAAATTACCTAAAAATATCAAGGATAAATTATTATTCCAATTAATACCAATTAATATGTAAATTAATTATTCTAAATCAAACCACCCTTTATTATCTTATGAGCTTTTTGTATTAAATAATATAGTTATACATACCTCAATAAAGTGTTTTTCAATAATTTTCCTTAACAATACTATATTTTCAAAAAATAAATTTTCAATGTTATTAATAATATTTAATGTATGTTTTTATACCTTTAATGTAAAACTAATAGAGATCAATGTTGAGATACTTAAATTAATCAGCATAGATTTTAGTGTATACCAGAATATCATAGATTAATATCTTTCACAAATGAATATCGTATGTATTTTCTAGAAAATTTCAATATCACTTCCTTAGGTAAGTATAGGAGACTCAACTTTTACATCTTTATTGTAATGTAAAAATACTACAAAGAATTTAAATTTTCCCTTTACTGGGTATTAAGAAAAATTGGTTTCTAGGTACAACCTTTATCATCTTCATTTCCATGACCCCATTTCAAAATAATGTTAAAAAATGGTTATGATAATATCCAATATATATATATATAAACATTAATATGAATAGTACATTCAAAATGAAAATGTTTTTTATCATTTGATACTTCTAGATCAACTTATTACTCGCTCTGTTCAATCATTTGGTGTCTATAGAAAATTTTCTATTATGTTCCATAACTAAATTAGTTAACATCATTATTAATCCTTCATAGTGGTACATGAAGAAAATTTTATTAAAATATCATAACCCAGGGAGTTTGACTCTTGATGTGATTACTTTATCCCTCTCATCGGGTATCATATTGATGATTGGGTTACTTCTCTACTGACCCTTTTCTAGGTGATACATGAAGTTGCATCTCTTCCACGGTCGAAACCACTTTCCTATAACGGTACGAATATGTAATTGTTTGGAAAACCACATACTCAAGAATTTACTAAAACCATTTGATGTCACACTATACATAGACCTATTAAAAGTATATTATATAATTCTCTCTTATCCAAATTCCAAAATTTAATGTGAATTATTAGTTTTTCAATAAAAAATATACTATACCAAAGGATTTTCTAAACCATTGAAATTGTGATAAAACATAAATTATGAACCCTTAAATTATCCCCAATAGAAATCATAAAATAAAAAGTTTTTTAAACCATTCCATTGATATAAATAGTGATTTTATAGTCCCACACTCTAGTATATAGTGGAATAAGCATATAATTTACATACATTCTTTAATACCTACTATAAAAGCCTGGATATAAACATATATTATTTCGAACTCAAATATGATTATAGAATATATTTCATATGAAATACCATTATAGGTTTTTAGATTTATAGAATAATGAAACAACATAAAATGATAAATCCCATGTTACTTGTATCTAATGGAATGTTTTCCGATTATATAATAAACTACATATTTCATGGAATGTATTCAATGTGTCCCAAAAATTATTTCACACATGTAATACTTCTAAATATTTCACATGTAATTATTTTATTTATCAAAAAGGGAAATGAAATCATAGGATAGGGAGAGATCAAACACTTTTTTATGGAATAATATAACTGATGAAATCATGACCTTTGTATGAAAAAATATTATGGAAGAAATAACTAAGAAACATGATGTGATAATCAACTTGAAATGGAATTCATGATATATATTTAAAAATAAATGTATACATGGATATCAATAATACTTTTCACATAATAATGGAATTCATAAGTTTGAACATTAAAAACATACTATTATGGTCGGGATCAAATAAACTTTTCTTGTTATCAATATTAAAGTTAAGAAATTATTCTAAATTGGTAATGCAAGCACCAAACACAAAAAAAGTTTTTCTCATGGGCCCCATCTATGAATTGAGGGTATACATAATTTTAAGCCCCATGTCACTTATTGATGACCAATTCATTAACTATAAGGGTTAATAAGACATTTCAAACCATTCCCTGATGATACTCTTAATAAGTAAAACTGAGTTATCCATACGATGAAAAATAATGATATCAAAAAAATAATCAACAAAAAATAAAAGAAAATAATTATCAAGAATTAAAATAATTCTTCCAATGTTGATAAAGGGGATAACAAGATCATCAACCATCTGGTGAAAAAAGGTTTATAATTATAAAACACATAGTAATTTTAATAATAATCTTACCTATTTGAATATCAATATATAGTATGTTAATAATGGTCGCCATATGAATAGAATATCATACATTATAGGTGAACATCATCAAATAAGATTTATATAAAATGTTATTTTCACACTTTATAAGGAAATTGGTCTACTACTATAACAATACTATAATAACATGATCATAATATACGAAGAAAATGAATAGGGATGCTTGAAATAGTACACAGACCAAGAAGGTAGAATTATTTTTCATAGGGTTTATGAGGTACAAATTTATATCCCTAGAAAATAATGAGATATAAAACATATTGAAATTAAAGGGTATAATATTTCCAAATTATATAAAATATGTTCAAAGACTGATCAACACTCAATGAATGAAAACCTAGTTAGTTAAATACATCACTAATGGGGTAAAAAATAAATCAATAACCAATTGAAAGTTGAAAAATTATTTACAAATATAATACCATGAAATATAAGAAAAATATATTAAAGAAAATAAATGGGGTAGTAAATCATTATTACACTTATGAAATGAAACATGGTGCATGACATGTATTATAACTAAAATAATAATAATTGAAACCATGAAAACCCTTACGACTTTAGAAACATATTATTCAAAATTACATAAAAGAGTGGTATTGAAATTTAACTTCAAATAAATTTATTTAATATAATTCATGATATTATATCGCAAATAAGTAATACATACAAAAAATAATGAAATAAATTTCATAATACTAGATCTGTCTCTAAGAGAGGAAATTTTGACAAAAACCTTACTACTTTGGTAACTTTTTTGGATCAGGAATCATTTAGAGTTACAAAATAAAATTAATATTTATTTACAAATAAATAAAATGAATTCCTGATAAAATATCTCAAATTTTTCATTATAAAAACCATTAACATAAAAATAGGTTTCTAAATACTATATTTGTGACAATAAAGATATTTGGGACTAAAAACTCTTACAATGTTCTTGATTCGATTTTCCAAAATTCCAAACATCCGAAATAATTAATTTTTTATATAATTTTTTAGGTACATTATTCTTATTTATTTAATTTTATGTCAAACTTTTATTATTATATTTATTTATTTAATATATATTTTTCTTTCCAACATCATTTACTTGAGGTTTTTTGGTTATTTTTTGTAACTTATTATATATGTTGACCATGATATAAGTAATTGTAAAATAGATTATTAATGTGGGGAATATTAATACTTTTTTTTGAAAATAATATCGATATATTTAATATATATTTAAGGACATCCATTATTGGTGGTGATTATAAGTGATAAATATTTCTCATAGAGGTGATATTTTGATTTTATGAATGAATAATGTATCAATTATTGAAATAATGAGAGTGAAATAAGGAAAATGATAATTTGAAATATCCAAATAATTTTTTTATTGGTATTATATATATATATATATCCTAAGATTATATCCTTTCCATCAGAAATTAGTAGTTGTGATGAAAATTGAAAGACATCTCATTGTGCAGGCGGCACTCTGGGGAACACAATATTGAAACATTCATTTTTTTACTAGATAGAGAGAAATAAATACTAGTTATTCCATTAATAAATAATGTATAATTATGATAATTATAATGATGTAATTATATTTATTATGGATATAAGATATTTTTATGAGGAAAATTAAGGAAAAAAGATGATAATGATATAATAATTACGTTGGTAACCTGATGCTCCCTTGGAATTGAAATCATTGGGCTAAGAAAGTATAACCACCTGATTCATAAGCTGTGATGGAATAATAGGAGAATATTTTTGTTTATTTTTTTAAGGAAATATAAAATGGGATTTGTAATTTTTAAAGGGTTTTAGTGATTTAATGACATGTTTTAAAATTTTTATAATGTTTTTACTAATTACATTTTTATATTTTAGTTTCTTACATTAAAACATGGTAACAGGATTTTAAGAATGTGATTTTTGGTTAAAATATTTAGAAACCCACAAAAAAGTTTTTGGTGGTATGGAACTAAATTTAACATTTATTTAATGAAATTCCATTTATTATAATTTTAATGTTTTCTTTTAAATTAAAACATATATTATGTAAAAAAATAATTTATTAGAAAAATTTACATTATGACCATTATGGATTTATAAAATTATTTTGTATAGATTAATAACTAATTAATTATGAATAAATTTATTTATTATTTTATAAATCATATGTGATTCACCAATTAAAGAAATTTAATTTATTATATTCTGTAGAGATTCCAAAATATTAATAAAACAATAATTTTAATATAAATTTTCACCATTATTGTGGTAATTTTAGTTAAACATAATAATATAAATTTTATACCAAAAAATAAAATTGAAAATATTTAATAATATTAAAATTTTCACATCCAAAAATAATTATTTTTCCAAATTAAACTTTTATGTGTAGGGACATTATTATTAATATTACTATATAGAACAAATAAAAACCATTTTAAGAATTTTTTTATATTTAAATGTTAATTTTTAAGAAAACATTGTCAAATATATTTATTATAAAGATATTAATAAAATTATTATTATTTCAATAATCTTTATGTTACATTAAAAATTAAACAAATTCCTAACATCATTGTGCATAAATTTAATTAATTAAATAAATGAAAACTAGTTTCTTAGAATATATTACGCGATTTTATAAAATGAAATTAAAAAATTTTATAATTTGAATATAATATTATAAAATGATTTATTATAATTTATAAATATAATTTTTTGATATAAAAAATGTTTCAAAAACATAAATTTCATATAAATGATACATTATTATCAATGATAAATACCTTATAAAATTCCCCAAAAACCATTTATTTTAGAAAAATCTCAGCAATTCATACTAATGTAATAATAATATTATTAAATAAAAAAAATATTGTTTTTTAATTAAAATACTAAAATTTAAAATTTTATCATTTTATGTAATATTTAAAATATAAAGATAACAACTTTTAAGACAACCCCTTTTTTAATAATTTATTATATTGAATGTTTATCTTATAAATGAATTAATTTTTAGTTGATTATCATGATCGGTTGATTAGTTATGTTTTTATAATATGTTTAGGATATTTTAAATTGGTTTTTTTGAAGGAAACATTTTCCAACATATTTAACAGTACAATGGTAATTAGAATATCACTGTTCTATATTAGTACTGTAATTAATTGTCTTCTTTATATAATCATGTTTCTTTTAATATTTGAATACATTGAATACTTAAAAATTAACCAAATTCAAATTGATTGGGAAGACCAGAATTTTTTTATAAAATTCTTCAATAAATGATGAAATTTATCTTGATCCTATTAGTGATACAACAAGAGGTTTTTAAATTTATTAATAAATAGTCTATTAGATCACTATGATGTCCCAAACCCCCCTGAGCAAGGAATCTTTCCATATGACCCCATGTGTCTTCTTTAATAGCTTAGATTCCCATATAGAGAACTACAATAAATTACCCATTGAGGCCATATATCACACCATTGACTATCCATATTGGCTAACACTTATTTATTCGGTGATCATTATCCTTACTCTCACAGACACACACCCAAGGAAACATCCAGAAAGTATACCCATTCTAAAACAACTCTATGCCAAGTGTACTAAATATTGTATTTTTAATTATGTGAATCCCTGAAAAGAAAGGTTCACCTTGTTGACATGGGTAGTAACATTATATTTTTTTATGTATTAATTATATAGAGGTGTAATTGTATCTGCCACTAGGAGTCCATCCATCTTCATTGTGGACCGAACATCTCAAAACCCAAGTAGTGCGACTATGCCTATAACTAGGTATTCGATCTGATACATTTTTTCATGACCTTAATTCGTCGGTCCATGAAAAAAATCACATAACACCTTGGGTATCCTTTAATTACTTGGTTTCTTCCAAGCATAACATATGTCATTACTCTCATGAGAAACATATCAGAAAATGACTATCCCTATAGGCCAACAAATGTTCTTTTAGTGTGGTTTTCCCCACAGACAAGAACATCATGAAACATCACAAGAGGTTACTCATTCCTACGTTTTCTAGGCCTAGAATAGTTAACCATGGAGGACTATTCAGGGAGGATCCCACAAAATAATGGTTCAACCTTTTGACATATGAGGTAATATATAGTCTTTTTAAGTCTTACTTTTCGAAGGGTGTTACCCTAAATTTTGACACCCACATGTAACTATTACCATAGTGTTTCCCATACTCATAAAATTTTCAGTTCATTTTTTAGAGTACATGGTTAATTTGAATGGGTATTACATGGTTTAGTCCAAACTATGTTAATCCAATATAAATCCATGCGGTACCATTCATGTATACAGTTAGATATTTATAACTTGGACATGGTTAGTGAGAATTGTGTTACAAGCATGTAATGTGGGTCTATAATTTGACAATGTCATTTGGAATGGCTATCCCATGAATAATCGAGCCATGTAGAGTCCTAAGGTGTAGTCATGGAATGTAAGTTTACCTAGGAAGTTTCTCCTACATAGTTGTTTGGTGGTATGTTAAACCTTGTGGTGGAACTATATATCATGAAAAAATTTCATTAATGGGGAAAAATTTAACATTCCACCCACTTGTTTTAATAAATTTTTCCCTCCATCATGTTCTTACTTGCATGTCTTAACATGGGTTGTCCATGTGTTGTTTCTCGCCACTTTCTACATGGATTTAGATCTCTTTATTCGATTGATTTTTAGGTGGTAATACTTCCTTTCATTAACATTTATTTTTCTCTCTTCACATTATATCAATATTGTTATTTCAAACTCCTATGATCCCCAACCATAATTTGGGTTGCGATTATGGATTAGGGAGGTTCTGAAGACAGGTATACCATTTATTTAGTCTTAAAGAGGATGTATTTTGAATTAGGTTTTCAAACATTATTCAGGGTTATGAGTTTTGGAATTGATTGCATTTTAATGTGACATGTGTTTATTTGGAATTATGCTATAAGGAATGTTAAAATTTTATTGAATATTTTATTATTATTTAATAATAAATTTTTTATATATGGTACATTTTATGGGTTTTAAACCGATTTTAAATTGTTAAATGCCTTGGAATAAACATATTTCTCATGCCATATGTCAATTAAAATTCATGAGTAGATTTTAGAAAGTTATTTGAATGTTTTCAATGCATGGATAGGTGGGACACTATTTTAAAAATTAATGTGATTTTTTATTGAAAATTGTATTCCAGTTCTATTTATCGATGTGGTGTCTGATGTTTTAAATGTGTGTAATGAAAAATGTTTTGTGTTGGCCCCTATTTTAAAATTTTATGGCTGATGGGTCTTGAAGTCATATTTAAATAAATTTTATAAAATTACTGCGGTTTTGTGAAATGTTGTTTGGATCTATTGGGTTTCTTAAATAAATTCATATTTATTATTTAAAAATGAATATTTTTAAATTGTTTTTTTAATTGGGATTTCAAGTGATGTATGAAAAATTTTATTCACAGACCTTAATAAAAGTGGCTTTTCAATTTTATGAAAATATATTAACTTCCTGGGCCTATTTTTATTACAAGATTGGAAATTTATGTGAATATTATCTATAAATGCGTGTATCACTCATTTCAACCTATGTGATTTATGTTTTGTATGTGGTGTTTTGGCAGAGTTTATTTAGAAATTAGGAAAATTTATCATTTTATTTTTAAATTCTGAAACATGGATGTGAATTGGGTTGTTTCATATGATAATATAAGAGGTGAGGTGAGGATTTATTTTAAAGGCATAAAATTATATTTATATGATGATCTATTATTTTAATAGTTTCTCTCCACTATTATAGTCCATCCATTGGAGTCCTAGGAGACTATTAGGGATCTTGATACGTGCAATACCTAGAATAGAGTGTGTTGTCGAGTGTAACAACATCTTAGAATAAGTGGGCCAATAAGATATCTTTGTGGAATCAGAACACAGTGTTTGAGATCAAGGATTGTTTTTATCTTTTTGAATATGATAGATTCTAAATAGTTCTATATGACTACTAAGATATTATTGGTTAAATTATTTTAGAATTGGTTCCTCATCACCCATTCAAGGTCCAGATACATGATTATATGGATGTTTCCCATGATATATAGGTCATCATCAAGATACATTATAGATTTATTTTCTTAGCTCATTTATATTCTCCTAGTTTATATGATCATAATGTATTATTTGTATGTTTTTTTATCTTATATTATGTTTTCTTATTGCCTTTTTGCATATGTATTATTTTTTTATCTCAAGGAGTTGTTATTGGGTTTATTTAAAACTATATTTTCAAATGGTTCAGAAAGTATGCTTTGAAATGGGAATGGATTTATTAATTGTTAAATTTGTGTTGAGAAATGGATTTAAATGAAGTTATTTATGGAAATGCTGTTTTAGAATGTTCTTGATAGGAGGGATAAACAGTGATTTGTTTTTTTATTACATTACTTTTAAAGTCTATATTTTCATGATTTGGAAGTCCTATATCATTATGAAATTTATATTTAATTTATTTATAGAGACTCCTGGGGTAAATTTGGCTTGGAAAGTTTATCTAATAAATTTATAATGCAATAGTGATCAAGTGTATATTAAACTCTAATGAATTTAATTTATGAAACAAATTTTATTTTTTTCCTCACGGTCATTAAGTTATATGGATGGATGGTTGGATATGATGGAGTAGATGGGGGTCACCAGTATGTGATGTTGGATATATTAAATCTCTATTTTCATTCTGATTTCACATGATATTGTATCATATTTTTATCCTCAAAAGAAAATTTTTATATTCATTATATATATATATATTACTTGGTAATCCTTTTATGGATGTTTATTATTTATAACATGTTCAGTTTAATTTTTTTAGTTACACTTATGTTTTATTTTACATGTTTAACTATAATAAAATCATGCCATAAAAGAATTATTTATAACCATTTGCACATTTTTAGAAAATGGAGTTCGAGAACACCCTTCACGTCTATTTTTAGGATGGATCAAGTTTTGGTTTAGAGAGAAGACTAGTTTAGTTCATTATAAATGGTATCAAAACATAGATTTATCTTTAATGGAATTACCTCTTGAGACAACACTCTAGTTATTTTATGGGTTTTGTTGTTGTTTTGAGGCAGCATTAATATGCAGACTCATGAGGGTGTATATGCGGGTGTTTACAATCACCAGCAATTATTGTGAATATTGTGTTCCCAGGGTAAGTTGGATTTTAATATTGTATTCATAATTTTTTTGGTTAACCATTTTTGTGTGTGTTGATTATCAATTTATGGTTTGAGATACCTTGAAGATTTTTTGGTGTGTTGGAATGAGAGCAGAAATTGGACAGGTGGCATGAGGTTCATTTTCATGGTGTGATAAAATATGTAGTGAAAAAATTCTCAATCTTGATAATATTATAGGGATTTTTTTTTCAAAATAGAACTATGACCAATAAAACCATGTATCCTAAGTTAGAATGTTTTTGTTTCATATTTTACTTTTTTCATGGATCAATCCAAAGATATTTTTAATAGTGCAAAATAAATTGAGTGGGTGTTTGACATATTCATGATATGGATTTCATTTTGGATTAATTTGTAGTCCGCCAAATTCTGTTTTCAATTTTGTTATAAACATGTTTATTTAAAACAAGTATTTTTTTAGAAAATTATTTCGGGCTTCATAATTAATACTTCAGATTAAATTACACAGTGGAATAGGGTTTCAGAACACATTTTTTTATTTATTTTTTGGTTTCATTATGATCCCAAAAAATATTTTAGGTTCAAAATTAGTTGGTGTTCTAAGTGAAAATATATTTTAAACTACATTGATGTGATTTAACAAAGTGATTGTTTTTATTTAATGAAAATGAATTGGTGATTGATTTTAAAATGTATTAAAAAGGTTTTGAAGTGTTTTTATGTATTTTAAACAATGATCTTTGAGCATTTGATTTGTATAGTTCTTTTATAATGGATCTAGTTATTTATAAAGCTACGATAACTACTTTAGAATATAGTTAGATAATTTTCTAGTTAAATTAAGTGAAATGTTTTCAAATAGTTGGTGAAATTAATATAACTTGTTTTTTTATAAAAAGTGTTTTGATTAATTCAAGAATAAAATGGTTCATAAAGGAATGTGATTTTGGATTTTGTTTTTCCTTGATTTATTTTTGTTTTATGATATCTTCCCTCCATGAGGGTTGGGAGTGGTTGTTTAAATTTAAGAGGCATGAAAGAGTTGGGCCAATGTTTCATTTTATATACATATATATATATATATTTCCTCCATGTAATTAATTTTGTAAAGGTCAGGTGTCTCCCTAAGTGTGTTTATCTTATTATTTATGGATATTTCAAATAATCCAATTGGAGTGGTAGGCATGGGTTTCCCCTTTTATGATGTTTTAGAGTTCATGCTATTATATTTATATTGGATTCTATAATGTGTCATCATTGACTATATTAATATGTGATTTGATGAGGACAACTCTCATCATGTATTTGGGTAATGGTTAGTTTGAGGATGCTCACTTTGAGGGTTTAGATCCTTGTATCCTTAAGTTCTATTTTTCTTAGTGGGATCTATGGGTTTCATTTTGGTTTCTCTTATTTGATAGATTTATATTTTATTCTGTTCAAGGGATATGTTTATCAGACCTTCTGTGGTTGATTTTGGTAATTCTAGACTAGTGGTGAAGGACCTTAGTGAATTTGATTAATTTTTTACATGTGGGATGACCTTGGTTGTGTGATTTGGGTTATTGGGTAATCTATACTACCGATTGAGAATTTCATTATTTAGTGTTAGTATAGATATAGTTTGTTTCACCCAGTGAGTTTGACATAGATTTATGGAACTAGTTTACCCATTTTAATTTTGTTTTGATCATTGGTTGGGCCCCATGTCATTTTACGTATTAAAAAATGTTTTTTTAACATCATGTATTGAATATTGAGATGGGATGATTTTTATGACTTGGTCTAATGACCATTATATGTTTTGGAGGAAATGGTTGGGGAACATCTTAGTAATCCCATTCTAGAGTCGATATAACAATTAGGTCTCTATAGTTGGAAGAATCTAGTTGTTTTTTATTTATTTTTTGAATCATGGTTATCTTTTTGACACTATTATTGGGGTAGAGTTTATAGTTGATTGTAAATCATGATTAATTATAAATGGTGGGGAGACCATTTATGGTTTCCCTTTGATTATATTTCTTGTTAAATGTTTTTGGTTTATCTTTTATTATTACTGCAGATGTTGATTGAGGATATTACCAAACAATTTTGGAATATAGACCATATTTGATTTTTTCACTTCATTAAGATCTCTATATTTATCCCCAATCCCCCACATATAGATATGGGGTAACATGTTTCATTTCATTTTTTTAAATTTACATTGATATGAAAATTTATAATGTTAGAAAATGGAATAGTGGGGAGAACTATGATAAAAACATATCACATTTACCTTTTATTTGGAAATTTTTATTTCAATGTAAGTAAATATAATTTTATGGGAAGTTATAACTTGATATTAGGAAAATAATGTAATTTATCATCTATTAACATTTTCTAAAATTAGATAGGGGAAATTGCATAGTTACCCTTATATAAGGAAAATTTTAATTCACTCTGTATATCACATGATTGTTATTCATGGGTTCCACATAGATTAGTCCAAAAATTTTTAATTAGAAAGCAAATTATTCTGCACTACTTATGTGTACGTGGTTTATCATGTGACTTTTGCACTATTTTTAGAAACATTGAGACATGCATTTTTTTGAGTTTGAAATTTGATAGTTCCACTTGGAAAGGTTAGTGCATGACTTTTCAAACCATGTAAATTTCCCATATGTAACTATGTTAGGTGGGTTAGAATAGGAAGTTCTACACACATGATTGGTAAAACATGGGGTTCACATGGGAGAATTATAAACTCTTTTTTCCTTTGAATTGGTTCACATTTTCCCTCAGATTTAAATAATGTAATCCCTTATTTGATTCTTATTTCTTATAACTATTTTCCATTTCCCCTTATATGAGTTTTTGTCACTCCCATGAGCCATAACCTCTATTTGGGTTAAGATCAATGTTGAAAAAGATTTTTATTATAGGGATTTTGGTTGTTTAGGGGTAAGAATGTTATCTTGTATCATGATTTTGTGTTCTTTATCAATTTAATTTAGTTTAAAATAGGATTATTCTTAAAAAAAGGTTTTTATTTGGCATTTTCATTTAATAGATGTTATAAATTGATGTGATATTTTTAAATTCTTTCTTACGAATTTATAAGATATTGGAAGGAATTGTTTGGGATATAAATTGAATAAAAATTATTTAAAATATTGAAGGGACTTATTTCAAATGGAAAATTATTATTAAAATTTATGAGTATATTTTAAATGGAATTTGAATATTTTGAATGCATGTAAATTACAAATCTATATAAATAATAAATATAAATTCTTTAAAGGATATTTTATGTAAGTACCATTTAATCAAGGTGTGCATGATGATTTAATTTTTTGTTTTATGATACTTATAAGGTTCTCCAAATTAAATTTTTTAAGACTGAAGGGTCTAAGATTAATGTTAAAATGCATTTTAAGAAGGGTAGTGTGGTTTTTTAAATGGTTTCTTGGAACTATACGGTTTAACAAGGAAAATGGGGTTTAGTATTTGGAACTGAATTTATGAAATGATTTAGTTTTCAGGTGAGATTTCAAGTGTATATTTTCATATTGATTATGATTAATGTTGGAAATATAGGTTTCAAAAGGTGGAAAAAATATATTGGTCTTAGGATAACCTAAATAAATGGCCTATTGGAACTTTAATTTAATATGTTTTATAAATGCATGAGATCCTCATAGAGCCCTATGCGCTTTTTTGTCTTCCTGGGTTTCGTTTTTACCCCGTGTGGTGGAATAATTTATATTAATGTATAATATTATGAAATTGTTACTAATGGGTGTGAAATAGTCTATTTTCTGTGATGGAATAAGTGGATATGTGAGGTATAGTTTAAAATTAAGAAATTTTTATTTATGTGGTGATTAATTTTTTCATTGGTTGGTCAACTCCATTAAAAAAGTTTAATAAGAGTCCTAGGAGATTAAGAGGGATAAAAATATATAATATACCCAGTGTAGAGTGTAATTCATAGGGTAAAGAAATAGATATAGTGAGTGAGATTACTTGAAGTTTCGATGGGCCCATAAAATAGAGGGAGAGATAAAATATTACTTTTGAGATCCATAATCTAGATAAATACTGATTATTTTGGTAGGACTACTGAGACATGACATGTTAAATAGTGTTGGTTTATATTCTTCATCTCTAGTATAAGGTCCATATAAGTTAGTGTTGGGATATTTTACACTATGCCTCAGAAAATCTCATGACACCTTAGGGTATTTCTTCTCATGGTATGTTTGTATTACACTTTTCTATTTGAACATCTTCCCCAATTTGTCTGAGTTTTTATAGGATTATTTTTCATTGTTTCCTTGGTTCCTTTCTTTGATTGTTTCTTCCCCATGAGTGAGTATCTTTACATTCAATATTGATGTTGAAATTTTTTGTAATGTTTTTTTTAAAATTAAATGGTTTTATTGTTAATTAAATCAGTTTCAAAAAATAGATTTTTCTGATGTTGTTTATGGAAAATGAGTTCTTAACAAAGTACATGGAAAGTAGTATAAAAATATATTTGGTTTTTTCCTAGTTTTTAAAGACACAATTTATATTTTTTGGAATTATTAATAATAATTTTTAAACATCCACGTTTTATTTTATATAAAGGGTGGTTGTTGGAGAATGTTTAAGTGGAATACTATTATTGTTTTATTAAGAATATAAAACCCTCTTTTTTATTTTATGTTCAAACTATCATTTAATGAGTTGTATTAAATACAGATTTATTAAGATTCCATGGTGATATTCTACATGGTTGTTTTATCTCACACTGAGTGTTTTCACTAGTTCTTAAAAGTATATCTGGTTATTGTTTATTTATTTTTATTTCTTAATGGTGTTCTTTTAATGATGTTCGTCTTTGTCTATGGATGGACGGTGTGATGTGAATGTGTCGCTGGTGGTCTGTAAAGTTACCAGGGTGCATAGTAGAGGATGGGGGGTTATTTATTTCATTTTTTTATTTTCATATAAAAATACATGTTATCTCTTATGATCAGAGACCTGGTATAGTCCAAGGATCCCACATAATGTAAAAACAGCACAGAATAAAAATTAAAAACATGATTTTTCTTATTTGTATTCAAGCTTGATAACTATTTTCCAAAAGTTATCACTACATGATGGATCTGAAGTAGAATTGCTATAGAGTTTAAAAATTTTCTCCAAAAATCCACATGAGTGTCGATATTTTAATTTCTGGTGTAAGTGCAGAGATCCATCATTGTATTCGACATCTCAATGATCACCACATAAACATACCATTGATGGAAGGATACAAGTTTGATATGATCACTTGTATTGAGATATTATATCACTAAATAGAGGTAGATAAGAGAGTGGATATGAAAATATCTCAATGAGTGGTTTTTGTGTGATAGCCTCTCTCCTCCTATTTATATTGCGTGATCAAATACACATAAACGGTTCCC
The DNA here is from genome assembly GCA_963277665.1 of Viscum album. Classification (NCBI taxonomy): domain Eukaryota; kingdom Viridiplantae; phylum Streptophyta; class Magnoliopsida; order Santalales; family Viscaceae; genus Viscum; species Viscum album. Next base: position 448,158,314 of record OY728142.1, read on the forward strand.
CTACCTCCATTTAATAAACATCCACTAATGAAATAGTTTTGAATAACTAAAAAAATCCAAAATGTTATATATATTTTACCACATATCTATAATATATATTAAACATATTATATGATAATATTGAGTCATTTAACTAGAATATAAATCTCTCTAATAATAATCGATCCTAGAATATTTAAAAATATTTATTTGATTGAGATTAATCATCATATTGATTTAAATTGTAAATAATTTTAATAAATAAATTCAAACCAATAATTTTTTACTTTAATAGTAATAAATTTATTTATTCTTTGGTGATTAATGTCTAGGAAAATAATCAAAGGCCATGGTGGGTCCGACCATGTCTAATTTACGTATTCAATAGAGTATGGAAATTTTTTGAATATGTTATTATGTGTGACCATCTAGTCCCTTATCCCAATCGGCTAAATAGTATCCATATACCATGAGTGGATTCTTGGAATCCAAGAAGTCCCCTAATGAGATAAGTAGTAGTCTTAACAATTATAACCATACAAAAAGCATGTACTATTTAATATAATATCTTTGACATTAATTTTCATAGAATATAGGTTTCACACTTATGCCATCATCCTTTTTCGAATTATTATTTGTTGATATAACTATACAAATTTACCTTTTGAATATAGTGGATATGGATTTATGAAGGTACCACCATCCTGATCTAGCAGGCCTACGTTATATTACTCCCTCAACAGAGAAGTGAAAATCCTATCTTTATCAATCAACTAATTCCATACCACCAATGATTAACCCAAAAAAACTATGTCAACATGATTTCACGGTCATGATTTTTTCTATGCATCGAAGTACACTATCAAATATAAAACACTGATAATGATCTCAATTTAGGTGACCAGTACACATGTCCATAGACATTAACATCTAATAAATCCTGATACATTTTTTGTTTTTATGGGTGATTCAGTCCGCATGACATCACTTCTAGATTTCAAAAAGTGTGAACTTCATGAGAAGAAGTCTCAATGCTTATGATCTTTGAGCACTCGAGTGTCAAACATAAACAGTGTCTAGTCGTTATGATATATCTTGGCCATATGGCATTTTTTTAAGAATAATTTCCTGGTATCCTAAGATACTCATTATAGCTTGATATTCACTATAACCTTTTGATATGATAATTATCTATGGAAATTAACATAAATACTGTTCACCAAAATATCTACAGTTTAGTGGTAAGTAATCATCTATTATATCTAACTGTACACATGATATGTCAATAGAAAATGTGTTGTATAATTCTTATATGAAACCAACTATTAAAAACAACCACTTGAACTATATCTATCCTGATAACGAACCTTTTTATCACTCACATAATTATGATAATATTTAAACTTAGTAAAAACTTTATATATTAGATCTTCCAGGTTACCACCATGTGGATTTTCATCAATATGCGACCTTGTTTCCTTGAGTAAACATTATAAAAAGATTGTATCCCTGAGTATATCCTTTTTTTCATTATCAAAATCGAACATCCTTTATATTACAATTAAAAAAAATTATAATTATGAAAACAAATTACATATTAGGTTCAATTCCATGAATTGAAAAAAAACAATTAAATTTAATGATTTCTTCTTAGCTACCTCAGAAGCAGCAACTTACTCATGTTTTTAGGTATAAAACCGACTAGTTTTTGTGATATTTTCTTTATCAACAACATAAACTTAATGTGATACTATACAAAATTGTTCTAATGGAATACATATTTGTGTCCCCTCAAAACTATTATCTTTTCCTCTCCACAAAATAGTTTTATATACTTTGTACATTACCATGTACAACCATACAATTCTAACTACCTAACTTGCAGTTCTGTTGGATACAACTGATATTTCCCTATTGTTATGTATGTTTCAAAAATATCATTTCATGTACATATCATGAAACATGTAATTTATTCATCATATAAATGTGTGGAATGAAACTCACTAATTTAATATTCTCCTTTTCCATGCATATCAGAATAGATGAATTTTTTCCATGTGGCATTGATAACAATTCTATCTTGAATTTTTGTAGCTTGTATTTTTCAATACCATATTACCATATGTATGATTCAATAGGCCCCAAAAACCATTATATCTAACTTGTTATATCCTATTACCTATAAAAAAGTTGGAACCATTAAGGAAATACTTAGTGAAATACATTCACCATTGTATAAACTAACTGTATGCCCAGACTTTTTCTCTATTTGTTACACAATATATTTTATTAGGAAATCAATGTATCTCCCACTAACCACTAGTAGACACATCATAATGATTCATTCAAATATATTTTTTTGATCATGAAGTTTACATTAGAATTGAACTACATTTCCCCATCCTGAAACATTATTGGAATTCTATAACATCACAATCCATGTCTAGTTTCGTCGAATAGAAACCTTTCATGATTGGTGTCTTTACACTCAATTCTCAATAATGCGTTCTTATAAATTAGCCATGATAAATAAAATTCTAATGGATTAATCATAATGACTTGGTATAACTAATTTATCCGTATTAGTACCTTGTGTGTACCATCCATGAATCATGTCACTTGAATAGAAATAGTAGAATTAAAAATAATAATCCCATTTACACCTTGATATATTGAATCCATTATTGAATTTTAATTGGTCTTGTCAATTTTTTTTAAATTCCATATTCTTTTTACATGTTGGAATTATAATTCTAAATGAATTATTTATTACTGAATAAAGTGAATATAAATATTCCACTACAGTTTTAAACTTCCTATACGTTTTGTGTCTCTAGAACATTCTTTTTCCACATGAACTTGTGGATCTAGTTCCTTTTCCAACTACATGTTCATCTATAGAATTGACCATACTCAATTCAATCTGGCTCCCACTATCTCATGTAGAGATGTAAACCCTTAGATAGAAATATATAAATTTACATTGACTATTTCTATTCAATGTTAGGTTTTTTATAATTTAATAGAATTAATGATACTTTAGATTCACTTTTTTTATTGAGACAATTTTGTTTATCTCATTAACATTATATTTTCATTTAAAAACATGCGCTTATAAAATATTTTGTTTCCATCATAATATTATTGTTATGATATCCATTTTTCATTATTTTTGGAATTTGGTAATGATATATCACTATTATTTCCAAAATATGTCTTAAAATATAATGTAATCTTCTGCATGTGGAAGAATTGATACTACCCACTTCATGACTCTAATGTATCAAATTTCCATTAGGAATTTTTCCATGGTATATTTTATTGAACACTATTAATATGTAAGACTCATCATTGATCATCCTTATAAATATCATTTCATTGATATTGATAAGGTAATGTAAATTTATGAATTAATCTATGAAATATATTATTGATAGATGAATTCGTGGAAAAGAAATTCTTCGACATGTTGGACTAAAAAAACTCATATCTTCTAACATGAAATTAAAATACTAATTTTTATAATCCTTATTTAAAAAAATAAATATTTTGAATTATATATATATAACTAACTTACCCTTTAAAATGTTAACACTCTCTAGCTAAACCGAATCTAATAGCTTTATGGAACAACTTTATTTCAAAAGCATTTTTTGCCAAAACTTAATTCCCATACACAACAATAACACCATAGGTTTTTATTTGTATAGAGTCTAATTACCATATTTAATATTTTGTTAACTTCCACGTTTAGTTCATCATGAAAAATAATTATCTTCCCATAACTGAGTATATTAGCCATAGATTTTATATTCCTCATGTATTGCCTATGTTTCACGTATCAGAAAAACCACTGGTTGAGTATGTAACCACACAAAAAAAAATTCATTCCTAAACCTGGAATAATATCTCTTAATTTAAAATGAACACATGAGATAAAGGTATTATATGTACTAAAAATTATTCTACTAGAATAAATTTCATGGGAATTAGATGTTATGTGCTTCTGACCTATGACATAAGAATCACCCTTTCTCAACACTGTGGAGAATAAAAAATGACTTCTAATAAATCTTCTATACTTTCATGGTTACTATATTAAAATACACATATGTGATTTGAATATTGTATTTTATTCACATGAAATTTGATAAAAACATTAGTTTATTATTATAAACAAAAGAAGAAGTGAGTAATTAAATCTAAAAATATTTCCATTGCATATAAAATTGCATATATGATATTTTAGGATATTAGAAGAAAATAAACTCATGTTCAATAACCAATATTATTTGATTGTAGGACATTGTGAATGTTCTTTTGGAAGTGAAATTTCCTTTTCCTTTTCACCATTAATTTCAATTTCTTCACCAAAATTACTAAACATTAAAATTTAATTGAATTCATTATTTTCATGGAGAACCTTACCCAAATGGGCAATGAAGTATTTACCCCATCCTTTTAATTTTGTAATATTAGAAAATACAAGATTACTTGAGTGAAAAATATGAATTAAGGGAATTTCTTAAAATAGCATTGCTCATCTTCCATATTTACACATAACTATTATGACATATTGTAATCATATATCTCTTCATTTTCCCCTCACAACCTTATCGGAGATGAGACTACAGGTAAATCATCAATGTTATGATGTTTAAACCAAAAAAAACATTGGCAATTGATGAAAAAATTATGGCATAACAATCATATGAATCCTACATGAGTCTCTTAAAACCATTTTTACACCCTCACTTATTGGGGTGGCTTAACAGGTATTGGGGACACCAACACCTTTAATTGTCTATATTGTAGTGTTGTGTATGAGTACCTATAATTGGTAATTTGTGATTGATATGGAATTTAATTTTTAAAACAATTATTGCAGTGTGTTATGGGATATTATATTCCATTTTTATAATAAAATAAAACTAACGAATGGTACTTTTATATTGATAACCAATTTGAAGTTTACTGATTAGTTTATTCATTAAATGTCCCCCACTATTTTATCCAATTTTGGGAACCCTTTGTACTAGAATATGCATACTCTTTGAACTTGAGTATTTTGGTGGAAAGTGTCCGTGAACCTCCCAATATAATATACAATATATCACTACACCACTTCTTTGAGAGTTAAATGTGGGATTTTGATTGGCCTACCACATTAACTTGTGGCTCCTTGATCTGATATGTGAAGTCTCAACATCTAAAATAATAAACATGATTTTATCAATTATTTATTTTAAAGTGATTTCTATTTAGCTATAGATAGTATGTAATAATAGCATCAGTTATGTGAATCCATCATTTTCATAAGAACATCTCAGTTGTAAGAGGCACCATTGACAATGGTTGATCCATCCCCCAAACACCTAGTTGTATTCAAATGAAAACAATCGAAGATATTTGTGACTTAATATTTCTGTGAGGGTTATGTTATTTTTCTTAAAGAAAAAAATTCATTGACACTATGAATTTTATTTTATGATTATTTTATGTATTTCATGTTGTCATCAACTGAATAAAATAATAAATAAAGCGATAGTGGAAATTAACAACTTGACCAGCCTTGGGAATCTAAAACTGGTTGATCCATTTTTACTCAATGTACAATCCACAACCTAGGTGTGACATACTTGAGTCATTGCTGACTCATTATACATATAATTCCCATCTAGTTTCTCCACTTCTCATATTAATTTCACCTCGACATGGGGATGTATGCATCCTACACCATCCTCATTATAGAATATTTCCTTGTCTTGGTGGGGTCCATAATGTACATTGTCCTCAACAAAGTACAAAAGCACTTAGGCATAGATGGGTGGGACTAGAGGCACAATGCACACACAAATAATGGAGTACAGGGTTGCCCTTATACATATTGACAAAAAATATTGATGACTAACGGGCCGTCTTAATTGTTTACAATAAATTTACACAATTACAATGAATTAAATAAATGAAAGACATTCAAATATAGGCAATGTTAATTTATCAAGATTAGGAAGTATATATATTTATATATATATATATAAGGGTGGTAAAAAATTAAATTTCAATTGTTAAATTATGAGGTCTATTAAATAAATTAAATGAAAAAAAAAATTAATATAATATATTTAACTCAAATTCGGTCTGATTATTAATTTAATTCTAATACAGAAAATTAAATTAAATAATTAAATTAATTTAATAATTAAATAAAATTATTTTAATTTTCCAATATTGAAAATTATATTTTAAAACCAATAATTTATATTTTAATTAATTTTTTAATTAATTTTTTAATTTCAAAATTTTATTAATTAATTACATTAATTTATTTTTACATGGGATGCGAAATGCGGCACCTGGACTGTGCATGTTAGTTTGAACCGACACAGACCCATTCTAGGCCATTGAATCCCCTTGTAGGGTTATTTTTTGAAAGAAACGTATTTTTAGACTAGTTCCGGGTTGGAAAGACTCACCCGAGCATCTTGCGGGGTGATTTGGGTTAAGATAACCCATTACAGAGGCACCTTGTTCATGGTGGACCTTTTGTGGCTCTATGACAAAACTGGGGTTCACGATAGTGTTGCATCGAGGGGAAGCACACCCGTGAAAAGGGAGAAATGGCTCACCATCAAGGGATTAAAATAAGTAAGGTGTGGTGGCCTGGATATAGCAAGGGTAATCACCGCTAGACCTGGGATGCGGGGTGGGATGCCTGCGGGTGTTGGCTGACCATTATAGGGGAGATCTTCCACAAGGTCATCAAATGTGGCTATTCCAGGTGGGGACATAGAGGCATAATGGTATAGGGAGTATTTTTTGAGGTGATTCTCGAACAAGAGAGGAGAGTGGCAGGCCAATGTGGTGCTTGAATTGTGGTTGTCTAGAAGGAAGCTAACTAGTGGAGATCGTTCACACATTGAGAGGGAGACACTAATGAGAGGGGGGCCACCACCTGTGGGAGGATTACACCCTTTTTCTTCATTATCAAGAGTCCATGTTTATTAAAAAAAATTCTAAAATTTTACTTTTGACAAAACAACTGTCTAAAAATCCCTCGATTTTTTTGACATTGCAGCCTTCGTTTTAGCCTTTTTATTATTTTTCAAAATAGGAGTTAGGATTACGAAAACAATATAATTTTAAAAAAAATATATTATAATATTTTAAACATTAAAACTATCAAGAATTCGTTTCATAGATGGAAATATTGTTCCAACTAGTAGTTACATGCATAAAGTCAGTGTTCAGGAAATGACACGAAATAGAAAAACAAATAAAATCACAAATATAAAATATGTGTTTCATAATTTAGTACAATAATTCTAATGGAAAATGATCCAATTTTTTTTGGAATGACTGTAACTTGGCCATCCAATAATGAATTTACTCGTGGTTGGAACCATTTGAACCAATTTAAAAAAACCTCTACTTAGAATTAAATAGAATTAACTTTTCTTCTTATCTTAGATCATTTATGAAATCACTCTAATATCAATTGAAGGTAATAAGCTATGAAGTAGAATCCAGCAGGATGGGTATATTAAATTTTTTATCATCAAGGCATTAAGACATTACTAACCTACAAACTGATCCCCATTACGGTCTAAGGATCTCACATAAATTAATTAAGGATCAAAATAAAAATGGAAAAAATTTATTTTTATGATATGAATCAGAAATCAACATATTCTTATCAACAAAAATTATTTCTCTAAGTACTAAATCATAATCCCTCGTAGAAATCCACACACCATTCAGAAATCTGCAGTAGTTTCGATTGTTGAATTCTGGGTGCTAGCACAGAGGTCAGATGATTCCTTCGATGACCCAAGGTTCTCTACATCGACATTCCATTGATGTAAGGAGATGATCTTGATATGATAAATAGTATTGAGAGGATCTCTATCTAGAATACATGAGATAATAGAGAGGATGATTAAATATTTCAATGAATGGTCATTCTATGAGATCCAATCTCCATCTATTTTTAGTGGATTCTAATAACATAGAAAGGGTTACTCGACCCCTATTTATTTAAAATCCAATGATAAATAATTACGAAGAACTCAATATATTGATTTTTTTTTATATTTTATACCATACCTATAATATATATTAAATATATTATGTGATAAAACTAAGCCATGTTAGTCGACTCGTCCTTCACGCTAATATTAAACAAACATGGAATGTCAAAATAATTTCTGTTTGTTTAATGTTGTTTCTTTTATTTACTTGTATTTTGAACTATTTTAACAAATAAATTCAACCCAATTATTCATTAATTTAATAATAATTAATTTATTTATTCATTAGAGATTGATGACTTGGAAAAAACTCAGATCCTTTGGTGGGTCTCACCATGTGAAATTTCACATTTCAACAGAATAGGGATGATTCTTGAATATTATATTGTGTGTGACCCTTTTAGATGGTGTCCTGATAGTAGTGAATATCATACATAGACTAAGAATGGATTATAACATCCCATATAGGCCCCTAAAGAGATAAAGAGGAGTCATAGAAATGAAAACCAACTAACGAACACATACTGTGCAATATAATCTACATTTTAAAAAATATATCTTAAAGGAGGACAAACACTTTTTTATCGTCCTTTATTTCTTTAAAATTTGTTGATATAACTAAAAAAATGTACTTTTTTACTACTTAGGCCATCAATTTACAAAGGTAGATCCTTCCTGATCAACCATGTGTAAGATATATTACTACATCAACATAAAAGTGAAAAATACTATCTTGATCATTCTACCAATGAAATACCACTAATGGCACAACCAACCCAATCTATTTAACTACAAATTCTTTATCATAGTTTTTTCAAGTCATCAATGTATGTGATCCTATAGAACACACTAGTAATGATATCATGTCAGGATACCGATACACTTGTCTATATATATGAACATCCAATGGAACTTGAATTATGTGGGGTTCTTATTGATGGTCCTATAATTAGGATATATTTACTAGAGTTCACAATGTGTGAACATCGAGAGATGAAGTCTCAACATGCATGATCCTCCAACACCTTATAGTAAAAAATCAACTATATACAGTCCATATGATATATCTAGACCATAAGTCCTTTTTTTATGTTTTATGTTATAGTATCTCGAGCTTCTCATTAAATATTCAGATGTTCTAGAACCCTTTGATATGATAATTAATTTATTGAAATTACTATCAAACAGGTGGAAAAAAATATCTACAGAATAATGTTAATTAAACACCAAGTATATCTATGTGCACACCTAACATGGTAATAAAAATAGTACTGTATTTTTGGGTCCAAAAAACACACTATTTCACCAGTCACTAGTTTGTGTTGTTAGAGTTGTTTGGTTCTTATTTCCTTTATAAATTTATTTTTGAATACCCTATCTACATTTTCCTCTAATATATTATTTTTTATTTCATTCCAACATGTATTTGTTTCAATTTTGGGTTCTTGTATGGATAATAATTATTATGAAATATTCAACTATTTATGTATTTATTTCTATTGATTACTTATTTTATATTGTCAAATGGGGGTGAAGTCATATGTAGATTTCATCCTTGAGACATGAGCACTAGTTTTCATCTATTGGGGATCAAGAATACCATTCATTCCTAGTGGTGGATGCGATGGATGTCAGTTTAGATGGAAGGTCACCCTAGTTTTTTATAATCTTCTGGCAGCTTGTTGTGGATGTTTCAAACCTTGACGTATATTTATTTGACAAAACATAATTCTTTGTATATGTTAAGGATACCATTGTAAGTAAAATTAATATAATGTTATTAATAAAAATCCAAACCCCCTTCAAAAAAAATATATATTTATGATGTTTTAAAATCAATAATGTTTTTGATGATTTAGTTGATACTAAAACTATATCTACATTCTTGTATGTTTCAGCCAAAACCATGTTCAATTACCTTGAGATAAGAAATTCATTTTTTTCTATAAGTGTACCTTTAAAAAATTTATTATACATTTCTCAGTATGATTTGTGAACTTGATATCATATAATAATCCTAGAGGTGATACATTATTCTTTAAGACATTAATATGGAATACTCCATGGATGGTTCATATCATACCATCTCACATTTTTATTTTGATATTATGGGCTCCAATGATATTCAAGGGGTGATGATTTATCATGCACATAATCACTATCTATAAAGATATTAATTGATCAAATAAATCCATTGAAGAAATTATATAGTATAATTATCGTATGTCAATTATCCTTGAATTGATATGGTGTTTTCTACCTCAATAATCTTACATTACTTCACTTACCATTCAATTACAATCATCATAAGAACTGGCCAAATTTACATAATATTTAATTAAAAAATTATTCTTAATATAATAGTTTATTTTGAATAAAACCTTACATCCATAATTCTATCATGTGACATTATTCTCAAAGGTGATCAATACACTGCCTTCAAGGAGGTCATTCTAAATGACGATCTTGACTGTATCAGATTCATGGGTGCCCCATCATCTATTTTTTCCACCAAAGGATATATAAGTACTACTATGGCCCCTAGTTATGGAAACCAGTGGGGGAAAAATTGTGGTGAAAGGTTAACTTCCACATGTTTATCTTTTTGCTTATGAGTGTCCAGAAAAATTTCATGTGCACTGATGAAAACATTCAAGGCATGGCTGTTAACATGGTGATCAGATGTTGTTTCCGCATTAATACCCAACATGAAAAAGTGGAGCATATATTTTTCAATAGCAATTCAGCTCGATAGAGATGGTAGGCTCACGGTCAATTATTAGGGTGTAAAGGTTTAGGTGGGAGGCTGGAGGATATCTTGGATTAGTGGTTTTAAAATGTAGTAAAGTGTGGTCCATAGAGGAAGGACATGGCAATAATACCCGTATCGGGTTGCTGGAAACTTTTGAAAGTGAGGAACGACGTGCGACACAAAAATTACTCTGACCCTCGAGCAATAATTAGCTTCAAAATGAAGAATACGTTGTTATATTTATCCATATTTTGTACAGATTTCCATGGGACCCCATCCATAAGACCTCTTCTATAAGGCGAGGTAACACAAGAGGGGAAGAACGGAAAGGGTAGTTTGTTACATTGTTATCCCCTATGTGATGGGCTCAAACTCAATATAAATGGATACCTCCAATGGGGATATGAGAGGAAGTGGTGTCATAAGAGACTAGAGGGGGTCCGTTTTGGAAACATTTTCATGATTTTATGGAAGAGGACATGCCCTTCAGTCCGAGGCTAGGGCGATGGTCACAAGACTGGAGGTATGAAATTAAGGGAATATAGATTTGAGGATGGTGTAGAAGGATTATATAATAATATATAATGATTTATCAGGATTTGGAAGAGTTCCTTGGAGCATATATTATCTTATCCGCATGTACGAGAAGATCATGGGCGCACAAATGGGGATCTCCCAAACATGGCCTGAGGGAAAAAAATTTACAGATTTCATGGCTTCCTAGGATACCCCAAGCCAAAATGTTTCCTTCTACCTCAATTTATTATCCTTTCCTTGTAGATGTATTATCTTTTTATTAATGATACTTTGCAGATTCACAAATTCTGACCTACATGTTGTAATATTTTTTGGTATGTCCCATTTAGCAATAATAATGATAATGTTTAGTCAATAACATGTGAACTTATTATTATTAATTTTGGACTTGGGTAAGTAATTATATCCCCCCAGTAGAGATATGTTTCATCATTTCTCCCATCTCCATTAACAATGTTTCTTCATGATAAATTTTTTTTAGAATTTATTATTTTTCTAAAACCAACTTTCCCCCCAATATTTACTGACACAATATTATTTAAAATAACAAATTCATAAGTATTTTCTTTTCAAAATTTATAATTATCTTATAATATAAATATGATAAACATTTGATTATGATTCCCATAAGTTTAATACCCATTATTTTTTAACCAAATATAGTGAGTTGATAATGTAATCTATCTATCGTGTTAATGTTTTCAGTCATCGATGATGGATTTTTCATTCAAATATTGTATAATTTAGTATTCAAGAAAAAATATTTTATGTAGTTTCTAGTCCCTGTATATTTATTTAGAATATTCTAAATTTTTGTCTATTTTTATATGATACATGAGAAGACCCCAAATACCATAGAAAAATGAATTTGGGATATAACATTTACATTAATTATATTCATTTTTTCCTTCATTAATCCAACCATATTTTTATATTATATTTGTAAAACAATCCATTATTATAAAAAAATTCATCTTGATATTCCCCAATGAGAATTTATTTATGTTGAATTTTTAAAATTTGAATTTCATCCCCATTTTGGAATTAAATATATCAATTTTTTATAATTATGTATTGAGTAATAAAAAATGTAATTATGACAGAATTGATTTTCTAAATCCCAAATACAACTACATTTTGAGATTGAGATAGTTATCCAGTAGTGTAACAATTACTTATGGATATTAAGAAATTTATAGAATGATAAAATTAACAAATCATGGATGTAATGGGAAATCATAACAGAAAAACATGGTGGTAAAAACCATGGAAATATAAAAGGATAACAAAACACATAATCTTAGTACATGTAAAAAATAATATATATAAAAAACCTCAAATGTACTAATCTTGAATAATTTTAAAAAACAACTTAAAAAATAATCATATAAAACTACAGTTGGGGGAACTAATTTAATATTTATTAACACTCTTGATTGATAGTTGATATCCGTTTTATAAGATAATCCCCTTACCCCTTCCACACTCCTTTACACATTTATTACTATAATTAGACCAACCACTATATTTAAAAACTACTTTTACATTAAGAAATTGGGATAGGAAACCAAAAATGAATAATCAATTGGGAAGGACAATGATTATGAAATTTTTTTTTTGATGAAAATAAATTTCCCAATATAAATAATAACAAAAAAATAATCAGAAAAATTAAAAATTTAAAATTACACTAATCAATACAATATATTTTATGGGTATTGTTAAGTACAAATTTTGGTAATGAATTAAACATAAACAACCTTCAATCAGTTAAGTTAGAAATTTCATAATGTAGGTCCTATGAAGAAAATTCCATGTTTTATAAAAGTGCATGATAGTAAGTTGTGTTTAGGGAATTTAACAATTATTTAGGCACAAAACCCAACATTTATTAAAATCGATAGTTTTTGTTGGTAGGAATTCTTGTGTCCAGTATCGTACATGTGTATGGTAGATCAATACTATGAAAAAAACATTTCAATATGATAGAATTTTTTTAAATATATAATAATTTAAACTTGAATGATAAGAAATATAGGTATACTTTTAGGGCTTTTATTAGTCAATACACTTAGAATACATGTATAGTAAAACACTCATGATTTTACATAGCATTTTTTATTCATAAAAAATATATTCTAAGGAAGAAACCATTTTCTCAATACAAAAAAACACAGTATGTGTTAAAGTAACTATAGAGACTCTCAAATGTTTTTTGGGTATATATTATTTTTTGGAGGATATTATAGTGATTTTACACATAATGGTTATAATGGAAATTTTCAATTTGAATATGATTATATATTATTTGGGGGGGGATCAGGTGATTTCAAACAGGGTTGTTTACCTTATAGAATGATATTAGTAAGGACAGTATATGAATGAATAATTAATTAAATATTAAATATTTATTTTTTATATAAATTATTATTATTATTATTTATTGTTTATAATAAATATTTTTTACAATTTTAGTTCTTTTAGTAATGTATTTAGAGGAAATTCGATGATGAATTATGACATTGTTAAATGGATGAGGTATGATCTAGTCAAGTAGAGGTGTGATCCGATCATGATAGAGTTAGTGGTCCAATAAAAGGAGGATATATAATATTTTATAAGATGGTCACATTAGAGAATTTTTTGTGGAATATATATGATTGTTCCTATAAAACATCTGTGTCCAAAAAATGATTTATCACAACTCAAAAATTCATCTCTCTTCATCCATTGATTAATTTCATTGAATTACTTTATGTATCATGGTTAAAGGTTATATAATCAGAGTCAAGAGTGAAGTATTTCCCACAATAATAAATATTTTAGATTAAATCATTGTAGGTAAGTGACTATTATAAAATAGTTTTTGTTTAAATCATAATTTTTTAATATTATATATTTTGAACTTGGTTATAGTGAATGATCCACTTAGAGAATAAATTATCTCGAGGTCTTATTTGTGCTCTTAATCTTCATGTTCATAAAATTGATCTATTTTATAATATTTAAATATAATGATGAAATGAATAATTTGGTAATATTTGGATGATAATAAATGATTAATAACTGTAGAATATAGTTATTGAATATGAAAAATTATGATTATGAAATATTTATCATGCGACTATATGATAACAATGAATTAATCAACATTGTAATTATGAATGTAGTATAATAAATTTGATATAATTTCATGGAATTATAAACTGTATAGTGTTATTACAACTCTTAAATAATAGTATTACTCTTCTAATCATTTAATTGATTTAATTTGATGTATGGAATGTTGATATTGATTTATGAAATATAGTATAGGGTCATGAAAAATTAAAATTGGTGCCCTACCACTCATTGTTGATTTTGGGATTTCCTATAGAGTATTTTATAGTAATCATTCCATATTTTCCCATGGTCAATCCAAATCAACATGGATAACATACAACTAATCATTTATTTTCTATTATCCTACTTTTTATAATATAATTATTATAATTATGAAATGAGATTTTTAAATTATTTATATTACAAATAACTCCCCAAAAAACTATAATTCTTCTCAAATGAGTTTTCAATATCTTATATTGAGTGATAATGTTTATTTTTTGTATATTTTAATGAAGTATATATATTGAAAATATAATGATTTTAAGGCATTATATTGATATATATTGGGATAATAATTTGTTTATTCCTTCATTAAAACATTTATTTTATTGATATATTAAATTTATAAAATAATAGATCCTAAGTTATGGGATAGTGGAACATTTTTTCTTCATAAAAAATCTTTTGTAACGCACTAGGTTAAGGGATGCGTGCTTTTATTTTTATTATGTACCAGTATCTAATAATAATTATTGTCATGGGAATCTATGCAAATGTATATATCAAGTGTACCTTGTTTGTATTTTATTTCTTAATGAGTCAGAACAAGAGGTAATTTTCATGGAAGTACCACAACCATCTTTTCAACTTGGAGGTACTAATAAGTTATATTTACTGTATGAGTACCACAAACTTATGTTTACTGGGAGAGTACCAAAAATTTATGGTTATTATTGGAGTAACATATAATTTTTATGAATGAAATATTTGATATATTTTTTGGTTATGTTATAATTACTATTAAATTATATTATTAAATTGTGACGAGATTTCCTTTCACTATGCAACCACCACCTAATGGTTGATTTATCAGCTTTCAAAAAACATCCCGAAAGTAGTGGGACATTTTAAAGAGAAGCTTATATTACCACTAACCACACAAATTATAGGTGAGTAGTAATTTGAATAATTACTGGTTATTTATGTGGTTATGATTGTGATTACATTAATGATGTGGGGATGACTATGATAGAAATTCTAGCGGATAACATGACATGAGATGTTAAATATTTTGATGATTAGGTAAATAAGGGTTACTATACAATTTTTTTTTTGGTGAGTCTCTATATATATACACCTTTTTTAAGGAGCATCATTATGGAGGATATTGAGTATATATTTTTTAAATAAATGTTACCCTAGATTGATAAGAATATGTATAATTTAGAGTTTACACATAGATTCATTTTTATTATGAATCAAATTTTTAGTGATTGGATAAACAAAGTGGTAACATAAAAATTGTTTATTTGTACACATCAATATTTATTATGTAAATTTTATAGATATATTGGATATAATATCTTAATCTTCCAAGTGATTTTAACATAGAAAACATGAGTGTTAACA
Source organism: Viscum album (assembly GCA_963277665.1). Classification (NCBI taxonomy): domain Eukaryota; kingdom Viridiplantae; phylum Streptophyta; class Magnoliopsida; order Santalales; family Viscaceae; genus Viscum; species Viscum album. The sequence goes on from OY728142.1 coordinate 448,174,346, forward strand.
TGATAGTGTAGTTGGTGGATGTTTTCAATATATAATGACTATATAATGGTGTTTCAATATTTTTTATTAGGTTTTCTGTAATTTATTTTTCTACCATGAGTGATTATATTTACATTTATTTTATTTCACGATGTTCACATCGATTGTGATATTTTATGATTGAGGTTACTATTCATATTATGATTTATATTAATTACTCTATCTATCTATAACATTTGGTGGTAGTTACATTCATTAACATATACAAACACTCGACACTAGCCATTAACCATTTTTTAATTGAGGTCTATATTTGGGATACATTCATATTTTCATCACATATCTTGGGGAATATTGAAAAGTATGGGTCTTATTAGAGTAGTATCATAATATTTTAATTTCAAAAGTCTTTTACAGTATTGAAATGAGATGATTTAATAAAGTTGATATAATCCATTAGATATGAACTTAATATGGAAAACAAACAATAGAAACTAGATAAGGATATGTTTCTTGATCTATTATAATAAAAACCATATTTTTTTAATAATACCCCAACTATGAGTATAATTATTTTAATTTAATTTTATAATAATGGTAAATTTAAACATATAGTTGTTCCCACATTAGGATGGTTATGTATTTTAAGAATAAGGCTATTGTTTTTGTGGGTGAGATGCAAATTTAAATTTACTCCACTCATATCCTTATTCTTAGGATGAGTAAATCAATTATAATCTTATAAATATATATAATTTATATTTCTATTTAGAGTAGAGGTTGTGGGGATGAAAAAACTACCAAGAGGGATAAGATGAAGGTATCACTGGTGGCAATTTCATAGAGTGGGGATTTTTTTGGATTTCCAATTATTTGTATTATTGTGGAACATGGGATTGATTTTCATCCTAGTAACACATTGTTGATCAAAATATGTATATGTAAAATTTTAATTAGTTTATATACCAGAGGAGTACCACGTATTGTTCTTGGATAACTTGTTTCCATGTATAAATTTATAGCACTGGATTCTGAATCTTTGATAATAAGACAAATACATCATTTGAAACTCCAATTTACATGACTATTTTAGAGTATATATTATATCATAAACAATAAGAGTTAAGAATCATATAGATTCCCCAAATATTAATTTAACGAGATCGAATGTGTCATAGTTTGGATCTTGATTCAGGTGTTAGGTCATCATTATTCTGACATGTTAGTTGATGTAGGGTTAAGAGAGAGTCATTTTTAGTAGTCTTTTTGACTATATATCATATTTGATATCAGTATCAAAATTAAAAAAAATTATTCCAAGTAAATATAGATTGAATTTATGGTGAGAATTTTCTTTTTTGGATGAGATAAAATTATGATATGAGTCATTAGAGTTTCAAAAAGAAAGGATATTGGACTCAAAGATTCTTTTTACATTATAATAATGATATCTATTTTATCGTATGTTCCAACCTTTTGTCATTTTCATGAATTAGATTAAAATAATTCATAATTATTGAATTATAACCAAAGCATTAATTGATTCTGTTAATATGGAATAAGTTAACATAGTCCCATATTTATATCATTCCACATTGTTCAGAAGAGGTAATAAATTATTATGATGTTTTAAGGATATCCCTATTTTTATTATAGAATAGATTAAAATAGTAATAGTATTATTATAAGTATCCTCAACATCCACTACAATAAATGTTTCAAGGAGAACTATAATTCTTGGGGGAACATCTTTTTCTATGGTAGTTGAAATATAGAGTTACTAGAAAATATCACTAGTTTTAGAGTCCATATCTATATGTTCCACATTTATATTTTAGTGATGGTGGGGGGAGAAAATAGAGTCATAGTAGAAAAGTAATTGGTTGAGGAAAACTATAAATAATAGTGGTAGCTTAGTTGGATACTTTAGTAGATTTGATGGGTATAACATGTGTTTACTATAGGTCATTATTTGTAGACATTGGTATGTTATTTTATTTTATTACTAATAAACTTTCATGATCGTTAAATCTTTTTGGTAGAAAGGATACATCAAATAATAGATCTATCACCACCCATTGATGGTTGTTCGATATGTTTATCATATTTTTAATCTAGATATTAAGTGGAATATATTTTCCAAAAATATTATCCCTCTATAAATATATTATATGATTTCATTATTAGTATGGTCTGGTTGTATTCAGTTGATATTATATATATTTTCATTAATGGAGGTGTCTTATCTAGTTTTAGTAGTTTTTTTGTTTTAATTGGTGAATGAGACAGAAATAATTGTTATTCATGGATATTTCCTCATCGTATCAATTCATAGTTTATGTGTTAAATATTGTTTAAAATTAAGATGTTGGAATGTGAGGTTAATATTGTTTCTTACGTGTTTAGGGATACCTTTCTCATTGGATGTTATGAATTTACAATCATGAAGAGAAGACGAGTTCAATATAAGTTCACATCCATGTATACTATTGATCTCTAAACAATCAAACATGATGCCAGTCATTGAGATTCATTATTTGATGATTGTATAAATAATATTATAAACATAGGTTTCATTTGACTCAACTTGCCTCCATTTTGTGTCAGTTTATTTCTAGGAAAACTTATAAAAGTTTTATATCATGTATTGATTGTTTATAATTGAGTAATGATGAAGAACCACTATACTATACTAAGGATTGTTAATGTCTTTGTATAGTTTATAGGATCATGATTGTTTTTTTGAATATTGATAATTTTGTACATATTATTAATTAAGGAATTGGTTTCTCTAGATCCTATAAATAATTTTAAATGTTCTCAATTTTATTATATCAATAAGATATTATTGAAATTTCACATATAATTTATCCTTGATTATGTACCTTTTTTAAAAATAAATAATAATAGTTCAAACATTTTTTGGATTGGAATGTTTTAGAAAACATTAATGTAAATGATGGTGAAATCTATTAGTATAATTATTAAAGATTTATTTGTGGTAGTTTATTATTATATCCATTATGATGAATTGTACTATGGTTTTAATTTTCTGTTAGGGAATGAAAGAGATGTTATTGATGTAAAGTGCAAATAGTTACACCAAAATGAGTATAACCATTCTACCCATGACATATAATGTGTGGTGATGGTATTTGAGTTGATGCAATTAAGTGATTATTTATTGGGTGATAAATTTATGGATTTCATGAACCATAATATATTTTGCATATTTTTTCCTATTAGATAATAATTTTTGATATGTCGGTAGATTTATCTTCTTTAAGATTATGTCTATGAGATTAAGTTTACCCATGAAATGTGAAATGTTGTGGAAATTTTTTTTTTATGAAATTACATTGGGATGATTCTTGTGATGTTGAAAGAAAATGGTAGATGGTGGAGAAGCTGTTAATAGTGCATTTAAATAGGTAGTAAGAAGATGAAAGATATTTGTTATATCATGTTAATTATCATACACTTTTAGGGAGTTAATAGTTTTGATAAATATTGGTGATCCATAAGTACATGCCTAAATAATTTTTTTTGATAATGGGGAAAATCTAGATTATTGGGTTGATGGTGAAGACCCCCATTTATGATTTGTGAATAAATTTATGGGTATTATGAGATATGAGGGTAATTTTTATGATACTTTTAGAGTTCACCCTTTGATTTATATTTGGTGGTAGAAAATATTTTTCATGCTTTTTAACTGTAATTTTAGTGACATGGTTTGAATTGAAATTTATAATGACTTTGTGAGAGTATTCATCATGTGTTAATTGATGAAGGTGAAACAATGTCTTCTAGTGGGGTTGCTTCAACCATTAAATATTAATGAGTGTAAGTAGAGACAAATATCTATACATTTTTAATATGTTTAGCCCAATTAACATGTATATTATGATTTTATTGGTAATTTTTTGTAGATACATACAATGTTTGATCATATTATACTTATCTGGTAGAATAATTTGGTTAAATCTTCAGAGTAAATATACATATCTATAAATGAGAAGATTCAACAATTACCTCTATCATTTATATCTAACAATGGGGTGTGGTAAATAATAGGGATATAGAGAGGGTTAAAAATGATTGTGGTGTGATGTTTTACCTTATCATTATCTTATACTCATAAACATTTTCACATACAAAATGGATGATACAAAATAATGAGGGTATGTTATAGGTCTTTATTTTAGATTTTAGTGGTTTGTGGGATAAGAATGATTTTATTGTCACAAAAATATTTTCATTAAATTCTAATTACCTATGAATGAAATAAATTGGAATAACATAGGGTTTATCAGTCTTGTAGGCCACTAAAAATATAGTCCTACTATAAGTGTTATTTTTATGATAAAATTTCATAAAATTAACTTCAAATATAAGATATTAGAAATGGAATATATAAGTGCTATGTTGGTGTGTGCATGATTATAGAGAACCAATCTAAAAATGAAATTAATTAATATCTTTTACATAATTTAAATTAGTAAAATTTCATAAATAAGAATATGCCAAGTACTAATTGGTTCTGTATATTTGGATACTTTCTACATAATATATATTTTTTAAAAACATATAATAATTTTTTTTAAAGAAATAACACGAGTTCCTATTCTGGACATCTAATCAGTGAAACTCTTCCTAAAAACCATGGGAATGTGATAATGAGAAATTCGTGATCTCAAATTCCACATAATGGATGAATAAACTTTTGATGATTAATATGGTCATAATAACAAGTAAAAACATGTTCAAAAGAAATGTCTATAATCATAAGTTAATATCAAATTTCATGGAATGAGACTATAAATCTATTCAATACACATATAAAATAATAATAATAAATAAATAATGGATAATAATTATTTAACACAAAACCTGAATCATGATACCATATGATAATAATGAATAACATGCATTAAATTTGGGACAAACATTAACACATGGAACCATTACATTTATGATAGAAAGTACTAATTCCCATGCTTATGATCAATTAAATTATACTCAAAAATAAATATTTGAAGATATATAATATCATAAAAAATGATTTATAGGGAGATATAGTACCCCACTCACTATTAAACCATTGAAAAATTCTTCACTTAAAAAATTAAAAATTATTCCCAAACTAAATAATCTACAAAAAATGGATTTTATAAAACATCCAAATGGTATAAATTTACATCATTAATTACATCATTTGATACTAAAAACATGATATCCAAAATTAATAACATAGGAAAATAATAATATATGGAGATACATGACAAATATACTTCATTGGATATTGATTATTTGGGTGATAAAGAGTATAATGAGACCTAAATATTGGAAAAGTAATTCTGGAAAACATTTTACATCCATCAATATAAAATCCACAGTTAGGTGTCTCTTTTAAGAACCCCCTCTAAAAAATGTAAAAATAAAACATTTCCTGGAAGTTAATTTGGATAAATAAATATTTTTACCAATAAGTAAATATATAATATCATTACAAGTTATTAATACGGACCATTATGAACTAGGTTATTATTATTGAGTGTTTTGATCCAGGTTTGTAAGAGAGAGGCCAATAATAATTCTTATAAAAATTTTCCACATTTAAATAATAGTTTAGTTATTGGAATTAATATTTTATAAAGACTAATAATGTTATAATTGCATTACATGTGAGTTATAGTCTCATTTCATCAAGTTCAAATTATCGTTGAACTAGTTTCAGGTTATTTACAAATATTAGTGGATTACCTTTTAAAGATTATAATTTGTTTGTGATACATTAATGGATCAAAATTATTAGTATTTATTAATTTTGTTTAACATATATACTAATAAAGTATAAACTAAATTAATCCATAGAAATGATAGTGAAAATGGAATGCATCATTTCATAGATCCAGTCATTCAAACATAGAGATGTATGTTGATTTCATACTTCAAAGGGGGGAAGAAAGAAGAAGAATTGATTATCATTTATGTAATCTTAATTTTATATATAAATAAACAAACAAATATATATATATATATATTAAATATTTTTTTAATTATACTTATGAACCATCCTTGTTATGTAATTATGGAAGGAATCATAATTTTTCATGGAGACAGTAGTCTTCACCTATGCATGATTCATGTTTCCATTTTTCATAATTGAAAATTGAAGGGTGGTTAATGATTATAAATTTTTAACATTAACATGACATTATACTATTGATAATGATTTAATAATTTTTTCATGTTGTAAGGAAATTTTATGATGGGTATGTACATGAAAAAGAAACAGAATATATTGAGGATCAAGTAAATATTTACACCAAACTCTTAGGATTAAAACCTTTTCAAAGGGAACTAAGACTTTGATGTCACGAACCAAACTTGGTACCCTTTTAACCTAATAACTGATCTGACCCAAACATATCCTGAAGGGGATTCACGTTCCCTAAGGGTCAACGACTATCACCTGGAATCATAAAACATACAATCAGGAACTATTTTTTCCCCAAGAATGCAGATGAAAAAAAAACCAGAATAGCCTACATATCAAATAAAGACTCCACATGGAGTAAAGTACCAAATTAAAACGCGGCATAAAATCCCAATGTACTAAAACATAAGATCTAAAATGGAATGAAAAACATCCCCAAACCGTAAGGACAGAACTCACCAAGACTATAGTTTTACAAAAGTATCCACCTCTATGCGACCCTTTCCCCCTATTTCAACTAGGAAGAGGAAACTCTACAATCACCATAATGGAAAAAGTAGGGTGTGATCCTAATCCAAAGAGGATACCACCAATGATTCCATAATTTATTCGAAATATATATTAACCAAATGGAATGTTAAAAATTTCTAAGGAAAATAGTTTTGGAAATTTCAAAAGAACATTTAAACAAATCATGATATACTTTATAAAATAATGGAAAATACTTTTAAATTATAGGATATACTTTACAAGAGATTGAATATTTTTTAAAAATGACCTAAATAAAATATTTATATAAAAAAATTCTATAAATTTAGTCTCCATGTAAAAAAGTTCAATCAACATTGGCATACATTTATAAATCAAATATTAATAATCAATAAAGAAACATGGAAATTTTCCAAAAGGTATAATATTATTAACTTGTTGTTGGATTACACACTCTCTAAGTGGACGCAAAAATATTTTGTATACTCATATCCCCTTAACACTGACTAGAGGTGATTCTTCACCCTCCCATTAGGGATGTGACCAACTAGTGTTTTGTTTTAAAATGTTTTAATTGCCTATAGTGAATTCCAAATAAAACACAAACTACCTAAGGATTTCATGTGATCTAACTTGATGTGAAATTTATCTAATGACTGCTTAAAATAATATAAATCCAATTCTTCCATTTTAAAAATTAATATTTCTTTCAATTTAAAACCAAAAGTGGGTTTATTAAAAAAACATGCCTCTTTCAGAAGATAAAACCACAAGGTTCTTATCAAATCATTTAATCTGTTTTTATGAGTTTTAAATGTATTCAAAACAAATTACATCCTTTTCCCAATACAATTTCACAATTAATGTCAAAATGTTAATTGAAAACATTTCAATAAAATATAGAATTTAAATTAAACAATTTAAATCAGTAAATTTCTTTGAACCCACCCCTATTAAATGGAATTGGGGGTCTTCCAAATTACCATGCCAAAACAATTTAAAATATCTCAATTCACTAGAATTGGGTTTTATCAATGAAATTGAAAAAAATTTAAAGTAATTGAATTTAAATCAGTGGTGGATATAAATCAAGAAGAAAATGTTAATAAATTTGTACAAATAAGGAAGGAATAACCTAATACTTCCTCGATTAATGACAATCGCAATGACACCCATCAAGGAGAATGAAGTTGAATGAGATATTGAAACACAACCTAGAATAAAGATCTCACACCACCAAGAATGGATATATCAATCCAATGTTGATCCATCATAAATCCAATAGTAGAGAAAGAGAGAAACTTGTTGAACAAGGGAGAGTACTTACTTGGGAATCACACAACAAGGGAAATGGTATACCAAAGTAGATCAAAACGATCTGTAAAGAGTGGTGCCTCTAAGAAATGTATAGTGAGGGTTATGGTTTGATATCCAAAACCTATTCTATAGCCTATGGTAAACCCATAATAACATCACTAAAAACATTGAACCAAATGGGAAACATAAAGAAAAGGAAGAAATTAACTAATAAAGGTAATGGTTTGTTACAACATCCCCACCATATAAACTTTCTTCCCCTATAAAGCCTATGAAGAACCATCCATTCCAAAGAGATGAGTCCACTACTATCTCATCAATGCCTCATATTCCCTACATGTCATGACTATCAAAGCCATTCATCTATAGTATATAAACCAAAGGTATCATCCTCCCCCGAAGTACCATTAACGTAGAATCAACTATCCTGATTGGTTGGGCAGTCAGAGATAAATCAGCGTCGATCTCAAGATAAATCCATCTCAAAAGTTGAGATGAATATGATAGATACTTTGTCAGGTGTGATACATGGAACTTGTTATTCATCGATGTCAGCTGTAGTAGAAATTCTAAATGGTATGTAAACATCCCCACCAACTCAACAGCCTAAAAAGGTCCCAAAAAGTGATAACAAGTCTTACCTTGTATCCAAATCCCTTGATGACCTAACCAGAGTGAAATCTTCATGAAAACTCGATCAAGAAACTAAAACTCCAAATGTCTATGACGTCGATTAAAATAATACTTATATAAACTTTTTTTTGTCCACATCCTCTGAGTAATCAGCTGAATATTAGCTGTTGAATCTTGCACCAAGCATGGTCCAACCAAGGAACTTTCACCATCCTTCGACCAACAAAATAAATATTTACAAGGATGAACATACCAGGTCTCTATAGTTTCCAGTATGATTGTGTACTGGTAACCGTTGTTGTAAGAAAACTCAACAAAACCTAATTGATTTTCCCAAGACCCACCTTAAGTCAAGAATATAGGCACAAATCATATCCTCAGGATTATTTATAGCTCTTTCTATTTTCCCATCATCCTATGAATGGTAGGACATGCTCAAAAAGACCTGATATCCTAGTTCCACTTGAAGGGATGTCCAAAATTGAAATGTAAAATGAGTATCCCTATCAAATTTTAAAACATATGGAACTTCGAGAATGAGAAAATTCTATTTCATGTAGAGATTTCCCATCTCTTCAACATTGGTCGTATCTCAAACGAGTATAATGTGAGATGACTTGGTTAGCCTATTGATTATAACCCGTATTGAATTATTCTTTCTAAAGGTACCTAGAAGCCGAACACAAAATTATATAAAGATCTCATCCCATTTATATATTGGGACTAGAGGTGGCTGAAGTAAACCTGATGATTTTTTGGTTCCCGGCATTCATTTTCTTGTACAAATAACAACGAGATAAAAATTCATCAATGTCCCACCTCATACCTGGCCAAAAGAACTGATACGTCATCTATGAGAACTTCTTAGTTTTCCTTGTTTGGAAAAGCCACTGGGAGTTATTTCAAACTCCCATTACTTCATTCCATGCAACTAACAACACAATGAATCAATTCTGATAGCCTAGAACACCCTCATAGGAGAGTGACCACTAAGAAACATTGTCCCCAATCTAAATAGAGTCTCTAATGATACATAGATCATCATAATTCACTTGATCCTAATGAATCATTTCGAGAAGAGTTGATGTAAACTTAACACTGGACAAAGAAAACATATACCATTTCTATTAAACTCCAATATGCAACTGTGTAAAGAGAGCTATCAAATTATACTATTCTGGAGATTCTTTCGCCACCTAGGTTGGATGTTTCATGATCATCATATCTAAAATTAGAATCCCTTCCATGGGGTATAGGAAATGTCAATATTGAACGATTTTAGGTATTCCACCAAACTCCTCTACTGAAGATTCATAACTTTTGGAGTGAAGATATAACACAAGATTTTTTGGTTTGAATACACCATTAACCATTCATTCAAAAGGTATTTATGAAATATCATAAGCATGTGAATACCTATTTTATGTTTCAGGTCATGGGTAGGATAATTATTTTTATATTTATAAAGATTAAGAGATCTATTAGATACTACATGATCACCCTGCATAAGAACATAACCCATGCCTAAACCTGATGTATCACCAAAGGTCGTATTTCCCTACTCGACTTCTAGAAGAGTCAAAACAGACGCAGTAGTCAACATACATTTAAGATAAATGAAATATCTCTGAAAATTATCATCCCATGAAAAATTCACCACCTTTTGAGTTCGATAATCCATCAGAGAATCAAAATTTGAGATTTCTTTGACGAACATTCAGTACTATCTTGCTAAGCCCAATAGGATCTGGATATCAAAGGCATTTCGTGGTTTCTCCGAAGTCATGATATCCTTCTTCTTTATCATGATCAACTAATAAAACATGTTGAAAAACCTCATGTTACAATAATTAAAATTCCCAAATCCATAAATCACACTTTGAAATCATGGCATAAAGGCAATGATATTTTAGTGGACTCAAAATGGTTCTATGATATTGCACATGATCCTCCTCAAACGTCGAGTTGTCAAAAATGTCATCCCAAAATACTACAAAAAAGATATCTAGATAATCATGAAAAATATTTTAATTAATTCAATGAAAACTATAGGAGAATTGGTCAGACCAAAATGTATAAAAAGGAACTCATAGTGTCCATACATGCTCCTAAAGGTGGTTTTTGGAACATCAGATTCTTTTATCTTCAACTAATGGTAACCTGATCGAAGGTTGTTCATTGAAAACAACATCGACCCTTTCAACTGATCAAATAGATTGTCAATCCCTGGAAATGAATATTCGTTCTATATCATAACTCAATTAAACTTTATATAATAGATACATTGGAGAGGAGATATAGAAGCCTTCTTAGCAAAGAGAAGCAGTGACACCCAAGGTGACACACCCAGGAAGATAATTCCTTTCTCAAATAGATCATCCAATTGGGACCTCATATTTTCTTGATCGACTAGATCCATTTCTTATGAGGGAAGAGAAATTGGTCGTCGTCCATGAATTAAATCAATGGAAAACTCCACCTATATCACTGGTGGTAGACCAGAGTAATCTATAGAAACAAATCTCAGAATAATCCATGATAACTGAAAAAATATCACCACCCATTTAATCTCACTCCTGATCAAAAGAAAACACTGATATCACCTTCCCCAATAATGGATATGAAGGTCTGTCTCTACACGACCTTCGGTCCCACTCTCCATGAAAGATAATAGGCTCCCCCACTGGGTGTATTAAATTAGACCTATCGAAGATAACAATAAATTCTCTCTTTTTTTCTATGAGACAGTCTATACAATATATGAAATTAATAGATTTCATATCATGAACTATGAAACTCCAATCTAGCTAATCATCTGATTGAGAGAAGATACAATCAGAACTGTGAATACCCTACTCTCTCTTCATATTATGGGGATTAGTAATATCAATTACACATGACAATTTCTCAATAGGAATAATAAGTATATTTAAAATATAGGTTGAAATAAAAGACTGAGATGCACCAATATCCAATAGAGTAGTCACTAATGACGAAGCAATCATAATGGTACCTCTCACAGTTGTGGGAGAACGTCTACTTCCTTTGGAGACTCATCCACTATGTGAATAAGAATTGTTCTGGATGCCTATGGATGAAACCCTTTTGAACGAGAATAATTTGATTTCCCAATAGTTTTAAGACAAGCTAAAGATCATATCCCACTATACGGAGTAGAGAAGTGATTGAAGAACCATTGTAAGTGTCCCGAATTCCTGTATGAACTGCAATACTTGGATGAATATGTGAAAAATATCCTTGAATGTACCTTATTTCCACAATAATACCAATCTAAATAAATTTCTCCTGGAGCTTCCATGAGAGTCATCAAGCTTCTATTTTCCTCTGAAGGCACGAATGCTGCCACTAGGAGTGAAAGGAACTCCCATTAACCCTGACATCCCATCTAGGATCATATCAACCATCATCACCCTATCCATAAAATCAGAAAATATTGGATGCTTCAGAAAGTATAACATATAATGGATATATAATCGAAGTCCAAACTCAAACTGTCGAGACTTAATCTTCTCATTAGATAAAATATTATGAGCAAGCAACATGAACTCGTCAATGAGATTTGAATACTCAGTCATGGTTTTTTCATCCTGCTCATGCTAGAATAATTCTACAGGTGGAACCAACTCCACTGACTCTAGATTGAACTCATTGGTGAATATAAATTTGATGTTACTCCACTATGATTCCACATGTTTCCCTGATGTCAAAATAATGTCCAACCATCTTTTTCTCGGTCCCTCCAGGACAAAGGAGGAAAACATAAACCTAATAACATATAGTGTCTCCAGGAACTCGAAAAGACATTCTATCTTTTCCAACCACTAATATACATTTTGATGGTTAGTAGGGACCTTAAATAGTAGTGGATTATAGCAAGGGAACTCTTGGGAATGATATCAAAGAACACCCTCGGAGGATCCACAACTAGATCCTAAGCGGGAACTGGAGGTTGTCCTAGTCCAATATCTTGGACATGGTGCATAATAACATTAACTAGATTTGGGTCAACAAAAGGATTTTCTTGTTGACGTTCAACAACAACCTCTCCCTATATCTAATTCACACATTTTCTCAGATGCATGATGCAAAACCACATCAGAAGATAAATGGTAGAAATTAGATTAACGATGAAACTGAGTAACAATTAAAATTATTCTCTACATAGGGAACAACAAGATTTAGATTCCCCTTATAAAAATTAATATAGGGAAAATACTAGAACTAATAAAGAAGACATCGATCCCTAACAACCCATGGTGACTAAAAGTTCATTATAGTGAGAGGTGTCTAGAAAATCAATCATAAAGTCTTCCTAAGTCCTGATAAGACAAAAAAATGTATACTTTCATAAAGGAAAGAGGCTGAACATCGTCCTTTGATTCAATTTTTTTCCAAACCAGCCTGTGTACCATCATAACCCAATAACCAAGATGAACCTGATGTAGCTCGTAGGTTGTTCACGATCCCCATAGGTTGGCGGCTATAACCTGTAATCATATAATATTCAAGTGGGAATGATTTTTCCTATAAGAATGAATAAGAAATAGAACACAAGATTAGTATACATATCAAATGAAAACTCCACTGGGAGTAAAGTACCAGAATACAATGATGGTCAAAATCCCATAGTACCTAAAATGGGAAGAAAAAAAACCAAGTCCCTAAGGTGAAAACTCACCAAGACCACAGTTTAATAGTTGGATCCACCAACATCTGACCGTTTCCACTTTCTTGAAACTGGAAGAAGAATGTCTACAATCATTGGAAGAAAAAATTATGGTGTAAGCCAAATCCAATATGATACCACCAAAATTCCATAATAGATGCCAAATATATATTATTAAAATGTAATGCTTCCAAATTTCTATTAAAAAAGTGTTTGGAAAATTCAAAATCACATTTAATCTAAACATAAAATATAATTTCAAAATATAGAAAATACTTTTAAAGAACATGCTATACATTATGAGAGATGGAATATTTCTAAAACAATGACTTAAGTAAAATATTTATATAAAAAAGTTTATATAAATTTAGTAGGAATGTAAATTAGAATAAACAAAATTTTCAAACAATTATATCTCAAATATAAATAAAGAAGCAAGAAACATGGTCATCTACCAAATGGTATGATATTATTATCCAGCTAAAGAATTTTAAACTCTTTAAGTGGACATATAAAAATTATTATACTCATGTCCGCTGAAAGTAGCTATGGGAAACATGCCACCCATCCCTCAGGGATGCGAACTTCCACACAATGGTTTTAGAAAGTTCTAATAACATAGAGATTATATGATTAACTAACCAACTTCCAATGCCTTCCATAAGATATTACAAGATAGGAAATTAATTTTAATACTTCTTATAATACAATTAATCCCATTATAAGGATTCAAAAATTCCAATTTAATTCCTTTAAAAAAATGGTTTTATTTAAATACATACTTTTTTCACAAGATAAAACCACTAGGTTTCTATAAAATCATTTAATTCCATTTCTATGAGTTTGGAATACACTAAAAACCAATTAAATCATTTTTATATTCTAACTTTTCAATTAAATTCAATAATGTAATTAAAAAGGTTTACATCAAATCCATAATTTAAATTCCTCAATTTTAATCAACAAATTTTCATAAACCTAACCAAATTAAATAGAATTATGGGTTTTACAATTTTATATGCCAAAAACAATTAAAATATCCCAATTCACTAGAATTGGGTTTTATCAATGTAATTTTAAAAAAGGTGAAGAAATTTAACTTAAATCATCAATCTGAATAAATCAATCAGTACAATGGTAACAAATTTGGGAAAATTAGGATGGAACCACCTACCTCATTCTCAAAGAATGACACTCATAACAGAACCTATCAACGATAATGATGGTGAATGAGATCTTGAAACCCAACCTATATATAATATTTGACACCACAGGGAATGTATATATTTATCCCAAGGTGATACATCAAAAACCCAAGATGAGAGAATGTTAGAAACTTGAAGAATGATGGAGATAACTTACCCGAGAATTACACCGTAAGAGAAAAGATTGTCTGAAGATGATTAGATCAATCTGGAAGGAGGGAAAACTTTGAAAAATTCCTAGGGAGTGTTTTGGTTCAATAGAGAATTTGTTTTGAAGAATTTTCATTGAAAAACTTCCAACCACATGTCTTAAATATGGGCATGTTCCCGTTTATAATGTTTACCCAAGAGTTTTGACGTGTAGTCCGTATAAGATAAGTTATGCCAAAAAACCTATTGACTTCAGTTAAAAACAAACATTTTCACCCTAAAATACATATACCCACCATTTACTATGTGTAAAAGATCATAGTGTGACCTCCCCCGTCAATATTTTCATCTAGAAACCAGTACGTGTCATGTACCTCAGGTAAATGACATGTACCTATTTTGCTGCCTCTAGTAAACCGAAAAACACCTCTAAAAACGTTTATCCCAAGGGTAAATATAAATAAGTGGAAAACTTACCTGATCATGGTAATAGAATATTAAATTTTAAGGATGGTATTTTTAGAAGACCATTACAACTTTAAGGTGTATATATATGTTTAGTGTGGTGTTTTTGAATATTTTTCTTTGGTATAAGTGGCTTTTGTTATGAGGGGAAGTAAAGAGAGGTGTTCCTCTTTTTTAATTGATATAGGGTGACATTCTTGTATAGACCCAAAAAAATTTATTAATGAAAATTCATACTCAAAGAAATAATCTCTATAATTAAAAAATTTTATTAAGGGAAAAGGATAATTTGTAAAAACAAATACCCCAACCATTAATTCCCACACATGTTTTAAATATTTTTGAAATCTTTCCCTCTTGGATAAACCCTTTTAATCCATTTTTATTTTTACTAAGGTATGTAGTTTTTGAAAAAGAAATATTTCCATTATACATAAAAATAAAATGTTACTTATTATATTTTCTAAACCTAATTATAGAAAAAATTTTCTAAACTTTTTATATTAATTTTCAAAAAGTGATAAAAATATATCTTAATATTAATAATGTGTAATGTATGACAATCAATTTTATTGTAAAAATATCACCGAGATTATTAAATGTAAAAATAATTTATGAAAATTTATATTCACTTTTAAAATATATTTTTGTTTTTATAGAATTGTTTCTTTAAATTTATATTCATACTTATATACTAATAATTTCATTATATTCCTGGTTTGTAAAAAATCATTATTCTGAACTACTCTCCAAAAGATAAAATTTTTAGGAAATATATATATATATATATATATATAATTCATACTATGTAAATATTTAAATTACTAATAATGAAATAAGTTATTTTTATCAAATTACGTCTTTAAAATTAAAAAAAAATTATATGAACGGAAAATACTATATATAATAAATAAGTAATTATTATTATAAAATGATTTGTCTAAATATGATGTGTTTCAAATATTATTTCATATTAATTTATAAATAATTATATATTGATATATTAGATTATATATCTAAATAAAACCTGTTATATAAAACTTTTCCCTTTTATTAATATAATTAAGGAAGTTAAAATATAATAACCCCCTTTTAATTGATTTCTTTAATGGAATCATTTTTCAAATATTAATCCATGATAATAATAATACTATATTATATTAATTGATTACTATATTTTTCTATTTTAATAATTATATTATTCTTGTAATTTTGATATGCCATGGTCATTTCTATTGGTTGTTGCATTAGTCTAGTGTTTCATGTGACACAATGTATTTAATATTGTATTGATTTAATGGGTCCCAAATTTTGGGTCATTACGTTTTACCATCATTAAATCAATTTTTAAAATCATTTTATTTATATCTCTATAATTTAATTAGGAGAGGGTAATCTTAACATATTAATTATTCCCTATATTACTTCTAATATTATATCGACCCTGCTCTCATTGAAATTATGAAGTCACTTATCATTCCTTAAAATGAATTAATCGTTCATATAATCTTATAGCCCAATATGAATATACCATAATCTTATATTGTAAATTACATACCCTTAATAATACCATTTTAATCTCTAAATGATTGAACTACATATAAAAAATAAATTCCATTAAAAATTCACTCTTATATTATTCTACAAGTTCATAAGAGGAGACATTAGTCTATATATATCATGATCCCATATGATCAGATAAACATCACAAAAAATATAATGGATGAATTCTTAGTTAAATGTGTAATCAATTATATTTTCATATATTCTATATAAATATATTTTCAAAAAACATTATCCAGTTTTTATTACCTTAACAACTAATATATATAAAACAAAATATTTATTCATAACTTAATCATGTGTTCTACAACATTTATCAAAAAAATATTACTATTTCAAAAAATCACTTTTGATGGTTATTAATCAAATTTAGTATATGGTTTAAATAATATATAATAAAATTATTGGATAAAAATTCATATATATTTTACATAATTCACATAACATTGAAAATACCCGAGAATATCATTGATAAAACCACTCCCTTTAGAAAACTACTAAGTGTACAAATAATTAATTTTTATTATGATATTACGCTCACTACATGATATTAAACCAAGAAACAATTTTTTAAAATAACGTGTATATTTTATTATTCTTAACTATTGATGTCTTTTTGATTATACATTTATAAGATATAGTTGTTTCTAGAAACATTACTTCGTTAGATTCATTTCTTTAATCCTATTGCAACCAAATACTATAATCCAAAAAAATCAATAAAGTTAGATTAATTGATCTCATGAATAAGAAAACTCAATCCTAATATGTAATCACTAAATAGACCTTAATTTTATTCTTTGACTCATTCCGATCAATATACTTTTCAGCAAATTTCTTTTCCTCATAATTTTTATCATAATTCCTCAGAGTAATTGAGAAATAAATCCATTATTATGGTTCGTAATATTAATATGTTCACCTAAATAATATCTTCTAAGTTTTTCTATCCAAGGGTTTATTAATATCCCAACATATAATATATTTGCATGATGATAATATTAATGCTAAAACCAGCTTTTAGGGTGATTACCCCTTGGTGTATCTATTCCAGAGACTTCATCTACATGTAGTATTCAACCAGGGATGTAATTTCTAGAATAATGACCTACTAATATTTTTTTATAGTATTTCAAGATAAAATTCTCTACATAAAAAACTAGTTATGGTTTTTAATAAGGTTCTCTAACTCTCACACCCAAGGAAACTATGTTTGTCTCCTAATATAACAAATTATTCTCTGTGATTCAAACTATAGATCCCCATAGTTAACATGCCTTTAATTTTCATAGTTGAAAGATTTAGAGAAATTACAATTTATAAATAATAACATCCCATAGACCGATAGTTTCAATGTATTTTGAGGGTATCTATATAACAATTTTAATTTATAAAACATGTAATCTCTTTTCTTTAATGTATCTTTTCTGGAAAATCTTATTGGAATAATATCACTAAAATCCATCTTCAAAACATTTGGAATGAAAACATAAGAAATGAGAGATATTAATTAACTTATGTGGAATTAATTATCCTTTCATAGAGGATTAATTAATGAGAATAAGTAAAAAATACATTCATATGATAAATATCATTACATCCTGAGTGATAACCATAAGATATAAGTTAGCATTAAAGTATATAGAATATGAGATTAAATCCATAAAAGATCCATATAGAAGTTTAGTAGTTATGCCTTGGATTAGAAACATTAAACAAAAACCTTTAATCATTAGAGTATCAGATCACAGTGAATAACTTCCATTAAATTAGGAATATACGTATGTATATGTAAACATTACATTCATGAGCCACACCATGAGTGAAAATTCTTCCGATCAACTAAAATATACTCTCAAATACCATTATTATGAGATATAAACTATTAATTAAGGAATTTAAAAACAATATGGTATCCAAATGATAATTATTCCATAGTTACATTTGTATATAAAAATCATTCACTTTTAAGTTGATGAAGAACCTATGAAAAAATGGGTTTCATAAAAAATCCAAATGAAAAAATCTCTTCTAATTAAGAACCCTATGGAAAATGGCTTTTGTAAAAAATAAATTTGGTATAAAATAAGATCATAAACTATATCACCTGATTTAGAAAACATGATCACCCAAAATATTAACATAAAAAAAAGAAAATTATAGTATTAATATCTAACATATTCTCATTAGAGGTGTATATTTTTTATATATTGTGGAAAATGAAAACTATATCAAGAAAAAATATTTTTGGAAACCATTTCATATTTATCAATGCATAAGATATAGTAAAATGTATCATTTGAAAATTTAACCTTAAAAAGGTGAAAATAAAAACATTTAAGGTTTTTTATTTAGATACAAACCAATACCCACTCAAAATATAAGTCCATTAAATTTGTTTTTAGTCATGTTTTTTTGAAAGATAAAATTTGTGTTGATCTAGTTTTGGGTTAATTACAGATATCCGTGGATCAAATTATAGAGATCATTAAAAGTTTTACCATAAATAAATATATTAATGTTCTATCATTCTTATATATATATATATATATTACATTTAATCCACATATATTTTCTAAAACTATTCTCGAAGGTGGTAGTGAAAAATGGATTACATTGTTCCATGGGGGTGGTAGTCCGCAAATGCACATAAATGTTGATTTCATTTTTCAAAGGGAGGAAGAATGGTGTAACATGTTTTATCTCTCCATGAACATAAATATTATATATATATATATTAAATATTTTTTAATTATGCTTTTTGATGAGCCGGGTTAATTGGTGAAGTAAAATTGAACATGTTAGTTTATAGAGGTGGTAGTCCGCACATATACACGATTCACATTTTATTTTTACTATAGGAATAAATAAGGGTGGATAGTTTTTTATACCAAAACTAATATGACTTATCAATACACTATTTATTATTATTTCATCATTTTATTATGGTGTAATAGATTTTCAAGAAGAAGAAGTGTAAGTAGTAAAATTTAAAAAGGAATGGACCAGTTAGAAATCCGTAACCATCTACATGAATAATCTTCATTATAGAGTGTACTAAGAATGTTAGGGATGGTATTTTAGTAAGAAAAATTCCCATTGAAGATGTAGGAAATTGATAATAGGTTTTTATAATTTATATGTGAAATCTATTGACCATTTTGTAAGTAGGAAAATTGATTAAAAAATTTCAATTTAGTCTCATGGAAAGTATATCCATAATTTTTTAATAATAGAGGGGTAGGTATATAGTCATCAAAATCATCAACCAATCCTTCATAAACATGTTTAAACAAGTTTTTTTGTGTTTCACTTGTGGTTATATCTTTTTTTTATTTATTAGTTTATGTATATTTATCTTGTTTTTAAAAAAAGTAATTTATATTATATGCTTGACAATAATTTTATAACTATTACATAATTCAGATCTAATGATTCCTAATTCTATACAAATTTTATTTTATTAATTTTTATAATTTTATAAAAATCAATTTTAAAGTACTGAATGTATAATGTATTAAAAATAAGTGTTTGAAAAATATAACTTTTATTCTAAAATGCCAAATAAGGGTTTATAAATTAAAAAATTGTAAAATTATAAAGTAACTTTTTAAATACACATTGGATCTTTGAATAATGTTTTCTTATATTAATATTCATACATATGTATTAAAAATATCTTTAAAGTCATGGGTTTTTTTATGAAAATGGTTTTGAACTATTCACCATATAATTTATTTTTTAGAAAAATATATAAAAAAAATTCATGATAATATAAATATGATTAATGAAAAAATATGTTATATTTTTGAAATTAAAATTATAAAATTATAAATTTTTATTTTAAATAAAATAAAACATAGAAACAAAAACCCCATTTATAAAAAAATCATCTCTTTTAAAATTCAATTGTTTTTATTTTTATTCCTCATAAATTTATATGTAATTAGATATTGAGATATTATACTATAAATATAAATATTTCTTATTATAATAAATACTTATCTAAGATCAATTTCATCTTTTATGGTAAAATATAATATCCCCTTTTTTAATGGGTTTTCAAAAAGAATGATTTATAAAATATTAATCAATTAAAATTATTATATATATAATTATTTTAGGATTAATTATAATTTAACTACTTATGATCAAAATATAAATCTGATTTTAATATTTCATGTTTCATTTTAGCTAGGTGTTTTGTTAGTTCGGTTTCCCATGAGACACTTTCTATTGAAGATAATATTTAATTAAAAAGTCCAAAATCATGCTTCATTAAATTTAACTATCCTTAAAAAATTTCATTCTTGCAATTTTAGTTATTACTCAATAATTAATGATGGTGACTGTATTCATAACAAATTTACAATTCTGGATGTATCTTGTAATATGATTCTTGATAGAACATCTAATATGATATATGCCTTACTCTCTTTGGGTATACAATGTTACATATAGTTCCTATAAAAACATTAACCATTCATATAATCATATACTTCGGTTTATATATATTATAATAAATTCTTCATTACATAACTTTCACAACACCATATGAATATCCAAGAAATTAATCTATATATAAATCTTATATTACTTCCAAAATTAAATCTTATATTTATATAATATTTCATAAAGGCACACATTTTTCTATATATATCATGATCCAAAAAATGAGATAAACATCACCAAAAATATCATTGATCATTTTGTTTGTAAATAAATAATTTATTCCATGTATATAAACTACATCTAACAGACTTTTCTCAAAAGTATTCAACAATTTATTACCTCTAATTAAAATATATATTAATCCTAAGAGGTTCCCATTACATAATGGTGAGTTTACTAATTATTATCCCTAAAATAGAACCGTAATAAAAAATCCCTTATATAGGTTATTGATAAAATTTAAAATATGTTTTCAATCCTTTATAGAGAAATTATTTGAATAAAGTATTTATATGTTTCAAACAATAATCATAACTTTAAGAATTAATGAGAATATAATTTATAAATATAAATCAGTATTGAAAATATCAATGAGTAATAATAATTTTATTATGTTATGATATCAACCTCACTACTTTATGTAAAACTAATAATCTCACCTTTTTAATCATTATATGAATATATCAAGATTTTTAACCTTTTAAGTATGATGCAAGATTCTGTTATAACATAAAGTGGTTTCTAGATACATACATTTGTCTATATCATTTTCATGATTCTATTTTAGAAAAATAGAAAAGTAGAAAATTGTTATTAATAAAATTAGTTTAAAATATTATATGAATATTAAAACTCAATACTAATTAGTATTCTATAATGAAATATTTATTTCCACCTTTGATACATCAATATCAATGTGATTTTCATTACGTTAGGTTATCTTATACTTACTATCACTATCCTGAAAATTAATTAGGAAATAAATCCATCATATTTGTTTTGGAATAGATTTTGATCATCCAATACATATACCCCATGAGTGTTTAGAAAGGTGTGATATTTTAGGAGATATCATCATGGATAAAATTTATGATCAATTTAGTCTAGAAACAAAAATTTTTTAGGTGATTACCCCTCTTTGCATCTATTCAAGAGATTTAATCCACTTATATTATCGAGAGAGGTATTCAACTTTAATTCGAACCAAAAACACAATCAAGAACCTCGAAACAGCCTTTGAGGTGGGGGTGAATTAGTGTGTCAATTTTTTATTCTGAATTTATGGATTAATTTACCTTGTTGTTAAGAACCAGTTAAATCTATCTAAAGGGAATGTGTAGAAAACAAACAATCACATGCAATGAGATGACACACCGGTTTTATTTTTTTCACCACAAAAGTCTTGTCCAAGGAGAATTACCCGATAGTGTTTCAGTCATGCCAATATCCCCTAATATTCACTAGTTGTGGAATAAAATAGTTCATACGTAGTCACTCTGTTCTTGAAACACTAAAATTACAAGATTTTTGGGAATGCATGCTACATCCCTTAAATAAAATTTGTCAACTGCCCCGGTCTTATTTATTTTATGGAAGCATGAATCATTTTACTGAAATGAAGGATACTTTAATGGATTGTAATTAATGTATTTTTCCCTCTCTAGAATGATACTTTTCATTCAGTATATATCAATGTTCATTCAAATTAAACTCCATATTCACTGAATGAATAATATTCAAAAATTACATCCACAGAGCTACTTCATGATGTTCAACCCCTCACGGAGCTAAATGCCTTCTTGGAACAACCTTCCATCATAAATCTCATTTTTTCTACATGAAATACCCCATCCCCACAAACCACCCATTGCCTAGATGCATTGGCAATGCTAAAGAAGAAACTAGTCTCTTGGTAATTCCCATGTTCTCATAGAAATCCAGATTAATGCATCACCCCTTGCTTAGTGAAATCATAGTGATTCCAATATTTTAGTGAAAATTTTCTATCACATAATGTTAGGGTAGCCTAAATTTAACTGTATTTTCATTATTCGATGCTCTAATGCCTCTATATAATTTTTTAGATCTTTTAAAATACATCTTTGTTGCACTCCTTTATCCTCAATTCACCATGAAGATTTCATTTTGTTACAGAGCTTTCTGTCAGACCATCATGTGATCTTGATGATACAATTCTCATAATCATAGAGAGCACCATCATTGATCTTGATACATCATATGATCTAAAAAATCAGTCTAGTATCTACGATTCCAACATCAATCCAATTTTCATCATGTACTATAATATAACTTGTCTTTCACATTATTTGATCAATACCTTGTGGATTGTAAAAAAACACAAAAAAATCATTTCCATCAAAGAACAAACTTGGTTCTAACACCCAAAACATTTCAAATAGTTCAGGACAATAACCTAAACATATACTAATCCCTTTGGGTATAAATATAGTTATCTAACCCTAATACCAATGATGACTAAACTAATCAGAAAAAATAATAAAAACTTCTCTAATATATAAACTATAGAGACCCAAGGTAATGATTTCATTAGTTTAAATCTTTTATATGATTGAAAAAATTAAATTTCATAAATAATAAAATAATTTTTAAGGAAATTTATAATTTATTTTGTGACAATCTACATTCTATCCTTATTTTACCAAACTCATAATCACTTTTCCTTTAAGGCAGTATACTAGACCATCTTCCTGACATCACATTAGTAAAACAATTTATCAAAACTCAGGGAATGTAAA
Organism: Viscum album; assembly: GCA_963277665.1. Taxonomy (NCBI): domain Eukaryota; kingdom Viridiplantae; phylum Streptophyta; class Magnoliopsida; order Santalales; family Viscaceae; genus Viscum; species Viscum album. The sequence continues at coordinate 448,198,286 of OY728142.1, forward strand.
CATTTGAAATGTGTGAGGTAAAAATTTCAATAAGGAAAGGAAAATAATTTTATCAAATACTAGTTCAAAAAAATAATTAAAAAACACAATAATTAGATTAATATTATGACATCCTAAGTGATTAACATAACACAATAGTGAGATTCAATGTATATGGATTAAGGAATTAAATGAAAAAAAGATCTATATGGAATTATAATAGGTGTAACATGACATAGAAAAATTGTATATGAAACATTAATTTTATGGGAATACTCTCATAATGTGTAACAAATTTTGATTGTGTGATAAAATTAGCAAAGAGAAGAATTAAATTCATGTTATATACCCTCATGTTCCATGCTTACAATAAATTGATTTTGACCTATAAATAACTATCCGAATAAATATAAAATATTAAAAATTTTATTGAGGGAGTAATAGAGTCTAAAAAACCACTTCTCTTCACTTATATGCATCACCTAAAACTCATTCACTATTCACATCGTAAAGATCCCATGGGAAAAATGGGTTTCACGGAACATCAAAACAAAATAAAATAAAATCATGAATTAAATTATTTGATGCAGAAAACATGATCTCCAAAAATAATAAAATAATTAAATAAAAATATATGGTTATACAAGAAATATAACACCATTACAGAGAGGTAATTCTTAGGAATGTGGGGAAAAGAAAAACTAGATCATGAAAAGTTATTTCTTGAAAACATTTGGTATTCCTGGATATAAAATCAATAGTTGTGAGCCTCTTTTTAAAAGGTATCATATTATAAAAAAATAATTACAACAAAACCTTTAATTGAACTTTATTTGGATTGAAAAATACCCTTCCCCAAAAATAATTGGGGAACATCATTTTGAATGGAAATTCCTTGGAAAATAATGATAAAAAGATAGTATAACATAATGAATGGAGTTCAACATATGATGTCACATACCATTACACTTGATTTATAAAGAATTAAATTATCCTTGAGTATCATAATGATAAGTTAGTAAATTTAATATTTTTAAAGTGTATTCATATATTTTTTCATTCATACTCTGCATTAATAAAAATTATCTTCATAAATTAGTTTGATTGTGACTTTTTTCAACATCTGGTGACAATAATCACAATCATTTTAAACTCGGTTATTAAAATAATTATCAAAATTAATCATTCTATTAAGTTTAATCAATTTAAACTAATTAATTTTTGTGAAATTTATGTTTTATAAATCCCAATAATGTTTTAATTGAATTACATGTGTGTTTTATCCACATTTTGTGAAGATGAAATTGTTGTTGAACTTGTTTCTCGTTATTTACTATTATCTATAGATTATGTTATAATGATCACTAATTTTTGTGATACAATTAAATAACCATATTATGTATATATATTACTTACATATATCATATATACTAAAAAATATGATCAAAACCCATCAACGAATGGTATATTGAAAAATAGAATGCATTGTTGTACAGAGGAGTTAATCTAAATATATGCATAGATGTTGATTTAATTTTTTGAAGGGTGAAAGATAAAAGTATCAAGTTTATATTTTTATAAACTTAAATATTAAATTTATATATATATATATATTGAATTATTAGTTATTTTTACTTAAATACTATTTAGATCTATTTGTGATGGGAAAAAATCTTTCTTCAATGTAATGGTAGTCAACACATACACACAACTGATGTTTTCATTTTCCATTTAGGATATGGGTATGGTTGTTAATTATTTTACCATAATTATAACCACACATTAGTATAATATTGAGAGCAATGCTGTCATTTTAAGTTTGTGTAATGTAATTTGAGGAACAATATGGGAACATAAATCATTAAAAAATCTAAATGAGTGGTTATAAATTTATACCTCCCTAATTGGATTATATATTGTAATAATGGTGTTAGAAATTTGAGGGATGGAATTTTGATTTGACCAGTGTTGACACTTAGAAGTAATAAGGTGTTTTTAATAAGAAGAAGATTATGCAGGATTAAGGTTTTCTTATGAGTTTTATTTTATTTTCAAATAATCAATTACATCATTAAGATTTTGTGGTGATGTTTTAGGATAAATTTGAACAGACAAATAAAATAGATTCAATTAGATCAATGTGAATAAATAGAGTCAGAAAAATAAATTTAACTAATGTAGCATAGTCATAGAAAAGATATTAAAAATTAATATATGGATTTTTTCAATGTTATATTAGAAAATTATGATCTGTAAATTTAAATAAGATTATTCTTTCTGGATATTTAATGTATATAATATCTTAATTATATGAGGATATTAAGGATTATAGATAAAGGTATTTCAAGGACGAATTTGGTGTGATCTAGTGGATATAATCTTTTTGGATAGAGGTTTTAAAACAGTGACTCCAGAATTAGTTTAGCAAGATGATCTGATTAGTCAAATGATGATCCTAATAGAGTCTGCTAGGTAAAGATTCTATTTAAAGGAATTTAATAATGGATTAATATCAGAGGGACAAAAAAATTTATTTAAGATAATTATCTGGACAGAGGCTTCTAAATGATTAGATAGCAGTTTCTTAACAAATTTAATGAAATGAAAAAACATATGATGGCTATTGAACAATGATATTTTTTTGGATGATCCAGATTGAAAAATGTTAAAAGAGGAAATCAATTGAGGTTTACTAGAGAATAATGGTTTTCAGATTGATGAGAAAATTCTCACAAACCAATGGTGGTGGGTTTTTATTAAAAAGGAAAATATAAAAAGGAAATATAATAGATTCACCCCTCTCTCTCTCAATTATCAAACAAATCATGATTATTCCATTTATGTGGTATCAAGGAGAGGATAGTTCTTTGATTTTTTGTTGTGTAATTTTTGAAGAATGGGGTGACATCCATTGATATCCATTTATCGATGAACAATAAAATAAATAACATATTAAATGGAATTAACTATAAAATATAATATTATAGAATGTTTCCCTATATATTTTACATTATCCATGATGTTCTTGAAGAGAATACATATGGTTTCAATACGATGATTGGTGCTTCTCTCTTAGAATCTACTAATAAGAGGAATATTTATAATGATGAGTGAGATAGCCATACTATACTTTTCCTAGGTTCCAAAAATGAATTTACAAGGGTTAGGGGAATCAGAACAACTGAAAGTATCTGGGATATGTAAAGAAATATTTATTAATAAAATATGAAAAGTGAAGAATGAGAAGATATAAATTTGGTGACTGAGTGTGAATGGATTAAAATGGGAGATGATTAATATTCTTCTAACTTCTTTATAATGGTAAATGAAATTGTAATAACAAAAACTTGTTTTGGTGAGAATATAAAATATTCATCTCTCCTTGATAAGAGAATAAAAATTATTCAATGATATATTTGATCCCATGTTATCATCTTAAAAATATAGAGATATTAAAAATACCTCTTTATTTGATTTATATAAAATTCACATCATTAATGAAATGTGAAACGAAAATTATATCAAGAATAATGAAATGGTTGATCAAGAAATCACTTCCAAATCAACAAGGTAAAGAAAGTCTTATGTTCCTATGAAATAAATTAGTGAATCTAAAAAATGAAAATGACTTCTTCTGCTGTGGATCAATTGGAAATTCCGTAGAATATTTTCCATTGAAAAAGGATGATTAAATTAGTGATAATAAAGGTATTAAGTGAAGATGATATCTAAATAATAATTATAACAAATAAATTTAATTTTCAAAAGGAAAGGGAAAAAATTTATCTAAATATAAAAAGTGAAACATCTTTTACAAATTTGATGTAGAGGATAGTAATGAAGTAGTAGTTGAAAACTATAGTAATGATGTTCCTGAGAAGATTCTTATTCTAAAACTGAATAATGAGGAATTTAATAGTGATGAAAAAATGACACTAAAGATAAAGAAAATGAAACTGAAAAAAAATTTATGCTTGTTGTAGAATTTTGATAATGTACCTCCAAAATATTTAGTCTAGAAAAAGAAATATATTTTTTAAATAATGAGTAAAAATAAATAAATAATAAGGAATCTATTCTTTTAGAATGATCCTTATTGTTAAAGGATATTTATAGTCTTATTTTATTATGTGATAAATTAAAAAACCTCAACATTACACATAATAAAAAGATAATATTAAATGATATAGAATGTGATTTTTCTTCATAAAATATTTCTGAAGGTTAATATGTAAAATATAATTCAAAAACTTATTTTCAAAAGTTTTTGAAACATCTAATAATTTTAAACCTTAGAAGGATCAATAAAGGCACCCCTCAAAGGATAAAAATGTTGATGAAGATGTTCAAAAGCTCATGAAATTTAAAAATACTATGTTTTCTTCTAAGATAGGGAAAGTAAAAAATTCGAAAATTTTATAAAATTAAGGATTGAGGAAAATAATTCCAGAACCGGAGACATTGTTTTTACAAAAAATACATCTATGATGGAGAATGATTTTGGATAGAATGATTTTAGAAAAAATATGTATTATCCTAAAGAAAATATAGGTAACATATAAAAAGATGAATTCAATGGGTATTTTTGGTACTTTGGAGTCTAAGAATATAGAGAAATGTTCTAGTTCAATCATAAATTTTATAATTAATTAATGAGGAAATGGATGAAAATATTGACGAAGAGTCTACCAACTCAACAAAGACTACCTGATAATATTTTTGAAAACTAAAAATAGGTTTCATCCTACAAAACCTCTTTGTGAAATATGTGATCAGCCTAGAAATCATAATAATGGGAATATTTTAAAAATTCCACCACAACAATTTTTGTATTCCAAATCTTATTATCCTAGTGTGATGGAAGAAAAAGTTAATGGAAAACCATTATTATCTAAAAATAAAGTCAAATAAACAAAAATAAAATTAACATGGATATCATATAGTTGGTTTTCTTCACCTATGACCATAGGTTTAATGTTTCTAAAAATATTAAAAATTAAAAAGCTGGAGAAATGATTTTTTTGAAATGACGAGTCATAGAGAATTAATGGAGTTGGATATGATATCCTCAATAAAGAAAAACTATAATCTGAAGCATTTTTCTATTGATGTATTAAAATATAATATGTTGAGTGTTTCTTAAATTTTTTATTATGGAAATGAAGTTATTTTTAGAATAATTTTTTTTGATTAAAATTATTGAACATGCGAAACTTTAAACAAGATGGAAATGGGCTAAGGGGAGGTTTTTTATATAGTTGATGCATGTGGATAATGTTATCTATGTATGATGGAATAAAATATGATATGGAATAATATTATTGGATATATTTTTCATTGGAATATTAGAATGTTGAATATGAAATAAATTACTCATTATATTATTAACATTAAATGAAGAAGATTTTGGTGTTGTTTAATTTGTTAATGAAGATCGATTACAAATTTGGAAAATAAGAAAGTAGATATAAAATCAACTAATTCATGATAACTTAATTATTCTGACATATGTGGGCCCATGGTAATCAAATTGATAGATAAAGATAATTACTTTAAAACCTTTTTTATGGATTTACTCATACATTATGTTTGTTTCATATCCTAATAATGGTATTTGATACATGTTATGTAATATTGTAACAGGAAACATTGTTGAAACTATAGATGTTATAGTGATTGAATGTTTGGATTGAAATGTTCCAAAGTAAATTATTGATATGAGAGGAAGTAAAGATGAAGTTGTCGTAGTTAAGCAACATTAAAAGGATCATGATAAAAGTGATAATTTAAAATATCATCAAGATTAAGATTCTGAATTTTTTTTTGAAGTGATGATGTTAATGGTTTTTATCTCATCCAAGGCTGACGAATCAAGTTTAGTAATAAAATATTTTTGGAGCATGTTCAAATCTGAGTATTACTTATGAGAATTTGTTTTACCTATTTTGATTCATTTTTGAACCCAATATATGTTGAATAATATTTTGATAATCATGGGTGGGTTTATATAATTAATGAAAAATTGAATCATATTTTGAAAAATGAATCATGAGATCTTTTACCGAAACAAGAAAATAAGATTTGCAATTGGAACAAAATGGGGTTTTTGAAAAAATATTGAAAGGAAAAGGAGATCTAATAAGAGTAAAGACACAAATATTTTGTAAAATATACTCAAAGGTTGAAGGAATTGATTTTTATGATACATTTATCCCCTCAGTATTACTTTAAAGTATCATATTTCTCTATGTAATCACATCTAAATGTCTTTATAATATGTTCTAGATAGAATCCCAACATATATAATTAATGGAGAGCATAATAAATATTTTTTTAGAAAAAATATGGATTTTTTCCTGATAAATATTAAATATACATGTTCAAATAATAAATTGGATTTTATTTGTTGAAGAAATCTCATATAGATTTTCATTTCATACTTGATAATTTCGTGAAAAATTTTAATTTCTAGAAAATAAGGGTTAATAATTAAATATATGTGAAACTAAATCAAAAGGATTACCTCAATTTTTTTTTGAAAAATAATATCATATTCACAAGGAATTGTGATGAGATATTTTTGAAAATTGATGAAGAGGTGAAAAATTAATTTTAATTTTTTATTTTAGAATAAACCATATATATTATTTTCAAGAAAATCTATCAAACTAAAATTTATATCTTATTTTTTTCAAATTTTGTATAATAAGAACATGTGATTATATTCAGTATGGATGTTTAAAATCTTATTTCCACACCAATAACATAAGAAATAAATTTTTAAAAAGATATTTAAGGAATGAAGTTGATCCTATTGAATTTATAATGCTGATTGGAAGCATGTTATTTCTGAAAAATTAAATGTGAGATCTTGTTTATGATGATAAAAATTTTTATGGTACCAATTTTAATGAAATGAATGTATTGTTATTATAGGAAAAAAATTCTCAGATATATTAAATAAAAAACTTATTTTATAATTAAATAGTATTGCAATGGAATTATTGATCTATTGGGTGAAACATGTTCTAATTAAGAAGGATGTGTTAATGAAAAAAATATACAAATATGGTGGAGTTTTCTACTTCGAAGAAAGATATGGGAGTTGGATATAGAGATCAAAACATAGTTGTCTCCAATTTTTTTTGTTATATAACTTCCATTCAAGCTGTAATAAATTTAATGTGGATGAAGACATTACGGGATGTTTGTTTAATTGATTTGATGTTTCCCATTCACTTGGTTTGTAATAATCAAAGTGGTATGAATATAAAAAATAATATAGTGAAACATTACTAATGAAATAAAATTGATATTAAATATCACATCATCGAAGTGAGTGATGAATAAAACGAATTAGATATGGGGAAATTTCATACAATAAATAAATCAAATTATATCTTTACTAAACCATTTATGAATGTATCATTTTGAAGGTTAAGGTAGATTATCTGTGTAAAATATAGTCATCATTAATTGTAAGGTTCATAACATTAATCCACAGTCTCATATTATCTTTGGATGATATCATAAAATTTGGTTCAACTATGTAATATATATATATATATATATATATATTCATATATACATTACCTATATTGGGAGATCATGTATTCCAGGTGGTTTTTAAAAGGGTAAAGATGGGATTTTCGAATGTGTGAATTTTTCCAACATTTTATTGAAGTGGATTAAATAACTAATTTCTATAGTATTTGTTAGTGTTTTTTATTTAGATATAATAATTTATGAATGTTTTGGAAATGACCATGAATGACTAATTTACAAGAAAACATGATAATATTGTTCAATGATTCTTATTTCATATATCGAGTTCCCTAATATAGAAAATAATTAATATAAATTAATGTGTTTCTTGAGTTTCATATATTTAGTCAATTATGTTCCTAGGTTGAAAACAAAATCTATTTTTGCAGGGGTGGATTATGAGACCATGAATCTCTGATGTGTTATTTTGAGAAGAATCTAGTTATGAAGGAAAAGGTCTGACTATGAGTTTTATTTTGTTGTTAAATCATAATTCACTTCATTGAGATTTACATCGTTTATTTTCATATGAATTATACTAGATAGAGAATAATGAATCCAATAGATCAATTTGAATATACTAAGTCAAACAGTGAGAGTCTTCTAGAAAGATGTGATAAGATAACGATTGGAATGAATAATTATTTGGTTTCTTTTGATGGTCTACCAAACAAAGATGTTTGATAATATTAAATAAGGCGATGCTTTTTGGATATTGAAATTATATAACATCATGTTTATATTATGTTATTAATTAGTCTATCTAATGGTTTTTATAGAATAATTTGTAATAACCTAGTAGAGAAAAGATTGTTGGATATATGTTTCCTTGAAAATATTTCAGTCTGTGTTTATAAAACCAATATAATCCGGATAATATTGATCTCGATAGTGTCCACTAGATGAATATTCCAAGTAAAATACTCATAGATTGGTTTTTAGACGATGTATTTTCTAAATCGATGAACTAGATAAAGTTTTATGACTGTTTATACATGTTTTTATAATTTTATTGAGTGTGATGATGTTGAGTTTGGAAATCCTAGAGCTAATAATCTCAAAGAAAATATCATGAATCATGTTGATATTTCAAGGAGTTTGATGAGTTAATAATCAAATTTGTGACCGTACATATATTTTTAGAGAATAGAATAATAAACCAAGTGGTGATCGTACATCAAGAAAGTGATAATAATTATTTATTAGTTTTACAACTACTGCATATTTTTCAGGACTTTCCTAGATAATTAATTTTTATTTTCATCATAGGATAAAGTGTAGTAGTTTTAGTGTAACAACATAGGATTTTAGCTCATTTAAAATATATATTATGTTATATAACATGTTTCACAAGACATTCCCAACATAAAAATTCCCAACATTTTAATAATACAATATTAACAAATATTTAATAAACACGAATATGGTAAACCATTAATATTTATTACTATATGATGGTAAATAACTAATATGATTTAACATTGAAAATGTTTTTTTTTCAATAATGGTAATTTTATTTACATTATATATTTTCTTTTAAATAATCAAATTTAATATTTTTATAATTTAAATTCACTAAATTAAAATTAATTTTTTAATTCCCCACTACACTGTTTTCATAGGATGGATTTTTGATAATTTTAAAGAATAATATATTTTCATGTGAATAATGAAGAAATTTATTTATTTAACATCATCACTATAATGGAATTATTTTTAAAAACTATATCAAATTTATTGACCCATGGTAAACATTATGAATGTTTATATAGTGATTTTTAAAAAACAATTGAGTATTTTGTATAATTAATTATAAAAAGATAGAATAAATTTTATATTTTATTGGTTAAAAAATATTTTTTTCAAAAAATAATAATTTAACACTCATTAATGTTAATGATTTTGATAATTCAACCATAATAAAAAATCATTATTCTTATATTTAAACTTTTTCAAACCATAGGTTTCTCTACTTTTCAATCCCTAATGCTGAGATTATTTTCACTAAAAATAGAATAATAGTTTAATAAAATGATTATTATATTTTTTATAGTAATTTTCATACTATTTGAATTTTAAAATTTCATTTTTTATTTATAAAATATAGATAGTTTGGATAAATGTCAAATAACACAATAATAGTGAATCAATTATTTTAATATCTTTCTTTTATTAATATAAAAAAATTCCCATCAAATAAATTATATTTAAATCCATTAAAAATTAAATATAATAGGATTTTTAGACAAATAAAAAAATTTATTCACAAAATTTTTAACTATTAATCAATATTAAAAAAATTAATAATCAATAATGGTAAAAAATTCATATTTATAATTTTAAAATGTTTCTCTACATTATTTATTTTAATTTAAATGTTTACTTTATTTTATACATAATTTTAATTAAAATAAATAAATGGAATAATTAGTTTAGTGAAATCTAATTTATATCATATGGATAAGCATATATTCTTAGTAAAATACAAAATCACTCAATTACAATATAGTTACCTTGTTTAAAATTAAGTGTAAATTGTGTAAACCTAACGGTTCAACATTATGACATATTTATTACATGCTTGTAATTCCATTTTAGTGAATTTTTTTACCCATAGACACCCAAAGATCTATAGTTTCAAAACTTTTCCGCCATAGAACATGTAATAGTTTCATGGAATAATTAAAATATATGGTGTATTTCCAAAAGTTCCTAGATCTTTTCTAGTAAATGGAGATCAAAGAAACCATTTTATACAAAAAGAATGATTTAAAATTGATACATTAAAATATTGAATTATATTATCACTGGAAACCTAAACCCAAAAAATAATACCTTGGTCAATAATAGTTTTCATGACACCTTTAATTTCAAGAAATCTTCGAATGGAAAAATCAAGTCTCCAACGTAAATATTATTTGCTTATTAAGTTTTTCATCTTAATATAACTATTAAAAAAATATTTTCATGTTTAAAATATGATGAATAAAGTAAAATTATTATGTTGTGATGTTGTTATATTAAAATTATAAACCTTATTTACTAATTTATATCGACATAGAAAAATAAAAGTACATCGTTGGTTAATTATGCAGACTAATGCCTCCATAAAGAGACGTTGTTTGTTTTTCATTACCATATTTCATGAATTATATTAATTTTAATAATGAAAAAATATATTATATATCATATAATTATTAATTTTAAAATTATATTTAATATCTACATTCACCCCTTCTCACATGTTGAGAAAAAGAAATGCAAATAATGTATACGCGCGGATTACAATGTCCAAGTTAAATCATTTTTTTTCATCATGAATTTTTTAAATTGAAAAAAAATAATAAAATAGGCTTGAACAAAAAAAATAATACCATGTTTAATATATTATAATTATATTATCTTAAAATAAACCCCCTTCCCTATACTCTCCAATTGAGTTAATGCTTGTTTAACTCTCATTCGGTTTAACTTCCCATGTGAGCAATGCATTAAAATCCGATTATGGAAGAAAATGAGAAAATTGAAACTAATATTAATAAATTATATTACTAAAATATTGGTTTTTTTACATTTCTATAAATATTATATTAAATATTAAACATATTATTGTTATATCATTTCCATTTTAAAAAATTACCAAAATAAAGAGTTATAAATTCTTTTTTCCCATGATGTTACAAAATAAAATTTGGAATGAAATAATAATTTTTTAAAAAATATATGTCATATTCTAATGAAAATTATTTGATATATAAATAAATATCCTCAAATAGTATTTTTTAATGAATTCAAAATTATTAAACATTAAAAAAATTTTAAATTTATTAAAAACTATTTGCCATAATACACTATATATAATCAATGTTATCAGGATAATAAAATATAATAAGGGTTATAAAAGGGTAAAATTAATAAATAATGTTAAGAAATACGATATAAGAAAACTTTATTCTTTTTTAGGATTTTAGATTCTCGAAAATTATGGTTGAATAAATGTAAGAGTTTTTATCTCAATTCCATTTCATAAAGTCATATTTATATTATACACCATGTTTACGTTGGTATCTTTTACATACCTCAAAATTAGGATTTTTTTATCATTGTTATCTTATATTTCATGATATTAAAATTTCAATTTATTTAAATCTTACTCAATAGGATTTTATTAAAAAAACAAAGGTTGTATGGGGCTTTGATGACTCCAATATATTCTTGGGGTCATAATCACTCTTGTATGACTGAATTATTTCATGTGTTATATTTTATAAACAACATGAATTTATTTTTTATTTGTACTTTCTTTTCTAGGGAAATAATGTTCCACACCTAAGTATTCATCCTTGAATAATATATGGTCTCATGAAAATAAATTATTATTAAGGGTAATTCCCAATTTTTTAATGTATTTTTCTTCCATATCCATTGTTTTTTACATTCCACCAATGTTTCAATTTCCTAAATGGAAATATAGTTTTTTTCTAATGTTTCATTTATTTCAGATAATTCATTTAAAATTAATGGTTTTTTATTCTTTAAATTATGTCGGTTTTTTTAATAATAGATATTCTTAATGATCAAAATGTTTTATCCATCCATTCCAAAATTAATGTTTTATCATTCCCTCTATTGTTTATTTTTATTTCTCGTATGTTTATTTTTATTTTCATTATTAGATATTATTTTAAAAATAAAATTTTCTATAATTAGTTCAACATATTTTATTGATTTTTTATTTTCCCTTATTAAATATTCTTTACAATTGTGAATGTCTTAAAATAAATTACACTTCTTTTATTGAAATACTTATATTCTTTTCATGATTCTATTAATATTGATTATTTTTAAAAGTAAATTTTTTTAATTTATTTTCACTTATATATTAATAAAGTAATGTATTTTTTAATTTTACACTTTATTGATTAGGACAAGCCCCCAAAGGGAAGTGGTCGTTGTCAATTTGGGAAATCACATTGAACAATTGTCTAATAATGGTCTGGTTTAGGAGCTTTAGATAAATTAATGACCCTCCATGGATGGGTAAAAGGATCCTGAGAATGAGTCCAATGATTAAAAGTCTAGCTTTTCAATAGGTGATACAAAGGATGAGGTACAAGTTGGTAGGCTCCCTTGCCCGTGGAGAAGTAAATCTTGAGGGGTAACCGTAAAGAGATAAATGATTACTCATATTTCCCAATACTAGTGAAGAGATGGTCAATGATCAAGATGCAATACGAGTATGTGGAAAATGATTCCCACCCATACTCCAAGAATACATTCCAGTATCGGATGTTAGGTGACATGTTTGATCAATCCTTCAAATTATTATTGACATAGGATGATGAAATGGTTGAATTGGTAATGTACCTAAGGAAGAATATGAAAGAAAGATGACAAGGGATTAGAGTGTGGCTATAAATTAGAATAACTGTTCCTAGATTGAAAACTAGGACCTGATTTTAGTAATGGGATTCAGTAATGGGAAGACCATCATAGAGGAGTATATCCAGTATTGGGACAATATGGTCTTTCAATTTGAAGATCTCTTAAGGGACAAACTAGACACCCAAGTGAATAATATTTCATGGAAATAATTTGGCGATGTTAAATATAGATGTCTTAAACTATCTTTTAAAGGTTTTATGATTCCATTATGTTGTTTAACACATGGTTTATCACTTTTTCCTTAAATGGTTTTTAATAATAAAATTTTAATTATCAATCAATAGATTATAAAGTCATTAGCTTTACAAAGGGTAAGTATAAAGTTGTTAAGATCTACTCACTATTTTATAAGATAAATTTAATTAATGTCACTATGTTGAAAAATGGTGAGTATTATTTTTTATGTTATACATATAGTTTTACATCTGAAAATTTCGGTTAGTAAACAGGTTCATAAGGAAAATGAATCCAATGTTTATGATCATTCAAGATTTTCTGGTTTTTTTTACGGTTTTGAAATATTTTTATGGTAATTTGACATTTTTATAGTGTTACTCATTTTTATATCAGGATAAAGTATAATATGATCATTGAGATTTTTTATTATCTGTTAATAATTTTATGGTTTCTCCATGTCCCAATTATCATATTGTGTTCTTCTATCATGTTTTATGATTATTATCCTTAGTCTTTTGATCTTTTCTTATGTAATTTATATCTTTACAATATTCTAATTCATAGTTAGGATAAAATCCATTATGAATTATGATACAAACCTAAATTTTATGAAATATTTTTTCTTATAGATTTATATATTTTTTATTGCTTATGTTACACACAACATTGAGTTTTAATAAACCATTATATATAATTAAGAAGATTATTATTAAAACATGACCATTTAACCTATCTGTTGGACGTGGTGAAATTTACTGGATTAACCATATTTTTTAAATTATGTAGTATGCTTTATAAAAAGAAAAAATATTAATGAATAAGAACTTAATTTGTTTTTATAATGTCATTATTTTCTTGAAAAATACATTTTTATCAAAAAAATGTTTTATTTTATTTTTTTTCGAAAAAATAATCTTTTTTTAAAAAATTTCGTAATTTTTTTTTTGAAAAAATAAAAATAATTTTTTATCAACATGTTAAAATATTCTAAATTTAAAGTGTTGTGATATTTATGAAAAGTGAAATTTTTTAATGAATACTTAAGATGATGGTTTTTATTAAAAATTTCTTTTTCATTTAAAGAATTTCCTTATTAAATTTTGATTTTATATGGTTTTGGAAGTAACATATATTAAATTGTGTCATAATTAATCTAATTTAGTTTATTTGAATCAATTTTATACTGAATTATGGAAGTTAAATATTTCTCTACCTATGAAAACCTTTTTGATTGAAAATTATTTTTTGTCATATCTGGTGGTTTAATTTCAAATTAAATTATTACGTATATATTAATTGAATTTGGAAGATAGATTCCATATTTATAATCAAAATAATTACTAATATATAGTAATATCACCGTAATTTTCGGTTAAAATTAATAATAAAAAACATAAAAATTAATTATTACGGTTGAGGTTAAAACATGGTTTTGCGCACTACATATGGAATTGTTATAATTTATTTTCCACAAAGAAATAAATTTTATTTGTTAAAATGGATTTACTATTTAGAATTAGTTGTTAGAAATTTTACAATTAATCTAATTTGTTTTTATGATTGAATTGTAAATTACCTAGGTAAATAAATAAAAGACATGTTTTTGTGGTGAAACTAAAATAGTAAAATTAGTTAAACATAGAGTTAAAGAAAAACATGTTTTAAATATGTGTTTTATAGTGTTTATTAATGATAACTCAAATAGAATACATTATTTATCAATTTTTGAGGAACCTGGGTTGAGGGTGAGTTCTCATTATTGAGTATTTTTTCATATTTACAAAAAAACCCACTCTTCCTCAATTATAAAGGTGCTCTTCCTCCCCTTACTTATTCACACATCCTATGCTATTTGGATAAATAAGAAAAAATTAAAATAAATCCACATAATACTTATTCAATTTATAGTGATTTTAATTATTTCCAAAATACCATCCCTAGGGTCCTTAGTGAGATATATGATGATGGTTTTTCTAAGCGTTGGTAATTGTCCTCACTATGTTCTTTCTTTATTTCTCTTATTTTCTTACCAAATTTTTTTATATTTTAGTAATTCCAATATAAAGACAGAAGAATTTGTAATATATTAAGATTTAATTATATTTATTTTATAATCTATATCCATATTCTCTTCTATAAAAAGGGAATCAAAACCATCGGTCGTGTGTACGGAGTACTACCTGCATGGGAACTGATATAAATCATTTTCCATCTCTATATGTCACTAATATTGTTATTTATGGATTTAAATGTTATAAATTATTTTTATGAAATATTTATACTAGTGTAATATTAATACCACATCTAAATTCCTACATTCCAATACTTTAATAAATGAAAAAATCACTCATGCATACGTGTGGACTATCATTTCCACGAAGCGATGTGATAAATTTTTCATTTTTTACAATAATTGTAATATTAATATATATAATGAATATATATTATATATGTGGATTATAAATTAATATGTAAATTTGAGATATTATATACATTTATTTAATTTCATTTTTAGATAAAATGGAAAAATGATCAGGCGTACACACAACCTATCATGTCAATGAACAATGTAATCTATTTTTAAATTATAACTTATATACCAGAATCTAAACATGTATATAATGAATATATAATATATTTACAATATGATTAATATTATATAGATTATCGAACCAAGATCAATGAACTTGGACCAAATCCACAGAACTGAAACGTTCATGAAAAACAAAGCAGTTATAACACGAAATAGACATTTTAACAAATAATTATTAATAATGGGGTAATAAAAAGTTATGAGTAAATTTGATATAGTATTATTAATAATATAATGTCTCTGTAAATTTTTTTGTAATAATTCTATATTTATTATATAAGAGGATTGAATGTGTATTAATATAGTCAAGAATTGTGGTAATGGATTTTCATCTCACATTTATTTTTGTGGAACACATGCCATATTCCTTAAATGTTTCATAATGAGGTGTATATCTTACCCATGAATATATTTTCTTAAGATCATTCAAAAAACAATTTTCATTTAAATATCCATATTTGGTTATTTGTTTCAAAAGGATTTTATTTTAACGTAACCAAGAAGCGGGGGATTTCAATCTAAAACTGTCTTCTTGGAGACATATGTTCTGTTATGCACCTATTTTCATATTTATGACATATATATAGACCATATGACCTGTAATGTACTTTATTTTCTTATTATAATTATATTTAATTGTATTTATTCTTGGACATTGTCAGTAAATATATACAAAATTAGTTAATATTTTATCAAATAATCTCATTTTTTATCGAGATAGTTTAGGATTAATTTTCCAATGAGGAAATCATATGATATATCTCTAAATAAACGCACTAATTTTATTTTACAATAGTTACATGATGAAAATTTTATTTTTTAACTTACATTTTCACCTCTTTATATACCCAATATTCAAAAATAAATTTTTCAAGGAAAACTCACTTTATATCTCTCTTCTCCCTATAATCATTTTTTCTATGTCCATATTTTCTAAAAAAACATTCAAGAAAAGATTATTCCATGATACAATGATTGTTTAAATTCATTTTACCCATATTATAAATCATAAAAAATGTATTAAATAGAAAAATATTATCAATTTCAATATAAGGATCTTTGGAGATTTAATGTAATTGTGATAGGAATCTATGTTTTAATGTACATGAAATGTATAAAAATTTGTGTTTTATTGAATGATCAATGATGTAAATAATCATTAAGAATATTCCAAGTTTAATTTTATATAAATTGTTTTTTTAGAGGATTAATATGTTTTTAGTTTTTTATGAAGGTATTTGAAAATGGAATATTTATTTTTCCAATCAAATGATTCAAGATATATTAAAAAATCATTCTCTATATAAGATGAAATCCTTTAATGTTAGTGAAGCTTTAATGGGGGCATGATCCAATGATATTATCATTATCATTTCAATTTAATGTCAATCATTATGATGTATATATGTTTATTAAACCCTTTCCATTACCATGAATTATGATTTAATAATTTGATGAAATGATTATGGAATTTATTTCTCTTCCATGGGTTACTCTTTGATGACAATTTTATGAAACCCATTTATTTTCATTATTTTTGATATGATTAATTTTTTATGATATTTTATAACACTTATTTATTATTTCAAATATGTTATGGATGTGACCTAAAAATACATCCAATTTATTAGGCTATGGTTGACATCTCATGATATAAGTGGGACTTGAATATGGATTTAACCAAGATCAGTAAGGGACTTTGTCTACTATGATAGTCTTGGGAGTTACCGTAACAACTATTATGGTTTAGAGAGTGAACCCATTCCACTATAGTAGTATTGGTATTGATATTGGTCTAAAAATTTAATGGTTTTGTATTCTTATATGTATGATTAAAATCTATGTTTAAATCATTTTTTTGTACCTCGGGATGATGTTCATTTATTCCATTAAGATTCATGTCTTATGAACATCCACAATTTTCTTCATGACACATTTTTATGATCTCTGATATACATGGTATGGTTTTCAAATGTAATTCTAATATTATCTCACCCGTATTCTATATTAATGTGGATATTTCCCTTGTTTACACATACAAATAATATGATCTCACCATTCTTATGTTTACTTTCTCTAATATTTGAAGAATGGTATTATATATTATATTTATAAGAAGTTTTATAGTTATAAATAACATAGATGGAGATGATATATTTCACATATAATCTAGTTATTTATGTATATATGTTTCAACGACCCTAGACCTAAATGATTATGGCATGGATCATTAATTTATGTAATGAATAGAAATATATTCTGATGTAATACTTAGTTATAAATATTATGTTTCAGAATAGTTGGTATTAGATAAATGTATGGAATATGATCCTTAAGAACTCTCACAGGTCAATATTCAGTGAATAATGGATGTCCACCCATGGGATTTATGAGGAATGGATTTTCCCTAAAGATGGTGGTATGAGTCCCTCCTAAGAAGTGTAACTATCCATGTAGTTCTTTAATTAAAATAAATTTTACCTCCTGGTAATAAGTCCATTCCACTGTAGATATTATTTTTGTATGGTTTAGTTAACCAATTGAAAATATGATGATAAAAAATAAGTGATATACCTAGCTATATGTGTAAGGATATTTTTAAGGATTAGTCTATGTTTTGGAAAATAACCTAGAAATTCGGGGAAGGATAGAGTATGTGGGTTCTGAGAAATTTATTCCATGTCCGGATAATAAGAAGTAGATATGTATAGAAAATAAATGCACAAAGGGGTAATAAATATGAATACTGTTCATTTGTATTTGACTCGATCATCACCTCATTTATGAAAATAATCATTACATTACATCTAGTTTGACACTCTGAGGGATATGTATTTGAATTTTGAAAAATATTTATTCACCTTCTTGATGGAGCCATCAATGGTCGAGGGTAAACCTAAGGTGTCATAGATCGAAATGAGTGTGTCCAGATTTATATATCCTTATAATTTTTTTTCATGATTGATCAATATTATATATGATGCGTAATGGTTATGCTAACCATTTTGGTTTTATTGTGGTATTAATGATAGTATGATAATGTTAAGGTAATTAAAAGAATTATTCTACATGGAAGTACCTTATTTATGATTTTTCCTTATATCATGAAAAGTCTATTGTAATTATAATTCCTATATCCAATTAATTGATGTTGAATTAACTGGGAAACCCCTAATGGTAAAATGATCTTTGCTGAAGTTTATGATTCCTCTCCATTGGATGTTTGTGAGAATGTACTCCCTAAAAATCTCATTATACCACCTCTGGATGAAATTTGATGTTATATTAAGTAGGTATTGGATTTATGTATATAAATACCACATTATTTTTCACTTAATGGAAGTCACATTTGATATTCCAAACCATCCAATAATAATCTATTATTCGGATAATAGATATAAACTCTTGATGGAGATCAGATCTATTGTTTATGTCTTAATTCTTATTAAAATAGGGAGTATATCTCATATAGATATGGATAAATTCAAAATTGATGATATTTATATTGTTGGGGGGGGGGGGTTATTTAAACATTTTCTATATAGATACATAGTCTTTCACCAAATAATGAAGTTTAGTTCTCAGTTGAAATCATTCCTAGTTAAAAATATATCATATAATCCCCTTAGAATGGCCTTGATTGAGTTTAAATAATTGAAGAAGAAACTATAGGTGAATATTAAGAAGTGATTTATTGATCCCTGTGTTTGACTTTGGTGTGACCCATTTTTTTTGTTAATTATAATTATTTACAAATGTGATTGTTTATTGTTTATAGTGAGACAATCATGATCACAATGAAGAAAATGTATCCTCCTACCTATTTTAATGACTTGTTTTTTCAACTATGTGAAGCTAAGTAATTTTCTAAGAATGGCCTTAATTGAAGATATCATCAATTGATAGTGAATAAGAAGGATATATGGAATAAAAAATTCTGTACAAGCTATGATTGTGATGAATATATTTTTATTCTATTTTGGTCATACTAATTCCTCCTCTATCATTATGGTTTTTATGAATAGAGTCTTTATATATTACCTTGATCAATTTTTGGACATCTTTAGAGTCAATATTCTTATCTAAAAAATGATAAAGGAAGAGAATGGTGATTACTTGGTGGTTTTACTATATTCCTTTAAAGGAAAATTTATATAAAAAATTTACCAATATTGAATTTTTGATTTAAAAAAATTCCTTTTTAGTGATATAATCTTCAGAGAGGTTATATCCATATAACCATGAATGAAAGAGGCTATTTGAAATTGGACTAGACTACCCACTATGAATGAGTTCGAAATATATTTTTGGTTTAGATAGTTATTATCTATGGTCTATAGATAATGGCTCATAAAAATCTAATCTTCGCATGAATTTAATTCTAAATTAGGTCGAGTTCAGTTGGACAGATGAATGTGTAACAACATGATATTTTTAAAAAACATCATGACTGATAGTTTATATAAAATGAAATTTTTTTATTATAAGATAATTACTCCCTAGGAGTCTTTAAAATATAATTATTTTTAAATAAATTCAATATTTTCCATTGATTTCAATGTATGTTACATCAGGTTTGAACAAAATATGATAATATAGTAAAATACCATTTTTTAATATGATCATTATAACATAGACATTAAGATAGTGGGTATGATTATTAATAACAAAATTATGAAATATCATTGCTTTAAAATTGTAAAAAATAAATTCAATTGATATAAAATTTTCAAAACTAAAATAAGAATCATTTGAATCAAAAGAAGTCTTTTATAAAAACTATATCTTTTAAAAAGGTTGTTTTTTCACACATTTTCTGCATAATTTTAATTTATTTTTGACGAAATATATAATGTTTATTTGAAAAAAGAAACAATATTTTTCAAGTTTACATTTCAAAATTATATTTGGGTGAATTTTTTAGAATATTTTAAGTAGATTATTTTTTTGATGAATATTGAAGAATTCTAATTTTTTATTGTAAACTATATTTTAATTTAAAATTTTTTATAAGAAAATTTTATTCATAAATTGGTTTTAAATTAAAAATATTTCAATAATATTATAATTTAACAATTTTAGGTTATTTTAATAAATTTCAGTATTAATTTTGATATTTATTCATTGTATAAATTTGAATGATTTTGTTAAAAAAAATACTTTATTGACACACCAATAAGAATAATAATATTTTTAATTCATACACTCATATGAATTAAATATGGAGAAATAAGTTAAACATTTACAATTATAAAAATTTATTTTATATAATTGGGTAAACTTAATTTTTTACCATAATGAAATGTGAAAATAGTAAAAATTAACTATCCCTGTGAATGTAAAAATGGGTTTACATAGTGGTTAAACAAAAAATAAAAGGGTTGAAATATAAAAATACTTTTCAAATACCAATGTTATGGATATATTGTAACCTTATACCTTTTATGATTTGACAATATTTCCTTTTTTATTCATGTGGAATGCGAAAAATGTTGGTACACTTCATTCGATTCAAGAATTTCATGTATGTCCTCTCCCCCACTTTGAAAAGTCCATTCCCTCCGTCAAATATTAAAAACTGTAAAGACATTTATCTTGAAAACAAATTCACAAATATCTCTGAAACAGCTATAGGAACGTTCTAGATCCCATGGTATTCCAAAAATATGAATCATTGGTTCTTTAAAAAGAGATATAAAGGTGGTTCTTCTAAGAGAAGTCAATTGTTTTAAAAGTGCTCTTTCCTTTTATTACTTATTTCATCACATTGAATTATGTCTTAACAAAAAAAATATAACAAAAATAGTATCTAACATATAGTTATATTTTACTAGGTTTATTTCATCATATGTATCCATCTCCTCCACCACCAAATGGGAAATAAGTCATTAATCGTGTGTAAGGAGGACAACCGCCTCGTAAACTAATGTAACTCAGTTTCAATAATAACATCTCACTATTGTATGTAATGATGGATTTAATATATATATATATATATATATAATATTAATGATATTATTAAAAATATCTAATTATATTATCATATATTACTTTTACATTTCATGACACTTAAAATATGATAATGTCACTTGTGTGTACGGTGGACTCACACCTCACAATGCAATGTGATTTATTGTTTCACTTACAATTTACATTAAATGTTATAAGGATAAATTTAATGAATATATATGATATATGTGTAATTTTATTGATTTTTTTTAAAATAATATATCACCCAATTCTTTACCATTTCACTCGTTAATGGATTGATTTCATCGCTCGTTGGAAAGTACGACCAATCATCTCTATGAAGAGATGCCATTCATTTTCCTTTTCTGAACTTCAAGAATGACTATAAACATTTATATAATGATTAAATATTATACTTATAACATTAATATAAATTGGATATGATATGATATATATATATATATTATAGAATGACAAGAACATTAATGACACAACACACATTAGAATCATGACAATCAACAGAAGAAAAATTGAAAATAAATAAATATTGTTAATAGAATGCCGGTAAAATGTATTTCAGAGTATTATATATGATATTTGAATCATTATTTAGGTACTATTATAAATTAGTAATATTATTAAAAATAAAATATTATAGTTTAAATAATAATCTACTAAAAGGAAGTGTAGGGTAAAGGACTTCATCACATTTTTCCTTCATTGAGGAATATTGTAATGTTATGAACATAATTTATTTCATATATTGAATATACTACGAATTTTTCATGTAATAAAATTAATACATCAATTTTAATGTAATTTTACATTTTTAATTTAATTCATTCATTTAATTGGATTTTGACATGAAAACTACCAAGTCGTAAATAATTTCATAACTCAATTAATCGTCTTTGGGTGATATTGCATCTTTATTATCTTTGAAATTCATAGATTATGTGTGTAGATAATTTTTAATATATTATTCTATATTTCCACCTATATTAAATTGATTTAAATTTTATATACATAATCAATTCATTGGTAAAATCTCACTTTAATGTTATGATCTTTGTGTGAGTTTATTTCACAATAAAATTTTATTGGATATAATTTATGCATGAAGTTACTTTGAGGTAAATTGTTTGATATTTTTCTAGTAAACCCATTTAAAGTTATTATCCTATATTTATTCATTAACATTTCATATAATATTTCCATTTACACAAGTTTTTACTAATAATTATGGATAATAATTTTTTTATAAAATTCAACAGTATTTCACTATTTGTTTGAAAATACATTTTTATCAATGTCTATGCCTTCTAAAAAGGATTTGAAAAATGATTTTAAAATAAAAAAAATGATTTATTAAAAATGATTTAACCATGTTTTACCTTTTTAAAAATGTTTGAAAAGGATTCATCATGTCATTTTCCTATCAAGGAAAATTTTACATTATAAAAAAATGAAATGAATATCTATTTTAACGTGTATGACATGAATTTTTTTCCCACAATCGTGTTAACATAATGTACTACTGAATAAATTAATTTATTAAAATTTTATTTTCACCAAAAATTATTTTGAAAATATTTCTGAATATATTAGCTTAAATAATATTTTCAAATTGAAAATGTTATTTTACTCAAGAATGCATTAAATGATAATTTAATGGTATTATATTAAAAAATGATGTCAAAAAATATTATAATACCGATCCACTTAAGATATTTTTTTGACACAATCCTTATTTTTCGTATGGATGTTTTATGATCAATTTCACAAGGGAAATCACTGAAAATATCTAACTTGATAATTTTTTATAATCATAAACAATCCCTTGAAATATTAGCTTTCTTGTTATCATTGGATATTAGATTTCCTATGAGTATTTTTATTATTTATAGTGGATATACTAATTACATAATATATATTATTTCTATATTCATAATTTTACTTTGAATGATACCTGATAGAATGAGTAAATTACCATAAATCTACATTACTAACTATACACCAAAATTTATTGATAAGGAATATCCTTCATGAATTAAATAAATCATTCGATATATGAGGAATGAGTCAGATGTGAAGATATTATTGGGGCCTAGATATATTTATCCAATTAATGCATTATTAGTCTCCTGAGAAAAATCAGTTCTCTATCCTTACCTAAATGTGGTTTTGATGTATATATACCATTCATTTATAAATAGTCTTGTGAAAGGTCTTGATAGTATTTGTGTAGTGATGCATGAGAACATGAATTCCAATAATTAACAATTTTCATTATGAATAATTAATTTATTATTATCCATGACATTTTCTCAATGATATTATCTCTGGATTCAATTCATTATCAATTTATAGATTAAATGACATGTGTTTTTATTTTTTATACCTTTATATATTTATTATACATTATTTAATCATCTATGTCAAGTTATTGTCTAAGTGGGATGTGTTTTCAGGTATTTATTGGGCCATATTAATCATTCCTCATTGATTATTCTTCATTTAGCCTTGATAACTTCCACTTTACAAAATTATTATTGAGAATTTTAGCTCACCCTTATTTTGTTTCATATCCCATAAATATCAGAAGTGTACTATGACTGATTTGGATGGATTTTATATATGTAATAGTGATATTATCAAAAAAATTTGTCTTTTAATTATAATATGAAAATATAATATGTGAATCATTTATGTATATTGTTTACTAGTAATACTACACTATACACCCATTTGTAATATGTTTACTAGTATATTTTTCCAATTTAGAAATGTAGAGATTGGATACAGGCTACTGGTGTTGGGGTATTTAAAGTTGGAATTATAAGAAGTTGAGTATCAACCTTGGAAATTAGATTTTGTAAAATATGTATTAGGGAATATAGCCCAATGGATTACGTTATTGTTAATTATAATTATTGGGTAACATCATATTTTTTTAAGGTAATGGTTATATAGTTTTTCTAGAAACACATCATTTCATGATTAAATATGTGGATGTGGTTCTATCATATATGTACCTAGGGGTAATAACTCTAAAAAAGATGCATCACACTTGAGTTGAGTGATACCTGGTACAAAATAATTATCATTTATGTGTACATAGTTTAACGCTCTTAACAGATATTGATTGGTTAATTAAAAATTTACTTAAAAGCCATTATTAAGGACTTGATATTATTATAATTTTGTAGAAAAATTACAAAAGAAAGTATGATGTTAATTTTTAATATTATTAATACAGGAATTTTTCTCTTTATGTTAAGTATTTCACTACTTTTGGGTTTATATATTTTAATTCATAATTTTATTATATAATTTAGAATATGAAATTGTTTATAAATAAATCATAATAGAAATAATAGGAACCATATCAATACATGTAATCCAAAGTGTAAGAATGATCATTTCCTTATTAAGAATAATCCAATCATTTGAAGTAAAATAGTCTCCAAAACACTCTCATAATATAAAGACATAGAATCATGTGATATCATGGAAATGAAGTTATTCTCTATGTAATATTGATTTGATGGAATTTAAAAGAATAATAGTATGACATAGAAAAAATAGATAAGGGGAATAAGGGAATGAAGTGTGTTCCCACATGTGATGATTATTGAAAGAAACACCACAGTACTTATTTGAATTGAATGATATTTTTATTGAATCATGGAAAGACACACAATCATGTACATGAATGGAATTTTATGAAATAAACCTTTTAGGTTCAGTGTATCAAATATAAGTTGATAAATAACAACAAAAAATAATTCATCTAGAATCGAGAGAATATAACTAAGAAGAATCTAGGGGACCATGTTAAAGAATATAATTTTACTGTAGATAAAATAATTTATTATTATTATTTATTTTATTCAATACTTATGTACTAAGTGTATGATCTAGGACATCATAGATGTATCTTATTGTTTAGAATTGTGTTTTAATTCCTATATTTTGGATAAATAAATGTTTTTCGGGAGTATAAGGAGGCAAAGGGGTGTTATGATGGTCCATGACATAAAATAAATAGAAAAATTGACATCTAGAGTATTTTTCAAGGTTGGTTCATTGTTAGAAGAAACCATGCACCCAAACCATGCTTGTAAATATTAAGAGTTAATAGTTTGGTAAACCATGCAAGGGGAAATCCAAACCATGAATATTTTAGTTGAGTCTTTCCACAATGTAGGAACATGGTTTTTCAAACCATGAAGAATCCCCTAGTAACCATGTTATATAAACCTATCTTGGATAGATGTAGGTGTACAGTTAGTGCATGGTATAGAAAACCATCCGACCAAACCATACATCCCATTGAAAAGTGAAAAATTATCACAAACTCCCCCTTGATATTTATTGTTCCTCATCTAATTTTCTCCACATTTCTTCCCCCTCTAGAACTCACAAAGAACCAAATCTCCTATGTCATTCCAAGGTCGATCCCCTTCATTTATTGGATATTTTTAGGGCCATTGGGTGAAAATCCAAGGTATAGGTTATTCAAACACCCCTCTTTCTTCTATATTATAGATTAAGGATTTTGGTTTCATTATTCTTCATCAAAATCCGTAAAACTTTATTTTAGAGAAGATATTAGGCCAATTCTTCAAAGGGTTCTTGAATCTAGATCCAAGTATAATGTATGTGAGCATTTTCTATGAATTCGAGGTAGGTGGTGTGCAAGTTTTATCACATTGCTTTTTTGTAGAATTGTGCATGTATTGTTATGATATTGAACCCCTCTTAATGTGAATCTAATTCCTCATGTATGAATTGGTAAATGGTTTTCCAAATGATGATTTAGACTCCTCATGATCCATGTGGGTTGCATTAAGGATGAATAGACCTGTTTAGAAACACCTGTTGGGTGTTATAGAATTCTCGAAGATGGAAAATTGAAATGGTAATCATAGAATGAACTATTGGTAAAGTAGATCCCACGACAAACATGTTTATGTGTCTGTTTAGTGGAAAAGTGGAATATTAATTGTTGTTTCTAGACCTTAATAATGAGATATGGGATTATTTTTATTAATATGAAAATTGTTGGATGAAATAATGTTATTGGATTAAATGAATAATGAATTATACATGAAATGCCTAACTTGGTAAATGTGTGTGAATGGTGTACTTTTTAATGGGTATGTTCATATAAATAAGATTAATATATGAAAATCATTGAAAATGAAATATGGTTTATGATTTAAAAATGGAAATGGGTAAAATGGGATATGTTATGTAAAAGGTAAATGTGGTAATAGGTTAATGATTGAAGATTAATCATGTTCTGAATTATTTGTCAATTTTAAATGTCAGGTTTATTGTCGGAACAAGTTTTCTGATATAGTATTTTTGTATAATAGATAAATGAGATTGTGAACATGTCTTACAAGTTGTAGGTTATTGGACCTGATAATCTATGCCCATGAGTCCGGTTAGACCGAGGCTCCAAACCCCACCCAATAATGCATTATTTAGGGAATGTTTTGGAGGCTCTATGCCCCAAATAGATTCATTTAATGAGGAAACCTAGGCTCAGGAACCAAAGAAAGTATGATGTATTTTTTTTATAAAATGGTTTCCCCTAGTGAGTTAGGGCTCTTATGTAAATTATATAAATGACTAACCTAGCGAACATGGGCTAAAAATGATTATAGTAATGATGACAAATTATGTGATAATAATGTGAATATTGAAATAAATTCATGATGTAATTAAATTGGATATAATGATAGGAAATAGTAAAAGTGGTTATTATTAAAAAATGGAACAGGAGTTACCTTCTGTATAACTTTTAATTTAGTTTATTACTATTATACAGTATCTATTTTTACTGAAAATTTGGTAGACATTGTTGGTGGTGTCATACTGAGTTTCACTAAAAAAATACTCCATCCACCCTTGGGTAACATAAATGATTTCATGGTTTATAGTTAGAATAAGGAAAAAGGCCCTTTTCCAGGGAGTTTAGTTTGGATTGGGATGTGAATGGATGAGTCCAGACTTGGATTCATGGGACTTTTGGGCATTCTTCTTTATGATTTTATGGGTTTTATTCACTTCTTCCATAGTTAGCTTTGACATGGAATATTTATCATTTGGTCAGGGCCATACCCTATATGGGAAATGGTTAGTTAAAAACGATTCTTGTTTATATTTAGTTATTTCCTTTAATTAATTTTTTTCTATTGTATATTACTATAATAACAATTTCATGGTCTTACCACATGAACTATTAGACCCTCCTATCTAGTCGCCAACCTTTGGCATACAAGGAGGTGCATATGAGGATATGTAACACCCCAGGTCGGTACACCAGTTTAGTGGATTTTGGTTTGAGGATGGTACAAAGTGGAATCAAAGTAGTTATTTTTGTGCTATTATTATTTTAGGATAGTAGATGGTAGATTTGGATGCATCAAGTCAATCAAATGAGCTCGTACATGGGAGAAGCTAATACATGTATAAGAGAAAACCCAACTACCTAGGGTGGGAATTGTTTTTTTTTTGAAATGTTTTATTATTGTTTAATGACATTTCAACATTGGGGGATTCACTTTTTGTGTTGTGTTTCTATTGTATGATATTTTTCATTTGGATGAGATGGAATGAGGTGGTGCATTCATGCATCATTTTAGGAACGTGGGGATATAGGGGGCATGCATCATGATAGGCGTACATGAGGTGGGTGTGTGGGACAAGAGGTGTAAATTAAACTTTACTTTCTTTATATTTAGAATAAATTTGAATCTAATAAGGAAAATGTAAATAGATAAATGGAAAGCATGTTTATTAATATTTAAAAATAATTGTGTTAAATTAAGGGTTGTAAATGAGTTAAAATGTTGGTTGTAACATGTTTTGAAATGGGAAATCTTCTTAATAGGAAATATTTACATTGGGAGTTTGGAAATAGTTTTAAAGAAAGGTGTGTAACAAAATATTTGTCACTATATATGTTGGTTTACACCATGTTAGTCAAGACCTAGAATTTTGCTGGTCAAGTTTTTCGTTCTAAGTGTGATGTTATTAAATATGTGTGACATGGATGTATAAGACCAGGGGATAAACTTATTTTTGGGAAACCTAGTATGCATTATTTCATGTGTTCTATCTTATGTGTTAGGAATTATAGATAAATTCCACCACAATGATGCATTCTAGTTGGAAAAAAATATGATATCACAAGGAATTATCTTCTAGAGTTGGAGAATGGTGATCTAGTGGATCATGGGGGAATAAGAGATGGTAAATTCAATGGTTACAATTCTTATTTTATGCAGATGATAGAACAAGACATATTTAGGGTTGTGCCAAGTATGTCTGATCTGACCAGAGTGTTTCAGTTGAATAACCATCCTAAATTTTCATGAGAGGTTGGACCATATGATACAGATTTATAGATAGAGTCCATCTCGATGATTTTGGATCACATAGTGACTCTTCTGAAGAAGAGAGTTATGATGGAATCATACTTATTGTGGGGGATTGTAATGTTCTAGTGGGATATACGAGATTTGACTCAGTAGAATTCCAATATTTTATAGAAATAATTTTAGGAAAATTTTCAAGATAATTTTTATCCCGAGAGAAAGAGAAATGAGAACGCTATAGAGTTTATGAGGCTGACCGAAGTAACCATGTCAATGATGGATTTTGCAGAACATTTCATAGAATTGAAATGCTTCATTCTAGTGTTGTTAGGGGATGATTCTACAATTGAAAGTTATTTCTAGGATATCCCTAAACATGAAATTTGTTATGATGTAAGATTATTTTATTTGAGTATTGTTGCTAAAGTGGTAGATTAAGTCCTTATATCAGAAGGTAACATTTAGAAGGAAATAGTTTGTGGGTTTCTAGTTCTAGTGAGATAGCCTATTAGTTTATCTTCCGACAGAAGGAATCAATTCTAAGGAAATCATCATTAAGGTTTACATGTGTTGTTTCTTTAGAAGAAAGGATTATCCTCTCGGGGTGGGGAATAGGTGTTTTTTTGTTAGTGTAGCAGGTCAGGGGACTTGCTTAGTCAGTTCCCCTGACCAGTAGTTGAGTTCCAAGTGTGAATCATGATATGGAATTTTCATAGCTTCTGTATTAACCCTCAATAAATGTGAATCGATGGAAGATCAATGTCAATACTGAGTACATAAAGGGGTTCAGTTACCCCATACTAGACTTGTAGTTGTAGTTCTACTAGACATTCCAGTCAAGATGGAGAACATGGTACTCTATAGAGAGTGTGTTCATGTCATCATGGTAGATCATCACCAAGAACATAGACTGGAGCCTAGGGTAGGAGGTAAGTTCTGCCTCATTTAGATAGGTCTACCCCAGGAGGTGGTGAGGCCGGACTATTAATTGGTCGAGGTACAATCCTATTAGATTCTACACTTTCTCAAATTTTATTTAACACAAGATCTACACACTATTTTAATTTTACTATGGTTGTGGGTGTTTTTGGTATATCAATTTATCATATGTGTAATTCCTTGAAGATTGATACACTATTATGGGGTGTGCATAAAATATTACACAACGTATGAGGTGGGAATTTGAGGTTGCTGGATACCATTTCATGTGTTATTTTTTTGTTCTTGAGATGTCGTATTTTGATCTTATTTTGTGTATAGACAAATTACTGTTTTATCAAGACCATATTTACTATTACAATCATAGAGTGATGTTCACCTATCTTAAGGGAAACAAGTATGTCCCTCATGGGGAATGGGATGTCTGGAAAGGCTATAGAGGGTTCATTTTTAAAAAGTTTGGAGAACTCAAAACCCAAGTGTCCTATCTCTTGTGTGATTATGAGGGAGTTGAGAAAGCTGTATTTCATTCTATTCTAGATCAGTTTAATATTTTATTCTTTAGGGATTATAAAGTCTACCTCTCGAGAGAGATGTCGAGTTCACAATATAGTTTCTACCAAGAGAAGAATTAGTTTCCAATATGCCATATGGAATGACATGGACAGAGCTCGAAGAACATAACACCCAGATGGAGGAATTAGAGTGTAAGAGGTTTTTCTTCATAGTACATCACCTTATGGATCTCCAGTGTTGTTTTACAAAAAGGTTGACAGATCATTGTATTTATGTGTGAATTACTGGAAGCTAAATCTAATGTAGGTCAAAAATCGATACCCTATTCCTTGAATAAATGATCTCTTTGACCAGTAGAGAGGTGCTATATGTTATCTATGATTGACCTCAGATCAAGGTACAACTAGTTGTAGGTGAGACCTTTTTATGTACCAAAAACTACTTTAAGATAAGGTAAGGGTTGTTTGAGTTTTTTGTGACACCTTTCAGTTGGACCAATGCATCGAAAATAATCATGGACCTAACAAATCAAATCTTTCTCCCATATTTGGATCAATTTGCAGTTGACTTTGTGGAATATATATTTGTGTACTCTAGGTCTTAGGACCATCATTACCAACATCATGACATTGTTTTAATAACACTTTGTGAGAAAGGGATATCTTCTAAACTAAGAAAATACCATTTCTATATTGATAGGGTGAATTTCATGGGTCACATCATATTTGAGGAGGGAATGTTAGTTGATATCAAGAACATGAAGGTTGTTGTATTTTAGAATAAATACTATAATGATTCTAATATTCGATGTTTTATGGGTTCGGTTAGATACTACTGAAGGATAAAAATATATTTTTATGTTTGGAGGAACCACTTTCAGGATTGACGGGGAATGGAATCTTGTTGGAGTGGTATTGGGTATCTGATAATACATTACAGGAGTTAACGAAGTGGATTACTACCACTCCAATTCTGATCATACCTGAGCCTTGTAATGGGTAAGGTATTTTTATCGATGAATTTAGTGTTGGGATTGGGGCAGTGTTGATTCATGATGATCAAGTGGTTGCATACGGTTGAAGTCTATTGATGCATCATGAACTAAATTTCTCTATTCATGAACTTGAGTTAGCAGTGGTTGTTTATGACTTTATTTTTTGATGGGACTACTTATTGGGAGGATATTTTATGGTGTATAATGATCATTAAAGAAATAAATATATATTATCCTAGTGTGAATTGATTCTTTTGTGGTGAATATGGGTTAAATATATGAATAATTATGATGTTGAGTTGGTATAAATGCTAGAAAAGGGGAACACTATAGTAAATGCATTGAGTTAGAAACTCCAAATCAGGCAGTTTAATAATCCATTTCTGAGTGGATAATGACGGTGTTGTTTGCTGAGATGCATCTGGAGGTGTATGATTGGTATTGGATGATGGCCCCGGTATCCTTAGTAGGTAATTCGACACTTCTAATACTGATCAAAGATAGGAAGTGTGAGCATAAAAAATGTTTTCAATTGATAAGAAATCATAATGGAAGTGTTTCATATTCCGGTTAGACTATTGTTATTAATGGGATTATTTTTACGTGTGGTTGTGTTGATGTGCCTATTATCGTGTGATAAGTGTTTATGTGTGAGTTTTCTACATCGATGTGGGAAGTGCATCATGGTTTTTACAAAAGGTACTAAGATATTCAAAGGAAGTATTGGTGGTCAAGGAAGAAGAAAGTTCATGTTGGTTTCATAGAGTGATTTCTAAACTTCCAAAAGGTAAAGGACGACCATCAATGGATGGGTGATTTATTGCATCCATTTCCTATTCTAAAATATATAAATGATGGGGTGATGATGGAATTTGTGGTATGTCTTCTAGGGAAACCTCAATAGAATGATGCGACCTGGGTAGTTATTAATTAGTTTTCTAAAGTGGATCACTTACTTAAAAAATGAGAGAATATCACCTTGGATTAGTTCGATAAGCTATACATTTGGGATATAGTGCGGTTCCTTGGGGTGACATGAAATCTTGTTTCAGATAATGATATTAACTTTAATTTTCTCTTCTGGGAGGTATTATAGATTGAACATGGTACCCAAGTGTTTTTTAGTACATATTTGTAAACACAAATGGATGCTAATTCAGAGTATACCATTTATGTTTTTTTGGACATGTTGAGAGATTATGTCAAATATTTATATGGATAATGGGAAAATCACTTATCTCTTATTGATATTTCTTAAAGAAGTGGTTACCATGCTATGATTTGGATGGAAATGTTTGAGGCGCTCTATGGGAAACCATATAGATCTCCATTATGTTTTATGGAAGTTAGGGAATGATGATTTTTGGGACTGGGTCTTGTGTAGGAGATATCAGAGTAGGATCCGTTAATCTAGAATCCAATGTAAATGGATAAAAGTAGGTAAAAGCCATATGAGGATCGATATCATTGACCATTTTTATTTGTGGCAGGTGATCCTGTGTTTTTTTGGTTTTACCAATGGTTGGTCAACACCAGATTCATAAATAGAAGAATTTGGCACCCAAGTACATGGGATTATGTTGATATTTTGGAGAGGATAAGCCTATTGACAAATAGAATGGATTTTTCATAGTTTTATAGTGGTATGTACGAAGTTTTTAATTTGTCTTAACTTCCACATTATCATGAAGACCCATATCATGTGATTGAAATTGAGGATATTGATCCTAAGGATGATGTTTCCATTGAGGATAATCAGTTTTGTATTGTGGATCATAGTGAGAAGGCCTTGTAGGAAACACCATTTCATAGTTTCATGTTCTATAAAAACATGGAAATTTGATGGAATAAAATTTGGAAAGGGAGGCAGATTTTCAGGCATTATTACCCAACTTCTACTCTTCGTTAGCTCAGTAAGGCATGGATATGTGACTAAAGGAAGAGAAATTACTAGGTGGGGTGGTTGTATGATATTTGGCATCATGGAGCTATGTTATTCTTTAATTTTTGTTTTTAATAAATTTATTTAGATAAATAATTGTTTACTGGGGAGAATGGGAGCCTCAGTGGTAGTATGGTGGTTTGGGACATGAAATAAAGGGATAATGGCCATCTAGTTCATGTTGTATGGTTAGAACATGGTTTGAGGAAACTATTCGTCCAAACCATGTTATCTAAGAAGTGGGGTGCACAGTTTATTAAACTGTACAAGGGGGAAATCCAAATCATATATATTTTTTCAAAAGCATTAGAGGTAATAGGTGCATGTTTTGTCAAATAGTGTATAATCCCTAGGTAACCGTGCAACATGGACCACTCATGGACATAGGTAGGCACAAAATCTTGAAAACCATGTAGCGAAATCATGAGACACATTAAAAAGTGTAAAATTCCCAAAATCCATATTTAGTATTTTCGGTTCCTCACCCAATTCCCCCCCCCATTTCTTCGTCCTCTATCCCTATTGATGAACCAAATCACCCAAATTTTTCCAAGGAGTGATATCTATAATTTCTAGGCTATTTGGAGTGACATTTGGTGCAGATGGAACCTCCAGGTATGTCCAACACTCTTCATAATTATTTTCTTGTATTAAGTATTGTGGGTTATTTGTTATTCTTTTAAATCCACAAAACCCTTATTATCCATTGGTTCATAGGTTTTTGAATCAATTGGTTCTTGAATCCATAAATTAGGATAAGGTTAAGAAACATTTCTTCAATGGATTTGAGTTAGGTGGTCTATAAGTGATATCCCTTAATTTTGTTATAAATTTGTGCATGTGTGGTTATAGTATTGCTTTCCTATTGATCGGAATTTGATGAATTTTGTAAGTATTGGTAAAATTGGTTGGATAAATGATGATTTATACCCCTTATTATTCTTATGGGATGAATTGGGGACTCCAAGACAGATTTAGGGCCCCATAGGGTGTTCCAACATTATCAAACATGGAAAATTGTGATATTAAATATATAACGGACTTGGTATAATGTAGATCCCATGATGAGCATGTTTATGTGTTAGTTGAGTTAAAAATGGAATATTAATAGTTGGGTATACACCTTGATAATGACATAAGGGATTTGTTTTGTAAAATATGAAATTGGGGGGATGAAATAAAGTGATTGTGTTAAATTAATTATGAATTATAATTGAAAAGGATAAGTGCATTAATTTGTGTGAATGATGGACATGATAAATGGATATGTGTGTGTGAATTGATGAACCATGTGAAATGAATAAATCTATTGAAGTAATAGAATATGCTAAAAGGGTTAAGGTATAAAAATGGATAACAGTTAAATTGGCTATGCTATGTAAATGTTAAATGTGACAATGAGTTAATGATTGATGACGAATCATGTGTTGAAGTATGTGTGAATATTAAATGTCATGTGTATTGTTTGAGCATGGTTTATGACTATGTATTTGTGGTAAATGTATAAATATTAATGCACACATGGCTTGGTATTTATGGGTTAATGGACATGAGGATCTACGCCAAGGTGTCATATTTGACTGGGGATAAAAATCCAACCCTATATGGCATAGTTCAAGGAAGGGGACCAAGGAATTATTCCCCTAACTGATACATTTTATGAGACTACATAGAACAAGTATCTAAGGTATTTTTTATGTATTTTTTTTACCAAAATGGTTATGCCTAGTGAGTTAGGGAACACGACGTGTTCTGTAATGCATAGTAATTGAATGGATGAGGCTATTGTATAATTGATATAAATGCCTAACCCATGAAACATGGGATGAAAATCAATTTAGGAATGAATAAGAGATAAGTGATAAAAATGTTAATAATTATGAAATGGATAATGTAATTAATGTGGATAAAATGATGGAAATAATTGATAATGCATGATTATAGTTTATTTCTAATTTTTTATTTTAAATCATATGTTTTCTCTTTTGGATTACTCAAGTATAGTAGGTATATCCTCCCCATTTTATCTATCAAACCCTCACTTCTAGTCAGAAACCTCTGGCATAAGAGGAGGTGTGCTTTATGTCTTGTAATGACCCTTCCTAAGGCAAACATTTAGTATATACATGTTAAGGTCTTTATAAAATGTGTATTCTTTCAATGATATAATGGGTATTTGAATTGTGAAATGTATAAGGATTGTACTAAATTACTTTTCCTTTAAGTACATGACAGAATATATTTAATTATACCATGGACTGAGTAGAGTGATTAAATGGAATTTTGAAGTTATTATAGAACACATGATTGGGGGAAGATAACCACAAATATGTGTTCTATTTAGAGATAATAATCATAATGATATTTTTATAGGATAATAATGGTGACTTCGAAATTGGTTTGTGATTTGAGTGTTTATGTTATCTTTGTTAGAGTTTACTACATGTTTGGGTTTATAGAATATATTTAAGTATAAGAGATTTTATTTTCGAACAAATTCATGTTTCAATTAATTTTTTATTGTGATCATGGTATTCAAATATTAGTAATTTGTCATTAAGATCCAATTTATATTTTATAGGGATGATATTGTTTATTTGAAAAACTCCCTCTTAATTTTTTGGTCAATGAATTTGGTAAATATATTTTGGATGAGTCTAAATTTTTACTAATTATGGAATGGATTATGTTGATATTTTAGTGTTATTAGATAATTTATTCTAACAATTTTAGTCTTTGAAAAAATAGAGGGACATTATAAATGACTAATAATTATTTTATTGATGTAATTATTTCATAAATGTTAATTTTCGTTCATCGGTCATAAAAAAATTCATCATGAATATTCATTAATTGGGATAATAATTGAAGTGGAAATTTATTTAATCACAGGAATAGGACAAAATAGAATGTATATTTTCAAGAGTTAGCTATCATAGTATTAAAGGATTTCATCCACTCTAGAAAAAATGATCATGAAAAGAAAATATGACCATAGTTCCTTTAAATTCTGTGAGTGAAATGGCCTCTTATCTCATCAAAGAAATATCAACATGAGGAAATTTTTTTCTAATAATACTATATTTTCATTTGATTTATGAACATCATCACACTCTATTGATCATTTAACATTACTATTCTCTTCCACTCACATTTTTCTATTTCACGAAAATATTCTCATTATTATAAACCCAGTATTGTGTTATCTAGGATGAACGACATAGTTACCTTTATCTCGTATCAAGAGGATATTTTATTAATAAAATTAAGATGTGTCTTTCCAACAATGGTTTTTTTATGAATTTCAATCCCTTTATTATAGTGATAAAAATTAAATTTTCAAGGGATAAAGTTTATTTAATGGGCATAGAATGTAACACCCATGGATTATAAAATGAAAATATCTTGTTCAATAGAATTTATGACAAGAAAGCCCAACTAATAAGATAATTTAACACCATTTGAATTTATGATACATTTATTTTTTTAATAAATTCTATCTCTAAAATAGTATGTAATACATGAAATTTTGGGGTAGAATGAACCACATTACTCTATTAAAAATTATTATTTATATACGACCATTATAACCTAGTTGTTAAATTTATGGGTATGAGTAATAATAGATAAATAATTAATATTAGTTGTTTTACATGTGTATATAATAAATTCAACTAAAATATATATATATTATAAATTAAATAAAAATCATTTGAAGGGAAAAAATGTTTTCGAAAAAACATTATTTTTAAAAAGATGGTTTAGACAAAATTTTCACACATAATATAAAATTAATTTTTTACCACTTTTGTAAAATTTATTTGAAAAAATGGAAATCAATTTCTAAATCTACATTTCAATATTATCATTGGTTGATTAGTTTTTGGAATTTTCTGAAAGGAATATTTTTTTTGAATAACAAAATATTTAGGTTTTTTATTGGAAACTACCAATTTATTTAAAATATTTACAAAGTTAAATTAAAATTTATGTTTGTTTTAATGTAATAGTATTTAAATTATATTAAAAAATAAATAATTTATTTAATTGGAATCAATTTAATATTAAATTATTATATAAAAACATTATAAACATTTTAATGCTTGTTTTTGAATTTTTTTTTCTTAAACGTGCATGTGTGTTAAATTTTAAATTGAATTCTACCACTTCGGTGGATTAAATCTGAAAAATTGGATTCCATATTTGTATAATAATATTTTAGGTTATATAAAAAGTTATAATTAATTTTTGACAATGATGAATAGAGAAAAAATAACAATTAATTATCATGATTAGGGTAAACATTAACTTACAGGGGGTGAACTAAGAAAATAAATGTTAATTATGACTTTAAAATTCTCCAAAAACCCATTTTATGGACATATTTTGACATTATATCCTATAATTTTCTTTAATGTCCCAATTTTTATCCTTTTTCAGTAGAACAACATTGGTACAATTTAATATATTTAAAAATTTTAGGTGTGTCTTCTCCCCCCTTATAAAAGACTACTTCACACCTTCACACATATATACCTATAATGCAATTTATATTGACAAAAAACTACAAATATATATCCCCAATATACTTGTATATATTATAGTTCTTCTTATATACCCAAAATACCATCTATAGGGTCATCAAGAGGATATCCAAAAGAGGTTTCTCTGAGAGAAGGTAATTGTTTTAAAAGAACTATTTCATTTTTTTCTCTTTTTTCCAAAATAAATTATTTATGTACTCTTAAAATATAATTAAAAAATCATCTAACAAAAAATTAAATCTAATTATATCCATATAATAATATTTATTCATCTCGTTTTAAATAAAATCGGAAATAAAATCATCGATTGTTTTTACGGTATACTACGGACTCACAAAAGTATATAAATCTTTTTCATTGAAAAGATCTCATGATTGTATATATTGGGGGATTTAATGAATATTTATAATATTTTTTATATTATTATAATTAAAAAATTATAATATAACATATATATTATTTTATTTCATATTCTTTAAAGTAGAATATCTTTTCTTGGGTATATGACAGACTACTGTCTCGTGAAGTGATATGATTCTTTTTTCACGTACACCCAAAATAAAGATTAATAATAATAAATTTAAGGAATATTGGTAATATATATGAAATTATATTTATTATTTAAAATAAATATGTCACTAATTTTCTTACACTTTCACTCAATATAGGAATGATATTGTCGCTTATGCATACATACAACCAACCACCTTCACGAAGCCTTTATATTCATTTTCTATGTCAAAAAATAATGAATGATTATAAAAAATGTATATAATAGGTACAGATAACATATATAATATTAATATAATTTTTGTGATATTTTATATGTATCCTATATAGTGTAACATTAACTTTCATGAAAAAACACACATTAAAAAACAAGAAAAGTATCAAGAAAAACAATGTTAATAATGAAATATTATTTAAAAACTAGGGGTGAAATGTTATAAGAGAATCATATTTTATTTTAAAATATAAATATGGTTATTATAAAATTAATTAAATTCATAAAATCTTAAGAATGGTTTTAAAGAACACTCAACAATAAAAAAGGGTGAGGTAAGGGGCTTCCCTTCAATTTCCCTTAATTATGGCGTATTGTTATGTTATTCACCAATTTTTTTATATGGTTTAAATATTGATAATTTTTTATGAAATATCAATAATAATTAAAAAATATTTGTAATTATATGTTTTATTTGAAAATATTTCATCAAATTGGATTTGAATGGAAAATTACCTAGTGAAAAATTATTTCATAACTCAATTTCCTTTAATTCAGTTATATTAATTGTTCATTGTATTGGAAACTAAAATATTATGTGTGTAAATATTTTTGAGAAACTGATGATGTATTTTCCTCTATTTCAAGTGGAATTAAATTTTATACATATAATCAATTCATTTTTTCATTATTATTTCTACATAATGATCTTTTTATTGGTTTGTTCAAAATTTATTTTTAATCTAGATTAATTAAGCATGAATTTCCATTAAATGTAATCATTCTAAAATAAAGTTTATTTTATTTTATTATTATTTTGTTATTCATGAAATTTTCACGTAATAATACAATTTTCCACTCTTTAGTACTTAAAATTATTGATAAAATGTTTTTATCAAAACTAAATATTATTTTTCTCTTCGTTAAAAATTTTTTTCTCTTCAATTTTTTTTATAATTTTATTGGAAAATGATTTTAGAATTCAATAAATAATTTAGGAAAAACTTATTTACCCATTTTTTTCCATTTTATATTTTATTTTATTGTAATATTCATATCATTTTACAAACAACACCCATTTGGATTTTACAAAAAATGGGAAAGTAATATTTTCATTAGTTTGTAAAACATGAACATAATTTTGAACCATTATAGAAATTCAATGTTTAAAATATTAATCTATATAGTTAATAGATATTTTCAAAGAAAATTATTTTCATAATATTTTGTAAACCATTATTTTTTAAAATAATTTCAAAGTGAAAAGGATATTTTTCCACAAAAATGTTTTAATGAAATTTGTATGGTATTTCTACTCATCAATGACATAAACCCATTATTTTAATCATGATACACTTGATATATTTTTTCTTAATAACATCCTTATTATTTATATGGATAGTTAATAATCATATGGATTATGGGAAGTATTGAAATTCTCTTTCATGATTGTGTTTTTTAATTAGTACTATTCCCTTAAGATATTCACTTCATTTTTATTGTTGGAAAATAAATTTCCCCAAAATATCCATATTATTTATCATGGGTATAATTTTTATTGAATCCTTATATTATTTCTATATATGGTATTATAATTTTAATGTTTTATGTGTTGGGAAAATATTGTTAATTCTTATTCATGACTCGATATAGAAATTTTTTGACATGACATATAGTTTGTCACGAACCAACCCGGTTCGACCCCGAACCGGTCACCCGAGTTGGTCCGCGGCATGGCCCGAGAGGCGTTCCCGATCCTCCCGGGCTGGCGACAAGTACCAGGGCATCACAGAGTACATGTGAGAACAATTTCTCCCAAATAAAAAAAATTACTAAGAGGCATAAATAAACAAACGACAATAAAACAAAACAGCCGAAACGTAACTAACCTAACCACGAACCCAACTCCTCACGACCCTGAGAGTCGATCGTCAAACTACCACCAACTCTCCTCCACGGCGAGCAAGCTCGAGTCAAACCTACAACAGAAACTAAAAACAAGAAAACACTAAAGGTGTGAGTATTAAAACTCAGTAGGCTAGCCCGATAAATCTATTCCCAAAGCACTACCATTAAAAAAATAATTTACCAACTTCTAGTTTGAACTACATTATAGAAAATATGGGTTTTCACACACACACACTTTCCATTTTGAAAACAAGTAACAGTCCATTGCCCTTTTTAATTTAGAAGAAGTTTAATGTTGAAAGAACCAGGTGAATTTCATTTTAAAACATTTCTCGAACAATTAAGAAACCAAACTTTAGTTGTTAATCAAAAATAAAATCACACACAACACACACTAACGGAAATGGGAAAAAGTGGCACACAAGGGTCGGCATCCACACTCGACCTCTCAATCGTCTTCCATTTACAAATAGACATTAAAAGAGACATGGGTCAAACCTAGGAGATCGTGAACAAACCATAATGTACTATACATGTGACTCATCCTGAAGGCATGCCCTAACTCGATGACGTCATAACGCCCTAACACCCGGCATACCCCTACATGGCCTAACCGAGGGGCTCAATCCCCATAGCAGCAATAACTCAGTATTCCCCTGCTATGGGGCCACTAGCCAGTGCGTAATCTAAACTAGTGCAGCAATCGTTCTCAGAAGATTCACTCACAATTCCAAGTTCCCATGTCAACAGAAGCACTATGAAGAGGGGTGAATCAACAATGCCAAACAATCAGTCATGATGCACATCATCACATACTTCTCACACAATAAACACACGCCAAAGATCACCCCTGAATGGGTTTTCCCAAAATAATTTATTCTATTAAAGTGCCAAATGGGCCTTTACAAATTTTAAAACAAAACCTCATTTCTCGATAAAACTCAAAACACTTGTTCAGAAGAAATCATTTATCTTTAAAACTAGAAGTACGTTTAAAATTCTGTGAATAATGTTTAAAGGCCAAACGGGCACTCTTTCAAAATTGGGTGTCCGCCCGTCAAGAAAATGTTCCAGGTGTTCGGTATAAAATAAACGTTTCTTTTCAAAATAAATAATCATTTAAAATTTAATTATCTAATATTATTTATCATTCATTAAAATTAACAAAAACATCAAGGAATTAATAAATTCTAATTCTAAAGGTGAGTGAAATGGGGGGCCTACCTCGACACGTAGTGGAAACATGATGACGTGACACTCTTCACAAAGGTGCGCAACCACTCAAGCTGATGACCATAGTATCACGGTTTTTCATCGCCGACACGCTGCAACCACCGCACAAGAATTAACAACACATAACCAGTGACCTAAAACAATTCAAATGAACAAACGAAGCAAAGACCATTTGGACATGCTTTCAAAACACAATGCGCACCATCTGCACTATTTAATAACCCACTTTAAAATTTATAAAACCATTCCAAAGACACCCATGACCTTACACACCCAAATCCCCATCAAAAACATTGTTATGATCAGCCGCACATCCTCGACATGCCAGAATAAAGAACACATGACTTGCATCGCCGAAAAAAAAACTAAAAGCGCATTTTATTGAAAAGACAGTGAACACAAACTAAAATCTTTTAAAAAGAAAAACAATTTTTCACTAAGATAATTAATCACAAAACACGTCAAATTAATTAATTGAATGAAACAATTATCCAAACAAGGGAGAACCAACAATTTCAACATGATATCATCAATTTAACAACAACAACGAATACCTAGAAACCCGAGAGGTGCGAACCTCAAGTAAACAAAGTAAGCTTAATATAAAGAGGAAAAGGCAATGAGATCCAACCTCACGAACAATGAAACTTTCAGATTTCAAGTGCGAAACTTCAAACACACAACGTTCGCACCAATTTTAATTAAACACAACATACATTAGACCAATTTTCAAATATTAAAGCAAGAAAAAGTGCAAACCTCACCTCGATGTGGAGAGGCGCTTGGCCAGAGCGGTTGTGCGATAGCAATAACGACCAGCGTGGTGTTGTGGTGCGCATGAAAGGTCACCAACGTCATCAACGGTGACGCGAAGACTAGCGTGGCTGATGGCGGACCTGCATGGGGGGCTGGCCGGATAGCGGGGGAGAATGGGGGTGCACTAAAGGGTGTGGATGCTAGGGGGATTCGACCGAACAACGGGTGTAAGGTGGGGGTGCGTCGGAGGGTGCGCCGCTGGTCAGCCCACGCTGGCGACGTGGTTTGCGCAGGGTGAGGGTGATGGCCTACTCGGTTGCTGGCCGGAGAGAAAGGGAAGGGCGTCGGAGGTGTAAAAAGTGGAAAGGAGGTAGGCGGGTGTCGCAGAAGTCAGGTAGTCAAGCAGGAGGACGCGGGACGGCTGGAAGCATAGGGCGTCGACTGTGTGTGCTGGGCAAGAGAGCCTGGCTAGCAGGGGGCGCCGTTGGCAAGCTGGAGCACGCAACGGAGGAACGCAGAATGGTCAGCAGTTGCTGTCAGAGACAGAGCCGCAACCATGCGAGTAGGGAGTCCGCAGGAGAGGCTTCAGTAGGAGGAGAAAACATGGGGCGTCGCTGGCTGGGTAGAGCTGCTGCAACCGGTGCATGGTAGGAAAGGGAGTTGGCCAAAGTGAGACACGGTGGGGCGCTTCAATTCGAGCAGGAGGAAGCCAGCGCGCTCAGAGCGGAAGAAGGGGAAGAAGGTGCGACAGAACCAGACAAGGTGGAGGCGCGCTACAAAATTGCTGGAAGAGGGAGCTGGTTGAGGTCGTGCCAGCCGGGGGAATCAAGTCGGAGGCACGGGAGGCGGAGAGGGCCGCCGTGCGGGGGTTGATGCAGCACAAGGGGACGCCGTCAGGGCCTGCTCGTGGAGGGAAGTCGATGATCTGCAGCAGGGAGGGTGGCGCTCCACTAGGGCGCGGTGGATGGGGAACGAACCAGGGGGCCACCCATGGAGACGAGAGAGCCGAGGGAGAAGGGAGCTACAGCAGGGAAAGAAGGGAACGGGTGCGGGGAGAAGATGAGAGGAATGGAGAGGCGGCGGCTGAGTGAGAGAGGGAGAAAAAAAACGAGGGGAAAAGGAAGGCTGCTAGGGTTAGAGGAAAAAAAAGAAAAGAAAATAATAATAAAAATATAAATAAAAGAAGGAATAATAATGATAATAAAATGAAATAAAAATAGAAACGAAAATGAAACAAAGCACATAAATAAAACAAGGGAAACATTAACCCATAATAAAAGTACATCAAATAAAAATAATAAGAAATGAATAATAATAATAATAATAATAACATTAATAACAATAATATTAATAATACGCCTGATAGTAATAAGAAAAACATCTTTAATTATAAAAATAGAAATGATAAAAAAATATATATTTTAAATAATAAAAATTCTTTAATAATAACATAATATTATTTCACTAAATTTTAGTTTTAATTATTCTATTTTTAACTAATTTAATTTATTTCTATTTTCTGACTCAAACTCTGCAACTGCGCAGTACTCGGGCTGACTGCACGGCTTCCGCTAGTCGCGTGCTGCCCACGCAATGGCCAAAATTAAAAATAAAAATAAAAATAATATTTATCATTTAATATTTAATAATACTTATAAAATTAATACCAACAATAAAAAAAAGTGAAACAACACAATAAATTACAAACATCACTCATTTTATAAAAAAAATCCGATGGCATGCGGGTCGTGCTGATGTCTAAGCAGCACCGCACGTGGTATCCAAAATGCGCTCTGCCCAGGCACTCAGCAACG
Source organism: Viscum album (assembly GCA_963277665.1). NCBI lineage: Eukaryota > Viridiplantae > Streptophyta > Magnoliopsida > Santalales > Viscaceae > Viscum > Viscum album. The sequence goes on from OY728142.1 coordinate 448,242,759, forward strand.
TCAACTTCAAACGCACCCTGCCCGGGCACTCAGCGATGTCAGTTGAAAAACGTGCACTTTTTAACATGACTCAAAAGTTTTTCGTCTGAGACTCAACCCGAACCCCAACAAAAATTTAAAAAAGTCAAAGAAATTATAAAATAAAATAAAGGGTAGGTCAGGGTGTGACAATTCTCCCCACCATAAAGCATTCCACCCCCAGAAATCCATAACAAGATCAAAACCCCAAACTAAAACCGCCATTACATTACTATTTAAAGAAATATCTAAAGAACGACAACAAAGAGATTCTGAAACACTCCCAAAATGGGGAGCGATAAACCAAAAGAACTCATATAATATGAATGAATTACCCGCTAAGTGTCACCTGCCCCCAAAAGTGTGACCACCTCCAGTTGATCGCTTCAAAGGGCAAAGAACTTTAACAATAGTAGATCCAGGCCCAACATACACCCACCTTAAAACCATTCAACAGAACTCAACCAATTCTCCATCTTCAATTCAACCTTAAAACACAACAACTGGAACAACGCCAATAAAAACACGACGATTGTTTTGAAACCAACAAACGGGTCAAAACCACATCCAACGCGTATCTCTTAAAACCTTACTCCAATATGACACTGGAACTCTCATGCCCCAACTCCTTACCAAAAGAAGAAAATAGAGTTTTGTGGTTCCATATAAGACCAACCACAACCCAACCAAAACCTAGAACAAAACTGGGAGATTGACCCGGGAAGTCCGAACGGACTCCCCCCCATAAGAGGCAAGCTAAATTGAATTTGATGAGACCCGTGACAGTTATTTCCACCACAAGTGTCAAGTTAGTTCCCGGAATAGGACCAGAACGCCATCACTTGAGACAAAATTCATGATCACAAGAATTTACAACATGGGGAGGTCAAATGGACTCCCCACCATAAAGCTTTCGAGAAGAGAATAATAGGAGGACCTACCAGCATTATCATCAGTCATCACTGCCCCCGGGTGGGAGGGGGGGCTGTCCAACACACCACCCCCACCCGGAAAGCATAAAGCAAGAAGCTCTTAATAAATGAGAGCAACGACATGACCAGGCAGTTATTAAACATAAACTAGGCATAATGAGGAAAATGATTCTGACCACGCGCACTTACTGAGAACAACACCCTATCGCAAGACTTCACCTTTCGTTGGAGTTCCCCCGACCACGCGCTAGCTTCACTCCGAGGCCTGTGGCTGGAGCTCTGATGAATGAAGCATCTTCCGGCTTCGCAGTCAGGTTTATGAAACCCCAGAATCTTGACACAAGAACCAGAATTTTTAACAATCACACCTCCATAAGATCAAAGGTTTAAAAGAGTTCAGCCACAACCATTCTTTCAACTAAAAGAAAAGAACCCCACAAAACAGTACAGGTAACAACTACTACATCCAAGAAACATTACAAGTAGAAAACATCAAGCTCATCCACCAACATCTGCCTACTCCTACTGATGGGCTGAAGTGGCCTTCAATGACCCAGGTCTGGCTTTAGCGCGCTTCTTGGAAACACCTCGGCAAAATCGCTTCAAGTGACCTAAACATCCACAGGTGTGGCAGGGTCTTGGAGCACATGGACATGTCGGCCTTTTGTGACCCTGCCTACCACACTGGTGACAGATCACAACATTGCGCTGTGAAGAAGATGACTGAAGGTCTGAAGGCCTCTTGATTCCTCTACCAGCACCACCAGCATCAGGTCGCTTCTTACTCTTCTTACTAGCATCATCTGAAATGCTTCCCAAAGCTGGAGGATTCGCCACCTCGAGTACTCCTACTAGCTCAGCATCAACAAGAAAGGATTGCTCGACAACATCCGAGAAGGTGGTCAGGTTGAGCTCTTCCACTCTCGATCGCAGCTCAGGTCGGAGTCTAGACTCAAATTGTCGAGCCTTCCCGTGATCATTCGCAGCAAACCACTGATCATACGGAACTAGGTCTACAAAGTGTCGATAGAACTCTAGTACCGATTCAACGCCCTGCTGGAGACAACACAACTCCATCCTCTTCCACAGCTTCGTCAACTCAGAGAAGTGTTGTTGGATGAACGATGACTTGAAAAACTCCCATGTCAAATCTTCCCCAGGCTTGTTCCGAGACATGGACTTCCACCATTTCCAGGTTGGACCTTCAAGCATGAAGGTAGCCAACTTCACCTTTAATGACTCAGGTAGACCAATGGAACTGAACATCTTCTCAATCTTCTGCAACCACTCCTCTGCCTCAAGAGGCCCTGCTTGCCCATAAAAGAGAGAAGGGCTCTACTTCCGGAACTCCAAAACATAATCGATGGGCTGACCAACTGGAGGATTAACTAAGGATGCACCACCTGAAGCTGCACATTGAGCATCCATCGAGCCTTCGTGGGGGAGAACAATACAGAACAAAGAAACGAGGAACTTGATCAAAACATAACCAATACCATTTGAAATTCAACATTACTCAATGAGTTTCAAAATGAAGGAGAAACCCATTCACTAAAGGGGGAAACTAGTAATGATGGATGACTCGACCATATGGTTGGCAGCCATACATCAGCCATACCATCGTCACTGAGAGCATTGTAGGGTGAAGTCTCCGGCTCCACAAGGCTTGCCGGGCCCTGTCAGCTCACAAAGCTACTTTCCCAACTCTCTTTTCATTCCCCAACATAAAACAATCCAGAAGACGCAAAAGACACTAACAACCCATACATCTCATGGTAACTCGAGGTTGAGAACAAGAAAGGGTTCATGACGTCCTTCTCGTTCCCCCGCCTCGAGTCCGAGCAACTTTACTCCCTTTACCATGACAACTCCAAATAGCAATGGGTGCTCTGAAAAAATAAGGTCTGCTCTAGAGCTAACCTGCCTCTGATACCATTTTGTCACGAACCAACCCAGTTCGACTCCGAACCGGTCACCCGAGTTGTTCCACGACATGGCCCGAGAGGCGTTCATGATCCTCCCGGGCTGGCGACAAGCGCCAGGGCATCAGAGAGTACACGTGAGAACGATTTCTCCCAAATAAAAAAAATTACTAAGAGGCAGAAATAAACAAACGATAATAAAACAAAACAGCCAAAAACGTAACTAGCCTGACCACGAACCCAACTCCTCACGACCCCGAGAGTCGATCGTCAAACTACCACCAAATCTCGTCCACGACAAGCAAGCTCGAGTCAAACCTGAAACAGAAACTAAAAACAAGAAAACACTAAAGGCGTGAGTATTAAAACTCCGTATGATAGCCCGATAAATCTATTCCCAAAGCACTACCATTAAAAGAAGAATTTTCCAACTTCTAGTTTGAACTACATTATAGAAAATATGGGTTTTCACACACACACACACTTTCCATTTTGAAAACAAGTAACAGTCCATTGCCATTTTTAATTTAGAAGAAGTTTAATGTTGAAAGAACCAGGTGAATTGCATTTTTAAACATTTCGCAAACAATTAGGAAACCAAACTTTAGTTGTTAATCAAAAATAAAATCACGCACAACACACACTAAGGGCATGCCTTCAGGATGAGTCACATGTATAGTACGTTCTGGTTTGTTCACGATCTCCTAGGTTCGACCCATGTCTCTTTTAAGGTCTATTTGTAAATGGCAGACGATTGAGAGGTCGAGTGTGGATGCCGACCCTTGTGTGCCACTTTTTCCCATTGCCCTTATTGTGTGTTGTGTGTGATTTTATTTTTAATTAACAACTAAAGTTTGGTTTCCTAATTGTTCGTGAAATGTTTTAAAATGCAATTCACCTGGTTATTTCAACATTAAACTTCTTCTAAATTAAAAAGGGCAATGGACTGTTACTTGTTTTCAAAATGGAAAGTGTGTGTGTGTGAAAACCCATATTTTCTATAATGTAGTTCAAACTAGAAGTTGGTAAATTCTTTTTTTAATGGTAGTGCTTTGGGAATAGATTTATCGGGCTAGCCTTCTGAGTTTTAATACTCACGCCTTTAGTGTTATCTTGTTTTTAGTTTCTGTTGCAGGTTTGACTCGAGCTTGCTCGCCATGGACGAGAGTTGGTGGTAGTTTGACGATCGACTCTCGGGGTCGTGAGGAGTTGGGTTCGTGGTCAGGTTAGTTACGTTTTTGGCTGTTTTGTTTTATTGTCGTTTGTTTATTTCTGCCTCTTAGTAATTTTTTTTTATTTGGGCGAAATCGTTCTCACGTGTACTCTGTGATGCCCTGGTGCTTGTCGCCAGCCCGGGAGGATCGGGAACGCCTCTCGGGCCATGCCGCGGACCAACTCAGGTGACCGGTTCGGGGTCGAACCGGGTTGGTTCGTGACATAGTTCATGTATTAAATTGGTCATTCAATATATGAGGATCACATTGGACATGAATATACAGGTGAGCCTAGATATAGATATCCTCTTTATTAATCAGAATACTCATGAGAATAATATGGATTGCCTTAGCTGAATTAGGTTCTGATGTATACTTAACCACAAATTTCAAACTTCCTTGAGAAAGGTATTGATAGAAGAGGTAATATGATACATGATATTACAACAAAAAATAATTAAGAATTTACTTAATAAAGATTTTTGTTATTATTATCCTTAAAATTCTTATAGTAATATTATCTATGGATTAATTTTATTATCTATTTATTGATAAAATGACATGTTTGTTTTCAGTTTTTTTCCTTTCCATAACAATTATTCCCTATCATACCATTGTAGTAAAGTTATTGATATAATGAAACATGAGTTCTTATATTTAGATTTCCTTAATGATTATTCCTTTTTTTTAAAATTTATTTAAATTTGATATATTCCACTTTAAATAAATCTTACTGAATATTTGAGATCACCCTTTTTTTGGTTTCTATTAATAGGAATCGAAGAGGTGTAATATCAATGATATGTAAATATATGGTTGAGGGAATTATCATATTAATGAGAAAGACATATGTTGAAATTTTTTATTCAAATTTTATATGGGAATTATATATCTATCTAGTTCGCCAAAAATATTAAACAATATGATACATCTTGATAAATTATAAGTATCTTAAGCCAATGTAGTAATGTCGACACTGGTTCCAGTCTATTGTGGTCGAGGTCTTTACAAAATATGAGGAACATTTAATGGAACTATTTATAAGGATAATCAGTTAACCTGTGCTTACAATACTCAGTATGGTAGAATAGAGTTTAGTAAATTTAGATGAAATAAGGAAGGGAATTTAATTATTTATAAATAATAATAAAATGGTTATATCTTATTCCTCAAGAAAATTTACGTTTCATGAGAAAGTTTAAAAATTAATTATTTGGAGTTTGTTATATTAATTTTTCATTGAGGATATGGAAGCATTATCTTCAAGGATAGATGTGTAATAAATATTCAAATTATAAGAGTTTAAATGGTACATTAACATAGAAACAGTTGAATGTGCACTATCAATGTTGGTTAAAGCTAGGAAAATATTATTACTACTCGATACATTACAACTCTAGGAAGGTAAACAAGGTGGATGATTATTTTAGTAAAGAGGTTCATCAAAGCCTATCTATGATTAGGATCATATAAGATCTAGTAATTATGGATTTTTAAATGATGAATATAGAAAACATTAATGAAGGGGGTAATATTATCTTTCTCAAATCATTGTTCACACATATATCCAAGTAAAGATTATTTAGGTTCATAATGAAGATGTGGAGATGTTGAAGAAGATGAGAAGTTATTCTAATTTATTCCTTTTTATGATAAAATAATGTGGTTTAGAAACTATGTATGTGTTCCATACATACTATTTTTGAATGAGCTGTTATTGGAAGACCATTGTTCTTCATTGTTATATCATCCTAGAACTGTAGAGATGTATAAGGATTTGAATGATTATTTATAGTGAGATTTATTGAAGAGAGTTATTCAAAAGATTATTTATCGATTATTTTTCTCATGTTTTAAAAGTAGGTTGGGATCAAATCCTACCACTAGTCGGGGTAGAAACCACCAATTTGGGTAAGCAATATGGGATCCTGAGATATGGTGAGACAGAAGTATACTAAGTTATTTGTATTAAAGTGATGTAATTTTATTAGAGAAATTTATTTTAATTGGCGTATAGTGTAACACCAATATATTTTATGAAATATTTTTTTCAAATCAAATTAATGTTTTTAGTCTCTTACCTTATATATAACACTGAGTTTTAATGAACCACAATATGATATTAAAAATATTATTATTTAAATATGACTATTATAAAATATCTGTTAAATTTGGTTGTATGAATAAGAATAATAAAATTTTCAAAAATATGAATGAATGATTTATAAATATAAAACTCATTGAATAAAGAAAATAATTTTTTGGTATCCTTTATATGCTTCAGAGATGCATTTTTCATAAAAAATGATTTTAATTTCATTTTATGGAAAAATAATAAAATTTATTTTTGACCTTTTTTGGAAAATTATTTGAAAAAATATAAATAATATTTGGGATAAACATTTCAAAATTTTATTAGGGATAGTTTTTGGGTTTTTTCTGAAAAAAACTTCTTATTGAATTTTGAAAAATATGTTTTTTAATAAAAAACTGTCATTTTGTTTAACTAATTTACAAGTTACATATTCTTTTAAGATGGGTTTAAGAGTAAAATTAAATAAATTATATCATAATTTATCAAAAATATCCAATTTTATTAAATTTTAAATTTTAAATTTATTTTGTAACATTCAGTACTTTCAGAAAAATCTTTCATAGGAAGTCCACTTTTCATCATATATGTAGGTTTAAAATTAAATTATATTCTCAAACTTATGTGAATATAAATTGTAGAAATTTATAAAATACATCATATTATAATAATTAATATTATATAATAATGAAAACTTAATTTTAGGTTATAATGACTAGTAAACTATAGGCAATTAATTACCTCGGTTGAGGTTAAAACTGGGTATTTCACATTACATTTTCCTGTATTAAAATTAATAATCCACACATATAAGAAATGTATTAAATAAATTAGATTAAATATCTATGAATATTGGGTCCAAATTGTCTAATAAGGATCATTTATTTTTTTGTATTAAATTAAAAATTACCTAGGTATATAAATAATAAAACGTATTAATATAGAGACATTAAAATGGAAAAATTATGTAAACCTAGAAGGTATGGATTAACATGGTCAGTACTGAAGATTTTTTTGTGGTTGTGTTTATGAAAAATATATTCCCTCCAATATATTATTTATCAATTATGGAGGCATCTGTTTTGACATTTTCTTGCTATTATTGAATTGCCTTGAATATTTACCAATATACCATGCCTCCTTGATTATATAAAGGCATCTCCATCCCACACTTCTTAAATCCCTCTTAGCCATTTGGATCAAGACAAAACTAGCCCAATATATCCCAAACACCATAATACACGTTATATATCTTATTTTACATAACATAATACACACCCTAGGGTCCTTAATAAATGATCCACATGAGGTTTTTCTAAGGGAAGCTAATTGTCTTTACTAAGATCTGTCCTTTTTTAAACAATCTCTTTCCACTATCATTTAGTTTTGAAGAATTGTATTAAAACAAAATAATTATATAACATATAATGGGATTTTATAATGTTTATTTAGTAGACAATATCCATATCACCTTCCATCAAATGCTAAACGAAACCATCAACTGGGTGTATGGTGGACTATCGCCGCATGAACTGATGTAATTACTTCTCCATCACTGCCTATCAGAGCCAGATATAAATATATTTTTAATTTTTAGGAATGATATATATAAAATATTTATACTACTAAAATTTTAAAATAACATTTTACTTATCACCTTCAAATTCAAGGGAAAATGATAATATCACTTTTGCGTTCGTATGGACTACTTCCTCCACGACACAATGTGTTACAATTTTCAATTTATTTTGGAATGTATAGTAATAAGTATAGATTTAATAAATACATATAATATATATGAAATATAAATGATTATATTATTTTGATATATTATTTTACACTATTTCATTCCATTAGTCAAGAAAATGGAAAGAATATTCTTGAGAACCTATCACATACCATCTCCAAGAATGATGTAATAATTTTTTATATATATAAATTTCATTGATTACTCTAAACATGTATAAAATTAATATATACTATACGCATATCATAATTTATATTTTGGATATGATATAACGTAGGACAATCTTTAGGGACCAAAACTTATGAATAAAAATATACATGGTAAAAGAATGTAGTTATTACTCGAAATCATGATTTTAACAAAAATATTGTTACTAAACTATTGATAAAAGGATATTTTTAAATAATATATGGTATTTTGTATATTATTGTGGTTATATAAGACATATATAACAAAACTATATTTTTATACAAAAGGATTAAATGTGTTTGTTGGATGTCGGGACATGAGTTAATAAATTCTGTTCTCACACTTCTTTCCATTGGTCACATGACACATTCACCAATTACTTTATTACGTGTTGTATATTATTACCATTTTTATATTTTATTTTTATTATCATTAAAATTATTTTCACTTATATAAATATATCCATTTATGTTCCAGTCTTTTTTTATTTTGTTTTGAATGTTACGAAAGAAGTCGGGGATTTCTGTCTCAAACTATCTTCTTTTGGAAATATGTCATATTATTCACTTATTTTATATTATTAAATATATATAAATACATAGAGAAATTTTAAATCATGAATTTATTTATTAATATGATATTAAAATTTTAATTTAAATTAATTCTTTCAAAGTTATTTTTATTGAAAAGAAACCAATGTTGTAAAGGTTTTATGTTACAATCTTTTTGTTTATCATGATTGTTTTTGATGTGGTTTCTAATGATGAGATATTATAATGAATCTCACAAGAAACACCAAAAAAATTATCCAATGGTTATTTTGTGAAATTTAATTTTTCTCCCTTCAATTTCCACTCTGTTTGTACTTGAGTTTCCAAAATATTGTTTTTAATGAAAATCATATTTCTTTCTATTTTGAGTTGAGAATCCTTCTTCATCCATGTACATGTTTTTTGAAAATATTTTAAATAAATTTAAATATATGCTCCAAATAATGTTTAAATTCACTTTACCAATATTTTATTTTTTTAAATAATTAAAAGGAATATTTTTATCATTTGTTGAACAAGTCTCTTTAGAATTATTAATTAAATTGTTGAAGGAACCTTCATTTTAAAGTGTATAACATGAATAATATTTAATAATGTCATTACCAATCAATGATTTTAATATAAATTTTAATTTTTTCATCTTTATTTTCTATGGAAAATATTTAGTTAGTGTTTTATAAATTTTAAAATATTAAATAAGTGATTTAAAAATTGAGGGGCTATTTTACATATGAAATAATCAACGATGTCTTAGAAAATAATTTTCCATATTTCATTAAATTCAATGGTTTTAATAATTTTTTAATGGGTATTTGATCCAATTATACCATAATTATTTTTTATATTTTATGGTTATGATGAAATTATTTTTATGAAACCCCTTCCTTTTTTCCATGGGTTATGGTAAGGTAAATTAAAGAAATGATTATGAAACCCACTACTCTTCCATATGTTTGAGTATGATGAAATACTTATAAAACCCATTTATTTTCAGGGGTTATAATATGATGAATCATTTATGATCCTGTGGTACATAAATTTATGATTTTAATTATGTCATGGGTGGGACCAATATCTGTCTCCAATGCATTGGTTAGACATTGATAACTGATGAGATAAATAGGGCTCGAATGGGAAGTGAACCTATTTAATTTAGGTAAGTTTTCCACTATGATATTATATTGAGTGAACTGTGGATACCACAGTGGTTTGGAGAGTGAAAAGATTCCACTATGATAATATTGGAAATTACCCCTGACTACGAATGAAATGGTTTTCTATGCTTTTATACGCAAAAAAATCTATGTATGAAGACAAAGATATGTTATCATTCCCTTATGCTCATGTAGTGTGGATATCCCTTTTGTTTACCAATTCTAAGAATATGATCTCATCCCTAATTATTTTTCCTTTCTCTAGATTATGAAGACAGTTATTATGTATGATACGTCTAAGAGGGTTTCTATTTATGATAATCTTAGAGGGATATTATTTAGTTCACCTATGATCTAGTTTTTTATGAATCTAATTTTTAGAATGCAATATACCAATATTATTCTGGAATAGATAATTATGTTATGTAATGAATATTCATATATCCAGAAGTAATATCTATGTATGAAATGTATTGGTCACTATAATAATTATTTTCACTTACTGGTCATTTGAGCTCATCACTTTGTTATGTTTGAAACTATTAGTTATATAGATGAATGAATAATGTGAGATGCCTTGAATGGTTCTAGAAGAGAATTATTATAAATAATTTTACACAAGTGATTTAAATTAAGATGATTATTTAGATAACCTTCATGCCACTAAACTTATTAGTACTTGGTTTGTGAGTAAGTTTGTGATATGTATCATTAATACAAGGAATTATGGTATTATTTAAGTCAGGTTTAGCCTAGGTCATTTCTATTGGTATCAAATAAGGTTTTGTTTTTATAGATATATTTTTAGAAATTTCTGGGGATTAATTATGTTATATTTAATGTTCAGGTTAGATAACCAAATTAAAAACACAACAAATGAGTATTATTATAGAATGATGTCTTGGAATACTAGTATAGTGTTGAGAAAGTGGTTTTCCAATATGTAAATCAAATTATAGATATTGTAATGTGATTATGATGCAACAAATATCTAATTTGGTGTAATAACATAGAAATGTGTTAGTTATGCATCAGTTCTATCATTAACTTGTGGAATAATTAGTGCGACTAAGATTGAAAACCGAGTTAGACGCTCTAAGGTGAATGATTTGATAGATAATTTTCTCATTATGAACCTCTTTCAATTATTTATTTACTAGTTACTTTGATGAGTTAGGTTGAAAAGCATAAGATATCTCAACATACATTAACCTATGTAAAAATAGGAGATATTGTGAATTAACCAAGTATAGAATAGTTAATATTAATGTATCATCAATAAAAATGATGTGGTAGTCTGACAAGATGTTTTAGGAATAATAATTCTCATTCACATAATTTAATTATTTTAGACATTATCAGAAAAAAATTTCCTTTATTATTTTTTAGAAATACTATCAATAAAATGGATATACGAAATGTACGCCCCAAAGAACTCCTAAGATGAATATTTGGGATATATAGTATCATGGTTTACTAAAGTCACGTGAGATGGATATCCAAATTAAAATAAATTTCTTCAGTTTCTTCTGAATACATATACATTTTTGCTCTAGTAAAGGATAATTAAAAGTTTGAGGACATAATTTTTTAAAGGGGTAAAATATAAAGGTATGGGATTTTGGATCATTTAAATGGAATAATATGTTCTATAACCTGTTTCCCATGATACTTACAATAATAAAAATAAAAAAAATTACAAGAAATTATTTATAAGTATATAATAAACAATAATATGGTAAATTATTAATATTAATTACTTTTAAAAGGTAAATCATAAATAATAGTTAATAATGAAAAAATATTTTCAATAAATGTAATTTTAATTTTTATAATACATTTTAATTTAAAAAAATATATTTTCTATTTTATAATTTAAATTTATCAGGTTATTTTTTTTAATTCCTCAAATAAAAATTGTCATGAAATTAATTATTGATATTATTTCTAAAATAATTGATTTTTTGGTGAATTGTGAAAATACTGGTCTTATAAAATCATCCAATATTATTAAATTAATTTATTATATGAATAAATTGTGACATTTTTAATTATTTTAAAATAAAATTAGTAATTATAATACAAAATTTTAAAATAAAATGTTGAATTTTTAAACCCATGCTCAACATTTTAAAATTTTATGTACTGATTTTATCAAAACTATTGTTTGATTATTTATTTATCTATTTATAACGTGATTAAATGAAGATTTTGATTTATATTACTATTAAATAATGACTATTTAAATAAAAATAATTATTTTACAAACATTAGAGTTATTTAAATTCATAATTTTATCCTAATCATTATTAATTTTTCTTAAAAATAATCTTATTTAGGAAAGGATTATTGGCTGATACATATGCTAAGGTAAATATTTATCATAAAATCCATAGAAATTTAATTTTATTAAATTATTCAAAAAATTATTGAAAATATATTTCATACAAAGTAATATGTTAAAAAATGTTTTTTTTTCAAATTTTATCTTTTTAGAATTATAATTAATTACCATGATAATAATGGAATAATTATTTTAAAATGCATATTTTATTAATAACGTTAATTATTTTGAGACAATTAAATTGAAAAAATTGAAAAAATAAATATAATATTATTTATAAATACATGAATTAATAAAATAATAGTCACTATGTTTATAATAAATACTAAATAATATTAAAAATCAATAACGATCTAAATATCTTTTTCCCAATAAAAGAGCTAGTATACAGATTATCTATTTTAATTTAAAAGTTCACTTTATAATATTTATAACATCATTTTTGATAATTATATGTCAAATTTAGTTACATCAGATAGAAATTTGGTTATATGGGTTAAGATATATCATTAATAAAAAAAATATCATACTTTAAAACTTGTTACATTTTTTGAAAGTAAAATTATATAATGTAAAAATCCATAGAACATGTTTAAAATATATTTGGAAGGCCATTTTTTATTCTTGATCGACTCAAAGAAACCCCAAAATCAATCATTTCAAATATATTTATCCATTGACCTTGGAATAATGTCATGTCATTATTAAAATATATCACATGTTTCCAAAAGATCACTTTTCCACTATTATAAAAGGGTTTAACTTTCCAATTTTAAAATACTCTCAAAAAATTCAATTTAATAATAAAAAATATATCCATTTTACTTCCTTATAATAGTAAATTATACCCTTTTCACTCACATTTATGCAAATCCATTCAATTTCAAGGGAACTTCTAAGGGAAAAATCTATTCTCTAATGTAAGAATAATATCTTTGTAAAATTATTCATATTAAACTTACTCTTCAAATATATAATCATAAAAATATTTTTTTTTGAATTCAGTATCCTTATTATACTGATATATTTTTATATTAATGGTACAAACCATTGTTATTATTTTATATCAACATATAAAACCAATGGAACATCATTAGTGTGTTGTGTGGGATACAACCTCCATGAAGTGGCATATTTTATTTTTCATTATATACTTTTCATGGATGGAATTCGTACTTGTAATGATGAATAAATATTAAAAATATCATATAATAATGATATTAAATTTTCAATATAAAATCCACCTAATTCCATCTAATGTGTTGGGAATGGTGAACACTAGTTATGCATATGTTCAAATTATTTCCTCAATAATGAAACACTTTTCATTTTCCACATTGACTTTTATATGTTATATAAAAATATTATAATTTCATTAAACATAATAGAAAAGAAAAATTAAAACCATTATGATTCTTTTATTACTATTTTATGTCAAAAAATACCTCCTTAACTACACTCTCTAATCGAGTTAAATCCTGTTGATGTTTGGGTCAGTTTAACCACCAATGCAGACAATGCTTTAAAATTTGATTGTGGATGACTATGGAAACCATGATAAAAATAATATTATAATATATTTAAAAAATTATTATTATTATAGTTATTTTTAAATAATATATTAATTATTTATATTATTGTAAAAATATCTTTTTCATTTTCATTCATTAAAATTACTGACATAATTCGTCATAAATTATGTTTTCACAAGACACAACCATCACACTGATTTAATAAAATAAGAAAATTTAAAATTAAAACATGATTTATATTAAATAAATAATATATATATGTATATAAATAACTAAATGTCAAATAATGGGTATTGAAATCAAAATCAATAAACATGCCCAAGACATTAAATGTTATTAAAAAATTTTTGGCATAATATTCTATAAAAAATTAATGTAGTCTTGAAAAATAATTATAATAAGGATTATAAATGGAAAATATTTATTGGTATCATTCTAAAATATGATATCATATTAATTATGTTTGTTTTACAAGAGGTTATATTGTCAATAACTAATCACGTAAACATGGTATGTGTTTCAGTCTCAATTTCCTTTCACTGAGACATGTATATGATATACACCGTATTTTAAATTAGTATACTTTAATTAACACAAAATTATTAATTTTATATAATGTTTATCTTATATTTCATGATATTAAATGTTCATTTTCATGTCATCTTTATCCCGAGGTTTTTGTTCAAAAACTAAAAGTGTCATACTAAGATTTTGTGACTCAGATCTCTTCCTTGGGTCATAATCACTATTTTTTCATTATTTCATTTGAGTATTATTATTTTATAACCCGTGATAATTTATATTATATTTCAACATTATTTATAGAGTAAATACAGAATGACACTATATTATTCTTCCTCGATGATTCCATTGTTACGTAAAATTCTATTCTATTAGGAAGGATTTTCAATTTTTTTAGTGTATTTTTCTTCCATATCCCAAATTTTAATTTATTAAACTCTTCTCATTTACATAATGGAAACTCAATTTTTTTATTCTAAAAAAATTATTTCTCCTAATTAATTTGAATATATTGGGTTTTTTATATTTTTAACTGTGTGGGTTTTCAAACAAAGGCTCTTTCAAATTGTTCTAAACTTTATTTCCATCTTTTACAAAATAAATTTTTTAACATCTACTTTATTTTTATATTGATTATAGGTACATTTTTTCAACATTTCCATTATTATATATTATTTTAAAATAATAATTTTCTCAAATAAATTCATTTATTTTACATAACTTTTTATTACTTTCCATATTTTTAATATTAAATAATATCTTGAATAGTAAATGTTTCATAAAAATTTAAATTTATTTTATTGAAATCATTTGTCCTTTTCAAGTTTCCATGAATAATGTTTCCTTTTGAAATCAAATGTTCTTAATGTATTTTAACTTCTTTTATAGATAACTGTATTCCCTTTTCAATTTTCCATTATCAAAAATTATTTTCAAAAGTATATGTTTCCAATTTTTATTTACACAATTTATTGATATAATTGTGTCTTTTTTCATTTTTATATAAATAATTTTTTTCATAAAAATGAATTTTTTTCAATGTATTGGTATCTAATATTTTTGAAAAAATTTAATCATCTGAAAAACCTTTTGTATGGAACTATATATAATATGGATTTCAAAAATCATCCCTATGATGAATCAAAATATTCATACATAGATAATAAATCTAATAATATTAATATCAATTATATTACATAATGATACTATCCCAAATTTTATTTATTAAGTGTGTTTGTAGACTTTGATACATTAACACAATATTCTTAAAAGATCAAAATCACTAGGTACTTAATATATTACAACTCATTCCATTATTATACATATAATAATAAAATATATATTTCATTACTTTAGGAGGGGAAAAAAGAATGTATGGGATCTGATGATCAATAAGGATAAAAAGGTAGATATAAATGACCAAATAAGAAGACCATGGGTATAAGGGTGTAAGAACCCCAAATTAAAATTTAAAAAACACACCCTACTTATCATAGAACATAATCTTGAGTCATAGAATAAATTATGTCAGTGTATATGACCTGAATCGAAAAGGAATCAAATAACATTATCCTTGATAGCATAAAAATAGCATAAGACATAGATTTATGGAATGCACAAATCAAATACTTCATAGTCAAAACTCAATGAGAAGACTATAGTAGTGGATTGGGTTCACTATCCGTTCCAAAATACCCTTATTCAACATTCTTACAATTAATATCACTGTGGTATGAGTACCTTAACAAATTAGTTTCACTCCCAATTACTATCTTTATTATATCCTTCAATATACAACATTACCAAATCCATTAGAGAACTGTATAATTATTGTCCACCAATCATATAATTAAAATCACTCATATGTGTACCAAAAGATCATAATACATTAATCATTTATAAACCCATTAAATGTTAATGGGATTTTTTAAAATTTCATCATATAAACATAGAATAACCCCTATAAAAAATGAGTTTTATAATGGTTTCATCGTAACATAATTAACCCATGAGAATGAAACTAGTTTTGAAAAATCATTCCCAATTAATCATCATTAGAAGCCATATAAATAATCATATTAGATAGTATCATTTTTTTATATACCAATTAAATTATATTTAACATCAAAATTATGATATCATTCTTGTAAAATAAACTTAAAAGATTACTAAATTTTTCGTTACGAAAATACACATTTCTCATGAAAACAACTCTTTAAAATAAAAAAAATTCAATATATTAAATAATATATTTTCTTCTAATATAACCTTGGATTCATGTAAATGATTCCTCAAATTTTTTATTGGCCCACATTGTGGGAAATTATGTTAATATCTTTTATGATTAAAGAAAACATTCCTTTCAATTTTTTAACAAAAATCAAAGAGTACCTCATTTGGAAAATATCCAAAAGAGTCATTCAAAATCAGTCTGAAAAAAGTAAAGTGTCTATAAAATTGTTTCTTAGGAAAATGATTATATTAAAAAATGTATTAATTTTTTATAACACATGGATATTGATAAAATATTATATTCATTTTAAGAGTGAAATAAATTTATTTTCAATGAAAAATATTCTTCTAGTATTTTATGTACCAAATAAAGTAAAATTTTATAAAAGTGTGTAATTCATTAAATTAATATAGGGTAATAAAAAAATTTGTTTCTTGTGAAATATTCAATAGTAATTCATCATCGAAACCTAATAAAAAACAATCTTGATAAATAATGATATTGTTAAATAAAGCCTCTACTACCATGGTAACTTTTTTATCATATGCCCCATTGATGAATAAATTGAAATGAAACATCTTATATAATGAAAATAAAGATATTCAGGATATAACTTGTCATAAATTCTTTTTGTGAACATTTTGATAAAATATAGGTGTAACATCCTTACTAGGGAGCTAATAAAATGGTCCCCAATGTCGGTGATTCAAATGACCTCAAGTGTGCCTCCTCATACACCATTGAATACTAAATTTTAGTGAATATACATGGTTTTATAATGGGGATACTATTCCCTCACTCATAGTGGCACAATGAAGATAATAAAAAGATATTAATAGTATAATCTTGAAACAACAAACAACCCAACAACAATATATACCATAAATATACATAACAGAAAAAAGTAAAATAAAAGTTTCAATAACATTAAATATCCATAAGCTGAGTCATATATAGAATTATATCATGGAAATATGATATACCAAATTGGAAATAAGGGATACAACGCACAAGAATATACAGTATCCTATACATAAATTATAATAGAACCATAGATATATCTATTAGCATCATTAGATTTGCTTCGTCCTCTACTTACATGGTCAATGCTATAAAAAACAGTAATAAAAAATATATGATAGTATATGGCCCTTATCTAAAAATAAAGTCATTAAGTCTACCTGGGTACCTAGGGAGTCCTGAGTGGTAACAACTTGATCTATTGTAAGTGAAAATTTTCATTTGATTTAACTCAATGTCTTGTTTTGTAAAATGGATATAAAAAAATCATCCAATCCATTTATTTTATTATATCCTATTGTATTTGAAGGACCATTAAGTATCATTACCAATTAATAGATAGGAATTGAATAGTGAAACCTAATTTGTATAAATATAGACATTTGAGAAATCTTATTGACATAGATAAAGTAGGCGAGGACCTCAACAAGTTGGATCTTTCCCTATGAAGCCCTATTATTTGATCTTCTAAGGGAGATATATTTTCTAGGATATTCCCTAGACAAATCTGAATTCTAGATCGAACAACAAAGGCATGAGATAAACTGTTTACAAGATAAGTTCCATCTCATCATGATCACGACCCAAACCTTGTTCGTTGAACGACCCCATGACGATCTCACTATCACACACCTTACTAAGAGGGAGTAATAATGTGTAATAAAGGGATATTTATATTGAAAATAACAATGTGAATATGTATATTATATAATAATTTATATATTTTCAATTTAATTATTATTTTTAAATTATTTTATTTTTGATTCGATTTAGCTGAATTAGTATTTTCGGATAATATTTGAATTCAAATACGGGATTTATTTTGATGAATCCATTGAATTTTGAAATATATGTTATTTTAATACAATATTATCACTAAACTAATTTTATCAAATATACAGGATCATATAATTTTTAGTATTTCAAAATTAATTTTTAATAAGGTTTGAAAATAGTTTTTGTCAAAACCTATGAATTTTAAATAAATGTCGATTTTTATTTTAAAAGTGGAAATTCATAACTTTAGGAAATCATATAGATAAAATGAATATTATTTATAGAATCAGAATGTTGAAATTATCAAATGTTGAATTCTTTATTTTCTTCAGATACAGTAAAATTTTCTAGTAATAAATAAATACCATATAAATATTGTGTGTGATTTATGATATCATAATGACCCATAAATGATGTTATAAATACTATAATGTGAAATATCAGCCCAATATCAATTTTACCATTAAAATAATTTTATGTTAAGATAATTTGATTAATTTTATAATTATATTATGAATCTTCCAAAATATATAATATATTTTATGATTTCAAAATCATTTGTTTAATATTTTGATTCACCTCCACAAAAGAAAGACGAATATTTTAATATATTTGGCCATGTAAGTTATAAAATAATGAAAATAACCATTATTTTTTCAAAAACCATGGGTAAATCACAAGGAAAGATTTGTGGTTTTTAATATTTAATTATAAAGAATCCAAAACCTATGTTTTTGATAACCGTGCCCCTCCACCGCGGCCCCGCTCCGGCTGCGGTGCCTTCAACATTCTTCGACGTGGCACGACGGCGTCGCGTCCTTGCATTATTTAACGACGCGGCGCGACGACGCCGCGCGTTTCTTGCCGCATGATCCTGCACAGTGCGACGGCACCGCGCCACACCCATTTCAATCCCCAAAAAAATCAACATGAATAGGAGGAGGGTCGGCCGTGTTCGTGCGGTCCAGCCCCCTCGCGTTATTTGCTAACAATCGGCCATTAATGAATGATAAACTTTCACAATCTTTTAAATTAAATAAAAAGATTTGGAATCAAGGCCCGAAAAATATAAACCATCAAGTTCAAAGGAGAGATCCACATAACTTTTAAAAGTTAAAACCCCTACCTTGATTTAAGAGGTGACGAGATTCGGCGTCGCGAAAAGAGATGTCGCGGAAGAAGATGCCGTCGGTATTGCGGGTATGGCGTCGCGGAAGACGGTTCCCGAGAACACGACGTTCTTCGTCGATGTTCGATCGTTCTTCGCGTTCTCTGTCAAGAGGATAAATAAACTTCAAGACTTCTAAGCCTTCTTTCCAAAAGCTCTCAAACAACACAACCCAACCAAATGAAATAAGTTCTCCACTTATTTAATTAACTTCACATGGCTTTTGAAATTCAAGTGTTTGAAATTCAAAAGACTCACACAACTCACCACATTAAAATCAACTCATTTAAGACATAAGTTATAACTAAGTTAAAATCATTTTAGTGGGAGTTGAGGGGTTTTAGAGGATATGAAGAGGTGGGGTTCGTGTGGGCCCCACCACCCTCGTAACCTCCCAAGGAAGGTTGGGTGGTTACCCAACTTCCACCATGAGCTAACACTTAGAGTAAGTTAATAAAAATTGTAGTGTAGTTATAAAAACTTCCATAATTTTTATTATCAACACTCGTGTAAACGCAAATCCGAAACATGAGTTCCTAAGTAATTACCGGCGATGCAGTTCCATCGATGCCCTCGGAATTTGATTCCGGGCACCGGTTCAAAAGATAGAAATTCCGGATCGCTTGTTCACTGAACGTACCCGAGCCAAACTTCGGATATTAATTCCGGGCGCACCGGGCCTCGGAATCAGGCGCCGTCAGAAACTGTGTTCTTGTAAAATTCCAAAAAAAATTAAGAAAAAATTTTCCTTGAAATTTCCAGGTCTTTACATTACTTCCACCTCAGGGATTTACGTCCCCATAAAGCTTCAACAAAAACTAGCATCACAATAGCGGTACAGAGCATGCATCTGAGCCTTCCGCTCCCATGTGCTTACCTGGAGGTTCCGTACTGCCAAAGAAAGTGAACCCGAGGAATCAATCATCCTCGTAGGATATACTCCTGTCGATCCTCGATCCCCACTAGAACCTCCGTGAAAGACACCCCATCGCCATCGTCCAGCTCCTCATGGTCGATGGTATGCAAAGGGTCAATCACGTATCTCCTCAGTTGAGATACGTGGAAGTCGTCGTGCACCTGGTGAAACTGCGGTGAATGGGTCAAGTGGTAAACCACCCTGCCTACCCAGCTGGGGACCTAAGAAGGTCCATTGAACCTTGGAGATAACTTGTCGCCATGTCTACATCTCCGTAAACCTCGTCGAGGTGAGACCCGTATAAGAACGTGGTCTCCATCCTCAAACTCCAGAGGTTTCAAATTCCTGTTAGAACTGGAACTCAAACGACTGCTGCCACAAGGGTAAGGTTGGACGATTCAAGAGTGATCGGTCGCACCCTCCCGTGGAAGAGTTTATCCCGTGCTACCTAGGGTTTCCTTTTCGCTGACCAAGGAAAACCCATCCCGACCTTTGCTTAAAACCATCAATTTGAGTATGAACAGTTATTGCCCATTCCATACTCAAACTAACATCGTAAGGCCTCGATGCTATCACCAAGAGATTCCAACCGAAACTCTCTCCTCGAGGGTCTGACCACACCGTCGGCATAAGTGTGATTATCGAGTCTCCTCCCAAGGTATCTCTAGACGTGAGGGTCAAGTCCACGGCTTACCGGAAACTCTAGGTCTGGAACAAGATTTGTGAAATCAAGAAATGATTCACATCGACGTCCATTACTACAACAGTTAGTAGTGGACACAGACTGTCCCTTGAATCATTTCTAGAGCCATTGGGTCACACTCCTTGACCGCATGCAGCCGCACTCTTCCTCCGCCCTCCAGCTCCCTGAGCCTGGCAGGAATAACTAAGGCGGGTGGTTTTAGTATGATAGGATGTACACCACCTCATCCTGCTCTCCTAGCTCTGCCTACACGTCTGCTTCTTCGTAGACTCATCTCTCCTTTAAGCTTCCTCTTCTTAACACGCCAGAGTCTCTAAGACTGGCATCGGTTTCCTGTTTCTTACTGCACTGTGCAGTCTTCATCCTCTCTTAGATGTCCTGGACCTCCTTTAGTCTCACAAGAGATGCTATGATTTCTTCTTTGCCGATAAGAGAAACCCGGTCTCATCCACTGGATGAACCACATTCGTTGCCTAATACAGTCAATCCTGACATTAATGATGAATTCATGCCATGGATGACGTCGTAAGGCCTCGACGTATCTACTAAGAGATCCAACTGACACTCTCGCCGCCAAGGGTCGAGTCACACTATTGGCATCAGTGTGAGGTCTCTCGGTCCCCTCCAGTAGAAATCTCAAAAGTGAGGGTCAGGTCAACAGTTTAACCGGGACCACTCAGTATCAACCAAACAAAAGGACAGGAAAGCAAACAAAGATAAGTGTCTTTTTATTATTGTAGCTCATAGTACAAAGACACTAATACAAAAGCAACATGGAACTAGAAGTACAAAGAACGTATCCACTAGTTCCTCTCCTGCCAACCTGCTCTTAGAGCTCAACTTCCTTGTCCACCGCTCGGCTGTTGCTCAAGCACTAGTCGCTGCTTCTGTCTCGGTGGCTCCTCCAACACCCACTGATCAACCGTACGAGGATTTGGACAGTCACGTGCCATGTAACCCTTTCCGCTTCATGAGTAACATTGTCAATATCTGGCACGCCTGGCTCTGACCCCACCTCGGGTGCCCCACAACACCGGTCCTAAAACCCGAGATCGTCTAACTGCTAGTCTGGTCCTCCTGGACCTCTGCATCATCTATCTACTGCCCACAGATGACTCGGTTACTGATCGAAAAGCATGCGGAAAAGGCAGAAGCTTCTGTACACGCTCGGGGTGTAGAGATACTGGCACAAACTCCACCCTGAAGAAGGTCTCGAAGTCTTCCCATGTGAAGTTCATCTCATCGCAAAACTGGAACAAGTGGCTCCACCACTTGCCTGCTGCTGCCTGAAGGAGGCTGGTAGCAAATATCACCATGAAGTCTGTCGGCGTCCCCACTAGCCTGAAGACTCTCACCACAGCCTCCATCCAAACCTCAGCCGCCTGCGGGTCCATCTCTCCCCGGAACCTCGGTGGCCTCTGGCGCTAGAACTCGTGCAGCGCGCTCAAGCGTCGTGCATCGCCTACTGCTGGGGCTGGTGGCATCGGTGGCCCAATGGGTAGCAGTACCGCTGGTGCCTCCGCTGGTGCCTCAACTGGGATAGGGCCCTGTACTGAGGCCTCGTTGCTCGGCAGGCTGTCAGTACATACCACTCTCGGGGCTCTAGCTGGTCATCCGTGAAAAGGCATTCTGAAAGAAACATCGTGACACGGTCAAATGGTTATACCGGGTGAGCTGACCTGGTTTGAGATGTTTTAAGGGAAAACCTTTGAAAACACACAAGCAATTAGTGTTTTCGTGTACAAAGTCGGAAATCAGTTGTCAGGGTCCTATTGTATGGATACGTTGGCCGCCCGCACCAACACTGGACTCCCTGAACTGAAAACTGCACTCGGTACTCTCAAAACTATTTCTTCACAGAAAGAAACATCAGAGTTATAAGTTCTGCGGTAGAACCGAACTCCTTTGATACCAATTTGTCACGACCCGTCCTCGGGGCCCATTCCATGACTACCCCAAGCCCGCCTTCCATAGGCCAGGGGATGACGACTAGCACCAAGGCGTAAATCCCGGTAAAAAGGGAAGGTATTGCCTTTGTAAAGTAAACAATCACACAGAGTATAAGCGGAAGAAGTAAACACTAAGTAAAAACTGAGAACAATAGTAAGTGCGAAATGTAAAAAGGGGCCGGAAATACATGCCCAACTGTAAAGTACAACTCGAAAGGGAAAACATCAACTTTAACGTAAAGCTGCTACGCCGAGCTGTCCACTGGAAAACCCACGTGAAGGGTGGGTACAGATAGCTCCTCTGCTCCTCAGGTCCCGTTGTCTGCTCCGAGTATGTCCCGCCCAGTGGTCCACCTCCGGGTACTGCCTCGTCGACACGTCCACCTCTGGGTACCGTCTCGTCGTGAGTTCCTCCTCCGGGTACCATCTCGTCGTATAGTCCACCTCCAGGTACCGTCCAGTCCTCGAACACTCGGCCTCTGTCAGCACTGCCCGTCGTCTGCAACCAACACAACGAGGTGCGGGCATAGCCCGTGCAGGGGTGAGTATAACGATACTCAGTAGGGACCCCGAGACCCTCAAGGTCTCACTAAACCAACAAGGATAACCACAACGAAGATCTCAACAGATAACCTCTACTTAGGTATATCCCATACATATAATTAAGTTAACAAATAACCCATCTCAATCATGAGGAAACACAAGGATTGTGAAATCAACAGATAACCACTACCCGAGTATATGCCCATACATATACCTACGTTAGGAAGTGACCCATCTCAATCATGAGGTAAACACAAGGTCAAAAGTCTCAGCTCAAACCAGGATTTTCATTATCGAAACCGTAACTGCTGAAGAGCTCCGTCTCTAGAGTGTACAGGGGTCCTGTCACGACTCCGAGGTACCGCTCACTAACCTAAGACTGCTGAAGTACTCATCCTATCGAGTACCGCGGGTCAGCCACCCAGACACAGTAGTGCTTCCCGCCGAGGTATGTCACCCAAACACAGTAGTGCACACCCCTCTAGTAGCCTGCTGAGGTACTCTCCGGACGAGTACCGCGGGTCTGCACTGTCACACAGGTAGTGCTCCGTCCTCCATGGGTCTGCACCTCAGAAAGTAGTGCTCCGTCCACTGGGCTAGTCGACTCACTCCAAGTCGAGTCGGTCAAGCAGTCGTCAGGTCTCAGCCAGTTACACGGTCTCCGTACTCCGCACGCTCGTCACTGGGAGGGTCTGCTCCATGAGCTACAGGTCGATACTCCAAGTATCTCAAAGTCCCACGAAGAAGTATCTCAAAGGACCACCTCGTCATAGGGGTCTCAACACAACAGATGGTGCGTCAATCGGACGCCCGGTCTGTGAGTTATTAGCCTTTTCGTCCTAGGGGCCCGATTGGTTTCATGAGCGAACCAAACCCGGCCGTATCTCAACTATACCCCGAACTCTCATAGGGTATACTCATAGGGACCATTTCTCAACGAGATCACCAACTCCGCTGACGGTTCGTCAAACGGACGTTCTGTCAGAAAGGTATCAGCTTTTCCGCTCCAGGGGCCCGGTTGGATTTCTGTGCGATCCAACCCGGCCACTATCCATCTGCATCCAAATCTCGGGCGGAGAATGTCAAAAGTTCCGTATCGTCAACAGGAACTCAACGCAATAGACGGCGCATCAATTGGACGCCCAGTCTGAGAGTTATAGGCTTTTTCGTTCCTGGGGCCCTATTGGTTTTTAAGGCAAAACCAACCCGACCGTACTCCACCTGCATCCAAACCTCAGGCGGAGTATGGCAAAAGATCCGTCTAATCAAGAGGAATTCAACGAAATAGATGGCGCGTAAATCGGACGCCTGGTCTGTTAGTTATTGGCCTTTCCGTCTCACACCCACCCTGGGAAACATCCCAAGAAGTCACCCATCCTGATCACTACTCTGGGCCAAGCACACTTAACTATGGAGTTTTGACCACGTAGGCTCCCTAAAAGGAAGGTTCACCTTGAATATAGTATACCGAAATGACCGTCTCGATCCAAGGATCGTGTTGCCGCTGACGGCGAGTCGTTTGGAGGCTCGTAGCCCAAGATACGGGCATTTGACCAAAACTGGTCCGAAACTGGGGGTCTGGGCCCGGGCCGACCCGGGCCGACCCCCCCCCCCCCCCCCCCTGGGTCGGCCGAACCGGGTCGACCCGCCCCGGGCGGCGAGCCGGCCCGATGACCTGGCCCAGCTCGGAAAACCCGGCCCGGCGCGGCGGCATGGCGGCGCAGTCCGGCGCGGCGGCGCGGGCCGGCACGGCGGCGCGGCCTGGTCGACATTCGTGTGCCGCGCGCAGGTGGCAAAGCCCCCGCCTTTCCTCAGCTGGCGGCGCGGCAACCTGCAGCACCTAAAGAAAAACGGCCCCCCTCATGTGGGGCCCTGCCTTCGAGAAAACGGGGGGCCTCCTACCCCCCCTTTGTGAAACTGGCCCCCTCATAATGTGGGGGGCCATTAAGGCTAGCCGAGGGAAATGATTTCCCCCGGTTTTCTCCCTTCCGGCCGGCCCGACCTGGCCGGCCGGTTCTTCCTCAACGGGACCGGCAAGGCCGGTCCCCCTTCCGGCTTCCGACACCGGCGGCCCGGCTAGCCGCCGGTCTTCTCGTTCCGCCGCGGCCCGGAACCAGCCGCGACCTTCATTGTCTGGTGCATTGCAATGACACCGCGCCCCTCCACCGCGGCCCCGCTCCGACCGCGGCGCCTTCAACTTTCTTCGACGCGGCGCGACGGCGCCGCGCGTTTCTTGCCGCATGATCATGCGCAGTGCGACGACACCACGCCACACCCGTTTCAATCCACAACAAAATCAACATGAATAGGAGGAGGGTCAGCCGTGTTCGTGCGGTCCGGCCCCCTCGCGTTATTTTCTAACAATCGGCCTTTAATGAATGAAAAACTTTCACAATCATTTAAATTAAATTAAAAGATTTTGAATCAAGGCCCGACAAATATAAACCTTCATGTTTGAAGGAGAGATCCACATAACTTTTAAAAGTTAAAACCCCTACCCTGATTTAAGAGGTGACAAGATTCGGCGTCGCGAAAAGAGATGTCGCGGAAGAAGACGCCGTCGGTATTGCGGGTATGGCGTCGCGGAAGACGGTTCCCGAGATTGTGGCGTTCTTCGTCGATGTCCGATCGTTCTTCGCGTTCTTTGTCAAGAGGATGAAGAAACATCAAGAATTCTAAGCCTTCTTTCCAAAAGCTCTCAAACAACACAACCCAACCAAATGAAATAAGTTCTCCACTTATTTAATTAACTTCACATGGCTTTTGAAATTCAAGTGTTTGAAATTCAAAAGACTCACACAACTCACCACATTAAAATCAACTCATTTAAGACATAAGTTATAACTAAGTTAAAATCATTTAAGTGGGAGTTGAGGGGTTTTAGAGGAT
Organism: Viscum album; assembly: GCA_963277665.1. NCBI lineage: Eukaryota > Viridiplantae > Streptophyta > Magnoliopsida > Santalales > Viscaceae > Viscum > Viscum album. The sequence continues at coordinate 448,269,174 of OY728142.1, forward strand.
ATGAAGAGGTGGGGTTCGTGTGGGCCCCACCACCCTCATAACCTCCCAAGGGAGGTTGGGTGGTTACCCAACTTCCACCATGAGCTAACACTTAGAGTAAGTTAATAAAAATTGTAGTGTAGTTATAAAAACTTCCAAAATTTTTATTATCAACACTCGTGTAAAAGAAACTCCGGAACAAGAGTTCCTAAGTAATTACCGGCGATGCGGTTCCATCGGTGCCCTCAGAATTCGATTCCGGGCACCGGTTCAAAAGATAGAAATTCCCGCTCGCTCGTTCACTGAACGTACCCGAGCCAAACTTCGGAAATTAATTCCGGGCACACCGGGCCTCGGAATCAGGCGCCGTCAAAAACTGCATTCTTGTAAAATTTCAAAGAAAATTAAGAAAAAATTTTCCTTGAATGTTCTGGGTCTTTACAGTAGAGTAATTTTTTATCAAATAAAATAAATCTGTGTATGTATAAAAAAAGTAGATGTGGCTTTGGAATATAATTATCTTGTGTTAAAACACAAAAAACACAGCATTGAGGTAGACTAGAATGAGAACTGGTGCATGAAGACCAGCCTTACTGCACTCTTCATTGGACATTCCTAGGTAACAGTATTTCCGAAATTCATAAAATAGTATGAACCATTATTAAAGGAACAAAATATCCCATTATAATATATCATTGGGAATATATCATGGATAACTTTGATTTAAGCCTAGAAACCCATAAGTTAATAAAATATATATAATTTATATCTTATCCCTTTAATTTGATCGAATTACAAAATATGTGTTTAATAATTTAAAATACTTACCCCCAATTTTCCTTTTATTCAAGTCAATGGATATTAATAAGAGGAATAAGGCTAACCACTGATGCAAATATCAATATAATGAATTCCCTAATGAGATGAACAATCCAATGGGGGTGGGAATCACAAATTTTTCCAGGCTACACTCTTGTTTAACATTTATTTTGAATTGAAATATTGTTCAAGAGGAATGTACATCCCCAAAAAGAACAAGTCACAATAGAGAGATTAATGAGACAAAAGCCTCCAAACTATAGAATGGTCTTCTGTTTGCTTATTATATGGAGGTTGAATCTAATCAATGGTGTAAATTGGTGAAATATACAAACCCTCATGAAGAGATAAATGCGATGGGTTGAGATGATTTATGAAACTTATATTTTGATAAATATTTTCCTCACACTATATAACTTAAGATGGAAATGGTTTTTTCCCTTCATCAAAATGAAAATTAATCCAATAGAGGGTACTAGAAAAACCTCAAAAGGATTTCATGATACAACTCCAGATTTGTCATTACCTCTAAATAAAAGGTTTATTACTACTTTGATGGGTCAAATGCTAGAATTTGAAATGATTAGTGATACATGACATTGATAGCTATGAGTAATTTCTCTAGTGTTCTCTCAATTCCCAAATAAATATCATTGAATCTTAGGGGTTTCATAGGGTTTAGAATTTAAAGGTGGTTTCAAATTCTGGTTGTCCTATATAAAGATCTAGTGGTACCAATAAATTTCAACACCCCACTTTCAAATTGTGTTGAAAAAAGAACACTCAGAATTACTTGATCGGTGTGAGGAAATGCTTTATGAATGGTAAGGAAGGGCACTTACCTAGTGATTTCTAACATGTAAAACCCGCTTCTCCAATGGAGGAAATCAATGCTCTGATAAGACGTCAGCACATTTTTCATTTCTAAAACTAAAAGGAACCAAGTAATTTCACAAACAAATTCAATAATCCAAGGGTTTTCAAATGCAACCAATAAACTCCATGGTAGGGAGGGAGTGATTTTTCCAACACTAACTCTGAAGTGAATCCCAATAATGAAGTAGTGAAATGTATAATAGTTATTCATACCAGAATTTAAATATACCTTTATGAATATAGTTCAATGAATTATTTGATATCTCTAACATTTAGTAGAAAAATACAAAAACAACAAAAAATCATGGAAGTTGAGATATTTCTGAAAATTTAAAGAGGGGTAATTATTTCATCCCATGTATATAATTAATCCCTTATCAAAATTTGTTGGATGAAATTCATAGAGAACCTTTTCAAACTTACATTGGTGTAATTTAATGAAATTATAGGAATGGATTGGATTTCCCTAAATAGATCCCAAATGAATTTCCATGAGTTGGAAATCACTCGCCATATTGCAAATCATCCTCTGATTTTGTACAAACGCAAGAGGAGGATGAATCTTCTTTAGCATCATCATATCGAGAATAGATGATATTTCCCTAGAAGAAGTCATATCAAACTCATTTGATTTAGTCTAAGAAATAATCTTCCATGGGTACATGGACATTATGACGGAATATGCAAATGTTTTTCCTAAGTAATTTATTGGTCTTCCTCCAAACTGAGAAATCGAATTGACAATAGATCTCATGCATGGGGAATTATCAAAAACCAAGACTCCATATAAACTGGGTACTATTATACTTCAGTAGTAGAAGAAACAACTATAGGTTAATTTTGATTGAGGGTACATTCTCCCATATGGTTCACCTTGGGGGTTCCCTAGTCCTCTTCATAATGAATAAGGATGGGACAATGATAGTTTTCATTGATTTATGTGAGCTGAACAAAATCATGATAAATGACAAGTATCCTTTTCCATGAATTGATGACTTTTTTGATAAGTTTCATGGAGAACAATAATTCTCCATGGATAATATATGTTTAGGATATTTCCATGTAAGTGTAAAGAAGGAGGATATCCTCAAGACATCTTTTCATTCAAGGTATGGGTACTATTAATTCATAGTAATGACTTTTGGACTCACTAATGCTCTAGAAATATTCATGGGAATGTTGAATATAGTTATGAGAGATTAAATCGAGAAATATGTGGTCATATTTATTAATTATATTCTAATATAATTCGTATGTAAGAAGAATCATTTGGATCAATTATGTACTATGATAATGACCTTGTGAAAGGAAAATATTTTTTCCAAGTATAGAAAATGTGAGTTCTAGTTTAAGAAGTATATTTTGTTGGAAATATTATCACTGATAATAGGAAATATATGGATTATTTAATGTCTAAAGAAATTGTAGGATGGATGAGGCCAACATCTGTGACTGATATCTAGAGTTTTGTTGGATTATCTCATTAATATCATCGATTTGTGTGAAATTTCTTACTATTGTCAAATCATCTAACCAAGATAACATAGAAGAGATTCTTTTATTTTTGGAATTAAGAATGTTAATAGATCTTCATGGAGTTGAGAAGGAGTCTTATCACTACGCTCATGCTCACACTACCCACAAGTGGAGAGCATTTTGTGATATTCATTTATGCTTCGAATAAGGGAATTGGATGCTTGATGATGAAAAATGAAAAATTCATTGCCTATTCATCATTATAATTAAAAATTCATGAGAAGAAATATCCAACATAGGATTTGGAGTTCTTTGTAGTGATTTTATCTTTGATGATTTGACGAAATTTCCTTTTTGGGGAGAAGTGCGAAAAATATACAGATCACAAAATCCTCAAGTAAATATTCCCATAGAAGGAGCTGAATATGAACTAATGAAGATGGTTAGAGTTGATAAAATACTATCACTAGTCAATTCACTAAAATCAAGGTAAAGTGAATAATAATACAGATGATCTACATAGAAAGGATCAAACAACACCTTCATTGATGAGAATTGAAAAGGATTTGATTTTTATAATTGAAGAGGATGGACATGGGAATCATAAAGGAAGGAATATCATCAATCATTTCACAAATGATTTCTCAACAATATCTTCTTGAGAGGATAAAGGATTCTCAAAGAGGAGATGTGTGAAATAAAAAAAATGGAAACTATAAGAATAGGTAAATCCTCAAAGATTGATGTTTATGAAGAAGGTGTCGTGAGATTTGGGTTAAGACTATGTGTACCATTAAATACTATGTTAAAGAAGGAGTTGTTGGGTGATGCCCATACCTCAATTTTTAATATCCATCCTAGAAGTAAAAATATATATCAATATCTCTAGGAACAAAATTATTTGGAAAATATGAAGAAAGAGATTGCACAATATACATCAATATGTCTTGTATGTCGGAAAGTCACGTCAGAAAATAAAAAAACTAAGGGGAAGATGAAACCATTACCCATAGCTACATGGAAATGGGAATACAACACCATGGACATTATCACTAGTATTCCTAAGAAATTATGAGGGATAATGCTATCTGGGTTTTGATGGATCATCTTACAATGACTACACAATTAATTTCAATTTGAGACAACTTTACATTGGGTCAAATTTCAAAAATATAAATAATATAAGTGGTGAGGCATCATTGTGTACTACTATCAATTGTATCTGATCGAGATCCCAGATTCACAAATATGATCAAAAAGAGAGTCTAACATGCTCTGAATACTGAGTTAAATTTCATCCCGACGTTTCACCCTCAAACTGATGGCCAATATAGGTGGAATATAAAGACACATGAGGACATATTGAGAGCATGCTCAATGGTCTTCAAAGGAGGATGAGATCGACATATTTTTTTGATTATGTTATATCATCACCACTCTATAGAATTCCATGATTCCCCATACTACATGTTGTAACAATTTGATCAATTACTTCACCATCATTAGGTAATTGAATATTGAAGGTAATTACAACAAACACCTTGAAATATTGACGTTTTTTGGCTAACATACTTCACGGGATGGTTAAAATGAAAAAAATAACAGTTCCTCTCAAGATAGTCTAGGCCCATCATTATAATGAGTCATATTTAGGTACTATAACAGTGACATGGTGGAATGACTTTATGGTATTTGCGGCAATGGAACTGCTTTAGAAGCAGAAATACATGTATTTATAGAAGCATACACTAATGCTTAATAGAGAAGTTTGTGTAAATAATTTTTTATATGAATCATACAGAATTGGTAAATCCACTAGGGTTTTTTATTATTAATCTATCTTGACATAAAATTAAAAAATGGGCGAATTTCCTAGAAAATATTTTCACTATGGACTTTATTATCACCAACACCTTCCGGGAGGCCAACTGCTTTACTGATGGCATAGAAAACAAAGGTGTCTCCAAGGCAAGACACATATCCAATACTACCCTCCCATTTTATTTTTCACCAAACTTCTCTATGGAAAGAATGTAAAATTACCTATTTATGACTCATGAAAATATTCATTTATTTCATTAATGATCTCACGATATAACCTTTCTAAAAAACATTTTCCACTAATGAATCAAAAATTTTCCCTATGAAGCCCTTTATGGGAAGAGGTGTAGAAAACCTGTATGCTGGGATGATGTTGGGGAATGAAAATAGAAAGGTCCTAAAATGGTCAAGAAAATGGTGGAGAAGGTTAAATCTATTTAACATCTAATATAGGTTTCCTAGAGTTGAATGAAAATCTATTTTGATAATCATTGAAAAGAAACATAGTTTGATCTTGGAGATATGGTAATCCCCACCATATCTCCTTGGAAGATACTAATGAGAATGGGAAGAAGGGAAATCTTATTCCAAGGAACATCTACCCATTTGAGATACTTGATCGCATTAGAGTGGTGTCCTACCAACTAGCACTCCCACCTAGCATATCTCAAGTATATTATATATTCCATAAATTCCCATTAAAAATGTACATACCAGACCCCTATCATGTACTCAATATAGATGTGGTACCATTTTAGAATGAACTCTCTTATGAGGAGAATCTAGTAAAGATATTAGATCTTAGAGACCATGTTCTATGGAATAACACAATGCACCTAGTCAAAGTGTTCTGGAGAAAACACGTGTTTGAAGAAGAAATATGGGAACCCAATGAGGTGATGAATCAAATTACCCTCATCAATTTTAATGAGGAAAAAAAAATTTCATGGGAAAAATTTCTTATGGGGGAATATTGTAACGACATAAACTATTAAAAGTGAAATTTCCCTTTTGATTTATTTAAATATCAGTATTTTGTATTATGGATATAGAAAACACATCTACTCCATTAGTTTTATAATATCCAATTGTATTTTAATGAACACTAAGTATCATTACTATTGATAATATAGCCATTGAATAGTGATCAAATTACTAGTATAAATATATGGTTTTAACAAAACTGTTCGGCATAAACAAAGGAGGTGATGACCTCAACCATTAGGATCATTCCCCATGAAGCCCAATTACAGGAGCTTCTGAGGGAGATAACATTTTTGGTATTTTCACCAGACCTGGATGAACACAATATCCATCAACTTACGTATGAGAGAATCCTTTTACAATATATTTTCAATCTCATCAAGATCATGTCCCAAACCTTGTTCTCCGAACAACCCCATGATAATCTCACAATTGCAGACCTTACTATTTGGGCATATGATGTTGTGATAAAGGGATATGTATAAAGATGATAAAATGGTGAATATTTATATTATATAATAATTTAAATAATTTTATTTTAATTATTTCTTTTGAATGATTTTGTTTTTGATTTAATTAAAGTGAAATTTTATTTTTGGGTAATATTCAAATTCAATTAAAGGGTTTATTATGAAGAATAAATGTATTTTTGAAATAATTGGTATTTTAATAAAATATTATCATTTAATTCAATTTATTAAATATGAATTATCAAATAAAATTTATGGTGTCAAAAATAAATTGTTATTATTCTTTGAAAACTATTCATACCAATACCTATCAACTTTAAAAAAAGGTTAGTTTTTATTTTAAATGTAAAAATTCACATATTTAAGATATTATTTAGATAAAATTAATATTGTATTTGGAATCATAACTTTGAAATTATCTAATGGTTATTTTTTCATATTTTCTTGACATAGTCGAATTTTTGGTTAAAAATAAAATATTGTTTAAATATAATGTGTGATCTGTGACATCATAATGAATTAAAAATGATGTAATAAATACTATAATTTTTATTATCAGCCCAATAATTGTTTTCCCAAAAAATTGTGTGATTTTATTTTAATTTTATTATTTTTAAAATCCTTTTATGAATCCTCCAAAATGTATAATTTATTTTAAAATTTGAAATTCATTTATTAAATACTATGACTCACCTCCAAATATGTAAATATATTATATTAATTCCTTTATCCCTTTAACTAATTAAATTAATAAATGTTACCCTCTTTTAAAAAACCCTATGGAAAAAACTATGGGAAGGATTATGATTTTGAATATTTAATTATATAGATTCCAAAACCCAATTTTGTGAAATATAAAAGAATTGCCCTATCATTTACCATTTCATCCAACCCAATATCTCCCTTATATTCACTAAAAATCCTTGTAGATAATCCTGAATATCTACTACCCTCTCTATATGACTCCCAAGGTTCCCCAATCTGTCAATATTTCCCTCTTCGTGCTTTTGAAGTCACGCACCGAAGTAAAGGTTCCTTCTTTTCAAATTTTTATCCATGTTTCCTTATATTGTTACACCATATTATTTTCATTTATGAATGAGGTGTTATGTTTTTTTACCTACCAAATATTTAAATTATTATGTTTTAAATATTTTATATGCCTTTTCCTCTCATTAATCCCTCCCATGTACATTTGTTACCATGCAGAAATTTCATAAGAGTTATTCCATTTCTCCCCTTTCTTGAAGTTTTTTTGTTATGTTACGCCTTAAGAAAAAAGATTTCTTATATTTTTAATTGAATTTATATGAACCTATTATAGTTAATTTCATTTATATATGATGATATACCCTTCCTCTCTCATCATCCCTTTTTATGTATTTTTATCCACACCGTTATGCTGCCAAAATTGCACAGTGATTTTTCATGCCAAAATTTTCACGTAGTGAATACCATACTAATTCCTCGATCAAGGGTTTTCTCTTTTATTCACATATAAATTTTTATTTAGGAAATACATGTTTTTATTCCATACAGTATTATCATCTATTAAATTTTGATGAATAATGAATCCTTATTTTATGATCAATGTGGCACACTTAGGCAATATAATGAAATGAAAGTGACGGGTGAACAAAGAATTATATAGCGCTCCAATAAATTGGATAATGTTTAGTATCATGATACCCAATGTTGGAATTTTTTTTACCTAATTCCTTTATGGGACTTTTTCCACTATGATGTCTTTCCAGTTTATCCTTAATCTATGATATAGTATTTTACGTTGATACCACATTTTTATGTATGATTATCAATCTATGTCATGCCTTTATGTTCATGTTTCATTTATGCTCTACTGATATGCATTTGTCTATCATGTGTTATCTTACAAATGTTATTCCATGTTTATTCCTTAACTGGGAATTATATATCACCCATTTCTTATGTATTTCCTCAGGAATTTCATGTACGAAGGAATGTTGTGGTCATGTAAGAGAAGTCTTAAATAATGATGTTGTATTTCCTGTTTTAAGTGGATAGATAATATTCTTTGTTTTATAATACACAAGACATATAAATCTTTCAGACTTAATTATGTTTAATTTTATTCCATGAAATCATTTATGAATGTAATAGAAAATAACTGGGTTGTAATATAGGAAGGGTGTGAGATATTCTCATTAGCCCACAACCAATGGTGTATAAAACAATCAATCCAGTTTTTATAGTATATCAATATGCATTTATAATGAATATTACAAAATGATAGAAAATAAATACTAGTCAGATCAGGTTCATATAGGACTTCTAGAAGATGTTTTTTATTTTGGCATACACTAATATATGCCTGATTCAGGTAACTATATATATAAATAGTCACATATATATAATTTATACACATGTATATAAACTCTATATGTGAGGAACGATAGAGGAATATAAATGTATAATAGGTTATATCTTTACCCAAGGAATAACATAGGCATCTATGGCTAGTCTAATGAGAAATAGGCATAATAAATGTATACAATACCAGAATCTCATATGAATGTGAGACATCTTGATCATCACTCAGGACGATGGGGTGACAAATCATGCCCAACACCCAATGAAACAGAACATGGAGCATCATTACCATCATCTAGGTAACAATTAATGGTGTGGGATGTCATTCTCATCACCCAATGTAGGGGATATTGAAATTCGGTTCCCAAAAATATCCTTAACTATTGTAAAATAACCAATATCCATGGTCTTATCATAATTGTAATTAGTTATTACCTATAATGATTTATAACAGTTTTACATAATTTTACCAACTATTCAGAGTTTGTATAGTAATCATTTATAGGTACATAACATGTTGTGTGACCTTTCCCCAAACATTAATTCATTTAAATTAAGACTTTTATTTTATTAAGTATGCAAGTCACAATCAAAGAGAGCCAACCCTACATAGATGGTGGATAGATAATTAAATGTTTGCATTTAAGATGCAATTTAATTTACCACAACCAAAGGGGTGAAAACATGTGAGGTATTAATCCTCATATTGTTTAAATATGGAATATAAGAGTGACATCATATTGAGAAATTTATTAGAAATTATAAAAAAAATTCTAGTTAATGAAAAAATTGGAATTTGGAACATTGAAAAATGGTATAAAATACCTTAAATTTTGGAAAAATTGATAGGAAGCATACATTAGGTCTCTATTGTACCACTCATTATGTATCAACCATTTACTTGAAGAATAATAGAGTAAAATAGAATAACTGACAAATTCATAGAAAAAAATTTCATATGATCTATCACAAAAATAAAAAAATATGGATAGATAAACTATTGTAGTAAAGAAGATGATTATACAGATTACTCTTTAGGTTCACATGTGATAAATTATGTTGTAATCATATATTATATGGTGGAATCATCAATGGACCCAATTAATGAATTAGGGAGTGATCGTGGGGGAGGAGAAGAAGTTGTATGTTGGAAATAATAAATAAATAAGAGGTGATTGATTTAATAAAATAAGGAAAATATCATAAAGTAGTGTGTCTCTTGGTTTGGTCGCACTGTTTTCCAAACCATGCACCAACCCCTACCTAGTAACCCCACTCACATAGCCTAGGTGAACAGTTTGGATAACAGTGCACAAGGTATGTTAAAATTTACATTGATAAACTCTATAGTACCCATACAAGCATACAGATGGGCTCACATAGTTGTTGAAAACTTTACAACCTCTCTTGTGCATTGAGTTCTCTATACAGTTTATTCTCACGGTTATAACTAAATAGGATCTACCTGTGAAGCTCAGTATATCTCTCTATTTTCTGGATCTCTGGGCACTAAACATGACACATATTCAAAAAAAATCATTCCTTAGGTTGTTGGGTATGATTACCATGATAAAATAAATCATTTAAGAATGATAGAAACATGATGAATACCTTCATGAAAATACTGGTCATTACAACCTCCCCTCCATAAAGAAACTCATCCCCAAGATGGCCTTGTGAGGGTAAAAAAGACCATCTATGAAAATCTATATCCACTAATCACATACATCAACATCCCACTCCCATGTCTCTTCATGTAATTGAACTTGGTGCCACAACACCTTTACTAATGGAAGTTACCTACCATAGAGAGTATTCATGATTCGATCCACGACACGCACTGGGAAATCATTAAAATAAGTATCCACATCTAACATAACCTCATCATGATTTAAAAAATTAAATGTTTCTGGATAGTATGAATAGAGTAGAGAGACATAAATAAATTATGCATAGAATGATATCTCTAAGGAAGTGCTATCCATTACCCCATTGGTTAAATTTTCATCACAACCACAAAGGCGCCAACGAACCTAGTAACTAACTCACCAACATCTGAAATTCGTCGAAGAAGAAAACTAAAAAAATGTGCGAGAAAACTTGGTACCCTACATCAAACACAATAGTCCATCAATGGATATTTTCATAAGACTACTACTGGGACCAAGCTATAAAAATGAACTTCCAAATCAAATTGACTTTCATTGAAGTCTCATGTAAGATACATGGTCCATAAAAAGATGACTCCCCTACATCTAACCAGCACATAAGTAATCGATAGGGATAAACATATAAGGATTTTTAAGGGTCCATATGGAAAGTATATTGAAAACTATTATTTTAAGAAAATTCAATTCGGGGTATAATTTTCTTCCCAGAATACCCAAATTCAAGGGCACCTACACAAAAACATTCCTCTAACATCGATATCATATTATCTATCTAAATTTCAGAATGAGGGAGATATGAATTTCTGAAAAGAACCTATGTAGTATAGGCTTTATCCATCCTCGACCATAACCGTATCATGAAATGAGAGTCCCTGACATATATAGTAGACCATGGAGCTACATGAAGATATACAACGACTATGATGTATATCCTTCCTAGATCATGGATTGATATGGTTTCTCGAAAAAGTAAGAAATGTGCGACCTTCATCAATTGATCAATGAATTCCCATAGTGTATCATTTACTTGGTATGATCTGGGTAAACATACCCTAATGCCCATGGATACATTATCCCATTTCCACTCGGAAATGGAAAACGAATGAAAGAGTCTTATCATTCACCAATGTTCTTCCATCACCTACGAATATTTGGGACACCAAGAAATAAACCCTATTATCTCCTAGTTAATAACAAGCCATAAATAAGGTTAATATAAGTCTTGATACATATTTTTGAAATCATGATTTACATCCCCAATCGAGGATTGAAATTCTTATATCCACTCCTCTTAGAAGTCTGGTGGGACCCATACAAGCTAATATTTCTATAATATCTGATTCTCATCCACTAAATAACTGGGTGATGTAGCCTCATCTTTGATACTCTACCTATATACATGGCCCTATTTATAATAAATAATCCCCATATTTACCAATTTGGGAAGGGTATAGGTCACTGTGAAATTCGAGAGGAATATCTTACCCTTATATTTCTTAACCACAACATGCATCTCTGTCAGCAAGTCCATAAACTGCCACTCACTTTTGGCCACCTAAAAAACCTTTTTCTGAGTCTTATGTATTAGATAATTGGAAATAACATTTACATTCGAAGGAATATATTTCATATAAAAATTGAATTTTGTAGATATTCAACCCATCTACATTGGATGTAATCTAGATCATGTCATATAAAGATATACATTGTAACACCTTGACCCCAGTTACCCAGATTCGGTGCATTATCATGATCATAAGGAAATCATGTCTTAAAAGACTGACAAGTTTAGTATTATTGGAAACATGATTCAAACATAAGCTCAACATTACAACTTGAAAAGAAATACAACACAAATATTTTTCAATTGAAACATCCAAGCCTCCTAGATTATTCCTTCTAGTCACTCATAACTAACTTCTTCATATCTTGGGAAACAGAAACATAACAATGGGGTGAGCTCAAACGCTTAGTAAGGGTAAGTAATATAGCAGAAAATGACATAAATATTAAGCATGGTAAATAATTGAATCCACATGCCTTTACCAATAATAAACATGAATACATTTATGGAAATAATATGAGTAGAGTAAATAATGCCATGATAAAACATAATCATGGGAATTCTACCAGTGTAATGACCACATGAACCATCAATATTATTTCCATAATGAGGGAATGTATAATGATGGACATTCTGAAACTTTTTGTCAAGGCTTCGGCCAAGATGTCTAAAAATAATTAAGGCCTCGGCCAACACCAGAAATCAAATTGGGAAAGGGCCTTAGCAAATTCCACGTCCAGATGTCTCATGAGACCAACCGATTAATCGAGGAGCTATAGCGGGCTCCACCCATAACTTACTATGTCCAATACATTCCTCATATGAAAAGGTTTAAACATATCATAAACATTCGTATTAAAACTAGTATACGTAATGTCAATACATTAACCATAAATCATGAATGGTATAAAAATAGCACATCTACAGTCAAACATATCACAAAACCTTCAATACAATATGGATGTTTTGTATCATAATAAATGAACTCCAATTAAATATAAATTAGATCAATGGATGTTGACAGAGATGAAATCAGAACTCCTTTTTGAGAAACATCTCTTTCTATTTTGAAATCATTTAAGAGTCACATAATTATGAAGTAAAAAATTTACTTTGAAAATATTCTTATAGATTGTATGGGAATATTTGACAAGTTTATAATGGTAGAAAATAGCCTCACCCACCGTATAAGTTAAAAAGAGACATTCTTACCTTAATTTGGTCGAAATGGTTAAAAAGGACCTTGTTTGGAAAATGACCAAAATATTCCTTTATAAACATCTTATAAAAATTCAAAAAATGGTATAAATGACTTTAAACTATATTCTATAAAATATTAATAATGAATTGAAATACATTTTTAAGAAACATGTATGTGGATGATAAAGAGGTCCCAGTAGATAGTTACGTATAAACAATCACTGATAATGAAGAGATTGTGAAATAAACCTTTACCTTTTACTTTTCCTTGGTTGAGGGTAGGATAACCTCATGTTTAATGGTGATTTTTTTTAAATTATAAAAGAATTATATAAATTAATATGATATCATATATGATCTTTTAACATTTATCTGTTAATAGTATCTTTGTATTATAGTCGTTTCGGGTGTTAACTTACTCAAGTTATTTTATATGTTTTGCTACTTAAGACGTGTTTGTTATGAATAGGTTGTATCTTCTTTTTATCCTGAATGATATCAAGTCTTTAAACATTATTTTTAACCATCAAATGAAAATTATTATTGAATGGATATGATGGGGAATGAATCTCATCGCATTCGTGGAGACGGTAGTCCGTATGTACGCACGAGCGACAATATCATTCTTTTGATATTAAAATAATATATAATTGGATGGTATATCATATATATAGAATAATTATCCTGAAATATTTATTATTTACATGAATTACACATCATTATTATACCCATCCAAATAATAATGTATTGAATAACAATTACACCATGGCATGGAGATGGTAGGCCGTTCGTACGCAAGTATGGTGACATGTCATTAAAAGGGTGGATAGAATAATGAATATGGATGTAACACATTTATAATAACATGAAATTATATATAATATACTGGAGTTATTATTTTATAATTTAAATAACAATGAAAGAAGAAGTTGAAGAAGAAATGAACTTGAAAGAGGGTGGTGAAAACATTACCTCTTCTTCGGGTTCTTCATTTAGATTTGATCAAAATGACTCCATAGGTTGGCTTTATGACTAAAGGAAGGTCTATAAGATTTATGGAGGATAGTTGAGAGGGTAATTGGGTAGAGTTTTGTTGAACCAATAGGCTTTGAAGGTGTGAATAAATGGTTATAATTGCTGTCCTTTTATAAGGGGGAGGAGGGGCTCTTTAGGAAAAACATAAAGAATTATTTTATAATAAATTCATATTCAGTTTATAATGGCTCCAAAGTATATTATTTAAATTATAAGGTGGGTATGAGTCTAAATCCTATCAAAAAATAGATTTTAGACAGGTTTGGGTCATTATATTAACATTATCTTTTAGTTTTAACTCTTTGTTAATTAGTTTCACATTTACCATGTCACATGGTATTTTTATATTATTTAGTTATTAAACATACAATATACATCCAAGAGACCCCCCAAGTGGTCCATTAATTATACACCTATCATTATATAAGTCCTTTGGATGATCCTTAAATTTTTAGGAATATAATATCAATTAATAATATAATATTTGTTTTAAAAACTATTTTTTGTCAATTTTGACACTATTTAATAATTGATTTTTGTTAAAGTCATAGAAACATTATTAATTCGAAAAAAATTAATTTAAGAAATAATAACATGTCATAGTAATCTATAAAATTCTTGGATGGCATCAAAACTTTCAAATTATATTTATTGTAATATTGATAATAAAAATTATTTGATTCTTTCATTAATAAAGAAAATACTGCATCATTATTGTGTTATAAGAAAGTTTAATTATTCAATGTCTAAAAATTATAAATAAAATAATATTATGTAGAAAATCGTTTTATATTTCTAATAAATATTTATAGTCGAAAATATAATATATATAATCCTGTGTAAAAATTGTTTTTCTATAAGATATATGCTTATTTTATTTTTGTATTTACTTTATATTAATTAATATAAAGTGTCATTTTCACGTACATGTGGATCCATGGGGTCCCAAAATAGACCCAAAGATTCCCATGGTCAGACATGTATCAACCAATAGGGTTAGGACACGTTTTATGGTAAATTAATATTATTATAATATTATTTGTTTACCCTTATTTACCGGATTTACCCTTTAACCATGTTAAATAAAATATTTACCAAAGTAATTATTAAAAATTTCTAAAAATAAAAGATACCTATTTACACAATTTAGACATCCCAATTCCAAATATGGAATCCATATTTCTAAATTCAAAACACAGAAGTGGCAGAAATTAATTTAAAATTAATTACCGTTGTTAAAACAAAAAGCGTGTTTTGAAGAGATAATAACTATCAAAAGATTGATAGTTGTTTATGTCCGGTTTTAATGTGAAATTTTTTAAAATGACCAACATTGTATTAAATGGTAAAAATATATTCTAAATATACTTTAAAAACACTAAAATCCATAATTTATCACTATTAATTATTTTTATTAAAAAAGTTGTTTTAAATTAAAATTTAGTAATTTTCACTATTCATCAAAATATAAAAGTTATCTGACAAGTTCCAAAATTTTACCCTAGGCTATTTTTGATATTCTGAATCCAAAAATAAAGTCCATTTTGAGATATAAAATTTATAAAATTTCAAAAAGTGGGTATTAATATTCATAACGGCTAGTTTGATTGGTTGTAGTGTGTGTTAGAACTCGAAGTTGCGTACAACACATTCTATTGTATTATTAAAATTGAACTGTAATGTGGATGCTTGGAGTCTTACATTCTCCCCTCATTCAAATAATTTCTTCCTTGCAATCTCTAGAATACTACAGCATGAAATACCATGGGTGGTTTTTCATCATGAGTTCCTCAGGTTCCCATGTTGCCGCTTCCAACTTATGTTTTCTCTATAGAACATTTACTAGACGAGTCATCCGGTTTCTCAACAATTTTTATCTCATATCAACAATCTTGAAGGGCTCTTCGCAATAAGACAGATCGTGTTCCAGTTCTAATTCCTCATAGGTGAGTACATGCATTGGGTCAGGCATGTATTTTCTCAACAGTGATACGTGGAACACATCATGAACTTTGGAGAGTCTTGGTGGCATTGCCAATCGGTAAGCTTGAGCCCCAATTCGTTCTAGAATTTCGAATGGTCCAATGTACTTGGGACTCAATTTACCCTTCTTACTGAAACGTATAACTCCATTCCGTGGAGATACCTTCATGAAAACTTGATATCCTACCAGAAATTCCAAATCCTTCCTTCGGTGATCGGCATAGTTCTTCTACCTACTTTGAGATGCTTTGATGTGGTTTTGGATTACCTTTACCATTTCCATCGTTTCCTCCACCAGTTCTAGGCCTACGAGTTTTCTCTTACCAATGTCATCCAAACAGGTTGGTGTGAGACATCTATTTCTGTATAATGCTTCATAGGGTGCCATCTGAATACTTGAATGGAAGCTATTGTTATACGAAAATTCCACCAGAGGTAAATCTTGATCCCACATACCGTGAAAGTCAAGTGAGAATGATCCCAACATGTCTTATACGGTTTTAATAGTCAGTTCTAATTTCCCATCTGTTTGAGGGTGGTAGGTAGTGCCTAAACGAAGTTCAGTATCTAATGCCTTCTGAAGACTTTTCTAGAATCATGAAGTGAAATGGGGATCAGGATTAGAAATAATTGACAGCAGTACTCCATGAAGTCTCAAAAATTCATTAATATAAAGTCTTTCTAGACATTAAAGTGGTAGATCCTCTCTTATAGCAAGATAATGAGCTGACTTGGTAAGACGATAAAAAATAACCCAAATTTCATCGTTCTTTCTAGGAGTATTTGGTATCCATTTGACAAAGTCCATCGTAATATTATCCCATTTACACTCCAGTAAGGGAAAAGGTTGTATGGATCCTCTAGGCTGTTTCCTTCCATCTTTCACATGTTGACAAACCATATATCGTGACACAAAATCAGCAATATCCCTCTTCATGTTTCCCACCAAAAATGTTCCTTCAAATCCTTATATATTTTGGTGACCCCAAGGTGTATAGTGAAATTGGAGCTATGAGCATAATCTAAAAATTCTTTTTTTAGATCAGGTATATCGGCAACCCAAATTCTCTTCCCAAATTTCAAAATTCCCTCTTTATACATAATGTCTCTCAATATCCCATCATTCACAGCTTTAATCTTCTTTTGAAACTCTTCATCACCGGTCGGATAACTCTTTATCCTTTCTAGTAAATATGGTTTGGCAACCATTTGAAAAAGTATCGATGTTTCACCTTCCATGGTAATTCCCGTATCCATCTTCACTAGATCCATGAAAATAGGATCCCTTTCAATTCTCATCATGTTCAAAACTCCATAATATTTTCTTCTCAAAGAATATACCACCTTATTCTCCTTCCTCGGGTGGTAGTGTATCGTACAATCATAATCCCTAAGTAGTTCAAGCCAACTCCTTTACCTCATGTTGAGTTCTTTATATTAGAAAATATACTTCAAACTCTGGTGATCAGTATAAATCTCATATTTTTCACCATAGAGATAATGTATCCATATCTTCAAAGATATGATTATAGCAGCTAACTCATGATCATGAGTAGGATAGTTTTGCTCATGAATTTCTAGCTGTTGTGATGTATAGGCAATAACTATATCATTCTGCATAAGGACACAACCACGTCCTTTCTTCGATGCATCACTATAAATAACGAAACCATCATTTCTCGATGGCAGAGTCAATATAGGAGAATTTACTAATCTTCTATTTAGTTCTTCATAACATTCTTCACACTCTTTTGTCCAAACAAATTTAACCCCTTTACGTGTGAGCTTCGTTAATGGGTTAGCCAATCGGGGAAAGTTCTGGACGAAACACCGATAATAACCTCCTAAGCCAATAAAACTACATACCTCGGTTATACAGGTCGGTTCATGCCATTCTTGGATTTCTCTTCTATTACAAGGATCAGTAGAGATTCCATCCTTAAAGACAATATGGCCAAGAAATGAAATCTCTTGAAGCGAGAATTCACACTTTCTAAAATTCCCATATAATTCATGTCTTCTAAGAGTCTTAAGGATAATGCACAAGTGATTTTCATGATCCTCATAGCTTTTGGAGTATACCACGATATCATCAATAAATACCACCACAAAATCATCGAGATATTCCTTGAAAAATAGATTCATTAAATCCATGAATACAGAGGGTGAATTAGTCAATCCAAAAGGCATTACTGTAAACATGTAATGCCCGTACTTGGTTCGAAATGCTGTCATTGGAATGTATTCCTTCTTTACACACAAATGATGATATCCAGATCAAAGGTCAATGGTTGAAAAGTGTTTAGCTCTATGAAGTTGATCAAATAAATCATCAATGTGAGGTAGGGGATACTTGTTCTTTATTGTTATAGCATTAATTTCCCTATAGTCGATACATAACCTCACAGATCCATCTTTCTTTTTAACAAAAATGACAGGGGATCCCCATGGAGGAACACTAGGGTGAATAAATCCCTTATTACTCAATTATTCTAGTTGTTTATTTAGTTCAACTAATTCCACAGTGGCCATTATATAAGGGTTCATCGATATAGGCTTTGAACCAAGAATTAAATCAATGGAAAACTCAATTTCTCGTTCTGGAGGATGTCCAGGTAAATCATCCGGAAACACATCAACATATTCTCTAAAAATAGGTACATCCGATATTTGAACATTCCTTTTCTCACCCAAGGTAATTTCATTCTCTTCCTCCCCATAATTGAATTTAGTTGAGCTATTGGGGGTGGATCAATGTAAGAATGAGAGGGTGATGATTCCACTCTAAAGATAAGGTGTTCCTTATCATCATCATCGAAAATAGTAACCTCTTTCTTCTTACAATAAATTTTTTCATCATGGTCTGAAAGCGAATCCATACCGAGGATTATATCAAATGAAATCAAAGGTATAACGATGAGATCCCCAGATAAAGAATATTTATGTTCTCTAATGGGGGCTGATTCAAAAAACATTGTTGCAATGATACTTCCCTAAAGAGTTTTCACCGACAACTCCCTTGTTAAATAAAATTGGAAATATCTAATTTTCTTAGTAAACATGGAAGATATAAAACAATGCGATGGTCCAGAATCAAATAAAGAATTTTCTAATCTTGAGGAAACCATTAAATTACCTGCCACCACATCTTTTTGGGCTTCAACCTCAGTAGTAGTGATTGTATAAGCTTGGCCTTGGTCCCTAGGCCTTTTTGAGGTATGTTTCCCTAATGCTTATGACATTCATTTGAATAAGGTCTCATCTCCCTACAATTGTAGCATTGAGCATTGGTAGAACCTTTCTTTTTTTTATAATCAACAGCTAGATGGCCTTTCTGCCCACACTTATAGCATACTTCTTTTCCTTTCAGACAGGAACCATGGTGCTTCCATCTGCAATTACCATAAGGTGGAAATTTAATTCTTCCCTTCTTCCATGTTTCCTTATTTCCATTCCTAGAGTGTTCATGAGATCTCTTCTTCTCTTTCTTTGATTTAAAGTCATAAGATTTAGATAATTCGTTTTCTGTCTTGATAGCACACGAGAAAATATTTTTGTATGACGACAAGGATTGTGAGACCAATGCCCGACAGAGAAATGGTTTTAACCCATCAAAGAAACGACCAGTCTTACTTATTGGTTTATGTATATAATCTGCAGCATACCATTCTAACCTTGTAAAGTTAGCCTCATACATTGCGACATTATCATCTTCCTTTTGTCTCAGACTCAGAAATTGCCTTCCCATATCTGCTCGATTTTCACAAGTATTTTTATAAAAACAGATCTTTGAACTCCCTCCATTCCATATTTGGTACTTCTTCATCTTCCTTAATATTTTGAATCAATGACCACTATTGACCAGCATCTCCATTTAGGTGGTAAACTACCATGATAACTTTTTACCTTTCACTACTCTCCAAGGCATGTAATATTTTCTATAAATAATTTATCCATTTCTCAGATACTAAGGGATTTTTATTCCCATTGAATGTTACTGGTTGTTGCCTCATGAAGCGATCTAACATTGATTCTCCACATTGTGGATCAGGTTGCTCCATACAGGTAAGGTTATTATTCATAACGTGAGTGAGTTGTCCTAGTATGGTGATTAGCTGATCATCACCAGTTGCATCACCAAAAACACTATAATTATCTTGAGAACGAGGGAAATCCCTATATGGACTGCGTGCATTGATATGGTTTCCATTTCTTCCACTAGGATCCATTTCTAAACAATGGCATAAATTAGATCAGTTTATGAATCAAAATACATAATTCCATAATTTTAAAACACTTATCATAAATTGAACTATTTATAGATATAATCTATAATCATAAAAATGGTTTATTTGAGGATGTATATACTCATAAACCCTTCATAAAGGTTTGTAATGAAAATGAGAATTATCCTAAGCATAACCCCCAGGAGTGTCGTAACCAAGAGTGCAGCAAGGCATGTTGTCATGCACCAGTTCCCGGTTGAGTCTAGCTTAATGTGGTGTTTTCGGGTTTTACCCCTAGGTACATATGTTCCAGAGCCGTCTCTACCTGCTCGTATCTCGACAGGGATGTATTGATCAAAAACTCATAAAATTTCTACAATACCAAAATTTTAGGAAGTTCTTCTATACTAATACTCATTGTCCATCTTAGGTCTATGTTATCTAATCAGTGTTTATATAAATCTAGTTTCCAAGGTTTGTACTAAACTTCCTATGATACCAACTATAACGACCCGACACCAGTTACCTAGAGTCAGTGCATTATTATATAACATTGGCATGATCATAAGTAAATATTGTCTCGAAAGACTGATTAGTTTAGTATTATAGGAAACAATATTCATACATAAGTTCAACTTTTCAACTAGAAAAGAAATACAACACAAATATATTTCATGAGAAACATAAAAGTCTCCTAGATTATGCCTGCTTTTCACACATAAATAACTTCTTTATATCCTGGTGAAATAAAACATAAGAAAGGGGTGAGATCAAATGCTAAGTAAGGGTAAGTAATATAGTGGAAAATGACATAATAATTAAACATGGTAAATAATTTAAACCACATGCCTTTACAAATAATAAACATAAAGACATTCTTGGAACGAATATGAACTGAGTTAATAATGCCATAATAAAACATAATCATGGGTATTCTACTAGTCATATGACCACATGAACGATCAATATTATTTCCATAATGAGGGAATGTATAATGTCGGACATTCTGAAACATTTTGTCAAGGCCTCGACCAAGATGTCTAAAAATAATTAAGGCCTCGTCCAAAACCATAAATCAAATTGGGAAAGGGCCTCATCCAATTACACATCTAGTTGTCTCATGATACCGACCGATGCATTAAGGAGCTATAGCAGGCTCCACCCGTCACTTACTAAGTCCAATACATTCCTCATATGAAAAGGTTTAAACATATCATAAAAATTTGTATCAAAACTAGCATACGAAATGTTAATATTTTAACCATAAATCATGAATGGTATAAATATTGCACATATACAACCAAAAATATCACAAAACCTTCAATAAAATATGGATGTTTTGTATCATAATGAATCAACTCCAAATAAACTTAAAATCCATCAAAGGATGTTGACATATATGAAATCAAAACTCTTTTTAGAGAAATGCCACTTTCTATTTTGAAATCATTTAAGAGTGACATAATTATAAATTAAAACTTTTACCTAGAAAATATTCATATAGATTTTAAGGGAAGATTCTATGTGTTTATAATGGTAGAAAATAGCTGCACCCGCCATATAAGTTAAAACGATACATTCTTACCTTAATTCTGTTGAAAAGGTTAAAAAGGACCTTGTTTGAAAAATGTCAAAAAGATTCCTATATAAACATCTTATAAAAAGTCAAAAAAGGGTATAAATGACTTTAACCCATATTATGTAAAATAGTAAGAATGATTTGAAATATATTATTAAGGAACATGGATGTGGATGATAAAGAGGTCCCAATAGATAATTACTTATAAACAACCTCTGATAATGAAGAGATTGTGAAATAAACCCATACCTTGTACTTTTCCTTGGTTAAGGGTCAACTAACCTCCTGTATAATGGTAAAATAAGTTTTATTAAATTAGATAAGAATTATATAAATTAAAATGATATCATATAAGATCTTTTAACATTGAATCGTTAATAGTATCTTAGTATTATCATCGTTTTGGGTGTTAACTTAAGTGTTTTATTTTATATGTTTTGTTACATATGACGTATTTATTATGGATTGGTTGTATATTATTCATATCCAGAATGATATTGAGTACTTAAACATTTTTTTTGATGATCAAATGAAAATTATTCTTGAATGGATACGATGGGGAATGAATCTCATCACGTTCGTGGAGACGGTAGTCCATACATACGCACGACCGAAAATATTATTCTTTTGATATTACAATCATATATAAATGGATGGTATACCATATATAAAGAATCATTATCATGTTATATTTATTATTTACATGAATTTCACATAATTATTATACCCATCCATATAATAATGTATTGAATAACAAATCCACCAGGATGTGGAGACCGTAGGCCGTACGTATGAACGTTTGGTGACGTGTCATTCAAAGGGTGGATAGAATACGGAATATGGTTGTACCATATTTATAATTACATCACAGTATATATAAGATGCTGGAGTTATTATTTTAGAATGGAAATAACAAATAAAGAAGAAGTTGAAGAAGAAAGGAACTTGAAAGAGGTTGGTGAAAACATTACCTCTTCTTCGGGTTCTTCCTTTTGATTTGATCAAAAGGGCTGCTTAGGTTGAAATTATGACTAAAGGAAAGCCTCTTGGATTAACGGAGGATAGTTGGGAGGGTATTTGGGTAGAGTTTGGATGAAATAAAAGGCTTTTATGGTGTGAATAATTGGTTAGAAGTGGTGTCCTTTTATAATGGGGAGGAGGGGATCTTTAGAAAAAGCATAATGTGTTATTTTATAATAAATTACTATTCTATTTATAATGTCTCCAAAGTGAATTATTCAATTTATAAGGTTGGTATGGGTCAAAATCCTTTCAACCAATAGATTTTAGACTATTTTGGGTCATTATATTAACCTTATCTTTTTGTTTTAACTCTTAGTTAATTAGTTTGACATTTACCATGTCACTTTGTATTTTTATATTATATAGTTATTAAACATAATATATAAATCCATGTGACCCCAATGTGGTCCATTAATGATAAAAATATAATTATATAATTCCTTTGGCTGAAACTCATATTTTATGGAATAGAATATCAATTAATAATATAATATTTGTTTTAAAAACTATTTTATGTCAGTTTTGACACTATTTAACATTATTAATTCAAAAAAGTCATTTAATAAATCCTAACATGTCATATTAATCTATAAAATTCGTGGATGTCATCAAAACATTCAAATTATATTTATTTTAATATTTATAAGACCAATTATTTGATTCATTCATTAATAAGGAAAATAATGCATCATTATTGTGCCATAAATAAATTTAATAATTCAATGTCTAAAAATTATAAAAAATTACTATTATATAGGAAATAATTTTATATTTCTAATAAATATTTATAGTAGAAAATATAATATATATAACCATAGGTAAGAATTGTTTTTCTAAAAGATATATGCTTATGTCATTTTTGTATTTACTTTAACTTAATTAATATAAAGTGTCATTATCACTTACAAGTGGATCCATGGGGTCCCAAAATAGACCCAAATATTCCCATGGTCTGACATGTATCAACCTATTGGGTTAGGACATGTTTTAGGGTAAATTAATATTATTATAAAATTATTTTTTTACCATTATTTACCAGATTTACCCTTTAACCATGGTAAATAAAATATTTACCGAAGTAATTATTCAAAATGTCTACAAATAAAAGTTACATATTTAAAAAATTTTGACCTTCTGATTCCATATATGGAATCCATATTTCTATATTCAAAACACAGAAGTAGTAGAAATTAATTTGAAATTAATTCCCGTTGTTAAAACAAAACGTGTGTTTTTAAGAGATAATAACTATCAAAAGATTTACAGTTGTTTATGACCAGTTTCATTGTGAAATTATGTCCAATGACCAATATTATATTAAATGGTAAAAATATATTCTAAATATAATTTAAAACCACTAAAATTCATAATTTATCACTATTAATTATTTTGATTAAAAAAGTTGTTTTTAATTAAGATTTAGTAATTTTCACTATTCATCAAAATATAAAAGTTATCCGAAAAGTTCCAAACATTTACCCTAGGATAATTTCGATATTATGAATCCAAAAATGAAGTCAATTTTGAGTGATAAAATTTATAAAATTTCAAAAAGTGGGTATTACTATTCATAACGGCTAGTTTGATTGGTTGTGGTGTGTGTTAGAACTCGAAGTTGCATACAACACACACTACAGTATTATTCAAAGAGAAGCATACCGTGGAAGCTTGGGGTGTTACATAAATAAGTATTTTATGATAGTAATTATAAAAAATTATATCCAAGTAAATAATGTCTCTGAAATCGTTGAGAATGAAGAAAGGTAGTAGTCTCGAAATCATGTGTATGTAATTCTACTTATAAGGCCTCAAATTATGAGTATTGTACACCCTGACTCACTCATCATACATCAATACTACTCCTAGAAAAATTATTGAAGAATCAAGATAAACTATATATATCCTTCATATATCTAACAGAATAAGGATATTCCCTAAAGTCATATGGTCCATAAACCCCTAAAAGGATATTTTGATAGAATCTAACTATATGAATTTCACACCCTTCTTATTGAAGATGGTATGAGATATTTCTATGCATGTGAAATTTGGGATGAAGCATCTATAATATCATTCTTTCTCAAAGAAATTCTATATGTCGAAGTCATTTTTTGGTTCCTCTTAGGAAAGTCTACCCCTCACCTTTTCTAGGTCTATTAACACAACATTCATTAAGATGATGTGACCCATGATATGTAATTCATCAATCCATGAAATGGAATATAGTGATATTTTCATTAATATGGTAATCCCTTAGTGTATTTATCATGATCTCAATTTTTTGGGCTTGACCATGTTGATAGAAAGAATACACCAAGATGTCATCAAATTATACTACCATGAATAAATCAAAATATGGGTGGAAAACTCGATTCATCAGACCCTTGGAAAAAGATAAAACATTCATGATATCGAATTATTGTTCCCGATAATAATAAAGATCTTACCTAATTTAAAAAGATATATGAGGTATGTTTTAAGACATGGCATGCAACTAATGATATACCAACCTCAAATCAATCATTTAAAATTCCCTCACTCCTCAGAGATGATCAAAGAGGTAATCTATTCAAGATAATAAATACATGTTCATAACTTTAACCTGTTTCAACCATCAATAATCCTCACAAATCCTGAGGGTACTACAATAATTCTTTGAAAAAAAAGTCCATAGAACCCCATGGAGAGGTACTAGGATTGAAAAACCATTAGCTTCTAGATCTTCTTAATTTTTCTTATAGTGCATATGCACTGTAGGTTCCATCATGTTAGGAGGTATGGACATGTATTTCTCTCATGGAACTATCATGATAGTGAATTATTCATCCCTCCTAAGAGGTATGCCAACAATGTTTTCAAGGAAGTCATATCTTAAATGATCTACCCCATGATGGAAAATATTAGGTCATATCCCATGATCATCAAATAAATTACTATCAATCTGGTAGGTAACTCTACCAAGACCCTAATGTTTAGGTCCATATTGAGACATAATGAAATTCCATTATCCCTTGTGGACATTTCTACAACCCTATGGTGATGTAAACGTCCCCGCCAGCAATAACAATCAATGTGGTATTGATAATGAACCAATTAGTCCATAATAAGGATTGCACCAATAAATTTCATGTCAATTATGATGATATCTGAAATGAAAATATATCTACCTACCTTAATTAGTCAAAACTTATATCATTAAATTCCCTCTGATTGGATACCTAGGGTGTTTCAAACATCAGGACCCCATAAATTAACTCTATCATATGGTTCAATGTTTAAAAAATTTCTACACACACACACACATATATATATATATATATATGAGCGTGTGCATCTATTCCAAATAATGCATAAACTATTACAGATTCCACTAGAACAGTAGATAAAATAGTATAAGGTTTGAAACTATATTACTTCAGAATAGGTTGAAATATTCAAATCTTGTACATACCATAGAACTAGGTCAAAAATTGACCACCCTATATAGTCAGTCTTAGTTGGAACCCTAATTCCTGAGTTAGATTCCTTCTACCATGACCACCACCTCATCCTGAGTGGCTAGTGGTATTCCAGATACCTTCCTTGCAAGAAATTTCTCATGCTACTCGATTGTGTGTAGTTTTTGTATTACCCCTCATTCAAGGTACATGCAAAAAAAATTATTGGAGTGATGGATGTGCCCTATAATTTCATAGCCTTTGAACCCAATAATACCGTGCATGCAGTAGGGGTTTGTGTGTGTTTAATTCCCACACCTGTGAAAAATAATGATCCTATATGATTTCTACTTCCCCTATGAGAACCCACAAATCACCACTTCCACAAGATGAATCACTGGTAGGTATAGGTGATGAAACACCCAATCTCATGCCATTGGATTCCTCCAAATACCACTTAGTAATGAACACTTGGTTGATTGTCTCAAAAATAGTTGTCATCTAGAAATATTTAACCTATGATCAGGTGGAGTACCCTAGTGTGTCCTTATATTGTCTAATACTCATGATCTCATCTCTAGATGGAGTCAACAAAAATCCCAAAAACTAAGTAAAATGAGAAGAATATTCCATACCAGGAAAGGATCCCTATTTAATGTTGATGATATCTCTATCCGGATCATATCTCAATGTATGTGTAAATAAGTAAAAATATAATATCATTTTAAAAGGCCTCAAGATCATATCCTAATATTTTTATGCTTGGAGAATGAAATCCCAATATCACGTGGATGAACATCATTCCATATTGGCAGTGATCTTGATGCTTTAATCAATAGGTGTATCAAGATATGCAAATATTAAAATTATGGTCCCCTTCTATGACTAATATTCATGTGGTCCTCCATCCCCTAAGAAGGAGGGAGGATAATGAAATTGAAACTCTTGAGTCAAATCTTCCAAAGTCATGGTAGGTTGAGTAAATCAAATCATATACAATACAATAGCAAAAAAACACTCTTGGACCTTAGTGTTAGTTCCCAAATTAGGAATATTAGGTGGCTCTATAGGTGTAACTACATAACGTATAACTAGTGGTTCATAGACCACAACCTTCAGTGCATGGTCATACCCACCCTCCTAGTGTATGACTCGAGGTTTCCTTGGTGACATGATTCAATAATTCCAAACACATTCCTTAGTCGAAAATATTTCACATGAAAATACCATCGATATAGAATATGATTGATACATAGCCTTTCTATAAAAATATATTCCCTCTCTAATGAATACAAAATGATGATTTAGGTGATAAATAAAGGCCATAATAGTCCATACAAATGTAAGATAAACTCCCAAATACTGACTAATATTGCTAGGTTTGGGTGTTAGTATCGTATAACATAATAGATGTTCTGATATATGGAGTCTGAATTGCAAGGTATATAGAAAAACACCATTTACTTTGAAATTGTCTTCCCTATTTAGCAGTAAAATTTTTATTTAAAATATTGGTTTCATTTATGTCCCTAATATTATAATACATATATATATAGTGTTCTAGTTAAATATATTAGTATTCCAAATTTATAAAATTTGTACTTGTTATAGATTTTAATTGGTACGACATTTAACTACAACGTTTCCTTTACATCTCACAGAATGATGTAATAGGTCATATCATATGATTTGATTAAATTAATTAACATTCAAAATTTATAGAATTAATTTCTTTATAAATCACTACTAGAATTCAAGTAATCCAATCTACTAATATTGTCTTCATCCACGGATCCAGTAGTTCCCGAACCCATATCATTGTATAATTTTCTAGATAAGGTTTCATCATCGATCTATGATATAAAAATACACTATATATTGATGTAGGATTTTTAATTAATCCCATTATGCATCGGTGTAAGAAAATTCATCACAATAAAATTCCATAACAAAGAACCAAAATATATGTATCAGTAAATGCATACAAAATGAAAAAATGGAATAGAAAATGAATGGAATATAAGTCATAAAGTGATTATAATGATGTATGACATGCATAATCCTTTCCGTAAAAGACCTTTTATAATATAGGGTATCACTAAAATAATTATAATAATAATATAAAAAATCATGTTCTTTACCTAATAGTGAAATCTTGTCAACTGTAACAGGAAATATACAATAACAATAATAAACCATCCAAAGTAATTTTGGTTTCCACTATACATGGGTTTGCGACTAATAGGAAATGACTCATTTAAAAATTCAATTACCTTCATAGTCTCCAATCTAATAACCAATCAATATGAAAGAATGAAAAAAATCCTTTGATACAACTTGCCAATATCCTGACCTAAGGGGCACTAAAATGGTATCTCAATCCGATATGTCATATAGACTCAATCACACCTCCCCATGTAGAAGAGGGTTCCAAATAGTAGGGAGGGTATGAGGTGTTATGTTGGGGGATTGTAACATCATCTTATAGTGGAATCATGGATATAATAAATATATAGAAATTGAAGAATAACAATATAACATATAGAACCGTGAAAATCAATACCACAAATAAGAATCATTGAAAAAGCAAACATCCTAGAAGTAAATATAATAAAAAAACCATAGGCTGAGACATATAAAAAACAGTGTAATGGAATAATGATATACATAAAGGGAAACAAGGGATACATTGTACATGCATATAAAAATCATATACGAAGTTTTCAAAAAGAAAAAATGATATCTCTTATAGAGTCACGAGAATTGGATCGGTCCTCTACTCCCATGATCCATGGAATAATCATAATAAATCAGGCATCCATGATAGGTTTCTTCAACTGATACACACCTCTAGTCATGATCTCTACTCAAGTACCAAGGGAGGCCCAATTATAGAGTTAGATAAACTCTATAGGTCACCATAAAAAATCACATAAATAATATGGCTAGGGTATATAACATAATTGTGTTCATGTATATTGAATAATAAAAAATATGAAAACAAATAATAGTCTATTCAGGTTCTAATTGAACCCTGGAAAATGTTACATCCTTCAACATAAAAATATATATGTTGAATCCCACTAACCACAATTATATAATTAGTCATATATATATATATATATAATATGTATACATGAATGGATACTATATATGTGAGGATATTTAGAGGCATATACATGTATACTAGGATCTAGTTGGAAATGGGGCATAACTCAGGTTTCCATGACTAGTATTATAAGGAATCAGATATCAGAAACGATACATGCATTGAATGTCAAATAAATGAAATACATTTTTCACAACATTAGATACATGGTGGTGAGACATCATTCCAAACACTAGATGTAAATGAATGTGGAGATTAATTCCCATAATCAAGATATGAATAAATTGCATGAGGTGTCATGCCCATCACACAACTGAAGGGAAATTG
This sequence comes from Viscum album, assembly GCA_963277665.1. NCBI lineage: Eukaryota > Viridiplantae > Streptophyta > Magnoliopsida > Santalales > Viscaceae > Viscum > Viscum album. The sequence goes on from OY728142.1 coordinate 448,299,101, forward strand.
AAACACCATGCCCAACAAGACCATTAACCATTGCCTAATGACCATAATCAATGGTCTTATAAAAATAGGAATGAAGTATTATCTCTGTAAATGTATAATCATTTAACTAAATTTATCCATGGGTTAATATTTCATATAATTCTAATATATTTATATATAACATGTGGCATGGACTTTCTACCCACTTCCATTAATTTAAATTGATTTTTATTTAATTTGGCTAGGATGATTGCAGTCAAGGAAAGAAAAACCACATTGAAGGTGGTTGGTATGTTAAATTTTTACTTTTAAGATTATATATATTTTAGAACACCCAATAGGGTGGAAACCAATAGAGTATTACACCTCTCATGGTTTAACGAGTGAGAATGTCAGTGCCATAATATGGTGTGATTTATTAGTATGGAAAAAGGAAATTTATGAAAATGCATTGAAATACTTGGCCTGAAACACATTATAAAATTATATAAAAACATCTAAACATTTAGGGGAAATTTCTAGGCCACCTAAATTTTCTCCATGGATGAACACTCTTTAGATATCAAACATTTATTTTAAGAAGAACAAATGAAAACATAAGAAATAACCAATGCCCCCATGAATATGGAATTTGAGATCAAACAAAAATTGAATATGAGATTGAGAGATAAACTATGATATAATTAAATATTAATAGGGTTTTCTTCATTGAAAATGTAATGTGATTGATATTATTTTAATCAGATATCATATGAAAAATTTACCAACTAATCTGGCCAAGGTAGAAGGAGATCTCACATGAGAGGAGAGGGATCAATTCACTAGTAATGGGAATGAAAGACATAGGTGAATTATTTGATGAAATATTAGAAAGATATAAAAGTTACCATTAAATATTTGTGCCACATTTTGGCCATAGGGTTAGCTAAACTATTTTTTAACAATGTTATATCTACTACCCATGAACCCCACTCACACAAGCTAGGCACATGGTTAGGATAACCATGATAAATCCTTGTGAAAATACACTATCACAACCTATGTAGCACCGACATGGTCATGAAGACTAGATTGATTGGTTGTAGAAAATCATAAAACCTCTCATATTCACTGAGTGTCCCACATGGTTGCGTCACATGGTTTGCTCTAACCATGTGATAATTTTTCAGCTTAGCCTCTCTCTCTCTCTAATTTTTTGAGATCTGGGTTTCGAACAAGCCGTAATAACTTCAAAAAAATCCTTTGGATGATCTATAAATTTACTATGATAAATCAAGGAATATAAACTAGAATAAAATACATAATTTCAAGTAAATTAGGGTTATTACAATAGGATCATAATATAACATATGTCACAAAGTATAGAATTCGAGATGACAAACCCTTACTTCAAGTCATGTATTTCATTTTACACATTAAAAACTAATAAATAATTAATATAGATATGTTATAAATGTAATACAGAAATATAATCATGAATATCATACCATATATTATTTTACAATAACATCACGTCACATATTTATTAATTATTTATTATTATTATAATTTTCTATCATGATAACTGGTTCCTTCATCATGCATGTCTCCGATTGATAATCATTACATTTGTAATATTATTATGGTTAATTCATCTAAATAATTTCAAACAATATATTAATATCATATAAATTCATTAGATATATATATATATAGTAATCCACTAATTGTAATGATATAAAAATGAATTACATCATTAATGAAGATGAGGGTTGTACGTAAGCATAATCATTTTTTCATTTCATCAATGGATGGGAAAATATAAATGCAAATATTAATTAACCATTATAGAATCATAATAAAAACATAATTATAATGTCAAATTAGTAAAACAATAATTATGACCCTTCATATACATTTTTGATGAATAACGAATTACACACCAATTTGGAAATGGAGAGTCATTCAAATTTCAAGCGATGTTTTAACTTTTTGTAGGAAGGAAGGAAGGTCGATAATGCTTGTTCCATATTCGTAAAAATAATTAATTTATAAAATAAATTTAAATAATTATTTTATAAGGTATTCTATGTATTTATATGTTCATTAAGACAAAATAAAACTGAAGAACCTTTGTTATGTGTTATACATCTACATTGACAACTTATTTTTAGTTACTGCTTAATGCTTGAAGGGATGGTATTTTGAAAATAAAATTTTCTCTAAAATGTGGTGAATAAATATAAGAATATGTTATATTTGTGTTTTATCAAGATACAAGTCTCAAAAGGTGTGTGGAAGAGGTGAGAAGAGGCACCTATTGGATGTGAGGATAGATTAACTCTGGGAATTACAAATAAGATGAAAATATAACTGTTTCATTATTTATAAATTTGGTTAAATGTGTCTAAATATTGAAATTAAAATACTAAAAGGTCATTATATCTCCCTACAATGAATCTATGATAGCTATTGGTGTCATTTCAAATATTAACATTTTTATTGTCCCCTTTTTAAATTAGTTTTATCCTTAACTGAAGAAATGATTTTTTAAATACACATTGGTTATAAAAAAATTTAAAAATAAAATTTGATAATAAATATACAAGTCATTAAATATTATACCTTTTTATATCCACCTCGTTCTCCTAAAATATTTTTATTATTTCCAATCCATTTAATCAAGCATTATTTTCATAAAATATCATTAATGTCATTTCTGAAACTTTCCATTTAATTTGAATTTAATTATAATTATTGAAAAAAGGAATTAAAATATATAAATTTCAAAAAACACTAATATTATATATTAATCCAAAAAATTTAGTTAACATGATCATTCCTTGAAATCAGTTTGATTTTAAATTTTTTTATCTCAACTGTTTTATTTTTCTTTTAATTGAATAAATACTTTGTCGGGGTTGTTTAAGTATTTATGTTAATTATGCATTTAGAAAATATTATAAATAGTTTACTATGATTTGAAAATTAATTCATATTTATTGTAGACGTATATAACCTTATTTATCATCATTTCCCCATTATCTATAAAATATATGGTTATTAAAGTTAAAAGTGTTATATTTTGTATCATTTGTTTTCAGTAATTAATATAAAGTACAGAATCAATGAAATATGGAACAAAGTGAAATATATTCTATTTTTGAATGTAAATTAATTAAATCAATTCTTATAACAAGTTAATAAAATTTTATAGAAATTTTAATCCGTTATCAAATTGATTTAACCCTATTTTACTTGTTTTACCCTTAATGGAGTGACAAAATTAAACTACAGATACTATTAATATTGAAAAATATAAAATGGATATATTTAAAAAATATTATTCTCCAAATTCAAAATATGATATCCAATTTTTTGCATGTAATTTTTATAATTAATAGAAATTCATTTTAAAATAAGTAGAAATTACTTGATGAATACTGTTTTTTTGAAATATACATTATAATAATAAATCTGGATTTATTCTTATTCCATGTCTTGGAAAAATATGAGAGAAATTTTAATATATTTTATTTAATATATAATAAAAATATTTAATTAAAATACATTACTAATATTCATTATTTTAATTTATTACGGTAAAAATACATATCACGTATAAAAATAAATTTGTAGAGAAACATATTTTTTACATGAAAATAATATTTATTTTCCTCTATAATTATGTATAACCAATTAATTCATTTTATAAAAGGTAAATAAAATATTTTTCATAATTTAGTATTTCATATTGATACTCACCAATACAATGATTAGGCGGTAACTGTCTCACTAAATAATAATATTTCAATAGTATATTACATTTCGGTTTTACTCAATGTTGTGTGTATTGAAAGTTATAAAATAAATTAAATATATTTGAATAGAAATAAATCACCAAATATTGGGCTGTTACATTCCCATTTTATTCAAAATATTGTTTTTAGTTGTAAATTTCACTTCAATGCATAGATTATTTTTTGAAAACTTTTATATTTTAAAAAATATCAACCATATAAGGATTATTTTTATGAAATTATGTTTTTTTCACCCTATATAAGTAATTATGTTATGATTTATTTTTGAAAATAAGAGTTATGAAATTCTATGGTTTCTAAAATTCATATTATAGAATGTTTATTAATGTTTTAAGAGGCCCATTATTTTTCTATTGGTCCATTAGAAATTTAGGAATGATTGATTTTGAAGTGGTGGAAAAATGTTTTGATTATGAGAAGGTGGGACCTATGTATCCCTCTAATTCATTGGGTAAAGGATTATATATCATGAGATATAAATTTTATGTGACCATTTTAGTATGTCAACTGGTTTTTGAAGGTTTATTGTGATTGAGTTAATCGCAACTCACATTTGTACATGTGAATAGGTTATAAATTTTATGGGTTAACAATGGGTGAGTGTTTAGTCCTTAATCTAAACAAAAATTTTCTGAACAGAAAAATTTAGTAAGTTAGTATGTTCATAATAAATGTTTGTTTTGGAATTATGACCTACTCATAATTTTACATGTGAACTGGTTAGAAATAATCTTTGTAGAAAAATGGTGGGAGTAACGGTGTTAAAAATTACCCACATTCTTACCTGTCAAAATGTTAGTAAGTCACTAGGTTCATAAATTTTGTTTTTTAAAGCATTAATCCATACTCAAAATTTTATGTATGAACATGATACGGTATATCCAAGATGATAGGGATAATAAATTTCATTTTAATTAATTACCCACTTATTCATGTTCTTTTTCAATTTATTAAATTTTTTCATGATTATGCCTTATTTTTATAGTATTATATACTTTTATATTATATTCACATGTTTTATGATTGATGATATTCAATTTTATGCCAGGTATTTTATTTTCTGGTTCTGTAACCATATAAGTATGATATTATGTTTATCCATAATTTTTAGTGATTATTATCCAAGTAAATTTGATATTTTACAATGTTATTTAAATATTTATCATATTCTACTTCATGTTCATAATCTAATACTTTATGATATGTCTCTTCTATTACTGGGATTTTGACATCACAGATTTTCTATATTTTAGTCCTTTGGTTATGAATATGATCATATCATGTGATATTTCTAGAAATGGTCTAGGGGATCATTATTATGGAGAATTGTTTTCATATGTAATAAATTATTATTTTTATGTTGCTAATCTTCAAGACATTATACATTTGTGTCTTTCATTTATGAGAAATTTTTTGAGACATTTTTCTAAATAATGAAATTAATGTTTTGTTAAAGTAATTATTTTCTAGATTCACTAAAATATAATATAAATATATCATACCCATGATACGGAATAGAGGGAGTTAGATTAATAGGGAATCAAAAAGGGGGACCAGACTGAGGGTACCAGATCGAGGATGAAACATATGATTTTGGATGGGCTGCTACAAGAAAGAGTGGTTATCAGATTATTTGGTAATATAATGAAGTTGATATATAAGATTTATCTCATAAATATTAAATAACATGAATAGTAAGAATCAATACAAATAGTAATGAATGTTTGAAAACATTTCAATAAAACTAGTGATATTTTTTTGAATCATGATTGTGAAAATTCTTAATGTTGTTGTTGAAAAAATGTTTATACATATTATGATCACAACGATAACATACACTATCAAATGAAAATAGTGATATGAATTTCATGGATATTAAGAGATTACTATGCCAACTGAATGTTCATTTAATGGTAGTTGTGTAACAACCTAAATTTGTTGGATATGATTTACTTCATGTAAATTTTGTTTCTTTGGTAGCTAGTTAAACAAGAAATCTTGAGTCTAAATAGTCTAAAATATAGTACACCACTGTAACCGAGTAGAGAAAATTGAGGTGTGAAATGGAATTACATATTTAAAAAATATATTATATTTAAATCTTTAATATAAAGAAAATATGTTGATAAACGAGTTCTCAAAATTTTCAAAACTCATTATATACCTTTAAATTACATTTCATCCAAAAAAAATATTTATTTTTTATTAAATAACTTAATTAATTTATGATAAGATTAGATAAAATATTAGAAAAAATGATATCAATATTTTGAATAATAATTCCAAATAATTTTTATAGTTTATTTTTTATAATTTTCGTTGAAGGTTGATTTTCTGATAAATAGTGAATAAAATGTTTTGTATTAAAAGTAATATTTTTGTTGAAAGTATTTACAAAATATCATTTTTATTAAAAAAATAGTTTTAAAATTATAATAATTTAATTTATATTATTATTAATCGAATTAATGTAATTGGAATCAATTTTATGATTTTTTTTGTAAAAATAATTTTATTCTTAAGATAAAAATTTTATGTAAAAACACATTTCATTTCATTATTTAGGTTATATTATAAATTGAATTATTCCACATCTATGAAATAAAATTTATAAAATGGATTCGATATATATAATTACAATTTTAAAATGCGTTTGGACTAAGGGTTCTCGTCGAGGGGCGTTTGGGCGAGGCATCTTGGCGGGCGGACGACAGGGGCGTCGGGCGATAGCATGCTTCCTCTGGTCCTCGTGGTGCGGTTAGAGGGTTAGCTTCAAATATGGATTCATCCACGGATCTCCTGAATTGAGGAATCAGATTTGGAATAATCGGCTTTAGATGTGGATTCGGGAACAAATCAGCTTCGTTTGATGCCGGTAGGATCATTTTCAGCTGGTGGTGCGGGTTTTCTTCGACAATGTTTCAGTGACTTAAAATGGTTTCTTCCAGTGAACGTTTATTCTTCAACCAGCATCCACATTTCTTCTTCACTGTAGTCCATGGAGTTGGTTGTAGTGGCATCGCGACATTCCAGATCTGGATTATGGTTGCACCCACTGTTAATGAGTTTCGTGGTGGATGATGCCGGTCTTCATTTTGGATCTATTTCAAAAATGGTTTTCGGTATTAGATTTGGATCTCTTTCATCGATGGTCTTCGTTGTGGTCAGAGGCTCAGATGGCCGGCCTCAGCTTCATTTTACGATACCACCTCTTTCAGTTTCGATGTTTGAGGTTTTCGAGGCCTTTGATGTTCAAGATATGCGTATTGTTGAGGCTGTTTGCATTCATGTTTTCTCTATTTTGATGCTTTCCTTCTTCATCTTTTTTCCCCTGATCAATCGTTGAAGTTAGTGTCTCTAGGTCCTGGTGTTTCTGAAGTTGATGTCATTCGGCCCATTTATTTGTCCTGCTCTTCCGCTTGGTTCTCTGCTCTGGTTCCTGGGTCTTTTTTGTTCTTTGGGATCTGAGTTTGAGCGGCCAGTTCAGGAAATCGACAGTGATTTCTGATATGATTTGGATAAATTTGAGAGCTTTTATAGGATTTGTGTGTTTTTTGACTATTGGTTTTGATAGAGTGTTTTCGGATGTTTTTGTTTGGATTTCTTGTGATTTTTTGGTGTGTTTTCACCGAGATAGCTAGTAGTGTAGTCATGCGATGGTGGAGGATTATCACCAAGGTGTAATTGGTGGGGAGGGGTAGATCTAGGAGTCTTGATCTAGTTTATTCTACTTAATGGTTTTATTTTATTGTAATGTTGGATCATGTGGTTTCTCACTATACCATCAAAAGTATTTTGATAATAAAAAAGTTAATTTTCAGTCAGTCAGGGGGTATTATAAAATTATATAAGGTTATTTTATACAATTAAACATGTATAAATACTTTTTTATAGACATATTTAGACCTCATATAGTCGAAAAAGTTAATCACAATCTATTTGGATGAATTTTTTTGAGTATTAAAGTATTATATTTTACTATTTTAAGAAATTCAATGTGAGTCGTAACCCCAACATATAAAAGGATACCAATAATTTATCTTTTTTGCATGATATTGATATAAATAACTGGACCAAAACCTACCTTTTTTTTATTAAATTTACTTTTTACTTATTTTAGGTTTTAATTTTCTAGAATGACCATTTCATGGGTCATTAATAATGGATCTATAAGAGACTTTCCAAAGAAGGCATAATCATCATTCCAGACCACTTTAAAATTATTTCTTCTCATATCTCATCAACATATATTTTAACAATTATAAAATTATGAATTAAATTTCAAAATTTTTATAAAATTTTATTATTAATATTTAATTACCATTATTCAACGTCCATTCAATCAAACAATAACTAAAATTATCCCTCTTACGTATGTGTGGAAATCTACCTCAACAGAGAGATACAATTTAATTTCCTTCACCATGGTTTGTGAAATGATATTATGATGTGTTTATATATTATAAAATATATTAATGAAATAATTATTTCAATGAAATTATAATATAATCTCAACATTATTAACATCCAATCCGTTAAAAATGATAACGATACTCGTGTGTACATACAGACAACCACATCTATGAAGTAGTGTGATTCATTTTTTGTTTTTGGTTCACATAGATGGTAATAATTATATATTTAATTAATATATATGATATATATAACATAAAAATTATTCTATTTTGATGAATTTTTATTTATATTTCAATCATTCCATCTTTACAAAAGTGAAAATAACATTGATTCATACGTACATCCTACCATCTCCATGTATAGTGTAATTAATTTTTGTATATATTATATATATATATAATGATTATATTTTTCTATTATATCATAATTAAAATTATGTATATAAACGAACAATGATAAATATGAATGTATTGAAACTACCTAACCAAAACATAAATAGAAAAAAATAGAGTTAACACTTAAAAACCTTAATTTTAATAAGGACCTATTCATAAATGGATGTTAAAAATATATATGTTTAAATATAATATAATAATTATTTATATTTTTATGGTATATAAGTATAATAAATTCAAATTAATTATATTAGAGGTTTGAGTTCATTCAATGAATTTTGAACATGAGGTAATGGTTTATTTCAGAATCCAATACTTATTCAAGGTTATTCATATTTTAAGTTTCAATTTTCATAATTATATATTATCTCCATATCAAAATCAATATATTCTCTTCTTATTTAGTTATTTAAATAAATTAAAATGTTTAATTTTATTTTTGTCTTTTTTAGGTATTTGAGATACCATAATATTTTTTTATGGAAAATGGACTTTTATATTTGGTCAGCATGATTTTTCATCAATTCATATACTTTCATTGAATTTTTTTCATGAAGTTTTTTCACTATTATACTATGATAATTTAAACTAATTTTACAATGTTTTTTCAATAATTTGTTTTCAAATGAATCATATTCTCATTTCTTTTGTATGAGTTGCTTTTGGTTGTCAATTGAAAATATGAAAGGAATCATTATTTTAACATTTCTGACCTTAACTGAATCTCTTTCCATCCAGACCCCATAATGTTTGGAAAAATGACTTATATGTTTCCATGGATATTTCCTAATAAATTTTTTCCCATATAATAATAAATGTTTTAATTTTAAAATATATATTTCAAAATGAAAATTGTATTTTCCACAAGAAATATTCCAAGGATCTTTTGAAAGTATTTTAATCTATGTAAACATCTTTTGAGGAATGTTATGATTTATTGAGGATATAATATAATGATACCACAAAATATATTTATATGGATGTCTTATGATTAGTTTAACTGAGTATTGAAATTCTAATGGCTAGTTCGTCCAAAATGAAATTATTAATCATTAAATCATTTTCACTATGATATAATATTTGATAATAAGATGAATACATTAGACCTATTATGGGTTATGTGGGGACAATATCTATATAACCATATACATATCAGCAGGTCTCATGATAGAAAATAGTTTTAGTTTTTTGGAACAAAACATTACCTTTATTTATAAGATGTATTGGAAATAAGACTCAAAAGAAATTTTTAGATGCCCCACATTATTCATTCCATCATTTTTAAATCAAAATTTTTTGTATTTGAGGTTATTTAAATAGCCATGTCACACATGTATAAGTTTCAAGCTCAAGTGACTATTTATATGGAATTATTTTTTGATGATTTATTGCTAAAATATTATTCATGCATTATTTATTCTGTGATAACATTCATTGAAAGCATTACCTTACTGAGAATCTTAGATAACCACTTTATTATGTTTCCATTTCCCTAGATCCTAGAATTTTTTAATATGATTTATATGGATATTTATGATATAGGGAATAATTATGTCCTCAATTGAAATACTGATTTTTTAAATGTAATGTGAGATTCATTTATTCATGTTATTTACCAAGACTACTAAACTATTTTTTCTTTAGGGTATTATTTCTCTTATTAAGTGAAAATTTTATATGGTACTAATTGACATTGATCTAGTTGTTTAATTATATTTATAGTTTCTTTCAATGAAAGGATTAGTTTTGTTTGGTGACTAGGATGAGAAATCATTATTGGGAACCCTTGTAATAATCCTATATATAAGGAAAAATCATAATTTATCATAAAATGGTGTGTGGGTTTGATATGAAAATATTTCTACATAAATACTTATATTAGAATTGGATTTTAGATAGATAATTTTTTAGTAATAACATAGATTTTTTTTCCAAGTAAATATCATATGTAATTCTCATGCATGGTCACTATGTTATTACTGTACACCTATTTTGAAACACTAAGTTTATATTCATTTGTTTATTAAAAAAATTTAACAACCATAATGAATTATTTTTAATTATAAGGATCATCAATGGCCTAGATAAATCCAAATGTAAAATGAATTAAAAATAAATTTACATGATTTAGACATCATATGAATGCTTTTTTCGTAATTATATTATTTTTCTCTATGATGTTTGATGTTCACACAAAACACTTGGGTTTTATTAAGGGATAAAATGTATAATGTCAAATTTCAGATTTTAATTGGTAATTTAATTCATTAAATTTCCCTATTTAATTTTAGTAATATTAATTCTTATATATCAATAAAAGTATCCAGGGATTTCAATTCACATCATCAATGATTTGATGTTTAATTTTTAGTGAAAATACATAATGGTGTGGTGATCATATCTCATGTATATGAATAATTTTCTAATGATTTTATTTGGGATTAGGTTCCTGTGAGTCTTGTTATTCTAAGTCTACAAGATTTTAATGTTATATAAGGCATGGATTGGATTTAATTACATAAATCCGAATTCAATATGCAAGGAGGGGAAGAAAAAAATGATATTATGAACTTACATATGATCTTTTATTGGTGAAATGTTAAATATGAATATCAAATGGAAATAAAATCAGTTATATGGTTTTTGATTTCTATTCAAAATGTGGTTTTAACTGAGATGTTTGGGGAGAAAATCAATATCGAAGACATTCCTACTCTATTATTGTTTAATTATATTTTCCGAATGATTGTACAAGTATTATTTAGAATCATAGAGTTTAATTTAAAAAAAAAACATACCAATAAAAAAATAAATGAAATTATTCAAATGGAATTGAACCATTTGAATTTTAGGAATTTATGAAGCTACTCTACTAGAATATTAACAATAGATTTAGTTGGATATGTGTGTCATCATAGGGTGAATATTTTCTTTTTGTTAGTAGAAAGATGAATCAATGGGGCTCTATATTGATAATAATGTACTAAACATGATCACAATAAATAATAATCATTTTCTTCCCCACATTGAATATTTTATTAGACCAATTAAAAAGAGAACAATATTTTTACAAGATTAATACTTGGTCTAGATATTATCACATGATGGTTAATAATAAATAGAACCCATAAATAACCATTAATAGGATGAATGAAATCCATGAATATATAATTATTAAAATTTTCCTCACAAATTAACCCCATATCATCATGGATTTAATGAATAAAAAAATTGTGAGATTGACACAATTAGTTTGTGTACATATTTATAGGTTATATTCTTATATATTCCAAATGTAAATAAGTGAATGAAAATCATTGGATAATTATATGTAAAACCTTAATAATGAATAATTTAAATGTAACATTTTCTATGTATAAGTCTTGGATATATAATGTTTAAATTTTGGGCTATTTAATATTAACCAAAGGTATATTAGTGGATCTATCGAAGGTAGAAGTTATAAAAAATTTCTTTAAAAAATCAATGTGACTCAGAACTGTTATAAAGGCCCCAACACTAGTAACCAAGAGATGGGGGTTACATTAATTCAATGGTATATTATAAATGTAATAATTTCACGGAGGACTATATAGTTTGTTTGTAATGGTAAATGACAAACACAGTTAAATTTCACATTATAAATGAATTAAAATAACAAAAAAGTGTTTTATTTTAGAACAACATATTTCCAATTAGAATATCTGATCATACAACCATAAAAAACTCTTATTATCCATGGGATAATAAAACATAAGAAAGGGGTAATCTCAAATGATCGGTAAAGGAATAATTTTTGTGAACGTTATGAATTAATAAATAATAATCAATGTGGAAGGAAATAAATAAATAAATTCCATTTATTAAATATACTGAGAATATAATGACAAGAATAAATAATGATAAATTAATTCCATGTGTGTAATCACATGAGCTTGAAATTTTTGTTTAGATATTTCAACTAATCATATAATCAACCACACATTAATTAATAATATTATAATTTTGGAATTTATATTTCTATAGATCATATCTATACTGTTACGTCCATTTTCAAAGAAATTATATATAATTGGGCAAGGTATCATCCAAAAACAAATTACAGTTTTAACAATGAGACATACTAATGAATATATGGTTTTTATCATGCAATGTCCATCACGTAATATATCCAATTAATTCTTCATATCAAATGATACCAAAATAATAAATATTTATATTTATATCGAAAATATAACATTTATAACATTAATAATTACCTCACTAAATAATTATAATCAAAACACATTCAGATTAATATAGAAAATGGTAATAAAAATGTACACTCTCTGTTAAACTAATCATAAACAATCCACACAAAAAATAAGTATAAGATCAACACAACATATCCCTAATGTTTCATATGATAAATAAAGGGTTGTTGTTGGTGATGAATAAAAATAAAATCAAAATTCCATTAAAATCATTCTTGAGAAAAATATACTTTTACATTGAAAATACTATTAATTCTAAATGTTTAAAATATATTATAAAAATAGGTTTCCTTGAAAATAAACTTCTATACATATAAGGTAATATATAAAACATTGATTTGTCCTGATAAAGGAAATGTTTTACATTCTGTACATGTTTGAATAAAGATTCCTTTCACATTTTGTTTAAAATTCACAAATACCTTGTTTAGAAAACAATATGTTGATTCAATTCAATTTTTTAAAAATTAAAAAATTTGTATAAATTTATTTAATAAATCATTTAGATAATTTTAAAGAAAATTAACAACATATATTCATAAAATTCCCTTTTTAATGAAAATGTATTTTGGACTAAAGAGATAAATAATTATGGACATTCTTAAATGTATTTTCAATCTAATTTGAAGTAACAAAGAGAGGGACATAGAACGATGGAATTAAAAGTTCATGAATTTCTATTGGAAATATAAATTCCCAAGTTTATTTATGTATATATCATAATATATCATCATAATAAATTTAAACAGAAACAATCTAGATAAATGGCTTGATTGTAAAATAAACCCTTACCACTTTGGTAACATTTGAATCATAATCCCAATGAATGAAATATATTAAAATTAAAATCATATACCATGAAAATATATTTATTCATGATGTCACTTATCAAATGGTTAGTATATAAACCACATAAAAGAACTATGTGGTAAATATGGAAGACACCCCATATAAGTAAAAGTGATACGAGAAACCCTTACCATAGGATTACATTCAGTAATCTGTGTATAAAAATCTAAGATAATAAATATATATTTATTATAAATGTATTATAGAACTATAATTATATATATTCTCATATATGATTTTCTTATTTAATTTCATAAGCTATTTATCAGAAATTCCATGTTAAAATTAGGGAGTTGGGATATAAATGTTCCATTTTCTTATGTATGATTTGGTTTTGTAGAATTGTTCTTTTTATAGTGATATTAAAAATGGATTACACCATTCAAGGAGACAATATCTAGAATATATACTTAAATAATATTTTCATTTTTCTCAATGAATGTAATGAAATGAAAATTAATGTTAATTCACATATAAAATATAAATATCTTGTTTTATATATTCTTTTTAATAATTAAATTCATCCTTATTTCCATCCATGTTATAATAAAATGAAAAAGTTTATGATCATTACGTGGAAGCTACAACACACACATACACATCAATGACATTATTTTTCTCCAATGGATTAGAACGTTAGAGGTTAGATGTATTATTATACTTCCTAGATTATTTTGTGGTCATTAATATCTAAAATATCTATTAAATTTATTGTTACTACTTTCCATGTAGAGCATGAATAAAAAATTCATATCACTTTATGAGGTGGTAGTCCACCTCACACACAAGCGACAATATAAAATCTCTAATGGAAGGAAAATTAAGAATGTTTATGTGATTTAATAATTAAATAAATATAAAAATTTACAAATATAATATAAATATTTTAAATCCATCATTATATCCATCCTTATAAGGGGGTTATAGAAAATGTATTACATCTGTTCTAGAGGCAGTAGTCCACCGTGTGCTTGGTTGATGGTTTCATTTCCCACTTCATGATAGGGGAGAAAGATATAAGTAATTGAATTGACATAATAAAATATCATTGTCTATGTTATTATTTTTTTACATTAGAAAAGTCTTAGATGATTTTATGGAGTTGGTAGATTAAATAAATCAAATAAGAATTTATACGAATATTACCTCTTTTTTTAGAGAACAGCTTAATGATTACACCTAAAGTATTTTTAGGTGGTATTTGTAACAAAAATAATACCACAAAGTATTTGTTTTAGAAATTTATTTATTAAAATTGACCGTTATTATCTATAAAAGTTGGTATTGGAACTGTGAAAATGGGAGGAGGGGTGTCCTTTTATATGTGGGGGAGAGGATACACATGGAATCTTTAAAATGATAAAGGAATAACAACACTTATCTCCTTAAGAATCCTCCAAAATGGTAAATTATTGAACCAAAGTGGTTATAAAGTCCAAATATGACCCTATAATGGGTTTTTTATAAAGTTCTTAGGTCATTGTAACAATTAAATTTTTCATTTTACCCATTCTATATCAGTCTTTACCTTTATTATGGTAGTTAATTTTTTATAGTTTTCTATTACTTATATAAAATTATTTAGATTACCTTATTTGATAATTTAAATTTTTTTTATTACAAATATGAAGACCTTATTTAAAATTTTAATTTATATAATTTACATAATTCATTGTATAATTTTTCCTAGATACTCTTCAAAAAAGATTTATTCCAAAGAAAATATTTAAAAAGTTTAAAAAGTATTGATATAAAAATTAAATATGAAATTATTCCCATTGACCTAAATTAATTAAATTTTAAAATAATATAACTAATTTTAATTTAAAAATAAATAAAAATATAATTTTATCTGGAAAATAATTTAAAAAAAATATTTTTTAATTAAAATCAGTATTTTTCATTTTTTATTGAAAAATTAATATTTATAGAAAAATATAAAAAAGTTAAGACAAATATTATTTTAAAATTTATATTGGAAAAATGAAGTATATATATTTAAAATAAAATCTCAAAAAGTGGTAATACTTTATTTTAGATTATGTGTGCGAGCAATCACTAAACCTTCTTTTAGAAAAAAAAAACAATTTTTAGAAAAGGAATTTCTTTTTTCTTCCAATGGTTTTTATTTTATATATAGTCACTAGATAACCCTTCAGTTTAATTTATACACATGTATGAGATATAATTTTCATAATTTATTTAGTCATATTAACACCCACCAACTTAATGGATATATTATAATGGTCATTTTTAAATAATAATATTTTAATATAGTGTCACATTTCATTTAAACCCATTGTTTCATGCATTACAAGGTATCAATGAGAATGTATTTATTTGAATGGAAATATATTTTAAAATATCATGGTGTAACTTTATCTTTTAATCTTTTTTATGTATCATATACGCTATCAAAAATTGGTATTAATCTTTTAAAATATTGAGGCATTACATTCCAACCCTTAAATTAATTCCATCCTCGTAATTTAATCTTGAAATCTATAATAAATGGACTGAAATTTTAAACTACTATTTTCTAAAAATTACATCATAAAAAGGGTTAATAAAAATAAATTTGTATAATAGAGAAACAAATGTATGATGGTTTTCTAGAATTAAAAATTATCAAGTTTCTATGTAGGGAATCATTGGTGGGATGTGAAGTTATGTACATAGTAGAAAGGTGTAAATAATAATGGAGTGTGATATAGATAATTGATCACATGCTGGTGAGTTATGAAGACTATATAATGACCACAAATCCATAAATCTAAAAAGAGTTAAATTACAATTTGATTAATCAGAATTGAATATACTATATTAACATTTTTTTTGATGATTATTTACTAATGTTCATGAAATTTTTTACTTTATATAAAGATTAGGACATTTAATTACATGATACCAGTCTATTTTACAATTAAAAATTCATCGTTTAAATATGATTTAATCAATTTATAATTTATTTCCTACTCCATTAAATGAATATCCCAAATGTTTTTCTCTAAAATAATATAATTATGTTTTAATATATCATATGATCCATAAAATATTATAAATATATTACTCCAATCTATAATAAAACAAAAATGGATAGAAAAATTCATCTAATATAATATATTAAACTATAATAAATCAATAGTTTCTCAAAAAAATTAAATTAATTCATTTCATTAATAGTTAACCATAATAAATGTATGAAATATGTTTAACAAATTCTCAGAATCATAAAATTTAAAAAGAAGGTCAACAAATTTAAAAAACCATATTTAAAATATAATCCCAAAACAAAATAGAGTTTTTCTTAATGTATCATTGTAAATAAATGATTACCCTTGTTTCTATAAATCCGTAACCAAAACATGAATGATTCTTCTAATAAATTACTAGGTGGTCGAAAATAATCCATAAATCCAAACATTAAGTAAAATATAGTATAAAAACACACAACCCCCAAATAAAAAACCAATTTTAGGGTAACCATTTATATGAAATAAATATACATTTATTATTATTATGTCAATATATTAGTTTATATTAATGTTTATATTCCATAAATCATATGTTTCAAAAATGTTAAACATTCTATTGAAACATATTTCCTGGAACCATTTGACAGATTCTTTCAAATCCTTAAATAATTACTACTATAGATAAATCATTAGGTGATTCATTATTATTATAAACCATTATCAATGATAAAATATTTTAAAGATTATTTTCTTGATTCTAAATACTATAATTTTAATAATTACACATTAAATATATTAATTGGATAATCATGAACATTATCCATTATCTTCTTTTGGGGTATATTTTCTTAATTATTGGGAAATTAATTTTTATAGTTTCCAATATCCGTAAAGATGAAATGGTGCTCATTGGAAAATTATTTTGTTTCTTAGATATCATGATAATCTTGTAATATATCTAAAATCATATAAAATACTGGAATTACCTTATAGAATTATTTTTGTATATATATACCAAATAATACTATGGAAATTTATGTTGATAATTTTCATCACACGACTGCCCTTAGAATAATTGGATTAATACCATTAAAGGAATGATCAACTATGATATGTAGATTATGTACGTGTTCTATAACATTCCTTACAAAATATCAAAATTTTCCTCATTATTATCAATATATTATTATTTATTATTTCTCAAATTCTATAATTTTATCTCTATATATTATTGTTATTGTAGTGAAAAATATCACAGTCTATTCCTTACAAAATCTTTAATGTTGTCATATATACATTTCCTCAATTATTATCATAGGGTTAAATTACATAATATATATTTTCTTAAATCTAGTTCTATTGGTTTCTATTAAAATTCCTATGATTTTATGTGAAAAATCCCCTACTAAAATATCCAATTATTGGGGGTAAATTTATCACATTGTAATTTGATATATAGAATCACATCCCAAATTTACTAGACTTTATAAACTAGATATAAACATGAAATTCAATTTTTAATTTAAATCTTATAATTTAAAAAATGTTTTCATTGAGAATAACAAACTTCCCTAGAGCTCATCCCTTCATATCAATTATAAAACACTTCCAAAGACCCTGGCGAAAAGAGCTCATAAGAAAGGGTAGTGCTTAAATTCTCAGTAAGGGTATGGTTTTAATAGAACATTTTAATAGATAAATGATAATCAATATGTGAATTTAAATAACCGAAACCAATTCTATTTACTCAATAACATATATATAATATGGGTGGCATAAATAAGGATCAAATAATTCCATGTAAACAATCACATGGGTTTGAAACTTTTCTATGGATATTTTGACTAATTTAACAATCATATGGACGTCAATGTATAATATTATAATAATGAAATTCATAATATTAGACATTGTAACTATACCATAAAATGCTTGTTCAAAGACATATTATATAAATGGGAAAGACCTCCACCAAAAACACAAGCTAGTTAGTTTAGAACAACTACCGATGCATGGAAAATTATTAAAACGCCCCACCAATCACTTTGTAAGTTAAACCCTGTCCTTATATTAATTGGGGGAAAAATAATCAAAATAAATTATAATATTGAGAAACTAACAAAAAAATGTAAATAGCTACCCCAATGAATAAATATAATCATAATACAATCAGAGGAATATGTAGAATGGTAATAAAATTGTATATTAATACTCAAAAAAATCATAAACTATCCAAAAAATTAATAAGGATCATAGAAATC
This sequence comes from Viscum album, assembly GCA_963277665.1. Taxonomy (NCBI): domain Eukaryota; kingdom Viridiplantae; phylum Streptophyta; class Magnoliopsida; order Santalales; family Viscaceae; genus Viscum; species Viscum album. The sequence goes on from OY728142.1 coordinate 448,318,029, forward strand.
TCAAATATCACTATGGATATGGTTTATCCCATTGATGAATAAAAATACCATATAAATTTCATTGAAAACATTCATGAAGAAAATAACTTTTACACATGAAAAATATATTCAAAATTAAAATTTCATAAAATATTTTATAAATAAAATTCTTTTAATATAACCCATTAAACATATAAATTAATCTTTAAAATATTTATTGGCCATGAATGTGAGAAATTTTGTACATTTTTTACATGTTAAAAAAATATTTCCTTCCCAATTTCAATAAAATCCAAACATGGATTGTTTTGAAAATGACACAAATATTCCATAAAAAAACATTTTGTGAAAAATTAAAAAATTCTTATTGTTTTTATTAAATATTTTTTTTAATGTTTTTAAAATTCATCAAATCATTCACAAAAAACAATGTTTTGGAAGAAAACTGATTTTTGATCGAAGAGAGAAATGCAGTTGGATTTTATTTAATAAATTTTCTTAATAATTTTATATACTAAGAAAGGAAAATTTTACTGTTACTTTAAAATTTCCTAAATAATTAATAAATATGAATAGTCATTTTTTTGAGTGAAATGTCACAATATTTCATTATTTTATATTTAATCATAAACATTCCCGATCAATGATGATAATTTAATATAAACCATGACCACTTTGGTAAATTTTGAATAATAAAAAAATTTAAATAACGTAAAATGAAACATTATACATCATAAATATTAATTTATTCATGATATAAATTATAAATTTTTATGTATATACACAATACAAAATAACTATGTGGGGAATATGGAATACATCTATCAAAATTAATAGTGATATTAGAATACCTAACCCCATTTTCAACATCTATCATATGTGTATGAACACTGGTACAATAAATATAGATTTATTATAGATACATTAATAACAAAATTACATATCATACCAAATATTATTTACTTATGGAATTTTTTGACCCATTTATTAAAAATTACTTTTTAAAATTGATATTTTGTGTGATAATTGTTTTATTGTTTTATATGTTTTGGTTTGGTAGTTTTTGTACTATTACTTTGATCATCATTCAAAATATTTATAATTTCTAAAATGATATAAATATAATATATATTCACGTTATGTTTATTTAGTTTAATCAATTTAAGTTAGAGTCATAAAATGGATTAAACCATTCTTGTAGATGATAAGTTGTGTGTGTGCGTGAACACTGATTCCATTTTTCTTGACTGGTGGAATGAAAGTAAAATAAATTTTAATTCACTTGTATATAATAAATATCAAATTTTATATATCATTTAAATTTACAATGTCTGTCTTTATTATAATAAATTTATAAATAAAATTAAAAACACTCAACTTTTCTCTGTGGAGGTAGTATTCAACACGTATGCACGAGCGACATTATTTTTTTCCAATTCATTTGATGGTATCAAGTTATATGTGATATTATTTTTCCATAAGATTAGTTTGGTCTGAAATATCACATATATTCATTAACATTATCCTTACAAACACCCATTTAATGCATAAATGAAAACAGAATCATATCGCTTGGCGAGGAGGTAGTCTGCTATACACCTGGATGATATTATCATATCCCTCACATAATGGAAATTAAGATTGTATATGTGATATTACACTAATTAAGTATAATAATTTGTTAAATAAAATATAAATATGTTATGTTATGTAAATCATTATATTATGTCTTGAAAGGTAGTGATGGGAAACAAATTAAATCGGTTTTCGAGGGGTAGTCTCTGGTATACATGATCAACGGTTATTGTTTCCCACATGATAGAAGAGGAGATAGATCTGAATCATTCCAATATCATAAAAAAAGAAAGTATATATAGTGTACTAGTGTTATTAAGATATCATATTTTTATACAATTTTATTTTTGTATAACAAGAAATAAAATAAATACACAAGTAAAGGAATTTTACCACTTTTTTCAATGATTATATTTAGGATTATACCTAATGTATTTATGAAGGGATTAATAATAAACATAAGGAGTCTAGGATTTGGATAGAAAATAAATTATGTTATTTTTATAGGTATTTTCGGGACCAAATGGATTTGTAAGTGTGGAGAGTATAGGAGAGGTTGCGGCCTTTTATATGTGGGGGAGAGGACACACATGAATTTTCTAAAAAGATAAATGAGTAACCATGTTTTTATCATGATAAAAGCCTAAAAAATGTGTTATTATTGATCAATATAGGATATAAAGTCACAATATGGAAAACAATGGGTACTTTAAAAGTTGTTAGGTAATTTTAAATTTTATCTTCTTAGTTAAATTCCATGATTAATCAATTTTTACGTTAATTACAAAAATTAATTTTTAATTTTTTAACTATTAATTATTGGAAAAAAATAATATGAAATTAATAGTTAATTATAATTATTATGATTCTAAATAAATAACCAAATTTTCAAAATTTATTACAAATATTTTGAGGATTTCAATTTAAAATTAAAACCAGAAACGCATTAAAAATGTTTTTTTTAAAGGAAAACATCCAAAGATTAAATAGTTTTTATATAATAATTAAACATGAAATTTATTCCAATGAACAAAATAAATTAATTTTTACAATAATAGAACTATTTTTACATTGATATATTTTAAAATAAAATTTAACGATGTAAAAAATTATAAATGCATAGGAAGTAAAAAAATTACTATTTTTCACTATTTATCAAAAGATCTTTCTTTTCATAAAATTTTAAAAAATTCAACCAAGGATAATTTTTGAATATTTATTTCAAAAATGAATCTTATTTTTCAAATAAATTTTTGTAAAATTTGAAAACAAATATTTAAAATTATGTGTTCAATGCGTGAGTAAATTAACTCTTAGAAAAATAATGTTTTTTTGAAAGCATTAATTTTTCATTCGAATGGAAATTATTTTATATCTAATAAATATGTCACAATTGAATATATTTTATACATGTGAAATATTTATAATTTTCATAATTTATTTATTCCTATTCATACCCTCCAACATTACAGCTATGTTAAAATGGACATGTTTAAATTGTAATATTTTAATAGAGTATCACATTTTCATTAAACGGGGTGTTGCATGAATCTTAAGCTATTGAAGAAAATTAATTTACATAAAATTAAATGTATTGTAATGATGTATGGTGTTATATTAACTTCTATGCTTGGTTATGTGTGTCATATACACTATTGAGCATGATATTCCTATTTTATAATAGTTTGGTGGTATATTTGTAATTTTCTTAGTTAGGATGAATATTTTCCACCCTTAGAAGATAATTTTTCACAAATATATATTACACTAAAATTGATATCATAAAATAGAGATTAATTATTTTTTAAAGATTAATGAGATTAGAATTTCATGGAACTGAATAAACGGTCAGTCAGTACACATGTGTTCACATTACCCAACAATGGAGATTTAATTACGGTTTATAGTGATGCATTGAATAAGGGACATAGATGCATCCTCTTGTATAATGATTTGGAGATAGCTTAAGTCTTACGAAAAGTTGTGTTTAATTATAAAATTTACCCAACACATAATTTGGATTTAGATATTTTAATAATTTACACTAAATATATGGGTGACTTATATTTACAGAGAAAGGTGTGAAATACATAAAAATTAACGATTTTTAAAGTATATATTCAATCAGAAAGAGTTGATATGTGATAGAGAGGATGGTTGGATTTAATCGAACACTATTATTTCCCAATACAGTACTACCCTACTAAAGTGAATTGGGTAGGAGGATTCACTATTTAGAACTGAACAAGATATCTTAACAATGAAGTGGATGAATTATGATCGAATATTTATGGATTCTCAAAGAGTGGACCTTAAAATTTCAATAGAAGGGTATAAATATTACCTACCTCAAAATATTGTTTAAACATTATTTAATGAAAATATTATATAGTCATATTTAAAATATGGATAACTACAAAAAAGGTAAGAATGTTTATAGTGTTCAAGAATTATTTTTATAGAATGATATGGTTTAGGAACCACGTAAGTGTACTGTCCACACCAATTTTGAAGATGGATCCATTGGAGTGAGATTATTTCTCGACCTTCAGTATTCATACTCTAAGTAATAAAAATATTTTGTATATGAAAGAGTCTTTTTGGTGGGATATCAGAAAATTATATATTATAGAATATGTATCTTAGTTTTTAGTATGTGGGTAAGTTGAGAATGAGAGATAGATTTTTGAGGGGGGTCTTCTACTATCACCCATACCAGAATTGAAATAGGATAACATTAGTACATATTTATTTATTAGACTCCCCAAAACATTTAAAGGACAAAATTTTTCTTGGGATATAGTTAATAAACATAAAAAAGTCATCACACATCATTATCGTTAGAAAATTTTTATTTCTTGATCTACTTTCTAGAATACAAATCTAAGAATAGGAACAATTTCATGTTGTACTACATTATTATATATATAATATATATTTTACGTTTTACTCAATGATATGTTAATGTATTTAGAAACTTATTTATAAAGAATTATGTTTTATTTATTCTTATAATTTCTAGGTAGATGGTCTATTAGAGAGAACAATTAAATCCTTGGATTATATATTAAGGTTATATTCTATATATTTCAATGGCAGATGAGATCAACACCCTACACTGTTATAGTTTTCTTTTAAAAATATTTTTTTATTTACTATTTAGATGGATTATTATGATAGAATATATGTAAATAATTTTTTAACTACAACTTTATATAATTATGTTCTAGAAATAACTCTATTGGGACCAGATCCAATTGAAGTAATAGAAGAGAAATTTAAGGAAATTTAGCAACATATCATGGCACCTGAGAGTCAACATAAAATGTTTTATAAAAATTATCCGTGAAATATGAGATTCAAATTTGAGAATAAGGTATTTTGATGAATTTATCCATGGAATAATGTTTTTAAATTCTATAATATGGTATAGTTGATCCCATTGTATATTATCCCATTCATAATTATTTATTGAGTTTGGATGGTATTTTATTGATTGATGATTCCACTAAACTGCTATCAGGTTCATGAAATGTTTCATACATACATCCTAGAGAAGTGAATACTATATTATTTACATATTCTAAACTCATAGGTTATACCTATAGAGCAGGATATTTTCATTGAATAATGACAACTGGAATTCTTTGATCACAGAGGTAAGGAGATATGCAAAAAGACTACTCACCAAGTTTATATTTTCTAGGGGGATAAACCATTAAAAAATCTATATATAAACCCATGTATATGATGATACATAGATATAATCAATTTATTTGTATCATTGTGATGGTATTTAGAAGGTGAATCTAATTTTAAGGGGTTATAATGGAACATCTTGATGCAGGATCCAATAATTTGGTGCCCTAAGCAAGTTTGTCACATGGACTCTAGTCTGCCTACCATATTCCAGAGGTTTGCAACTAGTTGTGAGGGTCAAATATTTTTACAATGGGGATAATATGACCACATCATTAGTGTTTCATTTTTTTCTAAGACATAATGAATAAATCAACAATGGAAGTATTAAAATGAAATGAAGAATAAGATAAAAAAAATATCTGATAATGTGGCCAATGTAAAATACAATACCATTAATATCCTTGTGAATATATAATATAAAAGTTATACATGTGACAAATAATAAATAAAATATACAAAATAAAGGAAAATTCACAAATCTATCCCCAAAATCATCTTGAGCAGCGGCCCAATCTTTACTTCTAATCTCAAATGAACATAAATAATAGCACGCAAGCAAAAACCTAAACCTAATCATAAAATCATAGGATCTTTTCAGGGACCCCAGTAAAATAGCTACATAAATATGGTGTAAGGTATAATCAGTAAGACCTGCCACTAGTATCTAAAGATATCTATTCTTTAAATATAAAATAAAATAGTGACCAAGTATAATGAATAAAGTAGGAAATAAATAAATTAATGTATCAAGTCAGTCTCAGGATTCTCAGGGACACCTAACATACCATACCTGATTCAACCTAAGCTAAAATATCTTTGAATAGTACCAAATTTATATATAATAATATATGTAAGATGATATACACTGAGATATACATGAACGAAAAAGGTCCCAAGGAGGTAGTCTTTAGAATCCCCATAATTGTAGAAAAAGGGTAATTTTTTTAGTTCAGGTAATTGGAAAAGATATACTAACCATGAAACATAGCCTAAGGTGGTATTATTATTATCATTTTATCTTACCCAAGTTAATCCCTCTATATACAAGTCTATATAGTGTTTCTAAACTAGTATGAAACTATGTACAATCACATGTATCTAAACACAAGACCATTAGTTGGACAAGCAAACAATGTACAAATCAAAGGTGTCATAGAATATTTAATATAATAGTGATATAATACTATCCACATGTAAAAATAAACATGGATCATATAATTTATTCACCATATGTGGCCATCCACAGTGTCCTGTGGAATGTAATCCAAGTGTCACACATGGATTCACGTATAGCCATTAATTTCTAATCCATTATTTTAAGTTATATAATATGGAAACCCATGTTTCTCCCTTAACATTGAACTACCCTATGATCCCATCCATGTAATTCCGTAGAAAGGAAACCCATGTTTTTTTGAGATTGTGTTGAAACCATCTAGCCTATTATCCCATCTAAGGAATTCAATGAGAATAATACCTTGGTGTTGATTAAGGTGTATGAAATACAAGTATCACTTAAGAAGGAATATAATTAAACTAACCTATAATCTCATCCATGATATTCCACAATGAGGACACACGTATCTCTCATGGTACATATAATCTCAACATCATATTAGCCCATCCAGGCAAGTCCATAAAAAGGGACCTGAGTATCACTTGTGGTATTGATAATTCATTTAATCATTTAAATTTAAGTAATTTTGAAATCCATGTCAGTAAACACAATATAATAGGAATGAATGTATGGAATAATGTGTAACATGTACAATCCTTCCACATCAATTGTCAAGTATAAATAAATAGGGACATGCCCATTTATCATTTCAAAAATTCCATTCAATTGAATCATATAATTAATGATGATAACACACCTCATAGGTGGTTTGTTTTTAAATAGGGGTTATATTATCAATTTAATATCTTTAAATTAGTTTAATTATACTCTTTACAAGGCTTTATTTTTCACACATAATAATGTGATAATGTTTAAGTGAGGATTATAAATATGATAATTTTATAAAAACCCTAAATGGGTGGTTTAATTAGAAAAATATGTCTAGTGGAAATGAGCATATAAGAAACCCACCTAAGGGGTTGGTTGAACAAAGGTGTAAAACCTGTAATTGAGAAAAGTAGATACACAACCAATAATTAATCTAATACATTAGGTGCTACATGTTTAGTTTTACATTTCATGTAAATTTCATGGAAGGTATAGAGTGAGGTATAAGGAAACATGTTATAAATTATGAGAGTTTAAAGGGAAACCATATAGACCAAAAACCTTTTGAATGCATTAAATCTATTATAAAAATATTCGAGCACCAACTTCTATGCTCACCAATATCTGAGATAAGCCACATCGGCTTCGAATAACTTATCTAACATTGGACAAGTCATGTATTGACCAAAAATAGTAGTTACATAATTATATATTTTAACATAAAATGAAATCTAAAAGAAAAAAATGTGAAATATCTCACTGGATGCTTGTCGCTCAATGGAAATATGAGAAACTACTCGAAGCTGTTCTAATGGGCACCCTTTACACCATATAAAGGAAAAGACATATCCAAATACATCCCAACAACAACAAAATATAATTAATTATTTTTTGTTTTCAAAATTCATCGTTATGACATAAATCAACCAATAAACACATAGATAAGTTTTGATAACCATTTATGTCGACCTCTTCCATGTAAGACAAAAAATCATTTAGAAATGGTTGATTCCACTATAATTTGTTGGAATCAATGAAGAACCATAAACTGAATTTATAAAAATTAGAAATATAGGGATAAATATAAAATATAAGATAGGTGGTGGATGATGTTACCTAATAATTCCATCAATATACACTTAAGGTCATATTTATTAGTGAAGAAGATAGGGAGAGGAGAGGATCATAAGTTTAGGGATCTTGTATTCCCTCACATTTTTCTTTATAAAAAATAAGGGACTGATCCCCTATTAAATTTTTTTAAAAACCAATTCCACATGATTCATGATGGGAACTTATCTCATGACCTAATTTAGATTCATTATGTGAACTAGATACATATCAAAGATTCATTAGGGTATTCCCCCCAGATTTTACATCATGAATTTTTAAACATTATCCTATGAAACCCGTTCACTTCATGAATGGTATTCACAATGTGAATGGATTGAAAAAACTATTTTTTATATCCTTGTATGCTCGTTTTTCCTTCAATGTTATCTTGAACCCCATGTACTTATATCCAAGCATAAACCATGTCTTAAATAATCATTTCTGGATATTAAAACCCTCAGAACCACACTCTGATTCTCGAAATGAAAAATAAATCATTCTCCATTGGAAAATTATAAATTACATTGGATAATTATCCATGTTTTGAAACATGGGACATTATATTGTCCCTACTATATAAATTCTTCTCCCAATGAAGCCTTTGAGAAAACAAAAATACACTATCCATCCTATCTATGTTGTAAATATTTTTCAAAAATATGTGATTAAAATTTTACACATAGAACAAACTTGCTAAAATCATAATTAAAAATAAAATACATATTCCATTAAAACTAGATCCAATTATTTTATTCCAAATAGAACATAAAGGAAGTACATATTTGATCACTTCTATCATGATACATGATCACATGATCACATGATCACATCTTTAATCTGCTGACCCATTTTAATTTCATCTATAAGATCTAACCTAAACAGTTAATTCAGATCCATGGTAATTTTATTACTAATGTTTCTTATGTAATAATCCCCTTTTAATTAAAATTATGATCCTAGAATGATTTTCAACGTTACTAAATGTATATTTCGAATCATCCAAAATTATGTTCGTCACATTAGCCTTTCCAATAATATCCCAAATAACATTTCACTCGACATGTTTTTTCCCGATGACATGTTAAATGTGTTTCCTCACTAGCTATATTTTGTTAAAAAAATAAATTGATGTTCTGACACTACCACCCGACTATCCTAAAAATGCATCGCTTTATAAAATGATGCATAAAAACTCAAACTCAACAACATTCCTAAAATTCACTTGAGGGGTAATAAATCACATTAATTAAAAACATTAACTAGATTTTGATGATTTATCTACCCAACCATTCATTTATGTAGTCTTTTCACAACACACACATGGGTGTATACCTGATTTAACACCCTTGAATCATCACTCTTATTAAAATGGATTGATCCCGACTAAAATTCTAGGGTAACCATGGAATCTACTAATGGTTTCCTAAGATCTCATACATCACATTACATCCTTCATTATTTACATGTGAGATGTTAGTACATATATGAGAAATCCATATATGAAAAACAACAGATGATCCCTACAGTAGTATCTGACCTGTTGATCGAGTTAGATTGTTGCCTTGTGTCCATGAGTCCATCCAATGCGTTTATACCGAATAATTCCTTTACAACTATGCTAAAATATACCACTATGATTAAAAATGATACCTTATCACTACTCTATAAGAGTTTCTTTATGGAACCATCAAATGGATTAACTTCATTATTTAGATTGGTGCGTAACCAATATGCTTTTATTATATGATGAACTATTTTATGATAGGGGAAGTGAGAATTTCTAAGTCAAGAGTACACTAGGAGGTTATCAATGATTACACAAAAATTCAAAGACACTCCAATTATATCCAAAATTATGTTCCCTAACTGGTTTTTAACCAATCATATTCAAATATGCATATAGAAGTACAATTGAGCCACTTCGGATAACTTATATTAAATTTTTTATGCTCAAAATACTAGCTTGTCACCTTTAATTGAACATGATTTATTTACAACCTGATGCATCATGTGATCACCCAATAACAAAAAACAAATTACATCACAGACTCGTGGCATTTTCATAGTTTGCAGACAATTTCAATCTTATAATCATTGTTCACCCACAGAAGAATTCATATATTTAGAAACTCACGAGACCCATGGTCATTCTCCAGAAGTTCTAGAAATTTCTATCTCATCTTATACTGTTTCATTACTTCAACATGGAAGGATATAATAAAACCCATTTGATATTTAACTTCCCACCTTAGGAGTATCATAGTTTTATTACTAAGTATTAAAGCTCATTAAATGTAACAAGTACCATCGACCACTGACCTGCAGTCGTGAATGTGGCCAACTCGTTATTAACATCAACCAATTTTAAATGAGTGGAAACCCCACCACATGAAAATGTAAAATATTAGGCTCAACTTTAGATGCATGTGTGACACTCTTTTAGTTTTTTGTTCACTCACACCGTAACATTAGCTGTAAAATCCAAACCAGCAAGATATGCAATGTTATGATACATGGTTTTTTCACAACATCATCCTAATCATTATGAAAATTAGATTTCATTTAATTCTCTGATTAGTATATATTTAAAATTATATGTTATCTAATAGTAACTGGTTAATGATTATACAATATCTACCAAGAACATATACATCATTGATCAATTTTTATCAACATAATATATACCACATAATCGATGTGTACAATCCCAATATTTCATTACAACACATCTGGAACATTTATCCTCTTCTAATTTATAGTCCCAAAAACAAAATGAATATATAAAATCGGAATAAATTACATGATCTTGAAAGTGAATGAACTTTTCCAAGGTTTGTGTAACTATCTGAAACTCATAATTACATAATTACAACACCCATAACCTATGTTAATTCATTAAATTTCTACTGTATAACATGATTGTTTTTTTAGAACTAATATTCTTACTCATAATAAATAGTAGTCAAATGAAATCTAAAATCTAAAACACATAATTACATTTATAGATACATTATTCTATGAAGTCTCTAACACAATCGGGATAACCCCTTCATTTTCAAATTATGAATTTAATCCTGAATCATGACTCGTGGAAAAAACAACACTTGGATCTACCGCCTATCATTAAGGTAAAAGTGGTGGAAGAAGCAGAATATAGGAAACACTCGAATTATGATTCCAAATAAACTAGAAATGAAGCATAAGAATAAACCCTTACTCTATAGGTTAGCTTAGAAAAACATATTAATATTTTTGTTAAAACTATTTAAATAAATCATATTGATGAAGATCACATACTAGTCATAAGGAAAAAAATATTTTAACTGTATTTTGTTTTCACCATAATGAATCATAGGGAAGTTATGTCAAATTTATTTTCAAACAATATTTATTTAATTAAAATCTTATCCTAAATTGGAAATAAATTCCATAAGATTAATTTATACATTTTATTTATATATTAGGATCTCAGGGACCAGTTTAGAAAATTTCAATTCCAATCTAAAGAGGAAAATACCCTTTAGGTTATAATATGAAATTTAATAATGAAATAACGTATAATAAGTAAAACACTAGATTATGTAAAAATAGGTTTTATTAATTAAAGGGGATCTATTTTGTATGATTCTTTGATACATGTATACATAGCCCAAATAAGTGTATGATGACTCTTTAAATAACCATCCCTACGTCACCTGAATATACACCCATGGGGTTTCGTATTAATGAATTTCAAAGTAAAGCTGACCTAAAGGTGTCCCATCATTCTATCAAGGGTCCATTTTAATGGAACCAATTTACATTTAAAATGATATTATTTTTGAATCACCATTAATGGATTACTCTAATAATATTGTTTCACTATTTCCAACATACATTGGTTGAGTCAGGTATATCTCATAACTAATACTTATCAAGATCATAATACATGGTTCGATTCACGTAAAAGGTGTTCAAGAAATCATATCATTTAAATTCAAAATTTAACATATTTTATATTTATATAGAATTGTGAAGGTATATCTTGCTTTTAAAAAATGGTTGGATTATATGGGTCATTATTTTTAATCTTATATTGCGGCCATATGAGAAATTGACTTTTATGTTCATGCTGAAACCTTAATATACAATTGTATGTTTAAATCATTACTAAGAATTATATCATGAGTAAAAACAGGATACAAAATTATATACAGGGAACTACCATTCCATGTTACATATAAAATTCATGGAAAATTACAAGGTAACATGACATATAACCACTCAAGGAACATATCAAAAATATCTGGTAATCATTTTTAGATCCTACATGGCATGGAAGATGCTTGGTATGCGAATATATCAATTCCTATAATGGAAAATGTGTCAAAATATCCTTTCCACAATAGTGAAAGGGTAAAATTCCAATATATCGTAAATTAGTTAGAAAAAGTACACAATTGACCCAAGGTAATGTCATAAAAAACTGTAAAATAGTACAACAGGAACAACAATCCCATATCCAGACACTGGCCTTTCCCCCCTGTGTGGGTTGATCACTCCCAAACATAGCTATTTACCAAATGATGAAACATTCACCATATCCTGTTGACTGTCTTTAAATAGTATGAAAAAGTAAAATAAACACCTTTGATACCAACTTGTAACATCCATACTTGGAAACCACTGATGTGTTGTCCGAAGCCGATTGGTCATAGAATGTCATGATCGCCTCCAAGTATTCTAGAGGTTGTCGACTAGCAGTGAGAGTCCAATGTTGTTATGGTGGGGAGAATTCACCCTCTTCATTTGAGTATCACAATAGTATAAGAGATAATGAAACAATCAATATAAGATTCAGTATAATTGAAAGGTATCACAAGTAAATAATATTAACTTATAATGTGACCAACACCAAATACACAACCATGCATGTCAATGTGAATATACAATATAAAATTAGTTGACGTAAAAAATGTAATACACAAGTGATACAATAGAAACCAAATACCCTTAAAGGTTATATCTATGTGTATCCTAAGAACTATCTTACTATTTATCTTCTAAACTCCTAAAACATGAATAAAATAGAACAATGCAAAACCAAAACATGATCCGACTACCATGAGATCTATTTGCCAACTCTAGTGTGACTGTAACATGAAGAGTGTGTGAGATATACTCAGTCAGCCACCATGAAGGGTGTGTAAATAAATAATATATGTGAATATAATATATAATAGTGTGATGTTACAATGAATAATGTAGGAAATAAACAAATAATTTCAATAACTTGGGATCATGTTCCTTAGGGACACCTAGCCGAGCATACCTTGTTCAAACTAAGTTGAAATATCATTGGACATTCCCATATGCATAAATAAGAATATATTGATAAATATTTATATAGATATATAAATCAAATAGATAGGGATCAAGGTGGATGCTTAAAGAGTCCATATAAAACTATCTTGAGGGTCACTTATTTAATTTAGTTAATCAGTTGAGACATCCTAACTAGGGAACATAAACCTAGGTGGTAAATGAAAAATAATTTTATAGGACATAGGGTAAATACATTGAGTTCATGTCTAACAAGAATCTGAAAAAAAGAGTAAGTGTGTGTATTCATATGCAGATGAATATACGATTATTATCTACTTAAGAATCCACTGTATATAGCCACGATGTCCTAGTATAGTAATTATCATATAGAGATACAACTTTCCAAATGTCATAATAAATAGTCGTGATATAATTTTTTTCATATTGGGAGCCTAATCATTATGTCCCATAATGTGGAACCCATGTTTTTCCCATAGAATCAAGTAAATCAATTTGTTTCTGAGACCTTCCATGGTATTTTATAATAAAGAAACCATGGTATCACCCATATCATCCAACTTCAATATGAGCCCATCCATAGAGTTCCATAGAAATGAACCCCAATTATCTCTTTGAGCATGTGGAATCGATCTAGCCCTTGAACCCATCCAAGGTTTTCTATAAATAGAAAACCCGAGTATCACTCAAGGTGTATGAAAAGTCACATTGCATATGGTATGGTATAGGGAATTACCTGAAAAGGAAACCAATGTATCAATCAAGATAGTATATAATACAAGAAACCTCTAAGCCCATCCATGGTGTACCATAATGAGAAAAATCGATATTTCTATTTGTTTATAAAAATTAATTATCCTTTGATCCCACCTAAGTCATTCCATAAAGAATTCCTAGAGTACATCTTGATGTATACACAATTAATGAAATCATTTTAATTTTAGTAACAAGGAAGTTCATGTTAGTAAAAATGCTATAAAACATTTCAAATGTAAGGAATAAAGGGTTCCACATACAAGAATTTCATATCACCATTTATGTGTACATAAAGTGGTCCATGACCATTTATCATTCCAAATATACCATAGGATTTTCTTATTTTTTAAAGAAGAAAATCTTCCTCAGATGTAATTTTATTATTAAATTGGGGTGATATTATCATTTTAATCCCTTTAAGATAAGTGAATTATCTCTTACAAGAGGGTTTATTAATCAAATTGAGAAATGAGATCAATAGTATGCTAGAATTATAAATATTATCATTTAAGAAACACCCATGAAAGGTGGTATAATACCTAGATTGGGTAAGTGGAAATAAGCATATGAGATATCAAAATATGATATTGTTTGAGTTTAGGCATGAATCTTGAAATAGAGCAATGTATATGCACAATGACTAATTAATTTAAGGAATCAGGTTCTACATAATTAATTTCTCATTTTTCTAAAAAATAAATGATTCTTCTACATGATGAAAAATAACATATGTTATAAATTACTATACTTTAATGGGAAATCATATTGACCATCGCCCATTAGGATGATTGAATCTAATTATTAATTGATCTCGAGAGCTTTTTTCATACCCACTGATATCAAAGCTATGTTACATCAGATTAATAGATGTTATCTAGTGCTAGAAAGGTTTTTTTAGACCAAAAAACACCATTTATATCATTAAATAATTTAATATGAAAAGAAATCCTAAAATCAATAAAATGTTATATCTCATCAGACACCCTTCAATCGATGGAAATTTGAGAAACCACTTTCTAAAGGTCTGTAAAGTAAACCCAACACCATTTTGCAGAAAATCCATGTCCAAAATTGTCCAAAAAACACTCAATAATTAAATATTATGTCTAAAATCTTAATAATTTACCAAAGAGAAAAAAAAATTGGCACACGCCAATGTGGAGATGACCTCTCAAGATAACCTCTTACTATGAAGGGTAAAACACCCAAAAAAATGTTCCATTCCATCATGGCCATATGGATTTGATGAAACAAACTAAACAAAAACATACAAAATTATAAATGGGGGTTGCAGAATAAAACATTAAAGAGGTGAAGATGATCTTACCCACTGACATCATAAAAATGAACCCAAAATCACCATGATTGATGAATAATGATGGGATATGAGTGGAGAATTAGTTGAGAGATCAAACACAACAACTTATTTTCTCAATATAAAATATGGGGACGATACCTCATCATTACTTTGAATAAATATATCCCACATGATTAACTATGTGAACTAGTTTCACAATGCACACAAAATTCACAATGTTACCTATAAATATGTCATGAGTTTCTTTTGTTAACCCCCCTAGGATTTCACATCATGGAACCAAAAAATGCAACCAGTGAAAACCATTCCCATATTGAATGGGATTAATGATTTGAATGGACTACTAAAGTTATTTATACATCCTACCGTTCCAATTATTATTCCAATGTTCACCGGTAGGCCCAAAACATCCTCTATAACATGACCCACATATGAAAACATAATATCTATATTTTAAACCAGAATTACCTCAATGTGACTCTTTAAAACCAAAATGACATTTCCACCAATAAAAAAAATTTAAATTCCCTTGGGAAAAATTTTTAGGGATCAAAACTTGGGACAATATATATAATGTATCACCTTTATATTTTATGAAATATTTCTCTTTTAATAAATTTAATTTATTTGATATATTTTGATACATACGATATAGAATATAAATAAAACATAATATATTATTTTGTTTTAAAATTGGCCTTAAATTTGTGGATTGAATAATAATAGCAAAATTTTGTATTTTTATATGTTTTTATACAAATTATATATTGATAAACAAGTAATAAATTTTTAGTAAAGTCACTATATTATTTAAAAAAACATTTTCCCCCCAAAATATATTTTTTCTTGTTATGAGAAGATATATAATTATTTTCATTCAATTTTAGAAAATCTACTTAAAAAATGAAATTTATTTTTTTAAATCATAATGTAAAAATTAGTGTATTTTTTTCAAATTAATGAAAATATTCATTTATCGTTAAATAATAAAAAATTTTTTTTATTGAAAACGGTGTTCCCGTTTTATGAATTTAAAAAGATAAATTTATTTTTAAAATGTCTTAAAAGTAATATTATTTCATTTATAATAGAAATAATACAAATTAAGGGCATTGGAATCAATTTTTTTTATATATTATGGTTTAAAATTGTTTATACATGAAAAAACATTATATTAAGGAAAATATATTTCCTCTTATTTTTCGGTTTTCTTTTTTATCTAATTTTATCTAATTTCATGAATTAAATTTGATAAAATAGATTACTCATTATTATTCATCATGTAATTTTTTTAATGATTAAAAATTAATATTTCATCATAATTAATATTAAAAATATCATGAAACATTTCACTATGGTTAAGGTTAAAATGGGTTAAATGTAAATTATGGTGAAATTGAGCGATAAAGGGTATTTATCCAATTAAAAATCTCGAAATCAGAATTTCTGCCTATATATAGACCTCTTACTATATATACATATATTGTCACTCCTTGTGGAATCATTTGTATTGGATATTATATTTTTATATTTTTATCTTCTAAGATATTAGCATATCCCGTGCCCAAATTATAAAAGGACACAACTCCTTTCTCTTCTATAACAAACTGTGTTCCATATAGCTCTACCAAATAATGTCCAAATATATTATCAATTACCTTTTCATTAATTACAAGTGATGTTATTCATAAAATTCAATTTTTTGGTTCTTTAATAAAGGAACTAATGGATTCCTATATAAGAATATGTAATCACCCAATCAGACATATTTCAAATAAAATCTTACAAGACCTCAGACAAATATTTGGTATTCATCATAAAATAATAAATTCCATATAATGAAAATAATAAAATATTATAATGATTATTTAACCATGATTATTCACAATCTTTTCCATAATATGTGAATTGAAAGTTTCTCTTGTGCATACGTGTGGAAACCCACGTCCAATTTGTGACACAACTCATTTTACATAACCATCTTACATGGGAGGTTATCATGATGTGTTTAATAATTAAAAATTATATTTATTATATAATTATGATTGTAAAATTATTACATCATATCTACCTTATTACTTTCAAATCTGTTGGAAAATTGATAATGTCACTCGTACAAATGTGTGGACTACCATCTCCACAAAGTGATGTGATTTCTAAAGGATATTGGATCACAAGGATGTTAATAATAATATAATGACTACATATGTATTATATTTATATATATGATATAATAATTATTCTATAAAGGATAATTTTTTTTCTATTCGTTAATTCTATCCAACTAATAGTGAAAACAATATTCATGCATCTGTACAACAAACTCTCTCTATGAACAGTGTAGTCTTCTTTAATATATTTAGTTTTTTAGATGAGGAGAAATATATCTATATAATAAATATATATGAAATATATAAAATTGTTATTATTGTAGATATGATACATCCATTATACATGTGAAAGTACCAAAACTACATAATTGAAACTAATAAGGATAATGAGACAATCACCTAAAAAAAAGATTTTAAAATAGAATTATCAATACACAAGTTTTTAAATATTATAAGTTGTTAATAAATTATATTATAATTATATATATGGTTCTATTATATAATTATAATAAATTTAAATGTATTATCCATAAGGCTAGAGCACTTTCAATGAAAACTAAACTAGATGTAATGGACTGTTACACATTCTCATACACATTGGAGATTGTTTATGTTTTATGATTAAATTTTTGGAATTAAAATATAATTATATATTAAAAATCATATATGTTATTCTCTAGTAGTTATTTTTTTTTTAAAATTTACTATTTTTACTTTATTTTTTATCTCATTAATTAATTAAGAGATAAAAATAATTTTTTAAGGAAAAACAATTTTTTTCTATTCAATTGATATTATTTGTCTTTAATTTAAATATTTTCAATAAATAAATTTCAATAAATTTTTTATTTTTATGTAGTTGTTTTTTAATTAATATTTAAACATGTTTTATTTTCTATTGAATAATTGAAATGGAATCTTCTTATGATTTTCCAAACAAGTTACTTTCTACTGTTTACCAAAAATGTGAAATGAATCTTCACATTAACTTACACAGCCTAAAAAATACTTTCTTTAAGACCACTCAACATTTTTAATCACCCTTTAAATTTTTTTATGGTAACTTAAAAATAATTTTTTTAATAATTTTTATTTTTTTAGATTTTAAATAAATAGTTTCAACATAAAAACATTATTTGCATTCAAAAATTTAAAAATAGTCTGTTAATAGTGTTTTGATCTATGTCAATATCCATTGATGAATATTAGTCTTTAATAAGTATAAAATGTGATGATAACATCAATTTTATATCACTATATGGTTTATTTTCAGTTTACTGTGGAAAATATTGACATTCCACTTTATTGTTATTTCAATATAGAAAATTATTTATTGTTAATAATTTTTAATTATGTTTTATTATTTATTCGTATGATTAATGTGTTGGAATTATAATCTGATGGGTGGGGCCAAAAATTATGTGGACCTTCTACGTATTGGTAGGCTTAATAAGGCAAGTCAAGTTGGGTATTTTTGCTAAGGTCTTTCCAGTTAAAGTTAAAAAATGGGCAAAGCCTTCAAAAAAAGTTTAATATGCCATGAATTATGCTATCAATCATTATGAAATAAATTATTTATATCAATGAGATTATTGAAATAGTTATTTCAAATTTGGAAAAGTTTCAATCTCATTTGATTATTTCTATGGAATTATCAGCTCATTATATATTTATACCATATTATTCAGGTGTTATTTAATATATGATAAGTTTTTCTATACACATTCCATTCACATGAATATGAGATCACAACTTTATTATGTTTATAATTTTCCCATGATCCCAATTTATTTTCCCTAATATATATGGAAGTACATTCTCGAGTAAATAATAATGTTTAAATGGAATATATTTTATTATATTTTTTTGTGATCAAGTGTTATATTGGATTCCATTATGTATCTATTTTACCAAAAATACTTATATACTTGGTCCTTTTTGATGTGATTTTATGTAATTAGTGACACTATAAAAAAGTACATAGAAGTGAAGGATGTTTTTAAATGTAGAAAACATAAAAAAATTAAATGATACATCCCTCCTTATATTAGTTATCAGACATATCCTAATTTTTCCTATCGACCTAAACATCTTAAAGGAGGATTTGAATGTTGAGGAGAGGGGTCAGTAGAGTTTTGGACAAACTAAATCTGTTGTGCCATGTAGAGAAGTGAGGACCAGAGATATCATTTAATAAGTGAAAAAGGATGCACATTTTCTAATTAACCAAATAGATTTAATAATGAGAAGTCAAACTCACGAGAATAACCTCACTAATTATGATATAATAAATAGTTTAAGTGATAAGTTTGAAAAAGGACAAAATCACTTATTCTCAACCATGTTATAAACATTTTTGTGTTCTTTTCCTCCAAGTTAAACCCTTTTTTACCCCTTTGGTATTTCTTGAGGTAATGTGTTATTTTTATAGTAATATATCATTAATGATTAAAAATAATTTGATTCTTATTAAATAATTTGATATATATTATTAAAAATATGAAATTAATTTTATTATGTTAATTTTATAAAATTTATAAAATCTATTTTAAAATATTTATAATATAATGTGGATATTTTTTTAAAAAATATATAACTCAATTTCAAAAATATCTAATATAGGTCTATAAATAAAAACATGCAATTTTAAAAATTATGAACCCTCTTATAATGTAAATATTAATTATTATATTCCATTTTCTTTAATTTTCAATTCATACTTATATACTAATAATGTAATAAAAATCAGGTTATTTGTAAAAATGGAATTATTTAATATTCACCTAAAGACCATTTTTTTAGATAAATAAAAAAACTTCATAGAAATAAAATATTGAAATGTTTAACAAAAAAATTATGTTATTTTTATAAAATTAAAATTCTAAATATTATTAATTATCATTAAAATAAAAATACAATAAATAAAGAAAACACTCATTTATTAAAAATGACGATTTAAACCCTGATGTTATTTTAATATTTTATCATATTGATTTGTCAATAATTGGTTATTGATATATTAGATTAAAATTATATAAGTTACATATTACAATATTCTTTTTTCTGTGACTAAATTAATTTATTAACGTAAAATAAAATAAACCCTCTTTTTAAATGCCCATTTGAATTCCACCTTTTTAATGATACTTATAGAAAAAAATAACACTATATATTCATTATATATTTTTATTATATATTTATCTACAATTGATTATATTAATAATTTAATATTAATATGTTTGAGATTATTTTTATCCACTGTTATACTAATTTTTTTGTGTCGCATGGTATTGAAGAATATATTAATTTAAAAGGTCCAAAATCTCTGAAAATTACATTCTTCCCCTTAAATAAATAACATCCTTATAATTTTAATTATTGATCTCTAATTAAATATATTTTGGGTACTCTTAACTAATTAACTATTAAGAATATACATTATAATATGAATTCTAATTTACATTATTATATTATTCCAAGTTACCTATCTTTCCACAAACCACATTAGTCATTCATAAAATAATGTTCTCTATTATTTATTTACCTAAATCATATTTATTCTCCATTACATATCTTTATTAGAGAAATTTAAATCTCCAAGTCATTAAACCGTACTGAAATCAGGCCTTAGAATAAATTAACACTTATGTTCAACCACTTGTTCCTAAAGTCACACATTAGTATTCATATATTGTGATCCAAAAAATTAAGATAAACATCACTAAAACTATGATGGATTACATTTCAAATAAATTAGTAATCATTCCAATGAGTTTTTTAAAATCAAGTCATTTTTTCTTCTATAGATTTCCGTTAAATAAATTTTTTTTATAAAAGTGGTGTTCAGGATTCCTGATACCATTTAATATATATTTTTATTCCTTAATTGGTAAATAATTTTAGAATAATCCTTATAGGTTACACATAATTCTCATAATTTTTAGAACACAAAAGTTAATCATAAATCAATATCAGTCACCAATGAAAATATATAAAAGTTTCAAGAACTAACATCTACTATGATATTAATGGCACTCACTTAAGAAATATTAAAAAAATCACATTTTCCATCGTAATAGGCACACAATTATATTCTAAACTATTTAACATTATTCCCTATTATGTTATAAGATATAGTTTTAATAGATTCTTAACTTTGTATGAATTATGTTCAATATCTTGTTTCAAAAAAATACAAAAATACAAAATGGTTGATAATTAAATTAGAGTGATTGATCATATGAATATAAAAACGCAATCTCGAAACTTCTTCTATAATTACACATTTATTTTATCCTTTAATATGTTTTGTTCAATTTATTTTTCTAATCTTTCGTTCAATTTTAATTTTTATCCAAATAACCTATCATTATTTGGATATGAATTTATTATAATTTTTCATAAAGATATTATGATTATGAAAAAGAAGTACCTTGGGAGTTTTTGTGTTGGAGTGAATTCTTTGGTGTAAAATACCATAATGTAAATGGATATTTCCTATTAATAAATGAAATAAATAATAATTTTGAGAACATATATTATTAAAATTACTTTTTATTCATTAAAATATATTAATAGATAAACTCTTAAGAATAAATATTTTGCGATTTTAAGAATACAATAGCCAATAGAAATTATAGAAGAAAATATTAGAAAAAACATGACCATAATAATATTATAGCTCGCTTTGTTTGGATATATCATCAATAGAATACCCACAATTATAATGAAGGAAAATAATGAATAATTGTAACACCCCTAGATTTCATAGTTTTTTATCTCTTCTATGTAATTCAATAACTTGCGTTACATGCAATAACGAGTTCGAGCACACCAAAACATACCAAAATAGATGTTCAAAAAGTGATTATGAATATAATTATCTGAATTTTAAATTTTATATACACCATATAAATTTGGAATCCATATTATGTGTATCTTATACATAATATAAGAACAAATTCATTTTTTTCAGAAAAAAGAAGTATTTTTTAGAAAATACAATTTTACCGCCATTAAATGGAATACCTTTTTAAATCCAATATTTGACACTTTTATAAATTCAATTTGACAAAATAAACATCTTATTTATAATCGGGACATAAAACATTAGTTTCGATAAAATTTTTGTGCTTTTCTGATAACTTTCATAATTCAATTAATAGTGAGAAATACTAAATTTTAATTGAAAACACCTTTTTTAATCCAAATAATTTATAGTGATAAATTATGATTTTGAATCATTTGAAAGTATAATTATATTATATTTTTATAATTTAATAAAATTTAGTTCATTATAAGTAATATTTCATTTAAATTTGACATAAACAAATGTCAATCTTTTGATAGTTTTTTCTTTTTAAAAACCAGTTTTCGGTTTTGACAACGGGAATAAATTTAAAATTGATTGATTAAACTTCTAGGTTTTTAATTTTTTAAAATATAAATAATTTTTGAATTCGGAATATCAAAATTATCTTCGGTTCAATTTTTTGTATTTTTCAGAAAACATTCTATTTTAGATGAATAGTGAAAAACAATTCGTTATTGTTTAAAACTGACTTTTTATTTAAATAATTATTACTTTTATTTAAATTTATTTTAAACCAAAAAATATATATATTAACTTTATATGTTCAATTTAATTTATTTTATTCATTTTATAATAAAATTAGATGTATATATTTTTTTGAACTTTTTACACTCTTTTACCCACCTTCTAGGAGCATTTGAAAATTTGAAAAAAAAAACATACTTTTAACACTTTTGTGAATTGAAATTTAAAAATATGAAAGAAAATTTTTTATCATTAAGTAGAATGATGTTCAATAAGATTAAATAATTTTACATGAATATTAACTTTTGACTTTTATTTACAATGGTTAAAAGTAAATAGGGTAATTAAAGGTAAAAATGATATTATAATTACCCTAACACATGTCCTAATTCTATTGGATATATTTATTTCGACCTAAACCAACCATAGGAATAAAATATGATCCTTTATATCTACTTGGATGAGATTAGGACATTTATTATTATTTTTTTAAAGAAGTGTTAAAAGTATTAAATTCAAAGTTAAATAACTAAACCATTTTTAATATAGAGTTATACATTGGAAAAAATCTACTATAAATATTCAATATAAATATAAATATTTTTCCTACATAATCCTTTTTTATTTACAATTTTTAGAGAATAAATAATTAAATTTATTCATGAGACAATGATGATGCAGTAATTACGTACATAATGAAATACTAAAATAGTTTAATTATAAATATTAAAATAAATATAATTTAAAAGTTTTGATGTCATTAAAAAAAATTTCATGGTTAACATGACATGTTATTGTTTATTAGATAAATTTTATTTTAAGTGATACGGTTTTTGTGACTTTCACAAAAACAAAATACCAAATATTGTCAAAATTGGTATAAATTAGTTTTTAAAACTAATACTATATTATTGGTTGATATAATATTCCTAAATAATCAATGTTTTGCCCAAGGGATTAAATAATATTATATATTTCATTAAAAAACCACTTGAGGTTCTCTTGAAAACTTATAGTATGTTAATTAACCATATTGTGAAATAATACTAGCAGACACGGTAAAAGTTAAACTATTTAACAAAGAGTTAAATCTAAAATATAAGTCTAAAAGGTTAACCTAAACTTGCCTAAAACCTATTGGTTGAGAGTTTTTCGACCCATAAACACCTTATTATAGAAATAAATTAATTTGGAGACATTATAAACTGAATATGATTTTATAATATATTAGTATTTTAATATTTTTCTAAAGTGACCCTCACCCCTCTTATAAAAGGGCACTTCCCCTTATCTCAAAATCACACCTCCAAAGCCATTTGGATCGGCCAAAAACTGACCAATTAAATGAAAAACTTATTTAAAATCATCCTAGAGTCCTAAATTTGTTTAAAACCCATACTATGGAGCCCTTTTGATCAGCTCAAAAGGAACCACCCGAAGAAGAGGTGATAATTTCACCATCCTCATTCAAGTTATTTTCTTCTTCCACTTCCTCTTTCATTGTTGTTTCTATACCAAAATAATAACTCTAGTTCCTCTTACACACTGTGATGTTATTATAAATTTGGTACAACCATATTTTTTATCCTATCCATCCTATAAATGACAAATTTACCATACGTGCGTACGTACAACTTAAAATCTCCACGATGTGGTGTAGTTTGTTATTCAAACACTTCATTTTTTGGATGGGTATAATAATGAGTATAAAATATGTCAATAATAAATATAACATTTTAATGATTCTGTATAAATGATATAAAATCCAATTACATATGATTTCACTATCAATATAATTATATTGTCACTCGTGCATACATACAGATTACGGTCTCCACGACGCGATGAGATTCACTTCCATGTTCACCATTCAACTATGATTATAAAAATATATATTGTTAATATGTATGTAATATATTAAATAATAATGATACTAGTTATATATATATATATATACTTACGTACTTACAAATATCTTATTCACTTACTTTCATTCAATACGATATGAAAATGGAAACAATGTTTATGCATATGTACAACCTACCATCTCCATAAATAATGTTTTCCATTTCATATATCTATCTATAATACATATTTATATTGTATATATATGTGTATATGACATATAAATCATGTTTTATATTCTAGAAGTATTTAAATCAAGATCTATGTGATACGATCAATAATAATAAGTTAAAACACGTACGATAAAAAATAGTTTATTACCAGAAATATTAATTTAACAATGAAATCATTATTAAATGGCTAGTATAATGTCATATGTAAGATTTTAGTTTTTGGATGGGAATATTTTCATTATGTTTTTGTTGAACCTCCTGTTCCAGGTTTCAAGGGATGTCTTATGAAAGTATGAGAGGCCTTGGGAGTGTTTCAGGGGCTCGGGGCATGAAAAAAAAAAGGAATGATGGGCAAGACAGGCCCGAGCGCACGACCTCTGCATGACCAAGGCAAACCGTGTGGCTTGCCCAGGTAAACTATGCAACCCTTCCCCTCCAGGAAGTAACATGCCCATGGTTTGACACAATTTGTCAATCCATGTGTCTAAACTGTTCGGCCTCTTAATGTTGGAAAAAATGACAAGTTTTCCACTCTAGAATTTAAAACCCAAACTCTGGATTTTCTTCCATTCATACCCTCTCAACCCTAGTTATGATCTTGGCTGACCCATACTTACAAAGGGTGGTTCTCCATCAATTGTTGGCCATTTAGAGCGCCGGTGGTTGCGGATCGAAGCTCCGGGTAAGGCTAATCCAATCCTTGCTTCTCCTTTTGGTTTAGGGTCTATATCTTCTCTTTCACTTGTTTCGAAGCTCTGAATCCCTAACTTTTGTGTGAGTTCTAGGTTAAAGTTCCAAAGGCTAGTCGGATTGTGGTATAAGGACTCGATTGAGGGAGTGTTCAACCGCGGTTTTAAGGTAGGTGGTATACAAGTGATATCCCATATTTATTTGGGTATTTTTGCATGTTTAGTTGTGTTCTTCCTTTCCCTTGGTTATGTTTTGAATAACCTATGCATTGTTGGTAATATTGGTGTTTAAAATGGTAAATGGAAACTCTCACGATCCCCATGGGATGCGTTGGGAATGACTTGACGTAATTGGGGCCATCCCTGGGATGTGTCGGCTTTTCCCGGACATAAGGAATGTGATTGAACATGTGACCTTGTTGTATTAAAGTGTAGAGACCTTGATGAATATGTTGACATGTTTGGTTGAATTTGGAATAGAAGTTAGGTAATGCACCTAAACTTGGAAATAACCGAAGGGTTATTTTGAATGGGCTGAATGGTTGATTCATCGAAATGATAAACGGATTAATGAGTTAATGTGTAAACTGATTAAAGACCATAACGTGATAGGTTATGGGTTTAGTGTTGAATTCTTATTGAGATAAGCATTATGAAAACCCTGCTTTTTATTACAACTTAACATGATTTATTACATAAAACTTCACTTGATAAAAAAATTATCAAGAGGTTTAATGTCTTTGGGGATTAGGATCATTACATAAACAATTAAAACATGAAATACAATATCATTATTGAAAACTTCCTTTACATGAACACTACATTCCCTCGTACTTAGCATTACATGGGATAAACTAAGGACATGCATATGAAAAGGGTGAGATATAAATCCCAGTAATGGAATACACATGGAATAACATGAGGAGTACAAAACATGTTAGGAAATAGGCATATCCATAGAGCATAAGAGACACATGAACATAAATTCATGATCAATCATGATAATCATAACATGGAAATGTGGCATCAAAACTTAACATGGAATTAGCATGAGCCACGACCCATGGCACATGGAGCATGGGTAAAACCTCATTGAAAATAAAGCATGAGTAAACCCTTTTTGCACTTGAATTAGCATGAGTCAACACTCAGTTCACATGAAGTATCATGATACGATACTTTACCCGATGCATTGGAGCGCTATAAGGGTGTACCCTTCATAAACATTTCATTTCATGCATAAGTGTGCCACATGGATCATAAAACATGGATTCATAAAACATAATCATTTATTCCATGATAAAGGAATGTGGAATTAATACATGAATCTTTATAATCAATAAGTAAATTTTCATAAAGGTGAATACCCTTTATGGAGAAATGGGCATGGTATTCACTACACAATGACATTGGCTTAGAAAATAGGTGTGATTTCGGCAGCGTAACGAAGTGACATTAGATTTTATAAAAATGGTTGATGAGAGATAAAGGGGTTACTCCTAATATTTACATGTAATGGACAGTAAGGAGGTCATATAGATACATGTCCCATCAATTATAGTGGAATTTAGATTCATGATACAAAAGTATTCCTTGAAAGTAAATGAGGAGAGAGAAGTTCCTTTCGGAATTTCGGCATAATAACAGGTGTACATGGTAGGCATTTTACGAGAAAGAAAGGGTCTCCCCTAATTCAAAAATAAAGAGGGAAGTATGAGGGAGGTGAAAAACCATACCTCAAAATACATAATTGAAATTAAAAGGGCAAAACAACTTAAAGAAAATTGGACAAAAATGAGAAAGGAAGAAAAAAACCCTTACTTAGAAGTGTGATTCCAATGGCTAGAGAGAGGCTTGTGAGAGGCTTCTTGGGATCTTTGGGAACCTTGGGAGGATTCCAGAGAGAGTAGGGTAGAGTTTGGACGAACTCCAAGGGCTTTGAGTGAGGAGGAAGTGGGAGATAGGGTGGGTTTATATTGGAAAGGTGAGGGAATTCTTTATTATTTAGGTTTGGGTACCCTTACATTAAATTAATCAAAACCAAAAACCATCCATTTGTTTTTGCCCATGTTTTTTGGAAAGGGGAAGAGGAAAAAAACATCTTATAAGGACAAAATTTCGAACTTCTTAAAATATTAGGGTTGCTTATGTGGAGGTGAGTCACACTCCCATGGAAATTAATTTAAAAAGGCAAGGTGTAGAATAAGTCTTGAGGGGTCCATTAATGCTTTGAAAAGTAAGTAAAACAAACCCAAAATCACATTATATTAATGGAAAAACATATATTGGCCGAACATAAAGATTATAGTATTTTATTACATCACTATTGGGTCATTATGATGTCTTAAAACACATTATATATTTAAACGGTATTTAATTTTTACCCAAAAAATTGATTGTCTCAGAAAATTATTAAAAATTCACCGTTGGATAATTTCGACGTCCTGATTCTAGAAATAATATTTATTTTATCAAAATAATTTTCAAAATATTTTAATTTTCACTTTTAAAATAAAAACCGACATTTATCCAAAATTCACGGGTTTTGACAGAAATGGCTTTCATACCTTAATAAAAATTTTAATTGCATTCATAAAAATATAAGATAATTTATATTTAATAAAAATTAATTTAATATTATTATTATTATTTTATAAAAATATTATTTAATTCAAAAATCCCTTAATTTAATAAAATAGATTTCTTAATTAAATAATAACTAAAAACACCATTTCTCCTTTAAAAACTATTTATAATGTATCAAAAATGATTAGAAATTATATTCATTATTATATAAAAAATTAATGTACATGAACATTGTACTACTTATTTGTTACATAACCACTTAAAACAGACACATAATACCTAAGGGTAAGGTGTGCGATGGTGACATACTCTTGCGGTGGCTCGGATAACATCGCTCGAGTGGTAATTTCAATCAACTTCCACTTTTCCCATAGACAGTCACGTTCGAGCTTGACATGATGAAGCTCAGCTTGGGCATGGTCAACGGAGAAGCCCAAAGACGCCACCTCTTTTTTGAGCTCCGACAAATGGGCTTCATATGGGGAAATTCTACTGGATGAGGCCATCACTTCCTTTGTCTGAGTAAATTGGATTTGTTAAAGTCCTATATTTATACTAATCATGTGATCACTGTTCAATGGCTATATTAGCAAAAATCAAAAATTATTGACATAAAACCAAAGAAGTTTACATTTTATATAAAAATAAATAGACATTTAACAAGATCAAGAGGGATTTCCATTAATGAAACGTTGGGTCGTTACAAGCATAACACATGGGAATTGGGTGAATGGTTAAATGATGTGAAATGGTAAGATGTTAATGGGTTAAGGCATAATGTGAATTCTTGTGTGGTTTGTTGTGAATGATGTTTTCCTAAAGGAAATGGTATTGCAGGTTGATGGTTACTTATATATAAGCATGTGCACATGGATTGGTAGTGTGGGGTATGACTTGAGGATCTACGCCCACGGGTCGTGTAAAGACTGATTCTCTAAACTCCACCCTAAATGCACGGGTTAGGAATGAGGAATGAGGATCTATTCTCCGAACAGTTTCATCCACCTAGACCAAGGATTCTATGTGAGGATATGATTATCATGAGGGGGTTAGTCCTATTGAGATAGGATAACGATGTGTTTACCCTCTTGATTGTGATTGACGGCTTTAAACCCATGTAACATAATGTATGTGATTAACCCATGGAAATGTGATGAATTGGTAAGTGATGGTGATTGGTGTGTAATGAATGGTAATAGTAGTGGAAATGGACTTGGCCCTGAAATTGTTAATGGAACCTCAAGTAATTACTTGGTAATTATCATTCATATTACTTTTTCATGCACTACTTGTTTATACTGGATATTTTGTAGACACTGTTGGTGGTGGCCTATTGAGTTGTACTCACACCCTGATCAAGCCACCGTTGGGTACCTGAGCAGACATCATGTTTGCAGGTCAGGAGAAGGGAAAGGGTCCTTTCTAAAGAGTGAGTGGACATGGGTATCACTTGGTGGAGGATTAAAACTTGGAGTCAGGACCATTTTGGGGATTTTGGTTGTTTTCTTTATTTTTGGGTTTTGTTCACTCTTGCACTTGTAGTATGACATGGCATTTTTATACTTGGAAATGGTTATTATAGATGTTACTTGTGTATTGGTTATTGTTCCTGCTATTTAGTTTATTTCTTTTGTAGTTTACTCTGATAAAAAGGGGTTATAGTCTCCCCACTTGACTCCATAGACCCCCGATGCTAGTCTGTAGCCTTTGGCACACATGGATGCGCACTTAAGGTCATGTACCCCACCGTCTCAGAGAATCTGTTTAGTGGATTCCGGGTTGGGTATGTTACAAAGTGGTATCAGAGGAGGTCTTTCTTCTCCTTATATGAGGTCTTGTTATTTGGGATAGGTTTCTAAGGGTTATGATGTGTCGGGCCTTGTTAATGAGCTCGTGCTTGGGAGTAGCTAACCCAGGTAAGAGGGAAAACCCCGGTCACACTGGTTGGGAAATTTTGTTCTTGGTTGTGTGTTGTTACAATTGATTATATTTCACCGTTTGTTGATGAACATGTGGTTTCATGTGACTATTTTATGATATTTGGCTTGTGGCCTTAACGACCCAAGGATTTGCATTCATGCATCATTGTAGGCACCTAGGGAGATAGGTGGCATGCATCGTGTTAGGAACATGCACAGGATGGGTGTGTGAAGAAGGAAGGTAGGGTGCATCATACATTTCATGAAACCAAGAAATAATGAGAAGAATGAAGTAAACCTTGCGGGTAAAGTATGCATAATGGAACATAAGGGTTTGAAACGAAGTGGAAAATGTTTTGTCAAACATTGTGTGATTTTGGTTTTAGTACATGGTTGTTTACCCCATGTGGACCATGGCCCGAAGTAGGGATGGTCAAGGTGGTGAATTTGAGGTGCTAATGTTGTGAAATTAGCATTTGAAAATGGGTTTTTTGTATATATTAAAGAGATTTTTGAGGATGACGTGAAATTTTTTGGTATGCGTGCTAAATATCGTGTTTGGAAATGTAGAGAGATGCCACCACGACATTTATTTCCAATTGGGAAAGGAGAGGATGTTGCTGAGAACACACTTTTGGTAGAAGAGAACGAAAATGTGGTGATCAATGATGGTATAAAAGACCAGTACCGAGATAACATGGCTCGCCTTATGCAGATGATGGATCAGGACCCAGGGTGGGTTACACTGAGTTTGTTGAGCTGACCAGGGAGTTCCAGCTACAGCACCCTCCGACCTTCACCAGAGAGGGTGGGCCAGAGGCAGTGGAGTTCTGGTTAGAGTATGTCTAGATGATACTAGATCATCTGGAGACCCCTGTTGAAAAGTGAGTAATGATGGCCATTTACATGTTGCAGGGCCAGGTAAGGAGTTGGTGGGACATTCAGGCTCAGACCGAGTAGGTTGAGGGGATGTCGTGGAATGTTTTCTAGGAGAAGTTTCGGATCATTTTTACCATGAGACTTTGAGGTAGGATCAGGCTGCAGAGTTTATGAGCCTGACTCAGAGATCGCTATCGGTGATGGACTATGCTAGTCCCTTCACTGATTTGTGACGCTTCATCCCAATGTTTGCCGGGGATGAGGCAGCGATAGCAAGGCGTTTCCAGGATGGGTTGAGACTTGAGATCAGGTCTCAAGTGAATATCTTTCGCTTGATGAATTTTACAGAGGTTATGGATTAGGATCTCATCTCTGAAGGGAACCTGAAGGGAGCTTCGGGTGGTGGACTTTCCGTGCCTGTTGGGCAAACAAGTGGTGCATCTTTGGAAGGTCGAAAGCACATTTTTGAAAGTTTCCAGCAAGGTTTCAAGAATATGGGGGTCAACCTCTTAGAGTGGGAACCAGGTGTTTTTTTATTAGTACGGTAGGCCAGGGCATATGTGTGTTTAGTGTCCTCAACCTCCAGTTGAGTGTCATTCATACGGCCGAAGGGGGCATGTGCAGAGGTTCTGCAAGAACCCTTGGAAGACGGGTGAGCATAATGAGAAAAGTCAGATACCGGATACGGGATGAGGATTAGATGCCCCGTATCAGGCAGGCTTTTGGAGCTCCACGGTCCGTACTGGCAGCAGTAGTGGACGTGGAACTCGAGGGAAAGATCGCTCATGCCAACAGGGTATTGCAGCACAGGGTGTTCAGGCTGGAGCACATGGTATAGGGGTAAGTCAGCTTCAGGTAGTTCAGTTTGCACCTATTGATAGTGAGTCTGGACCATGAACTGTTCGATGTATGATAATTGTAGATTCTATGTTTTCTAGTGCGTTGTTTGAAAAAGTTTTCATAGACTCTTTTGTTTCTGGTCAACTTGTGGCAGTGCTGGGTTTACCTGTGGAGGTGGTGTGTGGAGTTATGTCAATTGACACACTGTTGGGAGTGCGGGTTAAGGATATCCAGCAGTTCAAGGGATGTGTCTTGGAAGTTGGTGGGTATCGTTTTCTATTGGACTTTTTCATTCTCGAGATGTCAGGTTTTGACCTAATCTTGGGAATGGATTGGTTGTTGTTGTATCAGGCGCATATAGATTGTTATCATCACAGAGTATCGTTCAGGTTGCTTGAGGGTGACGTTTATGTCCACTGTGGTGAATGGGATATTCTAGTAGGGCGTGTGGGGCCTTTTTTTCAACAGATGAGTGGACTCACTACTCAAGTGGAATTTCACATTCTTGATGATGATGAGGGGGGGAAACATTCTAAATTTCTTCCTGTGTTGGATCGATTTCAGGACGTGTTTCCTGATAATTTCTTGGGGTTACCCCCCGAGAGCAATGTTGAGTTCACAATCGAGTTGCTGCCGGGAGAAGATCCAGTTTCTATTACGCTATACTAAATGACACGCAGAGCACCTGTAACTAAAGGTTTATCTCGATGAGTTGGAGCATAAGGGTTTTATATTTCCTAGTAAGTCTCCATGGGGATCTCCCGTTCATTTTTCAAAGATGGTCGATGGGTCATTGAGGTTGTGTGTGGACTATAGGAAGTTGAATCAGATGACGGTGAAAAATCAATACCCTCTTCCAAGAATTGATGACATGTTTGATTAGTTAATGGGTGAATTAGTGTTTTATAAGACTGATATGAGGTCGTGTTATCACCAGTTGAGGGTGAGGTCTTCTGACGTACTGCGGGCAGCTTTCTAGAGTTTGTACGGGTTGTTTGAGTTTTTGTTAATTCCTTTCGACTTGACCAATTCACTAGCATTGTTTATGGCATTGATGAACCGAATCTTTCATCCCTATCGAGATCAGTTTGTGGTTGTCCTTGTTGGCGATATCTTAGGGTAGTCGAAAACTCATGATGATCATGCCCAATATCATGATATAATCTTGGGTACGCTAAGAGAGCATAGGCTATAAGCCAATCTATCAAAGTGTCAACCATGGATAGGTGAGGTGCAATTTTTGGGTCACATCATCTCAGAGGCAAGTGTGAAAGTGGATCCATAGAAAGTGCAGGAAGTTGTATCCTGGGAGCAGCCCAAGAGTGTTTCTGATGTTCAGAGTTTTATGGGTTTGGATGGGTATTACCGAAGGTTCATTCAAGATCTCTCTCACATGGAAGCACCACTCTAGGGCTTGACCAAGAAAGGAATTAGGTTCGAGTGGTTAGAAGATTGTGATAATTCCTTCCAAGAGATGAAGTGGGGTTTGATGATAGCACCTATCTTGACCTTACCTGAGCCAGGTAATAAGTACATAGTATTTTGTGATGCATCCGGAGTCGATTAAGGGGATCTGTTGATGTAAGATGAGCGGTTGGTGGCTTATGGGTGAAGGAAGTTGAGAACCCATGAGCAGAACTATCCCACCCATGACCTTGACTTGGCTTCAGTGGTGTACTCCTTGAAGTGCGGGAGGCACTATATGTTGGGATAAAGATTTTCTATGTTTACCAATCATAAGGTTTTAAAGTACATCTTATCAAAACGGGATCTGAATCTTTGGGAATGAAGATGAGTTGAATATATCCATTATTTTGACTTTGAGTCGGTGTACACACTCGGAAAGGGAAACAGGGTTGCTGATACTCTTATCAGGAAGGTTCAGAATCAGGTGGTTTAGGAGTCCAGCACCGAGTTGAAGGTGATGGATTTGTTTGCATAGATGCACCTAGAGGTGCAAGAGGAGAGTGGTCAGGTCACTCCTGCTTCCTAAATGATGGAGTCAATGCTTTTGAGTCGATTTAAGGAAGGTCGTCTTGATGATCCTAAGTGTTTGGTCATGATGGAAAAGCATAAAGGTGGGGAGCTACCTTCTGGTTGGGTCGTTGATGTGGAGGGTGTTGTTCTGATTTGGGATCATGTGGTTGTTCCAAAGTGTGTGCGGGAAGAGTTGATGTGTGTGTTCAATGCATTAAATTGGGCAGTGCATCATGGTTTGAACAAGATGTGTCGTGATATCCGAAGGCAGTTTTGGAGGCCTGGAATGAAGAAGGATGTTACGGGATTTGTGGTACGGTGCCTTACATGTCAGCAGGTGAAGGCCAACCATCAACGCCCAGGTGGTTTGTTGCATCAATTGACCATTCCGGAATGAATGTGGGATGATGTAACAATGGATTTTTTCATTGGTCTTCTAAGGATTCCGCATAAGAATGATGCAATCTGTGTTGTTGTGGATCGGTTAATGAAAGTGACTCACTTCTTACCAATTCATGAGACCTTTATAGTCAACAAATTGGGTGAACTGTATGTTTGAGAGGTAGTGTGGTCTCATGGTGTTCTACAAACCATAGTTTCGGACATAGATCCGCGTTTCACATCGCGTTTCTGACAAGGGTTGCAGAAGGTGCTTGGTACACATGGGTTTTTGTGTATGAATTTCCACCAGTAGACGGACGGACAGTCGGAGCGTACGATCCAAGTGTTGGAAGACATTTTAAGAGCTTGTTTCATTGAATTTGGTGGTTCTTTGGAGATACACCTATCATTAGTTGAGATTGCCTACAACAACATTTTTTTGGCTACGATTCAGATGGCAGCATTTGAGGAACTCTACGGGAGGCCATGTAGATATCGGTTGTGTTGGCTAGAGGCTGGTGAATCTTAATTGTTGGGGCCAAGTCTCATGCAAGAGTGTTCAGAGAGAGTTAAGTTGACTAGGAAGTGGATGGCTATGGCTCAGAGTAGGCAGAAGTCGTATGAAGATCGGAGGCATATACCTCTTGAGTTTGTGGTGGGTGATAAAGTGTTCATTCGGGTGTCGCCAAGGTTGGGTCACCGTCAGATTTGAATGCATGTTAAGTTGGCGCCCAGGTATATGGGACCTGTTGATATTGTGGGGAGGATCAGACCAGTGGCTTACCGATTGTCCCGTCCACACCGATATGGTGGGATGCATGATGTGTTTCATGTGTCGCAGCGTTGATGATTTAATCCTAACCCATATCACGTGTTTAATGTTGAGGATGTGGAGCTAGAGGATGATGCGTCCTTTGAGGAACATCCGGTTTGTGTGGTGGATCGATTGAAAAGATCTCGCGGGGAAAGGATTGTGCCATTAGTGTGAGTACTATGGCAGTATGGGAATGTTCAGGAAGAAAATTGGGAGCAGGAATCAGATATGCGAGCTCAATGTCCCGAACTCTTCTCTTCGGTGGAGCAATGAGGCTTTGGAACTCCGCTCGAGGATGATCCGTTTTAAGGTGGGGAGGTTGTAAGATCCCGGTTTTTGGAAGGGTATGTTTCCATCATGTTTTGGTTGAATCCCTTGTTCTAGGTTTCAAGGGATGTCTTTTGAATGTATGAGGAGCCTTGGGAGTGTTTCATGGGCTCGGGGTACAAAAGAAAGGAAATCTGGGCAAGACAGGCCTGTGCCCACGGCCTGCGCATGGCCAGGGAAAACCATGCAGCCTACCCAGGTAAACTGTGCAACCCTTCTCCTCCGGGCAGTAGCACGCGCATGGTTAGCACACGGTTTTTCAAACCGTGCGGCTAAACCATGAGGCCTCTTAATGTTGCAAAAAATTACAAGTTTTCCACTTTGGGCTTTTAAACCCCAAATCTAGATTTTCCTCTATTCATCCCTTCTCAACACTAGTGATGAACTTCGCTGACACAAGTTTACCAAGTGTGGTTCTCCATCGATTCTTGGCCATTTAGATCGCCTTTGGTTGCAGATCGAATCTCCGTGTAAGGCTAATCCCATCCTTGCTTCTTTTTTTGGTTTAGGTTTTGTATCTTCTCTTACTCTTGTTTCAATGCTCTAAAAACCTATCGTTTGGGTGAGTTATAGGTTGAAGCTCCAAAGGCTAGTCAGATTGAGGTCTAAGGACTCGATTGAGGGTGCATTCAACCGTGGTTTTGGGGTAGGTGGCCTAGAAGTGATATACCATAGTTATTTGGGTATTTGTGCATGTTTAGTTTTGTTCATGCTTTCCCTTGGTTATGTTTTGAATAACATTGGCACGGATGGTAATATTGGTGTTTAAAATGGTAATTGAAAACTCTCATGATCCACATTTGATGCGTTGGGAATGACTTGACCTAATTGCGACCATCCATGGGATGTGTCGGCTTTTCCCAGACATAGGGAATGTGATTGAACAAGTGACCTTGTTGTAATGAAGGGTAGATACCTTGATGAATATGTTGTCATGTTTGGTTGAATTTGTAATAGTAGTTAGGTGATGCACCTAGACTTGGAAATAACCGAAGGGTTATTTGGAATGGGTTGAATGGTTGATTTATGGAAATGATGAACGGGTTAATGAGTTAATGTGTAAACTAATTAAAGACCATAATGAGATATGTTTTGGGTTTAGTGTTGAATTCTTAGTGAGATAAGAATAACACATGGGAATTGGTTGAATGGTTAAATGATGTGAAATGGTAAGCTGTTAATGGGTTAAGGCATAATTTGAATTCGCGTGTGGTTTATTATGAATGGTGTTTGAATAAGGGAAATGATATGAAAATTTGATGGTTACTTATATATAATCATGTGCACATGGCTTGGTAGTGTGGGGTATGACTAGAGGATCTACGCCCATGGGTTGAGTAAATACTGATGCTCTGAACTCCACCCCAAATGCACAGGTTAGGAATGAGGACTGAGGATCTATTTTCCTAATGGTTTCATCCACCCAGACTGAGGCATCGAGGTGAGGATATGATTATCATGAGGGGGTTAGTCCTAGTGAGAAAGGATAAGAATGTGTTTACCCTCTTGCTGGTGATTGTTGTCCTTAAACCCATGTAACATAATGTATGTGATTAACCCATGGAAATGTGATGAATTGGTATGTGATGATTATTGGTGTGTAATGAATGGTAATGGAAGTGGCAATGGATTTGGACTTGAACTTGTTAATGGAACCTCAAGTAATTACTTGGTAATTGTCATTCATATTCCTTTTTCATGCACTACTTGTTTATAATGGATATTTTGTAGACACCGTTGGTGGTCGCCTACTGAGTTGTAATCACTCCCTTCTCGGTCCGTCGTTGGGTACCCGAGAAAACATCATGTTTGTAGGTCAAGGGATGGGAATGGGTCCATTCTAGATAGTGAGTTGACATGAGTATCACTTTTTGGAGGATCCAGACTTTGAGTGGGGACCATTTTGGGGATTTTGGTTGTTTCCTATATTTCTGGTTTTGTTCACTCTTGCACTTATATTATGACATGACATGTTTATTGTTGGAAATGGTTGTTATAAATGCTCATTTTTTATTGGTTATTATTTCCACTATTTGGTTAATTTTTGTGGTGTCTTACTCTGATAAAAAGTTGGAATAGTCTCCCCACCTGACTCCATAGACCCCCGCTACTAGTCGGCAGCCTTTGGCATATGGGGAGGGATGCTTAAGGTCATATAACCACCCGTCTCGGAGCATCTATTTGGTGGATTTTGGGTCGGGGATGTTACATCATAAATTAATCATGTACGATATAATAAATATTATTATGATTCTGCTATAATTTAATAACATACCATTTTCATTATTCAAGAGGATAAATGTACCCTCAACCAAAGAAAAGTGCAAGGTAAGAGTTAATTTCTCAATCTCATTATTATCCGAGATTGTTTGGGTGTATGTTTTACAAGGACATATTTATTATCCATGTCCATGTTTTATAAAATAGTTTTGAAAAGAATTTTTTTTAAAGTAATATTTAACTAAAAATAATTTTAAATATTTTAAATATTTATTCTTCTAAATATTTTTAATTAATGTCCATGTTTTCAAAATAGTTTTAAGTATTTATTTATATGGACATTTATTTTTTAAATTGATAATTCCTTTACAAAATTTCAAAGTGGTATGGGACCATTTTCTCAAAAATATATTTTCAATGTCCCCATTTATAAATTGAACGAATTTTAAATGACTTCATGAAAATGAGTCATTTCACTTAAAGTGTTTTACAAATCATTTTCACCAATATCATCATCCTTTAATATATATTATTCTTGATAGAAGGTGATTTATTATAAAAAATGTTCTA
Organism: Viscum album; assembly: GCA_963277665.1. Taxonomy (NCBI): domain Eukaryota; kingdom Viridiplantae; phylum Streptophyta; class Magnoliopsida; order Santalales; family Viscaceae; genus Viscum; species Viscum album. The sequence continues at coordinate 448,356,468 of OY728142.1, forward strand.
CAATGTATTTAATGAGTTATGATATGTTTTACAATAAATGGGTTATTTTTATTCATGGATAAAGTATTGAAATTTATTATTCTAGTTTTAATATGAATTTTTATGTTATGTTTGAAAAATTTTATATGAGGAATGCATTGGACATATTAAGTGAAAGGTAGAGCCCGCTATAGCTCCTCTATGCATCTGTAGGTCTCATGAGACAAACTAGTGTCTTGGCACAGGGCCTTGACAAAAAATTTATTTGTAGTCCTGGCACGAGGCCTTGACTATGTGGTAATGTTGTTCGACATTAGGAATTCCCTCATTATGTAATTAGTTATTACATGTGATTATTCTACTAGTAGAATATGCATGTACATGTTTATATTGTGATGTTTTATTTATTTATTTTCCTTATAATGTTGATGATTAGGTTTAAAAAGTATTTTGTTTTATTACACATCTTGACTTAAAAGTTTATAGCTTCTGCTAAATTATTTACTATTACTGAGCATCTGAGACCACCCCTATCCTATGTTTTATTTTCCTAGGATTCCATGAAGTGTATTATGATTGATATGCAAGGTTATGATAAAAGGAATAATAGAGTCTTTAAAGAAATTTCTATGTTGGGTTTTAGGTTTGATATTAGCCAGAAGATTTGGAAGACAGGAATAAACCATCTTCCAATAAAATTAAAATAAAAAATTAAACATTACAAAGTATCTCATAAGCATGGGGCTTTACAAAACCTCCTGTACAAGACACCATCTCTATCGTTACTGAAAAAATTGTCACAATAGGGGGGGAAGTCCAACTGGAGCTGACCTCTATAATTTCACTTTTAGGTAGGGAATCTACAACATGATTCGCCTCCCGGTAGGCATGAGACACTTCAAGACATAGCCATCCACAAGGCGAAGACAAGAAATCCAGGCAGGCTCCATTCTCCCAGGAACATTCCGAGAGCAGTCTTTCAGAATTTGGACAGCCAGAGAGGAATCCAACTCCACCCCTAACATGTGCCAGCTATAACGAACCGAGTACCTGATAGCTTTGATCATCACCCATAGTTCAGCCTCAATAGCATAGGTAATACAAATATTGGGTAAAAAAACAGCCCTTCATGAAACCCCGATGAGTTCTGAAAACCCCACCACACCTAGCAGGACCTGGTGCACCAGAGGCTGCCCCGTCCAAGTTCAGTTTTATACACCCTACAATTGGAGAAATCCATATGATGCACTTGGCCACATTGGTCCTTCTTTCCTTGCCACTCACTCCAAGAGAACTTTACAATACTAGATCAGAAACACTATTATTCATAGAGCCTGTTTAAACCATTGTAGCATTTGTGATCCATCTTTGTATGAACATGACAACATCATTGATTGATGGTTTATCATTATTGAAAATATTACTATTCCTGGCATTCTAGATATAAGAAAAAATAGAGATGACAGTAGTAATGACCAGTGATTTCAGTTGATCACTGAAATCTGTTTTAAATTCCGAAATGAAGATAGAATCAATAGATGATCAATCCAAGGAGCAGTTGATGATGGACTGAACATAGTGCCAGAATTTAACATAGAAAGAGCAATGTATGAAGAAATAGTATCATGTGTTAATAAGATAAGTAATTTTTTTAAAGTCTTATGGCTTTGAAGGGATTCAAGAGAAGAAAAGGATTTTAGAGAGAAAGATGGATAAATAAGATATGGGAAAGAATGATTTTCCCTTATGCGATAACTATGGACAGAATCACCTTGTAAATGATTGAATAGAATGGGAGTTGGTTATAACTGTGGGAAAAAAGGACACCAAGTACATGATTGCAAGGTTAAGAAAATGGTTTCAAATATACAATGATTCATCTATATGAAGTTTGGATACTATGAGAATCAATTTTCAAATCATCAGTGTATACCCCAAATGAGGCTATTGGATAAAAATCATGTTATGATACTACCAAAAATGAAGTGAAAAGACTAGTTTTATTATGTTGTTATTAATGAATTATTTCATTTGAGTGTTGTATCAAGAATGTACTGGTTATATGAATTTTGGAAATAAATAATGATTGTACTATAGTACTATTTAATTGATGATTTGGAATTGTATCGTTATAAGAAATGTTACTCAATAGCGAGTTAATTTTTTTGGAAAATATATAGTTGAAGGAAAGATAAACCTTGATATAGTTTTAATACTAGGTAGTTATTTTGGAAGAATATATGATTGAATTGGATAAATTATCTTCGATGTTATTGACTACTTTAAAACTAATTAAGTGTAAATTTATTCCATTTTTGTTGGAGTATAAAAATTATTGGTTATAAGGTGTATATATAGTATTTTATAAAGAATATGGGATCATGAATGTAATCAATAAGGTTTAATGGTAATTCAGGGTGTTATTGTGTTTTAAAAGAATACACGCTGATGGTATTCAGGCGTGATTACATGAACTAAAAAGATATTCATTGTGTTTACATTCATTATAAATTTTGGACAATGAGTTTGTAAAAAAGTATTTTGGTTAAGTCTAAAGGTTATAATGGATTATGATAAACATTGGATTCTACTGTTTATGGTCAAAAAACTTCTTAATATTATTATTTTTTGATTGTTATAAAAAGGACAGCCTAGAGGTCGGGCGACAACCTTTTGTGTCTGGTAATGCCGCGAGACATGAACCCACAACCGAAGGGAAACAATGGTGCATCACCAACCACTGTCCTACTTGATATCCTGGTTTGTATAAGGTAGTTTTTTTAAATAGTTTTACAAATGAATTATACATTAATTAATTTTTTAACTTTATACGATTAGGATATATAGAATATTTTTTAATTCTATTATATTTTGGAGTAAAATATGAGTATGAGGTAGGAATTAATTAAAGAATTAAACTCTACTTGTCAAGTATATTTTATTCTTCTTATCAATTGAATAAATTAATTCTCAAACATTATGGAAGGAATCTTAACACCAAAAATTTTTCATCCTAATACCTGAGGTTTTGTTGAACCAGTGATATTTTAAATCATCATAGATTGATGACTTTAAGGCTCTCAATTGTACACTTGTTTTTTATTGATGAACTCAATTACTCCCTATAAATATTTACGTTTCCCTCCAATTGTGTTTCTTTAATTTTCACCAATGCACTCTTAATCAAAATCATAATTTGGTGGTGACTTCTTCATTTCTATTTCCCTCTTATTAAGACTAAATTTTATTAAACCAATTTCTGAAGTGGGTTTTCCACAAATGTATTTTTCTATTTTTAACCTTTTATTTTCAAAGAACAATTTCAAATTTCGAGGATACAATTTTTTGAAGGATGGTAGAATGTAACTCTCCATGATTTCATAGTATGTTATCTCTTCAATGAAATTTAATAACATGGGCTACATGAAACAACGAGTTCGAGCGCACTACAACTAACCAAACTAGCCGTTCAAACAACAGATAGAAATAGTATTAACTGAATTTTGAATTGTATATACTAAATATAATTTTCGAATCCATATTATGTATTTATTTGACATTATATAATAACAAATTCTGTTTTTCATAAAAAAAACACATTTTTCAGAAAATGCAATTTTACAACCATTAAAATTGAGAACCCTTATTAAATCCAATATTTAACACATTTATATATTAAATTTCTCAAAATAAAGTTTTTCATTAGAATCGGGACATAAAAATTTAGTTTTGATATATTTCTGGTTCTTTTCTGATAACTTTCATATTTTGATGAATAGTGAAAAATACTAAATTTTAATTAAAAAAAAGTTTTTAATAGAAATAATTTATAGAGATAAATTATGCGTTTGAATGGTTTTGAAGTATAATTACTTTATATTTCTATAATTTAATTCAATTTAGGTCATTGTAAGTAATTTCAAATTTAAAATTGACATAAACACATGTCAATCTTTTGATAGTTTTCAAGTTTTAAAAAACTTTTTTTTGGTTTTGACAATGAGAATTAATTTTAAATTAATAAATGAAACTTATAGGTTTTTTATTTGGTAAAATAAACATCATTTTTAGATTTGGAATATCAAAATTATCTATAGATTAATTTTTGATATTTTTCTAAAATCATTCAATTTTTTATAAATTGTGAAAAACAATGCATTTTTGTTTAAAATTGACTATTTATTTAAATAAATATTTCATTTATTTAAATTTATTTTAAGAAAAAATAGATATATAATACCTATATAGGTTCAATTTAATTCATTCGGGTCATTTTATTATAAAAATAGATGTATAGATTTTTACTGAACTTTTTACAGTATTTTACCTACTTTCATGGAGTATTTTCAAATTTTATAAAATGTAATTTTTTAAATTATATGAATTGAACTTCAAAAATCCAAGACACATAGTTGACATCAGTAGTTAAAATGTTGTTCAATAAGATGAAAATAATTTTTGGTGAATAGTAAATTTTAGCTTTTATATAACACGGTTAAAAGTAAATAGGGTAATTAAAGGTAAAAATGATAATATAAATACCCTAGCACATGTCCAAATTATTTTGGACAAGTTTATTTTGACCCCAACAAACCTTAGGAATAAAATATGATTCTTTGGGTCCACTTTTATTAAATTAAGACAATTATTATTATTTTATTTAAAGAAGAGTTAAAAGTGTTAAATTCAATGTTTAATAACTAAACCATTTTTAATATAAGGCTATACATAATATAAATTCAATTATAAATATTTTCAAAAACATAAAAAGATCTCCTATATCATGGTATTTTATTTATAATTTTTAAAGTTTATATAATTAAATGAATTTGACACAATTATGATGGAGTAATTAAATTTTTAATGAAATATTAATATAATTTATGTTATGAATATTAAAATAAATAGAACATAAAACTTTTGATGCCATCCAAGAATTTAATAGGTTAATTTGACATTTTAGCGTTGGTTAGATACATTTTTTTAAGTGATATGGTTTTCTGACTTTTACAAAAAGAAAATACCAAATAGTGTAAAAATTTACATAAATTAGTCTTTAAAACAAATAATATATTTTTGTTTGACATATAAATTCCTAAAAATATAAGGTTTTGTCAAAGGGCTTAAATAATATTATATATTTCCTTAAGGCACCACTTGAGGTTCTCTTTTAATTTTAGAGTATGTTTATTAACAATATAATTTAATAATACAAGAAGACACTGGAAAAGTTAAATTATTTAACTAAGTGTTAAATATAAATTAATATGTTTAAAATGGTAACCTAAACTTGTATAAAACCTATTAGTTGAAATGATTTAGACTCATTACCACCTAAGTCTCTAAAAAAATTAATTTAGAGCCATTATAAACCGAATATGATTGTATAATAAATTAATATTTTAATCATTTCTAAAGTGACCCTCACCCCTCTTATAAAAGGGCACTTTTACTTCTCTCAAAATAACAAATCCAAAGCCAATTGTCTCAGACAACCCCTACCCAAATATCTTTCCAACATCTCTCAAATCAACCTAGAGTCCTTAAATTGATCAAAAATAAATCTTAAGGAGCACTTTTGATCAACTCAAAAGAAAACACCTGAAGAAGAGGTAATATTTTCACCACCCTATTTCTTATTCTTTTCTTCTTCCACTTCCTCATTATTTGTTGTTTCCTTAAAAAAAATAACTCTAGTAAATATTAAATACTGTGATGTTATTTTAAATATGGTACAACCATATTCGTTATTCTATCCATCTTATAAATGACAAAGTCACCATACATGTGTACGCACGACTTACCGTCTCCACATAGTTGTGTAGTTTGTTATTCAAGAACTTCATTATTTGGATGGGTATAATAATAAGTATAACTGATGTAAATAATAAATATAACATGTTAATTATTCTATATATATGATATAATATCCAATTACATGCTATTAAACCATTAATATAATGATATTGTCGCTTGTGCATACGTACGGATAACCGTCCCCAAGACATGATGAGATTCATTTCAATGTTCACCATTCAATGATGATTATAAAAGTATATATTATTAATAAGTATATAATATATTTAATAATAATTCTACTGGAAATATATATATGTACTTATATATATATCTTATTCACTAACTTTCATTCAATAACATAGGAAAACGGAAACAATGTTTATGCATTTGTACGACCAACTGTATCCATAAATGGTGTTTTCCATTTCATATATCAATCTATTAAAAATATATGTGTTATATATATATATTTATTATATATAAATCTTGTTCTATATTATGGAAGTATTTAAATAATGATCTATGTGATATGATCGGGAATTACAAGGTGAAACACATATGATAAAGAGAGGGATTATTACCCGAAATGATAAGTTAACATGGAAATCATTATTAAATGGAAATTATAAAGTCATAAATGAATCGTGAATGATATAATAAATATGAATATGGATATATTATAATTTAATAACATACTATGGTCATTATATAGGAGGTTAAACATACCCTCGGCCAAAGGAAAGTGAAAGGTAAGGGTTAACTCCTCAATCTCATTATTATCAGAGATTGTTTATGTGTTTGTTATTACTGGCACATATTTATTATCCATCTCCATGTTTCATAAAATAGATTTAAAATGGTTTCTTTTGAATTTACTCTTTAACTAAACATCATTTTAAATGTTTTAGAAATTTATTCTTATAGATCTTTCTCATTAATGTTAATGTTTTCAAAATGGTTTTAAGGATTTATTTATATGGGTATGAATGTTTTAAAATGTTAATTACTTTAAAAAGAATTTATGTGGTATGGGTTAATTTGATTCAAAAATAACTTTTAAATTTCATCCTTTAAAAATTGTGTGACATTTAAATGATTTCATGAAAAGGCATATTTCACTAAAAGAGTTTTACAGATCATTTTAAACTATATCATCATCTATTACTGGATATTATTCTTGATTGATGTTGTTTTATTATAATACAATCTTCCATATTTTATTAAAGGAGTTATGTTATATTTTACTGTGGATGTGTTATTTTTATACCATTAATGGTTTATGGATAGAGTATTGACATTACATATAATAGTTTTAATATGAATGTTTATGTTATGTTTCAAAAATTTCATATGAGGAATGCAATAGACTTAGTAAGTGACTGTTGGAGCCCACTATAGCTCCTCGATGCATCAGTATATCTAATGATACAAACTATTATCTTGGTACATGGTCTAGAAAAAAAAATTGTAGTCTTGGAATGACGCCTCGAAAATGTTGTAATGATGTTCGACGTTATTCATTACCTCATTATGAAAGTATTTATTACATGTAATTTGTCATGAGCCGCCTTCACCTAGATGAAAGTAGGGACAAATTATTGCCAGAACATTCCTTCATCTAGTTGAAGGAGAGATAATGACCCCTGATACCTTCCTTCAATAGGTCCCGGAGTGGCGACTATCTCCAAGGATATAGAATCACACAAAAAATGGAAGGCATTTCCCTTTTTTTAATAGAATCGATAGATAAGATAGTAAATCCCAACAACACCAAAAATGAAGGTAAAAGTAATGACAAAAGAAACCATTCCCATATTCATGTCAAAAAGTAGATACTACAAAAGCACCAGAAAACCCTAAAGAAAAGTACCAGAAAAAGAAAAAAAGCAACATCAACTGTCCCAACGTCTGAGCTAGTACGGTCTCGCACGATCCTCGATATCCTCCTGGAACTCTAAAACCAGTTTATATACGTAGGATGAGTATACAGGTATACACATTATTGAAAATCAAAGGTTCTCGTGCACAAGTGGGGGTGAATTCTAATTCCCCGTGAGAAAAAGAGATAACTAGAGCACCTAGCAAGGAAACTATCCACCCAAACCATACCAAGGCACACTCCCCCCATAACGCATGTAATGTAAAGTAATAGTAATAGCACATAGATATTTGGGTACCCTCCTCCACTTTCCCAATGGTTATTGAGGACATCCTATGTGTCAATCCTATCCATCCATCCACACCGCAGTTCCACTATCATTCCCCACCTGCACACACCTAGGCTACCACAATCACACATCCCAACTGCAAACACCTGGTCTATCACTAAAACACTTCCTGAACATACCTAGATTCGAACAACTACTGCCATGCCCGAAGACACTTGGGCCTCATCCCGAAGACACTTGGGAATAACCTGCCCACATACACCAGGGCCAACCACCCCCACGTACCCTGCTCGAAGAATCTAGAGCCATAATGGACCTCAGGCCGTCACATCCTGCCCAAAGGATCATGGGATACTCAGGAAAGGGAGAAGAAAAGAATCTAATAACCATCCACTCATAGGAGTGTTGGAAAAAACACCCTCCACCATGAAATGTGGGTGTTCTGCACGAAGTGCTTTACATGGGTGGGGATCGAATAAGAAACATAAGAACTACAAATATATATATAGGTAAGAAGCACTCATCCCAGCCTAGGGTTTCCAAAACTATCCCATACCCAAGAAACCACATTACTATTCATTCATAAAAAGCATAACAGCCACAACCCTTTCACAACTCATTCCCAAAAAACAATTCCCATTGAAACCATTCATGTTTTCATATTCAAGTAATTACATTTAAGTAAATTCTGCACTGCTGGGAAACTAATAGGCATAACCACAAGCCAAGGAATGGAAAATAGCCAAACATCAAATTAAGCATTCACACCCGGTTCTCTTGTAAAGTCACAACAACAAAAGGGATCTGTGAGATCCCTCAAAGTATTGGAACCAAGACAAGACCCACCATATATCCCCACATGTCCTCAATTCCAAAAGCCAACAACTGCACCAAAAAAAGGATCCCATAACCATCCACATCGCTTTCCAAGCATCAACCGTCAACATCACCATAAAGGATCAAGGGAGTTTTCATATTTCAATATTCCATTAATTCAGTTTTGTTTTTCCATTTAGTTAACCAAGGTTATCAGAAAAGGATTATTATTCACTGGGAATCCATATAATCAACTGAGTTTACATGATTAACTAGTTTCCATGTTACACCCATTCATTCACATAAATATCCAGAAAAAAAGAGGTTCATTAGTGAAAAAAAAGACCACCAACGGCCATGGTTTTCATTGGGCATAAGCTCGTACAATTCTCAACACATAATAATGTATAAGGAGTACAACATAAACACTTATCACACCCCCTTAATTTTTTTTAAATTTCATTTATTATCTTTATTAAGGTTTGGTTTCATCCATCCCCATAGAATCAATAGCATACCCACCCTGCATGATACACACTGAGGAGAGACAAAGGAAAATCCCAAATTGAATGATCAAAGATCATTGTTTTTATTCTGGATCCAACAACTGGGGATGCACAACTTATAGGGGAAGAACTCGGAAGACTCTAAGAATGAGCAGGAAAGGCTCCAACATAGGCGCACCACTCGCCTCGGGAAGTGGGACTCCAAACGCACTAAGGAGAATATGGAAAAGAGACCATCATGGAAGAAAATAATTTCTATGTGATAAAAAGGTGAGATACTATCTTTACAAGATATGAGGATCTTTAGCAGCTTTAAAGGTAGATCATGGTTTCAACACGCGGTTAGACCATTACACACGATGAAATTAATTATCTATTTAATAATTCTCATCGGAGGGGTGGCCAAAACTGTTGGGAATTAAAGGATTTAATTTGAGAGAGGAAAACATGTCAATTGAGGGTCTCCCAAGTCCTAGGGGATTTAAAAAGTTGCTTATGGTGCAAAAAATGGCTTTGAACTACATTAAAAAGTTTAAAAAACATAAAAGTATAGTTACTGGAAAAACCGGGGAAGGAAAATCTCAACACCCCTCTGCGGCCGATTGGTGAGACTGATAGTTGAAACCGATCGGTGGAGCGGATCGGGTGAAGCTGATCCCATGAAGCTGATTGGGAGAAGCTGATCCTATAAAGCTGATCCTGTGAAGAAAATCAGTGAAACCGATCTGCAAAAGTGATTTGGTGAAACCTATATGTGAAATCGATTTGGGGAAACCGATCAGTGAAACCAATTTTCTGAAACCAATATGTGAAACTGATTTGGTGAAACCAATCTGTGAAACCTATTTGGTGAAACTGATCTGTGAAACCGATTTGGTGAAACCAATCTGTTGAACTTATTTGGGGAAACTGATCTGTGAAACCAATTTTCTGAAACCGATATGTGAAACCGATATTGTGAAACTGGCATGTGAAACTGATTTGGTAAAACCGATCTGTGAAACCCATTTGGTGAAACTGATCTGTGTAACTGATTTGGTGAAACCGATATGTGAAACCAATTTGGTAAAACCGATCTATGAAACCGATTTGGTGAAACCGATCTGTGAAACCAATTTAGTGAAACCCATCTGTGAAACTGATTTGGTGAAACTGATCTATGAAACCGATTTGGTGAAACCCATCTGTGAAACTGATTTAGTGAAACTGATCTATGAAGATGATCAGTGGAGCTGAATAGTGGAGCTGATCAGTGGAGCTAAATAGTGGAGCTGATCAGTGGAGCTGATCAGTGGAGCCGATATGTGGAGTGGATGGGTGGGACTGATCGATGAGTCCATGACACCCCAACACATTGAATTTTGGCAATGTAATTGATCAGGAGTGTCTGGTCCATTACATCAGATACCTCTCAAAATTATTATCTCCCTCGAGAATACACGAGTAACCCAAACAACCCATCCAAAAGATACCTCTTAGGGATAGACCACCCCAAATTGGCTTACAAATCCCAAGGATCACATTTTCTCGACACACGGATCTTGGAGTTCTTTCCTCCATGTAAAGATACTATACTCTTTGGGTGACACTAACATTCATGCATAGGTTTAATCGCATCCACCTTAACACGCCTTGATTTGGGATTAGGTCCTCCCTTCCCCACATATCAGAACTTTTCGTAACCATTCACAAGGTAAGGAAACTAAACATCTCATAAACCTACAAGGTCAACATTACATCACAGCAGGTCACAAAAACAAGAACAATAAATAAATATAGATATATAAACTCAAAACAGCTTTGGGTACTGGGCGCGCATTTGAGATTATCGCTCCCATGTACTCTCCTCGAGACCATCGTGCCTCCAAAACACACGAAACAAAGAGATGGTTCATCCACGAAGCACATTCTCCTTTCGATCCTCGATCCTCACTAGTCACTCCATGAACGTAGAGGCATCCCCTATATCCAATTATCCCCATTACATGACATGGGAATCATCATGTATATATTGACGAAGCTGGGAGACGTGGAAAACATAATGGATCCTTTCCAACAAAGGTGGAAATTCTCACTGATATGCCACCTCACTAACTTTCTCAAATACTTCAAAGGTCCTAATGAACATGGGAGAGGGCTTTCTCCCCTTTCCGAACCTATACTTCCCACATCGAGGGGAAACCATTAAGAACACATGGTCTCCAACCTCGAACTCCAAGGGCCTTCTCCTATGATCGGCATATGACTTCTACCGGTCTTGGGCTGCCTTCATCCTCTCACTCAAAAGCTGAACCTTATCCGTTGTGCTCTGCACCACCTCTGGGCCAAGAACTCCTACCTACCAAACCTCGGTCCAACACACAGATGAATGACACGACCTCCCGTATAAGGCTTCATATGGTGCCATTCCAATAGTAGACAAATATATATTATTGTAGGAAAACTCTTCTAATAGAAAATATCATTCCCATGATCCCCAAACTCAAAAACACATGCTCCTAGCATATCCTATAGTTTCTAGATGGTTCGTTCTATCTGCCCATCTGTTTGGAGGTGGAAAGCCGTGCTAAGACATAGTTGGGTGCCAAAAGCCTACTGCAATCCCCTCTAGAATCATGAGATAAACCCTGCATTCCTATTCGAGATTATGGATCTTGGAACTCCATGAAACCACATCACTTTATCTATGTATCTCTGTTCTACAGCATCCACCGCACTTGACTCCTTGATCGCCAGAAAGTGAGCTGATTTTGTCAGCCAGTCTACCACTACCCAGATAGAATCACAGCCTTATTGAACCCTAGGTAGTCCTGTAACGAAATCCATTGATATTTCATCCCACTTCCACTTGGGGACATCTAAAGGCTATAGAAATCTTCCTAGGACATGGTGTTCAACCTTCACTTGCTGACACACCAAACACCTTGCCACAAACTCTACCACCGCTCGTTTCAACCTGGGCCGCCAAAACTATTCCCTCAGGCCACGGTACATCTTGGAAACTCCAGGGTGTACTGCTACGAGTGAGTTATGGAACTCATGGAGAACTACCACCCACATTATCTTTAGGACAAACAACTTTCCTAGGAAAATAATTTGATTCTGACCATCCTCTGACCACCCTTCAAGAGCATTGACTTGGATAACCCGATCACGCATCACTTCAATCTCAATGTCTCCCCACTAAGACTCCTCCACCTACCATAGTAGAGAGGACTTCACTTTCATCTGAAATAGACAACCTCTACCACCATCCTCCCTTACATCCAGGTGTAGGGACACCAACTCCTCCATTACATTCCAAGCATCCACAGATTCTGGAACAGCTTCCCTCCATGACTTCCTGATTAAGGCATCAGCCACAACTTTCCCCTTACCTTCAGTGCAAAAGATATCGAAGTTCTAGTCCTAAAGACGTAACTTCCTAGACCCATAAGATATCACTCCCCTTTTTCTGCATCAGCACACACCCTAGACCATGTCCAGAAGCATAAAAAACACCTCAAACAATAGCCCTTCCTCTAGTAGCCTAAGCACTAGGGAACTAACCAGCTTCCCTTTTAGATAATTGAAGGCTTCCTGGCACTTCTCGCTACCCAAAAAAGTTTGTCCCTTTCTGTTCTACATTTTCATGGGAGATGCAACTCAATAGAAGTCTGTTACAAACCTACGATAATATCCGGCCAAAACTAGAAAACTACAAACCTCCATCACATTCATGGTTGCTTCCCAAGAAACAACTGATTCCACCATTGATGAATCAATTGACACTCCTTTTTGAGACTCCATATTTCCACAAAAATTCACTTCTTATGTCATGAACTTACACTGAAACAATTTCCCATAGAGATAGTGATGTTATAGGATTTCCAAGACCATCCTGATGGGCTTAGTATGTTCCTCCTCTGCTCTTGAGTAGATCAAAATTTCATCTATGAACAAAATGATGAACCGGTCCAGAAACTCTCACAAAATAGAGTTCATGTGGACCATAAACATAGCAGGTGCATTTATAACACCAAACGACATGACTTTGAACTCAAAGTGCCCATACCCACACCTGAAAGAATTCTTTAGAATATCATTATCCTTCACCCTTACCTGGTGATACCCAGAACGTAGATCAATCTTAGAGAACCAACTTGCTCCCCTGAGTTGGTCAACGAGATTTTCTATCCTCAGAAGAGTGTAATAGTTCTTGATCGATACTTGATTCAATCTCTGGTAGTCTATGCACAGCCTGAGACCACCATCTTCCTTCTTTGCGAACAAGACTGGAGCACCCCGTGGGGACACTCTAGGTCAGACAAAACCCTTCTTCATCAGATCGTAAATTTGGATTAGCAAATCCCGCATCTCATAAGGTGAAATTCGATAAGGATCCATAGAAATCGGACGGGAACCGGGTTGTAAGGATATCTCGAACTCAACGTCACATCGAGTGGGTAGAGTCAGAACCTCCTCGGAAAAAACATCTTGGAACTCTCTAACAACTCTCGGAACATCCATATTCTTAGCATCCACTAATTATGCTAAAAGATTGGCCAATATAGAAAAAAGAGGCTCCACATGCAGTCACCCCACCTGGAAACTCCACTCACCAACAAAATCCACACGTTGGCCATCCCTGTCGGAGAACATGACTCTTATTTGGAAGCAGTAGATAATAGAGTGCACAAAAAACATCCATTCGATTCCAATGATGACATTATATGGATGAATTTGTAGTAGAATATGGTCCCCACTAGACTAATTTGGTACCAACATCAATTTACATCCTTGAAAAACATCAAACAGACTGGTATGAATCCAAACTGACGTACTCAGCACTAGGGGCATGGAGAGTCTCTCTATGTATATGCTCAAGGGATGGGATAGACTGGGTGTTACAAAAGAGTGTGATGCTCTTGAATCAAATAAGTCATAATCATGAGTGCAAAACAGGCTAATCATACCTTGAATGACATCCGGTCCTTCTAGAACTGCTGCCTCTGTGGTGTGCAACTTCCCACGCCCCTCTCCTCTACCTCTCGGTTGTCAGCCACCTCCCCGACCATTCCATGGTCGAGGTCCTTGAGGAGGATCATGGGGTCAGCCTTCTCCTTCCATGTCTTCTTTTAGAGGAGCGAGAGCTCGCTGTCCCTGATGCTGCTGCTGAACGGGTCAGGCTGGAAACTGCTGCTGCTGAGGTGGTAACTAAACCTGCCCACCCCCAATGTACTGCACTATGATTGGGAATTGATTCCAACGGTTCCCATGACTTCCACATATGAAGCACATTGGTACTGGGCTTTCAAGGAATGGGAAAGGATCATGAGATCAAAACTGGAACAGCTGGGTCCTTCTTCCCACTGGTCGAAACATAGAAGGCCCTGACACTGGAGGCCAGCTGCTGACGGTCTTCCCCTTTGACAAACTCCACTGGCTCCCATCTCGTGGAACACCTCCGAGCATGTGAATCCTTTCTACCACTTCAACCTTCTTATAAACCACCAAGTACGTCGGTAGGGTGATGGGAGTTACAGCATACTAAAGAGAAGGTCGGAGTGCCTCCTCTAAACGTCTCACCCGAGACTCCTCATCTAGAAAAATGTCTAAAGAAAAATGAAGTAGATCCTTGAACATGATCCCAAACTCCCTTACTTTAATTCTCCCCTGCTAAAGAGAGAGTAACTCCTACCACTTCTCTACCTTCATCATAGAAGAGATGAATTCTGCTCGGAATTCCCTCTTGAAGTCTGTCCATGAAACTTCATCCTCCCTCTTCTCTCCAAGATATAGAGTCCCCCATTGACGGGCTACTCTCCGCATCTGGCTAATAGCCAGTGGAACTCAGTACTCCGTCGGAGCCCAGATCAAGCTGAATGCTATCACCATCTCCTCTAGCTCGCTCTCTATCTCCATGTCCAAGGTACAACCCTCATATTTCCTGAGGGTCTATCGCTGAAAGGCACAAAGAAACCTCTGCCACTGACCATCCTCCTCTTCTCGGTCAGCCCTCTGCTAATCAACCATGTCATCCTCCTAGGCCCTGATCGTCCGCACTACTCGTGGTCGTCGTCCAGGTGCCATTGCTGCAAGGTAAATAAGGAATGCCTAATCTAGAGTAGTGTAGAAGATTGAATTTATATTTTCCATAGACTTCTTATTCATTTTAAATCCCCAAAATACCCAAGACATAGAAGAACCAAAGTCATTATGATGTGCGATTATTTCCTATGGTCTCTACCCTACAATCAGTGTAGCCTCATTTGGTAGTTTGGTAGGCCCAGAGGTCTTGCATCGGATCATGGGGGGCCCAAAAATCTTGTGTCCTAGCCGGTCTTCCCTGGCCTATTTCATGCACCAAGATCGCCTAACACTGTTTCCCAACCATCCCATGAATTCCTCACTATGCCTAACCCTGAGCTCTATCCTATCTCTCAACCTCCACCTCTGATACCATTCTATCACGACCCACCTTCACCAAGATGAGAGAAGGGATAATAGATTCCCAGACCATTCCTTCGTCTAGTTGAAGGAGAGATGATGACCCCTGAGACCTGACTTCAATAGGTTCCAGAGTGGCAACTAGAACCACGGGTATGAAATCACACAAAAAATAGAAGGCCTTACCCTGTTTTTTATAGGATCGAGAGCAGGCTTGAGGAGCTTATGATAACTTTCATCTTGAATCAGGATACGATGTATTACTGGGTTCTTCTTAATTTGATCCAGAGGTGGGGAGAAACACGTCATTGGTGGACGCTATATAATGGGGAGAAGAGGGGGGATGTAGTTATGTGGGATAACATCAAGAGGGAGTTTCGGGGGGGGGGGGGGAATTATTCTCTTCTACAATGAAGGCTGAGAATAGGAAGAAACTACTCTCCATTTAGTAGAGGAGTATGTATGTGACAGATTTGGGGATAGATTTCAAGGATAGCCTTTTATTTTCTACAGACCACTTTTTAGATGAGGAGTCTCGGGCGAGACCTTTAGAGGAGGCACTCTGACATTCTCTTCAATATGCTGTTACTCCCTTCACCATACCGATATACATGGAAGTCTACAAGAATGTTGAAGTGGTGGGGAGGATTCCCACGATGGGAGGTGTGCCGTGAGAGGGGGTCCGGTTGGGCTAATCAATGGGAAAGGACATCTGCAGCAGGCCTCCAGTGTTAGGGACTTCTAGGTTTCGGCTAGTGGAGAATAGGCCCCAACTGTTCAAGTTTCGATCTCTCGGTCCTTTCCCTTTCCTTTCGGGCCCAAGACCATGATGCTTCATATGTGGTATCAGTGGGAACCTTCTGAATCAGTTAATGGACTGAATATAGTACAGTGTGGGTGGGTGGGTCGAAGATCCTCCTTAGTAATAGTAGTTTCCATCTACGCCCTTTCTGCAGCAGCAACAGGGACAATTATCTCCCGCTAATTTGAGAGCTGACGTTGCGAGAGGAGGCCGACCATAGGGAACTCCATAGGGACTTCTACCAGGTCTTGGTTAGGGAGGTGGCCAACATCTGAGGGGTAGAGGAGTTGGGTGTGGGAAATTATATGCCACAAATGTAGCAGTTCCAGCATTTTCGGAAGTCGTTCGAGGTACAATCTCTCTGCTCAGCACTTTTTTATCTTCCTTGTTTTATTCAAGAGCTTCACACTCCATTGCTGCACCCAATATAGCCCATGATTTAGGTCAAGATGCAGAGAGACTTATCGTACCCCAGGTTTTGAGTATGCTAGTTGGAGGTCAGACCAACTTGTCTCATGTTTTTCGGTAATGTAGAATGATGTTGGGACAACATCAGTCCATTGGGGACCTTCTTTTGTTGTAGATGCAACTGTATGATGTCATTCTAGGCTTCGAATAAAAGTTCATTGTATGTTCTTTTATAGACTACTTCCAATGAAGGATCATGTTTTCAGATGTGGGTGGAAAACGTGTGACCTTCTTCTATGAGCGGGGTTTCCAGGAGGGCTGCTGGTGAGTGAAGCCCCTTCTTTCATTGTTAGCTGAGATAGCAGTAGAGTCGGAGGATACAGAGATGGTGGATGTCTCCTGTATTTTCTTTGAGTTCATGGATGTATTCTCTAAGGAGGTGGTGACTCTACCCCCTCGATGTGATGTTGAGGTCATTATAGAGTTGCAACCTTGTGCCCATCCAATTTCGAAGTCCCCATATCAGATGGCACTTTCTGTGCTGTGGTAGTTTTGGATCTAGATTGATGATCTAATGACTAAAGTTTTGGTTTAACCCAGCATGTCACCATGGGGCGCTCCGGTCTTGATCGCGAAGAATGTAAATGGTGGTCTGAAGATGTTCATAGACTACTAGAGACAGAATCAGGTAATGGTAAAGAATTATTACCCTCCCCTAAGGATAGACGACTTTATGACTAGTTGAAGTGGGAGGCATGGTTCTCCAAGATCGACCTATAGTCAGTATATCTCTAGTTGGGGGTTAAGGAGGGTGATATCTCAAAGAATACCTTTAGATGTATATATGGGAACTTTTTGTTCATAGTCGTGTTGTTCAGCGTTACGAACACACAAGCCATGTTCCTAGGGCTCCTGAACTCTATATTATGGGAATATCTAGACTGTTTCATAGTCATGTTTATTGAAGACATCCATATCTACTCATGATCAGAGGTGGATCATGGAGAGCTTCTGAAAACATTTTTAGAAGTCCCCCGATAGCACCAACTCTATGGGAAATTGTCTAAGTTCTTGTTCTGGACATGAGAAGTTCCCTTCCTTGGACACGTAGTGTTGGAGTAGGGGATATTAGTGTACCCATCAAGGTTCAAGGAGATTGTTTCTTGGGAATCACACAAGAATGTGGCAGAGGTTCGTAGTTTCCTGGGATTAGCAGGTTACTATCGTAGGTTCATACCCAACTTCTCCAAAGATGCATCACCTTTGATAGCCTTGACCAAGAAAGACTAGTCTCTCATGTGGAGTGAGTAGTGTAAGGCATGATTCATTTATGTAAAGGGGAATTTGGTTAGTGTGTCAGTACTGAGGTTTCCAGAAGAAGGGGTTATGTTTTGTGGTATTCTGTGATGCTTCAGGCCAAGGCCTAGGGTGTGTGCTAATGCAACAGCAGGGGTTACCTCTTATGGGTCTAGGAAGTTATATCCCCATGAGAGTAACTATTCCAGTCATGACCTGGACCATGCAGTGGTCGTTTTCACACTAATTTTGTGGCAAAATTACCTTATCGTAGAGCACACCATCAAGATGTTGTAGGATATAGTACACACATGTGTTTTCGACTTTGGGGGATCGTGGGTGTGACACTTACATCTGGTAGAGTTTGCCTATAACAATCGCTATCACTCTACCAATGACATGGACGTGTTTAAAGATTTCTACAGGAGGCCATGTCTCTCACCCGTGTGCTGGACAGAGATCAGGGAAGCATGTGTTCTTGTCCCGAAAGTGGATCAAAGAATGACCGAGAGGGTTCATCTTATAATAGAGAATATGAAGGCGGCCCAGCACCGGCAGCAGTCTTATACTGATAATAGGAGGAGGCCCTAGAAGTTCAAAGTCAGGTACCACATGTTCTTGATGTTATCCACTCGGCGTGGGCAGTAGAGGTTCAGTAGGGGGAGTAAGCTTTCACTCTGGTTCATCAAACCATTCAAAGTGTTGTGGTGGGTCAACTAAGTGTCTTATCAGCTAGTGCTACAACCACAGCTACTGAGAGTGCATGAAGTCTTACATGTGTCTCATCGCTATCAGTATCTACGTGATGATTTTAAATTCCTTGACTGGGAAAAGATAGATATGGAAGACGATGTGACGTTCTTATAACGACATGTGAGGATTGAGGGTCGTGAGTAGAAGGTTCTTCGTGGATGAACCATTCCGTTGGTTTGTGTGTTCTGGAGGAACGATGGCCTTGAGGAGAGTACCTGTGAACGAGAGGCACATATACAAGCCCACTACCCAGAGCTATTTTTAGTTTTTTTCATGTTCTGTTCCGTACATTTTTGTGATGTAGTTCTTATCCT
Source organism: Viscum album (assembly GCA_963277665.1). Classification (NCBI taxonomy): domain Eukaryota; kingdom Viridiplantae; phylum Streptophyta; class Magnoliopsida; order Santalales; family Viscaceae; genus Viscum; species Viscum album. Next base: position 448,375,738 of record OY728142.1, read on the forward strand.
TCATTACTATGAATGTGTCATTTTCCTTGTTGTTAAAATTTGTGTGAAGGGTCATAATAGTGGGGAAGAGAGGACCAGATCCCTAATCAAGTTACATTAGAGTGGATGAGATTAAACATCTGTGGGTGAGTCAGTGCCACCCAAAGCGGATAGTATATTGACATGGGGGAAATGACTCCCTGATCCATATGTTTGAAGAGTGACACATTTACATGTTTGTGTGGCTACATGAGGGGGAGGTGTTCCTAGATATCGATGAGGTTTTATCCTAAGAGGTATCTTCCTATGTGGTTGTTTAGACCCCTCTTTTCTCTTTGGGTCTGGTTTAATTCTCAAGGGAAATAATACATTGACAGGTTTCTGATGTGACGGTCAGGGAAGTGGTTCATTACAGACTTTTCCTAAAACAGTGGCACATGTCACGGTAGAACCATGATAGTGGCCCTGGTCACTATCGCACACCGAGACGGTGGCACTGTGACAGTGGAACCTAAATGGTGGCACCGTGACAGTTGCACCGTCATGCTCGCACACCGAAAAAGTGGCACCGTAACCGTGTCTAACCGAACGGTGTCCCACCCTTCTTCCTCATTTTCTAGTTTCTGATTTTTTCCACTCCCGCAACATATCATGTGAAGTAAAAATGTTTTAATACCCCTTTCAAATCCATTTAAAAACCCATAAATGATATCTAAAATCCTCTAAGAGCTGGGGGAATCTTTACTCAACCAGACGTGTATGTTTTCCTCAGTGTCAAACCTTTATCCCGTACTTTCCAGTTTCACCCCAGTTACGAATTTTCCACTATTTAATGGAATCCCATTAAATCACAATCGTTATGGACACCTCTCTAATGAGAATTATTAAATGAAAATTAATTCCACCATTTGTAACTACCAAACCACATAGTGAAACAATGATCTTCCTTTAAATCTGTTCAAGATTTTCATATCCTGTAACAACATGATCTCTCCTTTTTATCACAATATAATTCTTTCCTTCATTTTTCTTGGCTGGTTTCTTTATTCTCTTTAGTGCATTTGGAGTCCCCTTCTTGAGGCATGTGGTGCGCTTATGATATAGCTTTCTACACACCCTTGGAGTCCTCAGAGTTCCTCCACTGTAAGTTGTGCATCCCCTAATTCTTGGCACGTGGAGAGAAACTTCAATCATTGATCATAAAAGTTGGGGTCCTCATTCATCTCTCTTTACTATGTATCATGCACTGTGGGTGCGATAATATTTCCTTCGAGAATGGATTAAATCTAACCATAACCAAGATAATTAATGGTTTTTAATGAATTAATGGGTGGGTTTGACGATTTTGTTGTACTATTTCATCTTTTTCTATATGTTGTGATTTTTATGGGCTTATGTCTACTAAAAATAGTGGTTGTTGGTGGTCATTCCTTATACACTAATGGACCCCTATCTTATGTGATGATTGAAAGGCTATACATGGAATTTTTTTTAATAACATAAACTCAGTTGATTAAATGGATGTCCAGAGAACAAAAATCGATGTGTGATCACCCTGAAAAATCAAACAGAAAGAAGGATCTTAATTAATGGTGTTCTCGATTCTGGAAACCTCTTTGCTTTATTTTGGTGACATGAGTGTGGCATATTTTCTTGATGCTTGTGGGATGAAATGTTTGGGGATGGGATCCCCAATTATGGTGCAATTTTTGGTTTTTGGATCTAAGTCCGTGTTGGGAAGTATGGTAGGGCTTGGTTTGGTTCCATTACTTTGAGGAATCTCACAAATCTCTTTTATTATTGCTACTTTACAAGAGAATCAGGTGTGAATGCTTAAATTGTTTTTTGGCTGTTTTTCCATCCTTGTCTTGTGGCTATTACTTTTAGTTACCCATTAGGGGACAATTATTTAAATAGAATCACATGAATATGAAAAAATTGTGTTCAATGAGGAATTTTTTTTCTGGGAATGTGTTGTGACTTGGTTGTGGTTGTGGTGCTTCTAATGAATGAATAGTAATGAGGGTGTTTGTGAATGGGCTGGTTTTGGATCCCCTATGTTGGGAAGAGTGCTTGATTTCCTATATATATAATTCAATTATTATGTTTCCTATTCTTACCCCAATCATGTTGAGAAATTCATGTCGAACACCCCCATTTCATGGGGGAGGGTGTTTTTTCCAAAACTCATATGAGTGGCTGGTTATTAGCTCAGTTTCTTGTCCCTTTCCCAAGTATCCCATGATTCTTTGGTAGGTTGTGATGACCTGAGGTCCATTATAGCCCTAGATACATTGGGCAGGTTGTTTCCCATGTATCTTCGGGATGAGACCTAGGTGCCTTTGGGCGTGGCGGTTTTGTTAGGGCTCAGTTGTCTTCGGGAGTGGTGAAAGTTGTTCTAGCCCAGGTGTGTGTGGGAGTGGTTGTGATTGGTTGTTGTGGCCCAGGTTTTTGTGGGAGGGGTGTGTGGTTATGGTATCCTTGGAGTGTACTGGTAGTGATTGGTAGTGGGACTGTAGTGAGAATGGTGGGGAAGGTTTGACATGTAGGATGTCTTCAATAACCTGTGGGAAAGTTGTGCGAGGTACCCAAACATTAATGTTTTATTACTATTACATTATGTGACTTGCATTATTTGGGGAGTCTGTCTTACTATGGTTTGGGTGGATAGTTTTTTTATTAGGCTCTTAGTTATATCCTTTTCTCATGAGGCATTAGAATGCCTCCCCTCTTGTGCATTAGAGTTGTTGGATTTCCCTACTGAGTATAACTGTATACTCCCCATATGTATATATAACAACATTCAGGTTTCCAGGAGGACTTAAAGGACCGTGTGCGACCATACTAGTTTGGACGTTGGGACAACTGTTGTTGCTGTTTTTTTCTTTGGTATTTAACATTAGAGTTTTCTTATATTGTTTCCTTATTATTTGAAACATGCATATGGGACTGGTTCATTTTGGATATATATTTTTACTTCCACTTTTGGTGTTTTTTTGAAATTTACTATTTTATCTCCCGATCCTACTAAATAAAAAGGGTAATGCCTTCAATTTTTTCATGTGAATCAATACCTTTGGGGTTGGTAGCCACTGTGGGACCAATTGAACTTTGATCTCGGGGGGTTATTATCTCTTTTTCAACTGGAAGAAGGAAGGACCAGGAAATCTACGGCCCCTTCCCTCATCTTGTTGAAGGAATATCATGACAAAATATCTTGAATCCCATCCATAAACCGTTATTTAAACCCACTAGGTTTCCAAAATTTTCCCATGATTTACCCTGTCAAACATTTGTGTTGTGTATACATGTCCCCATTTATATTCAAGGGTATTCACTAAGATTTAGCAACCATTATTTTATTGGGGACATACAAGTGTGTCACTCACACGTGTTAATAATGTTATTAATATTATTGAACAAATTTATATTTTTAATGATCAATTTGGAACACTATTGGATTTACATGTTATAAATTTGATCAATGGACCCAAAATTATCTAGCTCTCTAATGTACTAGGTAATTCTTTAACTCATGAGAAACCATTTATTCTTCAATAAAGGTTATCCTATGAAGTCTATGTTATAATTTCTCAAGGGTTCTCCTTCACTTATGTTTATGGTGTTATTATTTATATTCTTTTTCAGTTCATATGTTTCCAAGTTGTTATCATCATTTATCATTCTTTGATGTTCATATTTTTGATTCTAACTATATTTATGTAACCTTGAAATTTATATTTACTAAATTGAGTTAATTTAATCATATTATGGTTTTATTATTCCTTTATTAGGATTTACTGCTCTAACCTGTAATTATATACATCCCCTGGTTATCACATAATGTATTAGAAGACTCATGGAATATAAAGGCATTTTTTATAGTCCATAAACATTTATGTGATATCCTTATTCCATGTTATATTTTTACATGTATAATAAACCAACTACACTATGCATTTATATCTTATAGGAGTGTATTATGTGTCTATTTATGTAATAAATCATCATGTAATGTTTAATAAATGTATGAGTTGTCATATAATAACTTTAATAATTAATGAAATCAATGATTTAAAAACTTTAAGGATATTATCCCATAAAAGACTCATCTCATGGGTTTTTTCTCAGGTTTTATGACCCTAAAATCCAAGGTAACCAGACTAATTTACTAAAATAAAAAGATTGTATATTTGATTAAAAATATTGAAAATAATGCTAAATATTCATTTATTTTATATAATTTACAAGTTAATGTACATAAAATATCTTATGTAATGATACCCCAAAGATTGATATGTTTAGTGTATTTGGGGACTAGCTAAATATTAAGCTTATTTCATATAAATCCTAATAATTTCTAATTAAAGGAACCATACTAGACTATATTATAAAAATATCATTATTTAAAATAATCCTTAAAGCATTGGAGATGTAAACAGAGTAAATAGGTTTGGTGAAGTTATTAGTAAGTGATAAACAAACATTTTATACGAGATGATCTCAAAAGAATGAGTAAAATCAAGAATATAATAGAAATATCATATCATCATCAGTGGTAAAAATAATATACAGGAATGATTCAATGTATATTGTATAGTAACTTAATGTCACAAAAGATCCATATGAAAGAATAATATATATAACATTGAATAAAAAAATTTAAAATTATTCTTGAAACCTGAGAGTCTATGACTTCAATGAATAACATCCTATAAAGGTGGTATAAACCATATAGTTGTTAAAAATTAAATGTATGGGTAATACCTTTAATTTACATACTTATAAGAAATTGAAATACACACCACAATTCCAATATCTCTAAATAAAACTCTTAACCATTAATTAGTATGTGATATAGGACCCCACGCAATTTTCATCCATATTTATCCTTTACAATTAAAAATCAATAACATCTTTATTTATAAAAACCAAAAGAAAAAATGTTGTTCATAAAACATCAAAATGATATAAAATTCTATAACGAATTAAATTATTTGATAACAAAACACAACCACCAAATATAATATTATAATAATAGATAAATATGGAATGATATGTGAAGTATAAATCCATTGGATATTAATTATTTTTAATATGGAGAATAAAATTAAAACTAAATCATTAAATTATATTTCTTTAAAGAATTTTTAAATCATCTATTTTTAAGAAATAGATACTTGTATTTTTTCAAAGTGTTTCCTTAAATGAAAGTGAAATGAAAAGCTTTTATCGATGTGGATTTGGATCAAAACTCTTTACCAATGAAATAAACACATAAATTCAGCCAAAATAAATTTTATTTGACAAAAAAGTTCAATAAGATATTTTAAAAATCAATGAAATATATTTTAGTTACTAAGTCCTATACCATTACCATTAATTTACATATACGTGATTTGACCTCCTATATCATAAATTTAATTCGATAAATTGTCCATTTCATAAACTTATTTATATTAATTTATATTTTAAATATTCATAAATGATAATATGTTTCATGTATTATTTTTTTGTTATCATTTCTCAACATCTATTGTTAGTTATCTTTACCATTTTGAATTTTGATTCTTAAAATTTCTACGAATATCCTTGTTATCTGAAATTAATTCTTTTTATAAACCATTAATAATATTTTATTCTTTTATAATGTAATTTAGTATTATAATTATGAATCATGAGATTGTTATTTGGATTTTATGAAGTTGAAATTCGCGTTGAAATAGTTTTTGGTTAATTACTAATTACAATTAATTTCAGTGTAATGATCATTACTCTTTATGTAATCCATAAATTAAAAAATTAATTATATATATTACATATATATAGATATACATATCAATATGTCATTTATTTTCATCTAAAATGAACTAAACCCATCCAAGAATATGATAGTGAAAAATAGAATGCATCATTTCATGGAGATCACATTCTTTAAATTTCATTGATGCTGATTTCATTTTTTGATAGGAGAATGAAATAATTAAACTAATTTAAAATTTTTTATCAGAAATATGATATATATATATCATAATAATTTATTTATTTCCACTTTAGACCATCTATGTTATATGATGAAGGAATATGTAAAAAATTTCTTCATAGAGATGGCAGTTCATACATACACACAAGTCATGTTTTTTTTATAAATTAAAAAATGGACAAGAATTTAATGATATTAATATAATTATAAAAAATATATATGTATAATATATATATATATATATATATTTATGATATAATTTTTATCTTGACTAATGGATTGTTTTGAAGAAAGGGATGACATAAAGAAAAAGAAAAAAGAATATAGTGGTTAGAATTTGTACCTCACTACTTGTATTATTAGTTTTGGAAAGGTGATTAATCCTTTGACATATGGTATTTTTAGAGGAAAAAAATATATTGAAGGTGGATAAGAACTCTATGTATATTATGAAGGAGGAACGAAGTGGGTTGTGTTGCTAGGGGATGTGAGAAGATGAGTTCCTCATTTAGAAGTGTAAACGGATGGCATTGTTTTATAAGAAAAACATTTTAATAATGGGAATCAATTCTCAAAGAATGTATCTAAATAATTGGAAAATAGTGGTTTGAGGAAGAGATAAGGTCATGAAATTTCTCACCCACCCATTCCCAAAGATCTTTAATGAGGTTTTTTGTCTTTCCCTTTTGGTTAAACCGTTTTTCTCATATGATTTTTACTATGGTTTCTAGTTTTTTTGAATGAAATTTAACATTTATGATTTAAAATAATATCATACAAATTAAATAATTTAAACCTAATAATTATAAATTTAAAATCACTTTTATGATATTATTTTTCAAAAATGATAAATATAAATTTTAAAATACTAAAAGTATATCGTAATAAAAATATTTTTTGAAACATATATGTTATATTAAAAAATGTCAAATAAGTGTCTATAGATTAAAACAAATATTTTGTTTAAGATTATAATGTTACCTCTAAAATACATATTTTATATATGATAATAGTTTAATTAATTTTCTATTCATACTTATATACTAATAATCTCATAAAAATGATGTCACTTTTAAAAATAGTATTTTACACTGTTTACCGAAAAATCACATTTTTATAGAACATTTTAAAATATTAATCCTAATATAATAATGAATAATTTATAGAAAATATTGTTTTTTTAATTTTTAAATTCTAAAAATTAAAAACTACCTTTAAAAAAATACAATACATAAAAGAAAAAAATTTTTCTAAAAAATTAGACTTTTTAAATATCATGTGATTTTAATATTATTTCATCGGTATTTTTAAATAATATTATATTAATATATTAGTGTATAAATATAAATATTACTTATTAGAATAAACTATCAATTATAATCAATTTATTTTATTAATATAAAACCAAATACAACAATTTTTGAAAGGGTTCGTTGAAAGGAATCCTATTTATATATTAATCAATGAAAATAAAAATATATAATTATAATAATTTATTATTGCCTTTTAATCTACTAATTATATATATATATATTCATTTGAGTTACTTTTGATTCCTTTTAGTTTGGAATCCCATTAGTGTGTTGTTTCTTGTGATGCATGCTTCTTAAGGTAGTATTAATTTAATGGGTCAAAAATCCCATATTGTTACAATGATGATAAAAATTCTATTAATTAAAGTAAAATAAAGAATGAAGAAAAAATTTAGTTTTTTAAAAATATATGATGGTTTTGGGTTAATTTGAAACACCATTAGGGTCTGTCCTACTCAATTTTTTTTTAACATAATCGATGATTAATATAAGATGTACAAGACGATGAACCCTATGACCAAAAGATATGAGCCAACGACTAATTCACAAGGGAATAACAAAACAAAATAAAAGATCAAAACATAATAATATATAATTAATTTTGAATATTAAACAATTACATTTTTTATGGGTTCTTTATTCATCGATTAATCTAAAAATGTGTCAAGATAATAATATCATTGCATTGAATGAATCAAGTGTAGATTTCCTCCAGTGGTGACTCGTGAAGTCACCTCAAGACATAGAGTGATTTCATAGGAATGTCTATGTGATATAGAGGAATATCCTAATTCTTGTGTCATTCTTCTTTGATCACCCTGATAATCTGTTTAGATAAGGACTCTCCTTAATCTATCAAAAATTTAGAGTGGTGGTAGAGGGGGATCACACCATATTATATAATGTGTTCTTGGATTCTATCTCTATAGGGTTTGAATGGATTCCCTAGATGTTATTATGAAGAACCCAAAAAATGTGTTGCATTGGGATTGGTAATAATATAATTGTCTTTAAATAATTATATGGTTAGAAAATAATATTTTCATCTATGCCATTATTATTTCCTTAATTCTAACAGATCCTCAGGTCTATAAAAATAATATTACTATTTCTTGGTAGACACAAAACCGAGGGATTAATTAAATACTATTTCATAAAAAAGAATTTCAAATTTATTCAACAATGATTTAATATATGTTATTTCCTAATAGAAATTTAAACTTAGTATTAAATTCCATCACAATATTTATCAAGAAATGAATAATGAGTATTTATATAACAAATAAATATAACTACATTATACACTAATAGAAAAGAAAAGAAATATTATATTCACCTAAAATAAAATAAATATTCATTTCATATTCATCTGAAAAATATAATCTCAAATAATTAGTGACTTAATATATGTAATCATAAATAAGTGAATAATTTCTAAATGATATCTTAGAATTATATTTCTTCACAATGTTGACTAGTAAATAAAATTTGATATTTCACATAGGTTTTAGATAAACATATTGGTGACCCTTATAGCTACTTTTATTGTGTGATTAGATATATCCAATTAAAATTCGAGGTTAATGTATAACAAAAGTCCAAGGAATCCATAATGAAATATGTTAAATTTTGATGTCTAGTGTCACTATCCTATGTAGTTAATGTTATATTCTTTGAATTACCATAAATTAATTTTCCCAAAAAAACATCATGAACATAGATTTATAGAAGATTTTTTATTCTCCATGGAGGATCTAAGATACTAAAATCCATTAAAAATAAAAAAAGAAAAATGATTTGAAAAAATTTTCATTAAAGAAAAATTACACATGATGCACCCAATGTATCATACTCCTCCATGAAAATATTTTATCATGACATTCATTAATACATCAATATATCAGTCTAATAATATTCACTAATTATAATAATATTTTCTAGGGATCAAGATAAACATCTACATATTGGAACATCCAATAATGTATATAAATGGGAATTTCCTATCAAATGTTCATGTTTTCATTATCAGATTCATTGAAAATTACCATTGACATAAAACATGAAAATGTACTGCAAATTACATTGAACTAAACCACTTATAGAATATATCATTTATTCCAATAAAATTATACCACTCTATTATATAAAAGATATTTTAGAATACTATCATGACACTTTTAGGTGCTCCTCATAGTAGTGAACTTCCATGAACTTTATGTGAGATAGTTATTGTTAGAACATTGTCATATACTGTTTCATGTAGAAGAATAATGATGACATGATAATGAGTTTATTAATACTAAAAACAATTAAAAATATGTAACCATAAAGTACATATATGTTGGTTCAAGGTGACTAATTCCATTATTATTTAAAGGAAAAACACTATTATTCTATTAAAATATTTATAATTCATATTATTTATATCCATATAATGACATAATATTTGTCATGAATCACCTTTCTTATTCAAATAATGTAAATAAAATTCCTTGAACAATAATTTGAATTAGAATATGATTCTATAATATGAATTTGGACTCTCATAATCATATATCATTTTCATATTTTAAATATAGTGTTTAAATAACTATGGAAAAGGGGAATAAAAATAGAATAACATGATGAATAGAATTCAAACTGTAGTGAAAATGAACTCAATAAAACCTTATAATCAGTATCACCAATGATATCATAGTATAAAAGTAATAAGATGTAAGAAATAAACGATTTTCACACAAATTTTATAATCTTTCCTTCCTCAAACAAGTATTGGAGTTTGTTCCAGAACACTAGGTAAATAAATAAATCGCTCCACAAAATAAGACGGAGGAGAAGTATAACATGGAACTCTCAATGAAAATAGTAAGAAACATTAGTTATAGAAGAGAGGTAAACAGTGAAAATAGAAAAATCCTTGAGAAATTAGAATAGTTTTTATAATGCACATCAATTATATTGTAATTATAAAAGATTCAATTGAAATCACCTCATTTTGATCAAGTTGGTAGTATGTAAAATGTTCCTTTTCCCAGCTCTGGTTAATCTCTAGAAATATTAATATTATCTCATAAAATAAGATGATACATCATGTGTTTCTACAGTTTCAATATTCTAGATGTGTTTTTATTCGAATTTAACCTTCATCTTATATTCTCATGTTCCATTTTATCTACGTTTGAAAAAATCTTCATATACCTCCCCAAATGTTTAAACAAGAAAATCCTCTTATAAATCTACTTCAACCACCAACAATTTTTTATTATTTTTATAATTCAAAAAAATTTATTATATTTAAATTTTATCTTTTTAGTGAAAATTCTACCAATACACCATCTAAAAAAATTATATTTACCCTATACATATTTTCACTCTTCCCTAGAAAACTCTTTCTCAATATCTAGGTTTTTTTCAAAATAACGGCGAGGTTGAGATTTTTGGGTATTAAAACCCTGTTAGAACATTTACAATGGCTGTATTTGTTTAAACCATCACAAAAAAGAAATAAAGAATACATAATCCCATTAAAAAATAAATCCAAAATAAATAAAGTAGAAAGCTACTGAGTAATGATGAGTACAATATGGATTCATAGAATGGGGAAATGAGCTCCTAAGGTAGTGGGAATCACAAATCAATCCTAAATCCCTACACTGCCATGTTGATATCACATGGGATGAACAAAGAGTCCATTGGTGGCCCCTCTACTGCAACCATTAACCCCCTCCAAGAACCTCAGTGCATGTTCATCCTTTCATATGGACAACTAATTACAATCAGAACTGTTTACATGAAAGACCATGTTAAAACATCCACCAATGTTGGAAAAAACCTCATTGAACCACTACCAATTTAACTATGAACCTTTTTAAATTTTCATAGACTAATTCCAAAATGTTTTTTTCTAAATATACCTCACTGTGAGCATCCATGTTACATCAAAAGGCTAACATGCCACCAAATTTTCCTACCTCTACTTCAATTCAGGATCAAGCATCCTTTTACATTATCCCACTCTCATACTTCACATTAATAATCCATTTCAAAATGAATGCCTGCATTTTGGGTATAAAAAATAAATTGTCCTCCATTAAAGATGGATTATGGTTACTAATTCCATAATATTTATTAGATAAAAATTAAAATATCTACATTTTAAATACTTTTGAACATTTATGTTAAACAAAACATCAATTTATAAATGGTACCGTATACTATACTCTTCCCCTTCCACTACACATATTGAATAATAAATCCAATAGAGTGAACAAAATTTTATTATCTTCACTATAGAAATACAAACTTAGCATGTAATATATCACCTCACATCACCATTATATGCCTATTAAGACATTCTTCATTAATAAACCATGAACACAACATATTCAAGAAGCCTTTTTCCACAAACCTTGGTCTAATTATGTTCCTTAATTTCCGATATATGATCATTGTTCTTGTTCAATATTAAAATTCACCATGATTAAAATCTCATTCTTCTTATAATAAAAAAATATCAAAACCTAACATAAAAAATTCCAGAAGAAAGTGATCATTTATGGTTCAGATTTACTTTCAAAATCTATGGAACACACAATTTTATCCTTCTTCAATTCAAATAATCTCAGACACCACTTAAAAAGGTTTCATGTATATAGCCACCCCTCCCACACATAAGAGAAATAAGTTTTTAATAAAAAACAGATTTCACATTTTTTGATAGGGTTTTATTTTGAGGAATAAAATGGGTTTCTGATGAATAATAAATTATTCATCATACCTATTAACTTAATTATTAAATAAATTTAAAAATAAATAAATTTATTCATTTCATAAATAATTAATGTTTAATAAATCCTAGTAGGGCCTCATTTTGATGGAAAATGACACATCATCCATAGATAAGATTTATCCAGGATTGTTGGGCTTCAATTAAAAAATGAATAATTCTCTAAATGAAGTATTTATACATTTTTCATACCACTATTATATTATTCTTTATTTATATGAAATGTGATGTACATTCATTACATTATGGGTAATGAAACAATTTAAATTAAATTAATTATTTAAATTGAATTAGTTCATTTTGTTCAAAATTAAATTCAAATGATTAAACTAAGTAATATTCAATTGGATATGATAAAACTATTGGAAATGGTTTGTTGTATCCACCATATATGGATGAGGTTTTTAATATAAATGTATTCCTTTGATGCATATCCATTGAGGGGTGGAAAATGTTAATTATGTGGAATTTTTCCCCTTATTATAACCCCTAGTAACCTTTGGGTAGAGGGATATAATGGGTTGTGGGTGATTTGACCATGAAAACCTTTCTAAATTCATGTGGTTCCATTATATCCTTGGGATAAATAAAAATTCATGGGAGGAGTGATTCATACCCTAAAAATAAATCAGAATAAGTGTTGATAGACTTTGGGTGTGTGGATCATAGGTTGGGAATGAAGAATAGTCTAGAGTAGGCTTAAAAGGGGTTAGTCCTGTGGTCATATCCCTTGTGTGATATTGATAATAGATTTCCTATAAGGGAAATATGTTCATGTAACGATTAAAATGACGACAAGGGACGTTATTCTCTCCAATTGATAGGGTCATGATGGATATATGTGAGAGGTACAATAGAACCCAAGTAGATTGTCTATATATGTTGTGACGTAGGGACGATGATGGGTGCACCAATGATATTATGAGCCCTAAGAGGGTGCTTGTAATTAATGGGTTGAGAAGGTTTTGGGGGTTACCATAGAACCAAAATTGATATTGGGTGTTTTATATGGCTGTAATGGTGATGAATGGTCCTATATATGGGAGGTCAACCTAGATTGTCTGGGATGAGATTGGCTATATTACCAACCCCATTGAGTAATTTGTTTTGGATATACTGCGAGGGATGTACCAACACTATGAATTTTAGTGGAATACCATGGTGATTAACTAGTATTACTACCTTTTTTCTGAATAGAATGCCTATTTCTAGTCACATATGATTCATATTAAGAGCTTTATACTGTATGAATTCATTATTCCATCACCATAGATTTGATATTTGCTTCAACATGTAATGCTTAGTATTATGGGATCCTACTTCTAGGTCAATATTATTAGTATAGTTCACCCTTATTAATATGATGTATGCATTATTTTACTGAATTTCCTTTGACTTTGCCAATGGAATTATCATATTAATCTATATGAATTCCTCGGAAAGGACACATGGATTTGAAAATGGGGAATATATTGAATTCTTGGAATTATGGAATCCATAATACAAAAGTATAGGACTTTGTTGGTGGTAACCAAAAAATAAACTTATGAAATGATTTGAATATTTAATTAATATTTTAAATGAATTATCCATAGGATTGATAGTGGTTGTCCTTATCATGTGATATTCTCATGGACACTCTATCACTTAATTGATAATCTATAGTCAATACCATGTGTCACCTTAGAAAATGACGATCAAAAAAGATTTTTTTTATTTTATAAATCAATAATTATTTATTTATTTCGTTGATCACATCACATTAGTGTTACATATAATTTATTGGTTATGTATGATACTATATTAGTGGCTCCCTACTGAGTTATACTCACAACCTTCATAGGTTGTCATGGAAGAGTAGATCCTTAGAATACATTAGTGATCAATGATTCAGGTTTGGGATAGACCCAATATATTACCATTAATATTGATTGATTAAATGGAGTTAATAGATTGATGAGAAATGACCTGAGGATAAAAGTATGTCTATATAAATTTGTTTCGTCTATTTTCATCTATGATCTGAATAATGAGCCTTTATTTTCTCTGTGATTTTGGGGCCATGAGTTTATATTACAACATAATTCTACATTTATGTCTAAAATATTATTGTTTTTTATTTAGTGTTCATAATTTTGTGATTAGTTTGGTACGAATGATGTTAGGATATTTTATTTCAACTTCTTTAGCTACATTGATTGGTGGTTATAGTCTACCAACATTACTATCATGGAAAACACTTGTAGTTTGTATCCTAAGGAAAATGGGGAGGAATTTATAATGTCTAGTAACACTATATTCCAAGAACTAGTTAATTGGAGGTGTATGGGTGACATTTGAAAGTGGTATCATACTATTTTTTATCTATCTATTTGTGGAGATGGTAGAAATGTGATATAGAAATGTATTGGAGTTTGTGATGGATATATGATTAGTGTTGTTTGAATACCATTACTAATAAAAATTCTTGGTTACCAAGGAACCAATATATATTATTTTATTTCACTTTTACAACTAATAGATTTCATCCAGTGTGACACACTTTTGTTTCGATATTTAGAGTTTATTTTGTGATTGTATTTTTGACCACTAGTAAGAGGCTGGTGTATCTGTATCATATTTGGAGTGTAGAAATCATATTAAATTCATGTGTTTTGAATGGATTATATAACTAATCACAATTTTATTTTCATTAATGGTTCAGTAAAAACTTATATTAAATTTTACGATGTAGCGAAGTGGTAGATTCTTTATTAGTGGAACTATAACCTATTTTCACCCAATGAAATGTCAAGTGGATTCTATAGATGGATATTCCACAATGACTAGGATACAATCACATCATATAAGGGATGTAAAGAGACCCAAAATATGTGGTATAAGAATAGGATTACCACATGTTAAATCCTAACTGATGATTATGATTTTCGTTAAAAAAGGGTTTCATAATTTAAGTGTCCATAATGAAATATATGGTGTATTGCATATAACTTATATAGGAATTATACTAAATCAAACCTTTTGACAATAATTTTACTCAAAAAATATCATAAGTGGATGATTACTATATATATATATATATATATTCAGGTATGAGATCATGTTTCTTTGGGGGTTGTCACCCATGTTGATGTCGAGTGAGTATCAATGCCTAAATACACTTATGAGTTGACATTTGATTCCATATATGTACATATATGAGAACCCAAAAGTGGGTGTTTTGGCATATGAGTTTCGTAGTGGTATTTTAGATTTGATCATGGATGTTCCCCATGAGCTATAACCTCTGTGAGTTGTGGTGAGGGGCTATATGGGATATCCATGTACAATTGGGATGTGACATGGGATATTGATGTGAAAGGTATTATACATTAAATGAGTTATGTATTATGGGGGTGACCTATAATTGGGGTTATTCAAGTCTAATGTGTTTCTTAGAGATGGAATCATCATTGGATAGTTTGATTTTGATATTTATGGTTGGGTTCTGATATCATATATGTGCTAGATGTGTGGGGATGTATTCAATTTTCTAATGAATAGCATGTGAGGTTATTCTTATATTGAATTTTCTTTTTAGGGGGAAATAATGATCATATTATCATTTATATTTTTAATGTGATATTTATAGTGTGATGGAAGGGTTTCACGATACATTGAGTTAGAGATGATTCATGTATAGAGGGTGATCAAGTAATATACATTATCATATTTTAAATTATCCCTTTTAAATAAGAATATAATTTTGTTTGATGATATATGATATTGAAGTGTATGTAATCAAGGTTAGTGATTTTGTAATTTGAGACTATTTTTGATATTATGGGATTCATTAGATCATTACTTGGTTTCATTGATTGGGGTTGTATTTGAGAATATAAAAATTGAATTGGTTGTAATAGAAATATCATAATCTAATTAGATGTGGTGATCATTTGAAATGTGGATATGTGGAAATACATGTGTGTATTGGGAATATATTTATTAGATGAAATATAAATAGGGTTGTTTTCATGATGTTTTTGATGTAAAATAATTGTAATCCTATGTAGTTGAGACATAAAAAATGGATTGGGGTTCTATAGTACGGTCGAATCAAGTTTGTTAATTTGGATGGAATGTTAAGGGGGAATTTTTCATGAGGTTAATGGTAACTGAGAATGGATTATTAGGAGTGAAACATTTAAAATTATAGAACCTATTGAGGATATGACTATGAAGTAGTATAATGAAATCCATAAGATTGGGAGTGTAACATTAGCCATTAGAGGGTGTGCACCTCATTGATGCTGTAAATTTAGTTAAAGTTGAGGATGTCATTCAAGGTTAGTTGGTAGTTGGTAGAATTTATTTTTTATTTCAATACATGGATATTTTTTATATGGTCATATATAATCATCAGGAGTTGAAATTAAATATGTGTGATCCAATTATTTAAGATCCTTGTGTGGGTAGGGTAGTTAGTGAGATGATATCGTTAGTTGAATATATGGGGGGGTTATATTTGGAATCTATCTCATGATTCTTTGGAAGACGTGTAATCTTAAGTCATATTAGAGATGTATCGATGCACATTATTAGAGAATGAAAGATAGTTTGGTTGGTCAAGGAACAAATTATGTAATTATATTGGTATTGTGGATTATATTTCAATGGTATTGGTTGGATTCCATTGTTATAACTTCATAAATTAAGTTTTCCTGATCCAGTGGTGATGAGATAACATGCTGGTGGATGAATTGGATCATTTCCATGAATTGTTGTCCATAGGAGGTCCAACTGCTGTTTTTGCATGAAATTGGATGAGGAGAAATAGGTAACATTCTGGAATGTTATTGGATCATGGGTAATTAAATATATTCACTGATTCTTATGGTAGGGATAACAATGAATCAGGATCAACCTTTATGGGATTGTCTTAGGGCGCAGAGCATCATAATACTATAGATTAGTTGGATGATAACATTGTTCTATATCATGATAGATAGGTTTTTTATGAAGTATTTCAATTAGTAAATAATGGTAATTTAGGTTTTTTGGGTTTCGATGTGTAATTCATAACCTATGTATAGTTTTGATGCATATGATCATTTGATGTTCTAGAGTAAAACAAAATGAGTTGGTTATGAATGAAGTACTAGGATAGTTCTACATTTTCGGAAAATTTCTATTATAAATTTTGTAGGATGATAAGTGTTATAGAGGGATGATTTTTAACTATTTATTGTGAAAATATGGGAAATTTTTAATTTTCTACTTCGAAAATTTTATATGCGAGGGAAATAGGTTTTCATTAAGTAAACGACTCGAAATACTATTATAATTATTATATTAATCCCAAAATGATGTATTTATCATAGGATTATGATATAATGTGATTCATAGTGGGATGAGTCTTCAAAATATTTCAATCTTTACTTTGCATATTTTATTTATTCCATTGATTTAAAAATTTATAGATTTTTAAAAAAGTCCCAAATTTGAATTTCAACATCATATTTGATTCTAGAACAAGGTTTCTTAAATAGTGGAGTTTTAATCATTCCCTGAGTTCTTAAACCGAGATGGAAACTTTAAATTGGTATTTAAATTAAATTAAAATAAAATAAAATATTATAATCAGACATAAAAAATTCTATATCCCACATTTCTTTTGATTTGGTTGATTGGGTTCACCTATACATCTTGTCTATATAGAGAGTGAAATTAAGGAGAGGGAGGGGGAAATTTTATGGGATACATAGATTAAACTAGATCAACATGAAACAAAATTAGTAAGAATCTATGAGCTTGATTATTTGGTGGTTTATAATGATTTCTTAAATACATTTAAATTATATCTATTTCCTTATTTGAACCATTGTTTTAAAAAAATCACGGGATTAATTGAGTGATTTACTGCAGAATCAGGGGTTTATTTCAATGCTTATAATTTCTATATCATTTCTTTTAATAAAAATAATATTAAAAAAAGGTATTACTGTTCGTGTGTGTGTTTTTTACGTTTAATATGATAGAAATAATATTGGAAAAAATAAAACATGTGCATAAATAAATAAATAAATATATATATATATAATTCATAGAAAATGGCTAACTTATGTTACCCAGATGAAGTAGGTAACCACTATATGAGGGTAACCAGAGTTAGCCTTACCCAGTGGTACGGTTGCATAAGGGTCACCCAGGTTACCCATACACAACCATCGTAGGTGGGGGACGGGGGTGTAAGCATAATAATGAAAACCCCTACACAAGCCACCCTCCTAGCATAATGGTAATGTGTTTTGTAGATTTTTTAATAAACTATCGGTAGTCTCAATTTTTTATTATTGTATTATTTCAAGGAATAAAAATGGGGTTTAGTGAATAATATGATATTAATTTGTAATATTAATATAATTTTTTATTTATTTACATAATAACTTGTGGAATTTATTTTATAACAAATTAAATTGTTATATGGGTGGAAGGGCCTCAATTTGATTGATGGTGATGGTTTAAACATTAAAAATATTTAGTGAGGATGATAGGGAATATTTGTTTAAGGAAACTAATCTCTAAATAAGGTATTTTGTTCTTTTTACTTACCCCTTTGGTTTTATTCATAATTTATATTTTCCAACGATATGCATCTCACCACTACGAGTGATTAACCATTTTAGATTAAATTAAAAATTAAAATGAATTATATTTAATTTTTACAATTATATGCATATAAATAAATTAAAAAAAATAAAAAAGGCCATTATGGACCCTCATGTACGTTATTGATGACTTGATTACCAATATTCAAGGTCGGGACAATAAATTCATGTCTTATTATACACAAACATGGAACTTAAGTGAAATAAATAGAATAGTGGCCCTTAGTGTATTTTAATTAGTGACCTTTGGGAAGAGGGAAATTATGTGTTATGAATTATTGGACTCAATTTTCTTTTATAAATCCTTGACATAATATTATATCCAATGTATAGTTGTCTTTATCATTGGGCGAGTGGTACACCCCCCTCAGTGGTTTTTGTAGTTGTGTGGGTATACCCTTGAATAATTGATGATCGGTTGGGTGTGATGATCAACCAAGGGAGTCTTGTAAACGTGATGTATAAGAAGATATATCCCTTTTGGGATACTTATATGATATTTTTTTGTGATGAAAATAATGTATTTCCATGAATACAATGATTTTAATGGACGACATTCCCTCAAATATCACAAATTCATACTCAAGAGACGAGAAAGACATAACAAAACAAATATAGGCTGACCCAATATTATAAGCCCTAGGGGACCTTGATGGATGAATAGTTATATGAATATTAGTGAGTGACTGGTTGTGGGTAATGGGTAGTGATTATTATATTTGTCACATTAGAAACCAAATCAATGTTATGAGCCTTATATAACACTAGTGAAACTTAAATATCACATGATTGGGAGGCATAAATTGATTATGAAATATGGTTTGGGATGAAAAACAACCTCAAGGGAGTTATATTTTATATGATATCATGGGAGGGACATAATGAGTTGATATATTATGTGTAATTTATAGGTGGTTACTAGTATTTGGTATTTTTGTCTTAAAAGAATTCCTATGGTCTATCTCCAAGGTTTTTTCTATTGATTCTCACATTGAATAATTACTTTCAGGTATCCCCTTATATTTTCCTAGGGTTCTATATGGATTAACTATGCTAATGGGATTAAATCAATAGATATATTTTATTACCTATGGTTATCCTTAGGAATATTCTATATGCTTGAAATTACTAGATTTCCTTAGTCTTGCTCCATGGAATCAGCCTATGGGTCAATATGAAGGAATTTTTAAATCCACTTATATTTGGTTATTTGGTCTATAGAGAATTTTTTGGATAATTGGATTTGGACAATGTGCATATTTGATTACCTAGGTGGTTCCTGATAATTAGGATGAACGTCTATTTGTATTATATAATAATTTCTCCTAGTAATTGACTGATGGCCTATCACTTGTTTGCAAGGTATTATGACAGTATTAGAGACACTCTAGCACTAGAAGAAGGAGGTATATTCAGTATTTGGTGTCACATTAGAGCCCTAGGATCAGTATTGGTTATTTATTTTATTATTTCATTGTTATTTATTTGTTTAAATGAACTCCACAGGTGATTATAACATTGAATTTACCAGTTATGTATCAGATCATGTTGGTGGTTCCATAATGAGTTGTACTGCCACCCTACATGAGTGACCATGGAACTTGGGAATATAAGAAGACTTCACTGATCAATGTTTAAGTCTATATAGAGAATTGATATTTGATCATTCATATGGATAGCTTGGAGGGAGTCAGGATATGGGTGAGGTATTTTTTTGGATAACAATAGGTCTATATAATTTTATTTATTTTATTTATTTTATATAAAATCTAAAAAATTGGGGATAATCTATAATGTGCTTGTATGGTGATGAGTGTAAATGAATGATGTATCTTCTTTTGAATATATTTTAAAATTATTATCTATTTATATATGAAAATATTAAGGATTTATTTTCATGACTTATTTTTCGTTAATTATTATTTATGATACCTTTTTGACTCAAATATGGGGGGTTTTGTTTCCACAAAATATGACGATAGACTTTTTATATTAGTATCTAAACTTTCATAAACGGGGTTTCATTATTTTTGAATAGTTACTATTTTGTCCAATGACTAGTTGAGTAGCTGCATATGGAGGACATTAGAACCAGGGACCCTAAATGAAATAGAATAAATATGGAATCATGTACCCCTTATAGATTCGTTGAGTACCCATTGAGCAATTAAGTAGTCTTATAAGGTGTGGTGTAACATCCTAGGTACTTATAGAATAAAAAAATTTCAATCTATTAATATTTTGTGAATTTAATATTAATTCTATTTTAAATGGGACACTATTTATGATAATATAATTGACAGGAAACAATTGGTTTCTTAAAAATCTTAAGTTTCACACAATACTGAGTCATACCGAAAAATAATAAAACAGTAATATTAATTTTTTAAATGGTAGTTAATGTCTAATAGTTGTATTGGTGAGAATAAAAAGAATTAACTATATTAGGATTTAACAAATTTTTAAATGTTTTTTACATTTGTCCAATTAATTTTAGAGTCACAATACGAGAATCAATCCAATTTTAAACATATAAATACTATAATATTTTTAAATATTGTTTTTACCGTCTTTTGATGGATAACCCTTTTTAAAAATAGTTTTTTCACTTTTATATGTTATATTTGAAAAAATAAGCCTTATATTTAAAGGAGATACATAAAAATTTACTTTGGTTGAAATTTTGTTATTTTTCTGATACAATTCACATTTCTATGTATAGTACAAAATACTTCATTTTAATTCCATACTTATTTTTATTATAATATATTTATATAGTTGTATTTTTAATTTTATTGGATTTAAATTTTAATTGGATTATTTTTTATCATTTAATCCAATTATTGTCATTTTATTTAATATCACATTATAATTGGATATAAACACATGTGAACCTTTTAATAGTTTTTATTTCATGAAAACCTATTTTCTGGTTTTGACAATAAGAAATAATTTTAAATTAATTTATACCAATTTTGTGTTTTGAATTTAGAGAATTGGATTCAGTATTTGGAATAAAATGTTTCAAAATATTGAAATAGGTACATTTTATTTTTGTTCTTTATGAATAGTAACTTCAGTAATTATTTTAATTTAACATGGTTAAAGGATAAATCTTGTAAATAAGGGTAAAAATAACATTATAAAAATAGAAAAATACCACGAAACAGGTCTTAATCCAATTAGATGATATATTTATAACCATGATCATCCTTGTTTTGAATTTAGGACCCCATGGAGCAACTTGGGTGTGATAATAACAACTTATAATATTGAATTTATAGGAATGGTAAATATAACATACACATGAATCTCTTGGCTAATTTTTTTTTAATTTGGTTTATATTGATGCTATATTAGACTATAAATATTAATTAGAAAACTAAAATGATTTCTTACATTATCATATTTTATTTAAAATGTTGGGACATTAAATAAAAATATATATTAATTATATAATGATGATGCAACGATTACCTTGTTAATGAAATATTCAAATAAATGATTTTATAAATATTAAAATAAATTTTATTTTAAAATTTTTATTCCATCTACAAATTTTTTGATGACATTGAAATTTTATGGAATATTTAATTCATTTTATGTGATGGAATTATGTTCTTATGAATTTAACAGAAATCAATTTCAAAATGGTGTAAAAATTGACAAAAATGAGTTTCTAAAACAAATACTATTTTATTATAATATATTTTAGTTATAAAAATATAATATTCAAAAAAAATTAATTATATAATTTGATAAATGTCATTAACGATGAACTTGTGGTTCCCTTCGAGTTTTATAGTAACCATAGTAACCATATATGATGAAAATAAAAGAAGAGATAGTAAGAGTTAATTTTTTTAACGAAGGGTTAATAGTAAAAGTTAAGGTTAATTTTGTATCCTAAAAAATTCTAAAACCTATTGGTTTTGATTATTTCAACCCATAAACATCTTATAGTATAAATTTATTACTTTTCAACTATAATAATTCAAAAATCAATTTATAATAAAATAATACTTCAAGACATTCCAAAAGTGCCCCTCCCCCGTCTTATAAAAGGTCACCACATTTTTCCCCTTACTGACACCTCTCAAGTCCCTAATATTATAAAAAATATCCAAAATTAAGCTCCCAAAATACCTATCTTCCACATATAAGCCTTACTATTTTTACAAGTAAATTCAAGAATGTGTTTTGGCTAAAATAAAAAAGAGTTACCGATTTAGAGGTAGCGTCTTCTCTCAAGCTCCTTCAATTTATTTTCATCAACCAACCCCCAACCAATCATTATTAAATTATTTTATAAAAAAATTTCCTCAATATACTAGGATTTTTATATGAAATGTATTTGACCTATAGTTATACACACCTCCGTATAAGGGATAAAGAACATACAATTTCTGTGTATGATGAACTACTGCTTCACAAAATGATGATTGTCCAATTTTCTCCTACCAGCTATAATGTTAGACAATATGACTGTAGTATGTTTATATAATATTTATATTTTATCTATAATTATGTAATTTTTATTTACAATATATATTTATGCTTTCTATTGTGTGTAAATACAATAATTTCATTTGATGATGTGTGGATTGTTGCCCATTGAATGTTATATGACCCTTTCATGCCATACCTGGAATGCATAAAGGATAGAATCAAATAAAATATTTACCATATATAACTTAGATATAATACTATAAATATAATATTCAAATGAATGTTTTATTTTTGATTCCATTAATAAGACAAAGAATAAAAAGTAGCATTCATGCGTACGTTCGGCCTACCATCTCCTTGAACGGTTCATTTCATTTCTTATCTCCAATTTTTTTGGAATTTTATAAATAAATATATAGAAAATATATATGCTATTTAAATAATTAATAATATTCTATATATAATGGAATTATTACCACATGGATAATTTTAATCCAATCAATTTCATTTTGGACTCAAATACCGAACATCATCAAAAGGTCCAATATGAACTCAAACAATTAAATAATTTCCATAACATGGTAATTAGTGATATAAAATGAATTTTAAAATTCAATGTTGTTATAAATAAATTATAAATTAACTTATTGTTAACATTTAGGAAATTAATGAATGAACATGACAAGTCGAACTCAATGTAAGGGACTTCGTCACAATCTACATTCATTGAAGCATTTATTGATAATATGCACCTTTATTATTTTATAAGGTGTATATAAAACCACTATGAAATATATTATCCATATTTTATCTTTAATAATGTCATATATTAAATAATAGAGATTAATATTCACATTTTTAAAGGGTTATGGGGCACCATGAACATTTAATGATTTAATTGTCAAATATTTATCTTCTTGATGTTAAATTACATATTTATTTATATGGGATTAAAAGGAATCTAAAAGATTACTTTTCAATATTGAGTTTCATTCAATGTTTCGAAAAGGAGGTTTTTTATATTTATAATTTTATTTTCTTTTCAAAAAGAAGAAAGGAATGTTTTTTAATGTATACGGTGACAATGTCTTCTGCCCATCCATAATAGTTATTTGATATTTAGCATTCTCTTTAAGCCATAATGTATTTTAAAGTTACAATAAATCCCTCATTAATTTATTTTCGTATCTTGGTATTGAAAATGGGTTCTAAAATGAAAATGGAATTTTTATATGGAAGTATTTTTAATATGGGATTGGAAGATGCTTTAAAAAGGGGTTTTGTGATGAATGTGTTTTATTCATCCAATGGTATACGAGCATTATATAAAACTTGTGAGCCCAATATATCTTATAAAAAGGGTTGATACCCATTTTATCTCACGAGTGAGCCTGAAATATCTTAAAAGAATGGTCGAGCAACATTATTGTTCATGGGTGAGCCCGATATAGCTTATACGAAGGGTGATTCCCATTATAGATCTCCAATTTGGAAGTCAACCATCTGGTTATTCAAATTAGAATATGTTTGAAAGGGTTTTATGTATATGATAATCTATGTAACCTGAAGAAGATTTAATTTCTTTCTCTTGGTTTTGGTTTTTGACATTGAGAAAAAATTACGAGTGTTGTACATGTGAAAATGTTTTGTTTCATCCGCTCAAAGAACATTGAATGGGATATCAGGTTATAACAAGACTGATGGTTTTTATTTATGAACCATACTAAGATTTTTTTTCTCAACCCATGTTTCTAATTTTTTTCACATCATTTAACGGAAAATATAGTCAAGGATGGATCCATGGAAATGTTATGATGATTAAACATGAAAAGAACCGATATTTCTTTTTTAAATAATTTATGTTATGAAAGAAATAGATACTATTGTAAGTGTCCCCATTGTATTTCTATGTTTTTGTTATAAAATAGTTATGGGATAACTCTCTAATGCCCTAAACCTGAAAAGAGACTAAATGTGAATTCTTGACATAACTTCTAATTATGTAACATTTATGTCTGGTGACTTATAGTTTGAATCAGAGGACATTTTAGAAAATATTAGAGGTTATGATTGTAACATCCCAGATAAATGAAGAATATGAAATTTTCATATTTATTATTATTTTTGAATTAAATATTAAATTTACTTTAAATGGGTTTCTATGTTCGATAGTGTACCTGATACACAACAACGAGTTTCTTTGAAATATTACGTTGCACACTAATAACATAATATTATTATTTTAAATGGTAGCTAACTCCTAGTTTTTTTATTAGTGGGAATGAATAAAACTAACTAAAATATGATTATACATTTTTTTAAAATGTATTTACATTTATCCAATAAAAGTTAGAGGCTTAAAATGTGAATGAATAAAATCTTAAACATAATTTACAATAAAAGGCCGATTTACCGCCTTTTAATGGAAAACCATCATTAAATCTAATTTCGTTCAGATTAATACATTCTATTTGACCAAATAAAATCTTTCATTAGAATGTGGATATCAAAATTTACTTTGTCTAAATCTTTGGAATTTTTCTGATAAAGTTCTTTTTCTAATGAATAGTGAAAAATATTGTATTTTAATTCAAAACTATGTTTTAATCTAATTTATTTATATGGATATATTATATTTTCAATTGGTATTAAAGTATAATTAGAATATATTATTACCATTTAATCCAATTTTGGTCATTGGAATTAATTTCACTTTGAAATCTGACATAAACAAGTATCAATCATTTGATAGTTATTGTTTCTTAAAAACACGCTATTTGTATTGATAACGGTAATTAATTTAAAAATTAATTAATTCCACTTCTATGTTTTTAATTTGGAAAAATAGGAAACATTTTTGAATTTGTAATATCAAATATATCTTAGGATGAATTTTTGGTATTTTTCTCAAAAACATCAATTTTTAATGAATAGTGAAACCACATAGTGGTAGTTAAAAAACTGAATTTTTCATTTAAATGAAATTTTACCACTTCTATGAATTGAATTTCAAAATTATGACATACATGGTTGTTATAAAGAATTAAAATTTGGTTCATTAAGATGAAAGTAATATTTGGCAAATAGTAACTTTTGACTTTTATTTACCGCGATTAAAGGTAAATAGGTTAATTCAAGGTAAAAAGAATATTATAATAATTCAAAATTACCTTCACACTTGTCTAAACCTTATTGGTTGAGTATTTAACGACCATGGTCATCTTTGGTCCGATTTTGGGACCCATTTACCCTCTTAGATGTGATAATGACAATTTAGATTAATTAATTTAATGTAAAGAAAAAATTAACATTAACAAAAATATTTAAGTAATTAATTTTTATATGGTGTTATATAAGTCATATTTTCAACTGTAAATATTACTTGGAAAGTTAAAAATCCTTCCTAAATCATGGTATTTCTTTTATAATTTGTAGACAACATATAAATTAAATTACGTATTGCATAATAATGATGCAGTATTTACCTCATTAATAAATCATTTAAATAAATAAGATTATAGTGATTAAAATAATATCCAAAACATGTCAAATTTTGATTGGATGGTTTTATTTCGAGCTTGAGTCATATTAGCTTCATCTTTAATGATTTTTCGACCATTAGAAACTGAATATAATTATATAATGAAATAATAGTTTCACACTTTCCTAAAGGTCCCCTCCTCCCCATTATAAAAGGAGACCACTTCTAATGAATTCCTCACACATCTCAAGACATTTGGATCATCAAACCTCTACACAATTAAGCTCCATACATCCCTCTATTCTCCTTAGAATACTTACCTTAGGCAGAAGGCACTTCAAGAAGTCTTTTTGGTTCAAACCAAAGGAAGTTACCCAAATTAAAGGTAACCGTTTCTCTTAAATTGTTTTCTTTTATTTTACTTGTCCAACCTCTAAAATCTTTTTATTCCTTTATTTTGTAACAAATTAAGTATCCTAAATATACTAGTATGTTGTTATGATATGTATTCTATCTATACTTACACACACCTCCATCTAATGGATGATGAACATAATGTTTCTGTGGATGGAAAACTAACACCTCACGAAACGAGGATTATTCAAATATCTCCAACCACCTCTCAAGGTGGCCATTATAATGGTACTTTATTTATATATGATATATTTTATGTTTATTTTTTCTTTATTATTCTGTATTTTCTATTTATAGCATGCATTTATGGTTTCCATAGTGGGTAAATATGATAATCTCATTTGAGAAAGTGCGGACTACCGCCCCCTAAAAGTGATTTGATTCGTTAATGCCTTATGTGAGATATATAATTGATGGATTTAATGATATTATATATTATATTATAATGGAATTATAATATACATATGTATCATTATATTTTATTTACAATAAAATAATATATAGAAATGAAAGTAGCATTCATACGTACGTACAACTTATAGTCTCAATGAATGGTGCATTTCATTTCTTACCTCTAAATGTTATGTACTATTATATATACATATATATACTAGATATATATGATATATTTGATATCCAAATAATGAATATCATAATGGATATAATGAACCATTAACCACATGAACAACATGTGATTATAAGAAGTCCATTTTTGACTCGAGTAACAAATATCGACAAAATGGACGTTATTAAATTAAATGATTACATAATGTTTATGACATGGTAATAAGTGATATAAAAGGAATAATAAACATTAAAAAGGTTCTTAATAAATTAGATATTATCTTTATTTTATTATTCAGGAGATTAAAGAATAATCGAGTCAAGTTGGACACAAGGTAAGGGATCCGACCTCTGTTTATTTTCATGTACTGTATTTTATGTCATTTATTTTTTGATTCATGTTATTATGTTGGAGGAAGTTATTTTATATTACCAATACTTTAATTTTTATTTTCATATGATTAGAGACCTCCTTTTACTCTTCTCAATTCATTTTATGAATATTTAAGTGAATTCGTTAGGCGTCCGATTTTTTTGGGATTTCTTATCTCCCTTTTAATTTTTTGAGATTTCCATTATTTGCCACTTATTTATTGAATTTGGTCTATTGTGTACTGACTTTTGATATATATTATCATGAATATTATAATATTCATGGTATTCTGTGATTCATTTTGTGGTTATTAACTTTGGGTCATACGAATCGATTGATTACAACGTGGTAAGGGGTTTTTCATCTCACTTTTTATCCCTGTGAGATTCATGCTATATTTTCTACTACTTCCGTTTGTGTGGTGTATGTACATCACATTATTGTATTATTTGTGTAAGATAATTTACTTTATGGGTATTTAAATCTTCATTGTATGATCCTTCTTTCATGTGGTGAATGTTTCTTATGTTACCAAATTGGTAAGGGAACCTTTCACCCTCCTCTCTTTTTAAATGATTTTTTGTTATGTATTTTAATTCACATATTCTTATGTTGGTATATGTTCTTCTATATCCTTATTGATGTAAATTTTAATTCCATGTGATGGTATACCCTTTTCTCTCTTATCAAATCAGTTTCTGAATTATAATGTGACGTTGTTAGGTTGTCAAATTTTTGTAAGGGAGCTTCTTAACCCAATTTCAATTCTTTGGGTTCAAATTTTACTTATTGAATATGTCATCATATGAATATGTGTGAATGACTTCTGATTGTATTACACATAATATCCAATTATATTGGGTGTATTTATATTTTTCACACATAATTATGAGATTGAATTATCCTAAATTTAAGGATACCATCTTTATAAGGGATTTAATCTCAATTTACATTTCCATTGAGACATCATTTTTGTCTTGAACCAAATCCACTCTTATATAGTGTATATACTGTCCTTTGACATATTATATCATGAACACCTTTATTCTCATGATATTATAATGTTCGGATTAAATGTTATTCCGCAATTATTTTTTTTCAATAGTCTCTCGTTTTGTAAAAAACTCTTTAACAAAAATATAATTTTTAAACGTTTTAAGGATTTATCATTTTAAATTGTTATCTTTAATGACCATGTTTTAAAAATGTTTTTGATTCATTATTTATATGGACATTAATGTCTAAAAATTATAATTCTATTAAAAGCATCAAAGTGTTATGGGACACTTTGATTCAAAAATCCTTTTTGAAAATGGTTTTTGAAAATGGATTGATTATTTCAATATCTTTAAATTACTTCTTGTGATTGAAAATGAAATGTTATTGGTGAAATTTTTATATTTGAAATATTTTATGTGTTATGATGGTACTTGGACATTTTATGGGAGGTTATATGATAAACCATATGACGTGTGGTTCCGTGAATACCAGGACGGGTGGTTATGTTATAACCTCAAATGCATTGGGTATGGAAGTCGGTCTTTTAGATATTCTATTTAGTGATATGTGTGGAAGTCCACCGTATGGTTATTAAATTTAAGTATTTTTATGTCCCAAGTTACCTTTTTATGTTGTGTTCTTTATTTGGGTTTTATGGAAATAATTTTGTTACAAAAGGGTAAGTAATGATATTTTAATCAGTGAAGAGTATTTACCACATCATAAAGGTGAAAAGTATTACTTATGATAAAGTATTCATGGTTTACTTGTTGTTTTGAAAAACTAATAGATTTCCTTCTTTGTGTATCCCTTACTTAAATTTTTATGATCATTCCTAGTTTTTGAAATGTATTTTCACAAGACATAATGTGGAATAGGGTCATGGATGGGATCAAGTATAAGTCATGTTATCTTAAACATGGAACTAGACATGAATATTTTTTTCAAGAGTTGTTATTTTGTGAAGAAAAAAGGAAAACTGTGTAGAAGTGTCTACTTTGTATTCTTTTGAGATGTAATAGCTATGTCCTAATTCACTAAAACTCTAAACATGAAAAGATCCTCCATGTGAATTATTCATTTAATTAAATATTATGTATGTTTTAAGGTCGAGTCCTTATAGTTGGTATCAGAGGTTGGTTTAGACAACTTTAGAGGTTAGGGTGTTATCTAAGCATAAGTTACATAACCATAATGGTTATCATATTAGAAAGAGTTGTAGTTATTTTTAATGAGTTTAAGATAACATGAATAAGTATTTACCCTCCTCATAAGATATTATATGATGATTTTACTGATATACTAAACTGAACTTTTTGGTTTTAGTAAATGGTTGGATCTAGGAGGCACCAAAGTAAAAGTGGATGTGAAGAAAACGGTGATAGTTTTACGAACGAGCAACTGAATGAAATGAAAGATGCAATGAGAACTCTTGTGGGTATTCTTAACCAACTATCTGGAGTCATGATTGATGACATGAAACCTGGTGATTTTTATAAGGCATCGTATATTCGAGAAACAAATCCATACGGAATTTCAGGTAATAATTAGAAAGGTATGTATGTTCAAAAACCTATGTGTAAAGGATGTGGAAAGAAACACCTAGGAAAATGCTTCAAAGGTAAGATAATATACTAAATATGTGGGAATTAAGGTCATACATCACAAATGTTTCATGGAAAAAGGAATCCTCTAGTTGACTCCAGGAAGGGGAAAGAAATTATTTTTGAGGGATCAATTGAATGTTTTAAATGTGGTGTGAATGGTCATTATACAAACAGGTGTCCTACGAAGATGTTTCGAAAATGTGATCACCAACATCATACAAATATTTTTTTACCAATACCTAATGCCATTACGATTGAGGATGAAGAAACTGACAACGTACAATAAAAGGTATGGATTATTTCTTAACATATGTTTTGATATTATTGAATCATAGGATATGATTCATGATTCTGTTTGTAGGAAATAAGTATTTTTGAATAATTTGAAAAGGAATTGTTAATGGATCATGATGAATGTTGAATGTGTAAGAAGTCTACATATAAGGGATTCAAGAGTTATGGTATATTTTAGGATGGTGAAATTATTAAAAGTATTAAGGCTCTTTTGATGATGGGAATAACATTAAAAGACATTTTATAGTATGTGTAACCCTAAAGTTTGATATATGAAAATTTTATTCAAGGAATAATTATATTTTCTTTTGTGGATATTGTTATAAAGAACCATTTCATTTTATATGATCCTTGAAGTAGAGGAAATTATAGGTTAATACATTTTTGGGATTCAAAATGAATGTTATTAGAAAACCTTCATGGTTAAATTATGCTATGGTTATTTATGATAAATTAATATCTTATTTGGAATATTATAAAATTATATAGTTTTTGAAAAGTTACAACATGAAGACCGTGTAGAGACCCGAAACTTTACGTATTTGGACATTACATTACTTTTTCGGAATACATAGTACATAACAAAAAAACCCACACAAGGATCGTAATAGTTTAGTGTCTTTGGAAACTCGGAATATAATCTTCTAATCGTGGTGAATTATTTTCAACATCTCCCATAAAGATCATCCTTTTTTTACCTAAAACCTTATTTTATATCCTGGGGAAAAGAAAACACAAAAGGGTGAGCTCAAATGCTCAGTAAGGGTAAAAAAAAGAAATATCAATCACATCATATTCATAAGAACATAACATTTTGGAAATCTTAACCTGCAAAAGAGAGCATAATTTCATAACATGGGATAAATCATAGTAGTGAAATGAAATCCCAATAATCATGATATAAAACATGAAACTTTGTGGAATACACACATAATCATATTTAATCATATCTTATTAGTCAAGACTCATTGCCAAGACTATCTTAGTGGACAAAGTCCATTTCTGAACCGAGTCACCCTCGTTTCAGTCCTATTTCACTGAACCGGTATAACCTACCATTCCAGCCATGTCTATCTCATGAGATATAAATTCCTTACCCAATGCATTGGAGGGAGATATAGGTCCCACCCATCTCATAATTATACCATTCTTATGTGTGCCACAAAATCTTAAATCATACATCATTGCATAACCCATGTAAAAAATGGGATTCTTAAACATCATGACATCATAAAACAATTCATATAAGATAAAGGAATCCATGAAAATTATTCCATCACAACATAATAAAATAAATTTAATAATAGGGATAAAACATAACCCTTTATTATCTTAGATGGAAACTAATTTTGATAAAACACTTGATCTCCATTCTTGAGGAAAATATCCTTTCTTCTTCAAAAACATTTTTCCTTTCTTAACATGTCATACAATTTTAAACTAAAAGAAGTTGATTAAAAATAAACTTGAAAACTTATAAAGGAAGATTCTTGGAAATAATGTTTTAAAAATCCATTCATGCCATATAAGTTAAAAAAACATTCTTCTCATACTTTTGTCGGAAAAGTCAAAAAGCACCTCGTACGAAAAACGACAAACGATTCTTTTCATATTCTTTACTAGAAACTCACCGAAGGTTAAAATTGGATGTAAACAATTGTAGGTGGATGGAAATAATATTACATATTCAGGAAACATGGATGTGGATGATAAAATACACCCTAGTAAATTTCAAAGTATAAACAATCTCGTATAAAAATGAGATTGTGATATTTCCCTTACCTTAGGTCCGATTTGCTTCGTAAGTGTCCCAACCTCCTGTATAATGATTTAAATAATGTCATTGACTTATTACAGAATCATATTCATTGTTATTATATCATATATGGTTCACTTATGACTTTATATTACCTGTTCGTTTGTAAATTCCATGTTAAAGAGCGTTTTGGGTAAAATTGTTTCATTTGTCGTCCGTGTTTTGACTTGTAATTATTCATATGATTACATAGATCATGATTAATTAATTACATAATATAAAACATGATTTATATATATATTCAGAATATAAATATATATAATAAATCAGTAAATGGTAAGAAATACACCGTTCATGGAGACGGTAGGCCGTACGTACGCATGAACGTTGTTTTCGTTTCCTTATTGAGTTGAACGGAATTAAGTAGATGACCTACATATATATACACATAAATCCAGTATCATTATAATTTCATATATTTCATGATTACTTATTATATATATACTTTATAATCATTCATTAATGGTTAATGTGGAGAATGAATCTCATCGCGTCGTGGAGACGGTAGTCCGTATGTACGCACGAGCGATGATATCGTTCTCATGATCGCGGGACTGTATTGGAGTGTATGTATACCATTTCAGAATCAATATCACTTTAAAATAATAATATATAGTTATTATTTACACCATTATACCCATCCAAGTAAGGTGGTGGTGGAAAATAGATTTCACCACGGCGTGGAGACGGTATTCCGTACGTACGCACGCATGGTGATTTCATTTTCCGTAGGATGGATAGATGGTGAAATAGTGTTGTTTCATACTTATAATAACATATCATTATATGAGTGATACTGATTCTATTACTTTATAATGAAACAACCTAAGAAGAATAAGTGGAAGAAGATATTAATGTGAAAGAATCGGTAACAGAAATTACCAGTTCTTTGAAGCGCCTCTTTGAGACCTCCTCTTAGGGCACTAAAATTGGTCTTTGAGGAAGACCAGAACCTCTAGGATGTTTATAGGGAAGTGGAGAAGAGAATTTGGAAGGGGTTGGCCGATCTTGAAGGCTCAATGTTGTGTGAGGAAGAGAGGGAGGAGGTTTCTTTTTATAAGGGAGGAGAGGGGCTCCTTTGGAAAACTAAAAATATTATTTTATTATAAAGTCATATTCGGTTTTAAATATCTCCAAATTGATATATTTTGAAGATAGGGTGGGGATGGGTCGATATCCTCTCATCCAATAGAATTTATACAAGTTTAGGTTCCTATTTTAACCTTATCATTTAGATTTAACTTTAAGTTAAATAATTTTAATTTTACTGTGTCTTCTTGTGTTCTTATACTATAAGGTTAATAAACTTACTATAACAAGCCAAACTAACCCCAAGTTGTTTATTATTAATATATATAATCTTATCTAAGTCATTTGGCCAAAAGTTAGATTTTTAGGAATAAAATAAAAATTAATAATATAATATTTGTTTTAAAAACTATTTTATGTCAATTTTGACACTATTTAGTAATTGATTCTTGTGAAAATCATAACAGAATGATTAGTTCGTAAAAAGTTAATGAAATCAATACTAACATGTCATATTAACCTAGAAAATTAGTGGAATTCACAAAGGAAATTTTTTTTTGAAGAATAAAGGATATTTTCCTCAAGAATGGAGTTCAAGTGTTTTATCAAAATTATTTTCCATCTAAGATAATAAAGGGTTCTGTTTTATCCCTATTATTACATTGATTTGATTATGTTGTGATGGAATTATTTTTATGGATTCCTTTATCTTATATGAATTGTTTTATGATGTCATGATGTTTAAGAATCCCATTTTTTTACATGGGTTATGAAATGATGTATGATTTAAGATTTTGTGGAACACATAAGAATGGTATCATTATGAGATGGGTGGTACCTATATCTCCTTCCAATGCATTGGGTAAAAATTTTATATCTCGTGAGATAGACATGGCTGGAATGGTAGGTTATACCGGTTCAGTGAAACAGGACTGAAACAAGGGTGACTCTGTTAAGAAATGGACTTTGTCCACTAAGATAGTCTTGAAAATGAGTCTTGACTAATAAGATATGATTCTATATGATTATGTGTGTATGCCACAAAGTTTCATGTTTTAAGTTATGATTATTGGGATTTCATTTCACTACTATGATTTATCCCATGTTATGAAATTATGCTCTCTTTTGCAGGTTACGATTTCCAAAATGTTATGTTCTTATGAATATGATGTGATTGATATTTCTTTTGTTTACCATTACTGAGCATTTGAGCTCCCCCTTTTTTGTTTTCTTTTCCCCAGGATATAAAGAAAGGTTTTAGGTAAAAAAAGGACGATCTTTATGGGAGATGTTGAAGATCTTTCACCACGATTAGAAGATTATATTCCGAGTTTCCAAAGACACTAAACTATTACGATCCTTTTGTGTGTGTTTTTGTTATGTACTAAGTATTCCGAAAAAGTAATGTAATGTCCATGTACGTCAGGTTTCGGGTCTCTACAGTTGGTATCAGAGGAAAGGTTTAGTCCACCTTTGGAAACTATGATGTGAGAACGTTAGTGAGATCACTAGAGATATTTCTAATGTATGTCTAGGAATGTCCATAAGGATAAGTATACGTATAGGATATAGTCCTAGAACTATGGTAAAGATCATAGAATTTAACCTAAGATGTTAGATATAGAAGTTACTCCACCTTTATTATGATTTTTGCCTCTCACACTATTCTTTTTGGGATTTAGAAAATGGCTGGAAACAAGATGATTCACTATAATGGAGGATATGATGGACAATGGAATGATATTCTTCATGATCAACCAAATGAAATGGGATTTGGAAGTCCAAACATCATTATTATGCTGAATCAGCAATCTCATAATATGATCAATAATGTAAAATTTGGTAAGTTTCCTGACTCGGCTAATAAGAAAAAGATGGAGTTTCATGATGATCATAGAGCAAAGAAAGTTCAATTTCCCCTATGTAAATCATGTGGGAAGAGGCATTAATGAGAATGTTGCAATGGAACTGGAAGATTCTTTGGGTGTGGAAAAGAAGGACACAAAGCCAGTAAGTGCAAAGGAAAAGGTTCACTTAACACCAGGGATGAGGATAAACGTATTGCTACGACATCAAAAATGGTTAAATGTTTTAAATGTGGAATGTACGGGCATTATGCAAACCAATTCCCTAATGGAAAGTCTCATGAAGAGAATTAGTATGGTCGTATGGGTAGTATTTATGTTGATGATGATGAAGAGACTACAAAATATATGTGAGACGAAAGAATTGTTGAAGCTCGGTCAATGGTTTAAGAATGTCTTGGAATGATTACATGTTTATCATGTGTAATGTTGTATAAGTAATCTCATGGTACTAAGGAATAAAGAGACATCTAAGGATTGTAACACTATTGCCTTTCCTTGAGTTTTGAAAGTGTATGATTAATGGTACCAGTATCCATGGAAGGTTATTTAGATATTTTTGGAATGTAGATGATATGCGCATAATGAAGGGATAAAGAAAAAATGAAATGTTTGATAGTATTCATGAGCTCATGATTGATATAAGGACTAAGTGATATCATGGTTTGAGTATATAGAATTTTGAGGATTTTGGTATGTGGAAAGTGTTAACTTTTAACTGCATTCATGTTTTCACTAAGGTTCAATGGATATTCAAGAGAACACTTGATTAAGGCCTTTGAATGTTTGGAATGTGACCAACAAGACATATCTTATGATATATGGGGATCAACGATGGTATTAAATCTCTGAGAGTAGACTGCAGTATTATGGATAAGCCTAAAGATTGGAATGGATTATGTTGGACATAAGATAGTATTGTTTGTTTTTTTTATATTATTGTTGGGATGTTATAGTAATGTAGTTTTAGAAAAAGGACAACCTGCAGGATGGGCGACATCCCATTGCGTCGGACAAGGCTGTGGGAATCAAACCCACAACCGAAGTGCGACTGGCCTTTAGCACCTACCATTGGCCTACAGGAAGTCCCTGTTTAGTAAGAAACTAGTTTTATTATATTAAGGAGTATGATATATGAAGTATAAGTCCATTTTAGGAACCACATATCATTAATCTCACTATAGATGGACTTATGTATTTTTTGATAACATTTCTAACCTTTTGTTTGAGACAGATGGAATGACCCATCATTCTATTATATCATCTGCTAACACATCATGAATGACAAATTCAACTTAATTTCTTTAAGAGATGAAGTGGAAATTGTCCAAAGAACGACCAACGGTGAGACTATAGAGAAATCACGAAAGTATTTCTTCTAATTCCAGTTTCATCAACTTTAGGGAAACGATCTTGAAAACCAAAAATGTTGTCCTAGTGCTATTATATCTGATGAATCATATGGTACCTTAGATCATCACAAATTTATGGCTTTGTGATTTCTGGCTTTTCCATAGCCATATTTTCACCTATGTGGAAACCCAGTGATTAGTTTATTTGGGTAACCGTTACGTTTCATAATTTTGTTTTTAAAGATTGGTTTTAATATTCCTTTTACAATGTAGGTTGCTATCAAAGAAACTTTCGAATAGTAAACCATTTATAACCCGGATGAATTTCGAGAGCGAAATTCATTTTAAGGGGGGTAGAATGTAACAGCCCGAGATTTTATAAATTTTTTTTAATTTCATCAATGTCTTGTGTTGTACGCTACACCAAAAGGAGCATTCGCAACACACATCCTTGACTTGCCTTGCATTACACGAAATCGCTGTCACGACCCGTCCTCGGGTCCCGTTCCGTGACTACCCCAAGCCCGCCTTCCATAGGCCAGGGGCTGGCGACTAGCACCAAGGCGTAAATCCCGGTAAAAAGGGAAGACATTGCCTTTGTAAAGTAAACAAGCACCATAGAGTAAGCAAGCGGAAAAGTAAACACTAAGTAAAAACAGAGTACAAATGAATGTGGGGAAAAGTAAATGGGCCAGTATACAAACCCAAAATTGAAAGCAAAGTACAACTCGAAGGGAAAACAACAAATGTAATGTAAAAGCCGCTACACCGAGCTGTCAACTGGAAATCCCACCTGAAGGGTGGGTACAGATAGCTCCACTGCTCCTCGGGTCCCGTCGTCCGCTCCGAGCACGTCCCGCCTCGTGGTCCACCTCCAGGTACCGTCCTGCTCTGCAAGCCTCAACCACGATCAACGATGTCCGTCTTCGGAAAACAACACAACGTAGTGCGGGCATAGCCCGTGCAGGGGTGAGTATAAGCTACTCAGTAGGGACCCCGAGACCCCCGAATGTCTCCCAAAATTCACAAAGGATAAACCACAAAGGAAAGATACATGCACGAAGTTACAACCGACACTTCTTAGGTATATGCCCATACATATACCTATGTCATCAATTCCAATACGCTCCAACCTCTGAGCCCAAGTACAACTCAGTCCACACAGGAAAGTATACGTGTTCCACACAGGAAAGGAAAACGTAATTCTCACAGGATAGTACAACACAATCCACACCGGAAAGAAAACAGGATTCAGCTCACACAGGTATACTTCGTCTAAAGGTGAAAGGGATAATCAGATACATATACTGAATCATCTAAGCTGGGACCCACATAGGATACAAGACCAGCACTGAACCATCAAAGCTGGGACCCACATAGGATACAAGACCAGCTGTCTTCATTGATTCATCTATTCTGGGACCCACATAGGATACAAGACCAGTATTGAATCATTTAGGCTGGGAACCACATAGGATACAAGACCAGCACAACTAGGACCCACATAGGATACAAGACCAGCTGTCTTCATTGATTCATCTATATTGGGACCCACATAGGATACAAGACCAGTATTGAATCATCTAAGCTGGGACCCACATAGGATACAAGACCAGCACATCTAGGACCCACATAGGATACAAGACTATTTGTCTTCATTGATTCATCTATACTGGGACCCACATAGGATACAAGACCAGTATTGAATCATCTATGCTGGGACCCACATAGGATACAAGACCAGCACAGCTAGGACCCACATAGGATACAAGACCAGCTGTCTTCATTGATTCATCTATACTGGGACCCACATAGGATACAAGACTAGTATTGAATCATCTAAGTTGGGACTCACATAGGATACAAGACCAGCTGTCTTCATCGTTGCAGTCCACTGAGGATCTCTGCACAATCGTCGTCATCGAAGTCACAGCCAGCACTAGGGTTCCCGCACACACCAAGCTCGTTTAGGAGGGTCCGCTCCACAAGCCGAGAGACTGATACATCAATTGTCACGAAGTCTAGAGTTGATGTATCCAAAAGTTCCGTATCGTCAACAGGAACTCAACGCAACAGACGGCGCGTCAATCGGACGCCCGGTTTGAGAGTTATTGGCTTTTTCGTCCCAGGGGCCCGGTTGGTTTTTAAGGAAAAACCAGCCCGACCGTACTCCACCTGCATCCAAACCTAGGGCGGAGTATTCCAAAAGATCCGCCTCACTAAGAGGAACTCAACAAAGCTGATGACACGTCATTCGGACGTCTGTAGCTCAAGATATGAGTGTTTCCGCTCCGAGGGCCCGGTTGGTTTCGTATACGAACCAACCCGGCCGAACTCAATGTAATCCAAAACCTTGAGTGCGATATACCGAAACGACCGTCTCTATCCAAGGATTGCATCACCTCTGACGGCGCGTCGTTTGGAGGTCCATATCCCGAGTTATGGGCATTTGAAACTAAATAGTTCGGTAACGGGGGTTTTGGGCCCGGGCCGACCCGGCCCGAGACCCCCCAGCTGGCCCGAATCGGGTCAACCCGCCCCGGACAGGGTCGGCCCGGCCCGACCCGGCCCGCCTCAGCGCAGCGCGCTGGGCATGCTGCCAGCTCGGCTTCGGCCGCGCTGATTGAAAAAAACGGGGGGGGGGGGGGGGGCGCCTCCCCCCTTTGTAACTGCGACCCCCCCTCATAATGGGGGGCCCTTCATTTGGCCAAGAGAATTTAATTCCCCCGGGTTTCTCCACTCCGGCCGGCTCGACCTGTCCAGTAGGCTCCCTCTCAACGGGACCGGCGGTGGCCAGTCCCCTTTTCGGCTTCCGACACTGGCGGCCCGACAAGTCAAGGATGTGTGTTGTGAATGCTTTGTGGAATTTGGGAGACCTTCGGGGGTCTCGGGGTCACTATTGAGTAGCTTATACTCACCCCTGCACGGGCTATTCCCGCACTACGTTGTGTTGGTTGCCAACGACGGACAGCGTTGATCGTGGTTGAGGCTTGCAGAGTAGGACGGTACCTGGAGGTGGACCACTAGGCGGGACGTGCTCGGAGCGGACGACGGGACCCTAGGAGCAGTGGAGCTATCTGTACCCACCCTTTAGGTGGGATTTCCAGTAGACAGCTCAGTGTAGCAGCTTTTACTTTACAGTTGTTGTTTTCCATTCGAGTTGTACTTTACTTTTAGTTTTGGGTTTGTATACTGGCCCATTTACTTTTCCGCACTTTCAGTTGTACTCTGTTTTTACTTAGTGTTTACTTTTCCGCTTGCTTACTCTATGGTGCTTGTTTACTTTACAAAGGCAATGCCTTCCCTTTTTACCGGGATTTACGCCTTAGTGCTAGTCGCCAGCCCCTGGCCTATGGAAGGCGGGCTTGGGGTAGTCACAGCACGGGCCCCGAGGACGGGTCATGACAAATTGGTATCAGAGGAGTTCGGTTCTACCGCGAACTCTGATCTTTTCTATGTGAAGCAATATTGTTTAGCATATTGAGTGTGGTTATCAGTCCAGGGAGTCCAGTGTTGGTGCGGCGACCGACGTATCCGTACACCAGGACCCTGACTTCTGATTTCCGACTTAATGCATGAAAACATTGATTGCATGTGTGTTTCATGTTTTCTTTGTGATTACTTTATGTCAGCTCACCAGGTATACTGTTCTGACCGTGGAACACCTGATTCCTTTTCAGGATGGCCCCACGACGGCAGCCAGCTAGGGTTCTGAGAGTCGAGCGTGACGACAGCCCACCGAGCGACGAGGCCTCGGTGCAGGGCCCTTTGTCAGCAGTGGCACCGGCGGTAGAACTACCCGCCGAGCCACCGATACTTCCAGCACTAGCCGCTGACGATGCACGTCGCCTTAGCGCGCTGCAAAAGTTTTAGCGCCAGCGACCGCCCAGGTTTCATGGGGAGACGAACCCCCAGGCAGCCGAGGACTGGCTGGAGGCAGTCGTATGAGTTTTCAGGCTAGTGAGGACACCATCAGACCTCATGGTGATCCTCGCGGCGAGCCTACTGCACGCAGCAGCAGACCGATGGTGGATCTTGATGCTCCAGGTGCACGAAGAGACATCTCTATCTCTGGACGGCCTTTGAGACCATCTTCTGATCCGAGTTTGTCCCAGCCACCCTCCGAGCGGTGCGCATCCAGGAGCTACTACAGCTGTGGAAGGGCATCATGACAGTAGCCCAGTACTCGGCGAGATTTACTGATCTCTCACGCTACTCCAAAGATATGGTACGGGACCCGTTCATCCGGGCTCGGACCTTCGAGCAGGGAATGATTCATGAGATCAGGGCTTCGATGATCTCCCTCAATATTCTGACCCAGGAAGAGGTGTTGGAGAGAGCCCTTCTAGTGGAGAGTTTTCTCGCCGAGCAGACTCCAGTGACAGGGCCCTCCGTAGGATGGCCCGTAGCAGGGTCTTCTGTAGCTGGAAGTAGACAGATGACACAGAGGTCAAGCGGGCCAGACCATCAGATTGGCAGACTCAGGATGAAGATTCGGTTGTGCGGGGAACATGAAGGAGAGCCAGCTGCACGAGGGGCAGGCATTGCTACACATGCGGCGGGCAAGGTCACATGGCTCGAGACTGCCTGACTCATCTTACAGATGAGCAGCAGGTGGTAGAGGGACCTCCCAGACAGAGGTTCGACCATGGTGGTCCGTAGGGTGCAGGCGGACGAGGGAGAGGATCTGGACGAGTAGTCGATGGTGGGAGACACTTCAATGTGTTGCCACCACCACCACGAGGAGGTCCACCCCAACCACAGGGAGTTGGTGGACATGGGAGAGCTCAGCTTCAGGCAGCTGAGGCCTTCGATCATGGAGCTCTAGTAGAAAATGGACAGGAGCAGTACTAGTGGATACGTCCTTTGTACTTATAGTTCCTTGTTGCTATTGTGTAAATTCTTTGTATTATGAGATGTAATAATAAAAGACGCATACCTTTGTGATGTTTTCATTCCTGTCGTCTTTTGTGTTGTTACTAAGAGGTTCCAGTTTTGACTGTTGACTTGACCCTCACTTGTGAGA
Organism: Viscum album; assembly: GCA_963277665.1. NCBI lineage: Eukaryota > Viridiplantae > Streptophyta > Magnoliopsida > Santalales > Viscaceae > Viscum > Viscum album. Next base: position 448,417,715 of record OY728142.1, read on the forward strand.
CATCTACTGGAGGAGACCCAGTTACCACACAATGATGCTGACAGTGTGACTCAACCCTTGGAGGCGAGATTACCGGTTGGATCTCTTGGTAGTAGCGTCGAGGCCTTATGACGTCATCCTTGGTATGGATTAGTATCATCCATTTTGGGATTGACTGTATTAGGAAAATAAAGTGGTTCATCCAGGGGATGAGACCATATTTCTCTTATCGGCAAAGAAGAAATCACAGCAGCTCTTGTAGGACCAGAGAAGGTCTAAGTCATCCAGGAGCAGATGAGGATAGCTCAGAGCCGGCAGAAGTCTTTTGCTGACAGGAGGAGGAGGCCACTTGAGTTCGAGGATGGCGATCACGTCTTTTTGCGTGTCTCATCTCGAGGTGGATTACGAAGATTTGTCCAAGGTGGCAAGTTGTCTCCAAGCTTCATCGGACCCTTCCAGGTCCTCAGCTGGATTGGCGAGGTGGCTTACCACCTAGCTCTACCGCCTTTGTATCCCTAGTTTGTGTTGAAGCTTTACGGGGACGTAAATCCCTGTAGTGGGAGTAATTTAAAGACTCGAAAATTTCTAGGAAATTTTTTTCTTAATTTTCTTTGGAATTGTACAAGAACGCAGTTTCTGACGGCACCTGATTCTGAGGCCCGGTGTGCCCGAAATCAATTTCCGAAATTTGTCTCGGTTAGAAATGTTATCAAAAAATAAATAAGTCCATCAATAGTGGGATTAATGATATATGGTTCCTAAAATGGACTTATACTTCATATATCATACTGCTTAATATAATAAAACTAGTTTCTTCCTAAACTGGGACTTCCTGTAGGCCAGTGGTAGGCACTAAAGGCCAGTCGCACTTCGGTTGTGGGTTCGATTCCCACAGCCTTGTCCGACGCGATGGGCTATCGCCCGTCCTGCAGGTTGTCCTTTTTCTAAAACTACGTTACTATAACATCCCATCAATAATAAAAAAACAAACAATACTAACTTATGTCTAAGATAATCCATTCCAATCTTTAGGCTTATCTATAATACTGCAGTCTACTCTCAGAGATTTAATACCATCGTTGATCCCCATATATCATAAAATATATCTTGTTGGTCACATTCCAAACATTCAAAGGCCTTAATCATGTGTTCTCTTGAATACCCATTGAACCATAGTGAAAACACGAATGCAGTTAAAAGTTAACACTTTCAACATACCAAAATCCTCAAAATTATATATACTCAAACCATGATATCACTTAGTCCTTATATCAATCATGAGCTCATTAATACTGTCAAACATTTCATTTTTTCCTTATCACTTCATTATGCGCATATCATCTACATTCCAGAAATATCTTAATAACCTTCCATGGATACGGGTACCATTAATCATACACTTTCAAAACGCAAGGAAAGGCAATAGTGTAACAATCCTTAGATGTCTCTTTATTCCATAGTACCATGTGATTACTTATACAACATTACACATGATAAACATGTAATCATTCCACTACATTCATAATCCATTGACCAAGCTTCAACAATTCTTTGGTCTCACATATATTTTGTAGTCTGTTCATCATCATCAACATAAATACTACCCATACGACCATACTGATTCTCTTCATGAGACTTTCCCTTAGGGAATTGGTTTTCATAATGCCCGTACATTCCACATTTAAAACATTTAACCATTGTTGATGTCGTAGAAATACTATTATCCTCATCCCTGGTGTTAAATGAACCTTTTCCTTTGCACTTACTGGCTTTGTGTCCTTCTTTTCCACACCCAAAGCATCTTCCAGTTCCTTTGAAAAATTATCTTTGATGCCTCTTCCCACATGATTTACATAGGGGAAATTGAACTTTCTTTCCTCTATGATCATCATGAAACTCCATCTTTCTCTTATTAGCTGAGTCAAGAAACTTACCAAATTTTACTTTATTGATCATATTATGAGATTTCTGATTCGGCATAATAATGATGTTTGGACTTCCAAATCCCATTTCATTTGGTTGCTCATGAAGAATATCATTCCATTGTCCATCATATCCTCCATTATAGTGAATCATCTTGTTTTCTGCCATTTTCTAAAACCCAAAAAGAATAGTGTGAGAGGAAAAAATCATAATAAAGCGGGAGTAACTTCAATATCTAACATCTTAGGTTAAATTCTAAGATCTTTACCATATTTCTAGGACTATATCCTATACGTATACTTATCCTTAGGAAAATCCCTAGACATACCTTAGAAATATCTCTAGTGATCTCACTAACGTTCTCACATCCTAGTTTCCAAAGGTTGACTAAAACTTTCCTCTAATACAAACTGTAGAGACCCAAAACCTGACGTACATGGACATTACATTACTTTTTCGGAATACTTAGTACATAACAAAAACACACACACAAGGATCGTAATAGTTTGGTGTCTTTGGAAACTCGGATTATAATCTTCTAATCGTGGTGAAAGATCTTCAACATCTCCTATAAAGATCATCCTTTTTTTACCAAAAACCTTTCTATATATCCTGGGGAAAATAAAACATAAAAGGGTGAGATAAAATGCTCAGTAAGGGTAAACAAAAGAAATATAAATCACATCATATTCATAAGAACATAACATTTTGGAAATCTTAACCTGCAAAAGAGAGCATAATTTCATAACATGGGATAAATCATAGTACTGAAATGAAATCCAAATAATCATAACTTAAAACATGAAACTTTGTGGAATACACACATAATAATATAGAATCATATCTTATTATTGAAGACTCATTGCCAAGACTATCTTAGTGGACAAAGTCCATTTCTGAACCGAGTCACCCTCGTTTCAGTCCTGTTTCACTGAACCGGTATAACCTACCATTCCAGCCATGTCTATCTCATGAGATATAAAATCTTTACCCAATGCATTGGAGGGAGATATAGGTCCCACCCATCTCATAATGATACCATTCTTATGTGTGCCACAAAATCTTAAATCATACATCATTGCATAACCCATGTAAGAAAAATGGGATTCTTAAACATCATGACATCATAAAACAATTCATATAAGATAATGGAATCCATAAAAATAATTCCGTCACAACATAATCAAATAAATGTAATAATAGGGATAAAACAGAACCCTTTATTATATTAGATGGAAAATAATTTTGATAAAACACTTGAACTCCATTCTTGTGGAAAATATCCTTTCTTCTTCAAAAATATTTTTCCTTTCTTAACATGTCATACAATTTTAAACTAAAAGAAGTTGATTAAAAATAAACTTGAAAACTTTTAAAGGATTCCTCTTGGAAATAATGTTTTAAAAATCCATTCATGCTGTATAAGTTAAAAAAAACATTCTTCTCAAACTTTTGTCGGAAAAGTCAAAAAGTACCTCGTACGAAAAACGACAAAAGATTCTTTTCATATTCTTTACTAAAAACTCACTGATGGGTAAAATTGTATTTAAAAAATTGTATGGGGATGGAAATAATATTACATATTCAGGAAACATGGATGTGGATGATAAAATACACCCCAGTAAATTTCAAAGTACAAACAATCTCGTATAAAAATGAGATTGTGATATTTCCATTACCTTAGGTCCGATTTGCTTCGTAAGTGTCCGAACCTCCTGTATAATGATTTAAATAATTTCATTGACTTATTACAGAATCATATTCATTATTATTATATCATATATGGTTCATTTATGACTTTATATTACCCGTTCTTTTGTAAATTCCATGTTAAAGAGCATTTTGGGTAAAATTGTTTCATTTGTCGTCCGTGTTTTGACTTGTAATTATTCATATGATTACTTAGATCATGATTACTTAATTCCAGAATATAAAACATGATTTCTATATATATATATATATATTCAGAATATACATATATATAATAAATCAGTAAATGGAAAGAAATACACCGTTCATGGAGACGGTAGGCCGTACGTACGCATGAACGCTGCTTTTGTTTGCTTATTGAGTTGAACGGAATAAAGTAGATGACATACATATATATAAACATAAATCTTGTATCATTATTATGTCATATATTTCATGATTACTTATTATATATATACTTTATAATCATTCATGAATGGTTAAAGTGAAGAATGAATCTCATCGCGTCGTAGAGACGGTAGTCCGTTTGTACGCACGAGCAATGATATCATTCTCATGATCGTGGGACTGTATTGGAGTGTATGTATACTATTTCAGAATCAATATCACATTAAAATAATAATATATAGTTATTATTTACACCATTATACTCATCCAATTAAGGTGGTGGTGGAAATTAGATTTCACCACGGCGTGGAGACGGTATTCCGTACGTACGCACACGCGGTGATTTCATTTTCCGTAGGATGGATAGATGGTGAAATAGTGTTGTTTGATACTTATAATAACATATCAGTATATGAGTGATACTGATGTTATTAATTTATAATGAAACAACCTAAGAAGAATAAGTGGAAGAAGAAATAAAGGTGAAATAATCGGTAAAGGAAATTACCTCTTCTTTGAAGAACCTCGTTGAGACCTCCTCTTAGGGCACTAAAATTGGTCTTTGAGGAAGACCAAAACCTCTAGGATGTTTCTAGGGAAGTGGAGAAGAGAATTTGGCAGGGGTTGGCCGAGCATGAAGGCTCAATGTTGTGTGAGGAAGAGAGGGAGGATGTTCCCTTTTATAAGGGAGGAGAGGGGCTCCTTTGGAAAACTAAAAATATTATTTTATTATAAAGTCATATTAGGTTTTAAATAGCTCCAAATTGATTTATTTTGAAGCTAGGGTGGGGATGGGTCGATATCCTCTCATCAAATATAATTTAGACAAGTTTAGGTTCCTATTTTAACCTTATCATTTAGATTTAACTTTAAGTTAAATAATTTTACTTTTACCGTGTCTTCTTGTGTCCTTATACTATAAGGTTAATAAACATACTATAACAAGACAAACGAACCCCAAGTTGTTTATTATTAATATATATAACCTTATCTAAGTCATTTTGCTGAACCATAGATTTTTAGGAATAAAATAACAATTAATAATATAATATTTGTTTTAAAAACTATATTATGTCAATTTTGACACTATTTAGTAATTGATTTTTGTGAAAATCATAACAGAATGATTAGTTCGTAAAAAGTTAATTAAATCAATAATTACATGTCATATTAACCTATAAAATTAGTGGAATTTATAAAAAGTCTCAAATTATATTTATTTGGGTATTTATAGTATCAATTTGTAAAATTTTTCACTATTATGGTAATTACTGCATCATCGTTGTGTCATAAATAAATTGAATTATTTAATGTCTAAAAATTACAAATAAAATACAATTATGTACAAAATATTTATAACTTTCTAATGAATATTTACAATCGAATTTATCTTATGTATAAACCTATATTAAAAATATTTTAGTAAATAAACATTGATTTTAACTCTTTTAACTCTTCTTTGAATTAAATAATAATAAATGTCCTAATCTAATACAAGTGGGCCTAAATGGTCATATTTTATTCCTAAGGTTGTTTTTGGTCGAATTACCCCTATCCAATAGAATTTGGACATGTGTTAGGGTAATAATAATATAATGTTTACCCTTAATTACCCTATTTAATTTTAACCGTGGTAAAAAAAAGTAAAAAGTTACTATTCACCAAAAATTATTTTCATCTCATTGAACCACATTTTACTTACTGAAATCAACCATGTCTCTCGGATTTTTTAAATTTACACTCACAGAAGCGGTAAAATTATGTTTTATGAAAAATTCATTTTTTCTACTACCACTTAGTGGTTTCACTATTCATCAAAAAATGAAAGTTTCCAGAAAAATACAAAAAATTAGGCCAAATCTATATTTGATATTATGAACTAAAAAATGATGTCTATTTTACCAAATTCAAAACATATCAGTTACATTAAATAATTTAAAAATTAATTCATGTCGTCAAAACAAATGGCGTGTTTTTAAGAGATAATAACTATCAAAAGATTGACACTTGTTTATAACTGGTTTAAATGTGAAATTACATCTAATGACCAAAATTGTATTAAATTGTAAAAATATATTCTAAATATACTTTAAAACCACTCAAATTAATAATTTATCACTATTAGTTATTTATATTAAAAAATTTGTTTTTAATTAAAATTTAGTAATTTTCACTATTCATCATAATATGAAAGTTATCCGAAAAGTACCAAAATTTCACTTTAGGCTAAATTTGATACTCCGAATCCAAAAATGAAGTCCACTTTGAGAGATAAAATTTCTACAATTTTAAAAGGTGGTTATTACTATTCATAACGGCTAGTTTTAATAATATTTTAATAGCATATCGTTGTTTAGTGAAACTCGGTATTGCATACGACGCAAGTTATTGAGGAAGGCCATGATTGTGTGTAATGCAAGGCAAGTCAAGTATGTGTGTTGTGAAAGATCCTTTTGGTGTTGCGTACAACACAAGACATTAATGAAATTAAAAAAATATTTTTTTATAAAATCTCGGGCTGTTACAGATCGTGTGACAACCTGTCGCGTAGGACGAATCTCTGGGAATCGAACCCACAACCAAAGTGCGACTGGTATTTATCACCTACCACTAGACTACATGAAGTCCCTAGTTAGTTTGACTAATTCTTTTTAGTTAGATGATTTTATGAATCCATAATATGTTTTTTGGGTTATCTATGAAATGAAAAACCTAACATGGAGTATATTTGATTAGGTTAATTGCTTTTCAATATGAGATTTTAAGAGTAACTGATGTTATTTGGAGATAAATGTTAAGATTTATCTTGGTAGTCTATATGATTAAATCCATCGGAGAATTGGGTTTCAATCTTAGATTGGATTACATTGAATAATTTTAAGGACAACTTTTTATTTAATGTTCTTTGTTGAACTTTGGGTTTTGTTAGACAAATTCTGGAGATTAAGAGCAGTTTTTCATTATGTAAAAGTTTATCCTTTTGGGGGATTATCTTATCTGGTACTAAATTATTTGTATTTATTTAATATCTAAAGGAAAGGGAAATATATAGTTCATCTTTTTTGAATTATTTGATTCTCTTAAAGTTTATTATAGCACTTATAATGTGAAAAAAAGTCATCTTGAATACTCATCGTTTGGAGAAAATATGAGTTCTCTTAGAAATCTAGTAAAAGATGAATGTATACATGGCAAGTAAGTATATTTATATATGTTTTTAGTTAAGATCATAAATAAATTCCTCAATGAAAAGTAACTTAAAACAAAAAAATTATCTGTTTTGTTTTCCTACTGGGGAATCAAAGACTGTTTAACCCTATCACAAGTTTGTTTATTTTTTGGTGCTTAACTTTCTTCTAAACATGTTTTCTATCACTCTCCATCAGATCCTGATGGTTTTTTTTCATCCATATCCATTTTTTCATGGAATACTAGTATCGTTTGTCTTGGGTAACCTTTTTACTTGACTTCCATTATTTTAAAGTGATTGTTTTATTGACCCTTTTTTTGATATGGGGCTTTCAATGAAGTTCCCGGGACAAATTTTTAAATTGCAAGGACGCAATTACAAAAACGCGGGAAGGATGTAACATCCCAGATAAATGAAGAATATGAAATTTTCATATTTATAAATATTTTTGAATTAAATATTAATTTTACTTTAAATGGGTTGCTATGTTCAATAGTGTACCTGATATGCAACAACAGATTTCATTGAAATCTTACGTTGCAGAATAATATAATATTGTTATTTTAAATGGTAGTTAACTCTTAGATATTGTATTGGTGGTAATGAATAAAACTAACTAAAATATGATTATACATTTTTGTTAAATGTATTTAAATTTATCCAATAAAAGATAGAGTCTTAAAATGTGAATAAATCTAATTTTAAGCATAATTTACTTTAAAAGGCCGATTTACCGCCTTTTGAAGGTGAACCCTCATTAAATCTAATTTTGGTCACTTTAATACATTCTATTTGACTAAATAAAATCTTTACTTAGAACGGGGACATCAAAATTTACTTTGTGTAAATTTTTGGAATTTTTCTGATCAAGTTCATTTTTAATGAATAGTGAGAAATATTGTATTTTAATTAAAAACTGTGTTTTAATGTAATTTATTTATACGGCTAGATTATCATTCTAATTGGTTTTAAAGTTTAATTAGAATATATTTTTACCATTTAATCCAATGTTGGTCATTGGAATTAATTTCACTTTGAAATTGGACATAAACAACTATTAATCTTTTGATAGTAATTGTTTCTTAAAAACACGCTATTTGATTTGATAACGGGAATTAATTTGAAAATTAATTAATTAAACTTATATATTTTTAATTTTAAAAAATATAAATCATTTTTGAATTCATAATATCAAACATATCTTAGGCGGAATTTTTGGTATTTTTCTGAAAAACTTCAATTTTTGATGAATAGTGAAACCACTTAGTGGTAGTTAAAAAAACTGACTTTTTCATTTAAATGAAATTTTACCACTTCTGTGAATTTAATTTAAAAAATCTGACATAATGGTTGTTATCAAGATTTAACATTTGGGTCATTAAGATGAAAATATTTTTTGGTGAATAGTAACTTTTGACTTTTATTTACCGCGGTTAAAGGTAAATAGGTTGATTAATGGTAAAAAGAATATTATAATAATTCAAAATTAGCACAGAACTTGTCCAAACCTTATTGGTTGAGTAATTGACTACCATGGTCATCTTTGAGTCGATTTTGGGTCCCCATTGAGCCACTTGGATATGATAATGACAATATAGATTAATTAATTTAATGGAACGACAAAATTGAAATTATCAATAATATTTAAGTAATTAATTTTTATATGGTGTTATATAAGAAATATTTTCTACTATAAATATTAATTAGAAAGATAAAAGGATTTCCTAAATCATGGTATTTTTTTTAAAATTTTTAGACAAAAAATAAATTAAATTATATATTACAAAATAATGATGCAGTATTTACCTCATTAACAAATCATTTAAATAAATAAGATTATAATGATTAAAATAATATCCAAAACATGTCAAACTCTGATTTTATGATTTTATTTCGACCATGATTCATCTTATATTAATCTTTAATGATTTTGGACCATTAGAAACCGAATATAATTATATAATAAAATAATAGTTTCACACTTTCCTAAAGAGCCATCCCCCCTTATAAAAGGAGACCAATTATAACCAATTCCTCACACCTCTAAAGCCATTTACATCATCCAACCACTAACTAATTAATCTACCTACATATCTCTACTCCCCCTAGAAGCCTTACCTTAGGCATAAGGCACTTCAAGAAGTCCTTTTGGTTCAAACCAAAGGAAGTTACCCATACTAAAGGTAACAATTTCTCTTAAATTGTTTTCTTTTATTTTACTTCTCCAACCCTTAAAATCTTTTTATTCCATTATTTTGTAACAAAATTAGTATCCTAAATATACTAGGATGTTGTTATGAGAAGGCTTCTAGATACAATTACACACACCTCCTTATAACGGATGAACAACATAATGTTTCTGTGGATGGAAAATTAACTCCTCACGAAATGATGATTGTTCAAATATCTCCATCTTCCTCTCACGGTGGCCATTATGATGGAACTGTGTTTATATATGATATATATTATGTTTATGTTTTCTTTATGATTCTGTTTTTCCCATTTATAGCATGCCTTTATGGTTTCCATAGTGGGTAAATACGATAATCTCATTTGAGGAAGTGCGGACTACCGCCCCCTCAAAGTATTTTGATTCGTTATTGCCTTATGTGGGATGTATAAAGGATGGAGTTAATGATATTATATATGATACTATACTGGAATTATAATAAAACTATGTATCATTATTTTTTATTTCCATTAAAATAAGAAATAGAAATGAAAGTAGCATTCATGCGTACGTATGACTTACTGTCTCCATGAACGGTGCATTTCATTTCTTACCTATAAAAGTTATGTACTATTATAAATACATGTATATAATGGATATATATGATATATATGATATCCAAATAATGAATATCATTCTGGATATAATGAACCATTGACCACATGAACAACATGTGATTATAAGAAGTCCATTTTTGACTCCAGTACCAAATATTGACAAAATGGACGTTATTAACATTTATGATTACATAATGTTTATAAAATGGTAATAAGTGATATAAAAGGAATAATAAAAATTAAAAAGTTTATTAATAAAGTAGAAATTGTCTTTATTTTATTATTCAGGAGATTAAAAAATGATTAAGTCAAGTCGGACATGAGGTAAGGGATCTGACCTCCCTCTTTCTTTTCAAGTACTCTCTTTTATGTCATTTCTTTTATGATCCAGGTTCTTAAGTTGGAGGATATTCTTTTATATTCACCATACTGTAATTTGTATTTTTAGATTCTGAGAGACCCCCTATTACTTTAATCAATTCATTTTAATAATTTTTAATTGAATCTATAAGACTGCTGAATTTTTGTAAGGGATTTCTTATCTCACTTTTAATTCCGTGAGATTTCCATTGTTCGACACTGATTTATTGCATGTGGTGTATTGTGTACTGCCTTTTGATATATATTATCATGAATATCATTATATTAGTGGTATTATGTGATTCATTTGGTGGTTATTAACTTTGGGTCATATGACTCGATTGATTACAACGTGGTAAGGGGTTTTTCATCTCACTTTTTATCCTCGTGAGATTCATGCTATATTTTCCACTAATTCCTTTTCTGTGGTGTATTTACTGCACATGATTTTATTCTTTGTGTAAGATAATTTAATTTATGGGTATTTACATCTTCATTGTATGATCCTTCTTTCATTTGGTGTCTGTTTCATAAGTAACCAAATCGGTAAGGGAACCTTTCACCCTCTTCTCTTTTAAAATGTTTCTTTTGGTTATGTCTTTAAATTCAAATATTTTTATGTTGGGATATGTTATTATATATCTTTATTTCTATAAATATAATGTCCAAGTGATAGGATAACATTTTCTCTCTCATAAACTCAGTTTCTGAATTGTAATGTGATGCCGTTAGGTTATCGAATTTTTGCAAGGGAGCTTCTTAACCCAATTTCAATTCTTTGGGTTCAACTTGTACTTAATGAATATGTCATACTATGAATATGTTTTAATGACCACTGATTGTTTTACACATAATATCCACTTATATTGGGTGTATTTATAAATGTCACACATAATTATTAGATTTCTTTATCCTTAATTTCAGGATACCATCTTTATAAGGGATTTCATCTCAATTTACATTTCCATTGAGACTTCATTTTTGTTATTCACCAAATCCACTCTTATATAGTGTATATACTTTACTTTGACATATTTTATCATGAATGCATTTATTCTCATGATATTATAAATTTATGATTAAATGTTATTCCACAATTATTTGTATTCAAGAGTCTCTCATATTGTTAAAAACTCTTTAAAAAAATATCATTTTTAAGTGTTTTAAAGATTTGTCATTCTAAATCATTATCTTTAATGTCCATGTTTTAAAAATTGTTTTTATTATTTATTTATATGTACATTAATGTTTTAAAATTATAATTTCATTAAAAACTTAAAAGCGGTATGGGACACTTTGATTCGAAAATCCTTTTTGAAAATGGTTATTGAAAATGGATTGATTATTTAAATATCATGAAATTACTTCATGTGACTGCATATGAAATGTTATTAGTGAAGTGTTTATATTTGAAGTATTTTATGTGTTATGATGGTACTTGGAAATTTGAAGGGTGGTTACGTGATAAACCATATGACGGGTGGTGCCATGAATACCAGGATGGGTCGTTACGGTTTAACTTATAATGCGTTGGGTATGGAAGTCGGCCTTATGGATATTCCACTTAGTGATATGTGTGAAATTCGACCATATGGTTATTCCATTTAAGTATGTTTATATCTCAAGTTACCTTTTATGTTATGTGTTCTTTATATGGGGTTTATGGTAATATTATTGTTAAAAAAGGGTAATTAATGATCTTTTATTCAGTGAAGAGTATTTACTACTTCATAAATGTGAAAAGTATTAATTATGTCAAAGTATTCATGGTTTACTTGTTGTTTTGAAAAACTATTAGTTTTCCTTCATTGTGTATCCATTAATGAGCTTTTCATACTCATCCCAAGTTTTAGAAATTTTTTTCACATGATATAATGTGGAATAGGGTCAAGGATGGGATCAAGGAAAAGTCATGCTATCTTAAACATGGATCTAGACATGACCCTTTTTTTCATGCGTTGTTATTTTTTGAAAAAATGAAAAATGTTTAGAAGTGTCTACATTGTATTATATTGAGATGTAATAGCTATGTCCTAATTCTATAAAACTCTAAACCTGAAAAAATCCTAAATGTGAATTATTCATTTAATTCAATATTATGTAAGGTTTAAGGATGGGTCCTTATAGTTGGTATTAGAAGTCGGTTTAGAAAACTTTAGAGGTTTGGTTGTCATCTAAGCATAAGTAACAAAACCATAATTGTTAGAATATTATAAAGAGTCGTACTTATTTTGAATGAGTTTAAGATAACATGAATATGTATTTACCCTCCTTATAAGATATTATATGATGATTTTTTTTGATATACTCACACTGATCTTTATGGTTTTTGTAAATGGTTGGATCTAACAGGCACCAAAGTAACAGTGGATGTGAAGAAAACAGTGACAGTTTTCTGAACGAGAAACTAAATGAAATGATAGATGCAATGAGAACTCTTGTGGTTATTCTTAACCAACTATCTGGTGTCATGTTTGAAAACATGAATCATGGTGATTTTTATAAGGCATCGTATATTCGAGAAACAAATCCGTACAGAATTTCAGGTAATAATCATAAAGGTAATTATGTTCAAAAACATATGTGTCAAGGATGTGGAAAGAAACACCTAGGAAAATGATTCAAAGGGACGGTAATATTCTATAGATGTGGGAATGAAGTTCATAAAGCAAGAACATTCCATGGAAAAAGGAATCATCAAGTTGACTCTTGGAAAGGGAAATTAATTATTTCTAAGGGATCAATTGAATGTTTTAAATGTGGTGTGCATGGTCATTATACAAACAGGCGTCCTACGAAGATGTTTAGGGAATGAGATCACCAGAATCTTACAAATATTTGTTTACCAATACCTAATGCCATTCTGATTTAGGATGAAGAAACTGACAACAACCAATGAAAGGTTTGGATTATTTCATAAGAAATGTTTTGATATTATTAAATCTTAGGATATGATTCATGATTTTGTTTGTAGGAAATAAGAATTTGAGAATAAGTTTAAAAGTAATGGTTAATGGATCATGAAGAATGTTGAATGTGTAAGAAGTCACCATATAAGGGATTCAAGAGTTATGGTAGATTTTAGGATAGTGAAATTCTTCAAAGTATTAAGGCTCTTTTGATGATGGGAATTACATTAGAATAATTTTTATAGTATGTGTAACCCTAAAGATTGATATATTAAAATTTTATTCAAGGAATAATTATCTTATCATTTGTGGATGTAGTTATAAAGAACCATTTTATTTTTATATGATCCTTGAATTTGAGGAAATTATAGGTTAATACATTTTTGGGATGCATAATGAATGTTATTAGAAAACCTTCGTGGTTAAAATATGCTATTTTTATTTTTGATAAATTTATATCTTTTTGGGAATGTTATAAAATAATATAGTTTTTGAAAAGGGACCACACGCAGACCGTGTGACAACTCGTCACGTCAGACGAATCTATGGGAATCGAACCCACAACCAAAGTGCGACTAGTATTTATCGCCTACCACTAAACTACGTGAAGTACCTTGTTAGTTTGACTAATTATTTTTAGTTAGATGATTTTATGAATCCATAATATGTTTATTTTGGGTTATCTATGAAATGATTAACCTATCATGGAGTATATTTGATTAGGTTAATTACTTTTCAATATTAGATTTTAAGAGTAACTGATGTTATTTGGAGATAAATGTTGAGATTTATCTTGGAAGACTACATGATTAAATCCTTCATAGAATTGGGTTTCAATATTATATTGGATTACTTGGAATAATTTTAAGGACAAATTTTTATTGAATGGTCTTTGTAGAACTTTGGGTTTTGTTAGACAAATTCTGGAGATTAAGAGTATTTTTTCATTATGTAAATGTTTATCTTTTTGGGGGATTATCTGATCTTGTACGAAATTTTTTCATTTTAGTTAATATATAATGTCAAGGGAAATATATAGTTAATCTTTTGTGGATTATTTGATTCTCTCAATGTTTATTATAGCACTTCTAATGTGAAAAAAAATTCATCCTGAATACTCATCGTTTGGAGAAAATATGAGTTTCTGTTAGAAATCTTGTAAAAGATGAATGTCTACATGACAAGTAAGTACATTTCCTTATGTTTTTAGTTAAGCTCATAAATAAATTCCTCAATTAAAAGTAACTTAAAACTAAAACCTTGTCTGTTAAATTATCCTACTGGGGAATCAAAGACTGTTTAACCCATCACATGTTTGTGAATTTCTCGTGGTTAACTTTCTCGTAAACATGTTTTCTATCACTTTCCATCACAACGTGAAGGTTTTTTTTCTCCTAAATATCCATGTTTTCATGGAATCATAGTATCTATTTTCTAGGGTATCCTTTGTACTTCTCTTCCTTAATTTTAAATAGATATTTTTATTGACTCTTCTTTCGATATGGGGCTTTCAATGAAGTTCTCGGGCCCAATTTTTAAATTGCAAGGACACAATTCCAAAAAGGGGGGAAGGATGTAACATGATAGATAAAAGAAGAATATGAAATTTTCATATTTATTAATATTTGTGAATTAAATATTAATTTTACTTTAAATGGGTTTCTATGTTCGATAGTGTACCTGATACGCAATAACAAGTTTCTTTGAAATCTTACGTTGCACACTAATAATATAATATTGTTATTTTAAATGGTAGTTAACTCCTAGCTATTGTATTGGTGGGAATGAATAAAACTAACTACAATATTATTATAAATTTTTGTTAAATGTATTTACATTTATCTAATTAAAGTTAGAGGCTTAAAATGGGAATGAATCTAATTTTAAGCATAATTTACATTAAAAGGTCGATTTACCGCCTTTTAATGGAGTACCCTAATTAAATCTATCGTTGGTCACTTTAATACATTCTATTTGAACAATTAAAATCTTTTATTACAATGGGGACATAAAAATTTACTTTTTGTAAATTTTAGGAATTTTTCTGATAAAGTTCATTTTCTAATGAATAGTGAAAAATATTGTATTTTAATTCAAAACTACGTTTTAATATAATTTATTTATAGGGATAGATTATCTTTTAAATTTGTTTTAAAGTGTAATTAGAATACATTTTTCCCATTTAATCCAATATTGTTCATTGAAATTAATTTCACTTTGAAATTTTACATAAACAAGTATCAATCTTTTGATAGTTATTGTTTCTTACAAACACACTATTTGTTTTGATAACGATAATTAATTTTAAAATTAATTAATTCCACTTCTATGTTTTGAATTTGGAAAAATATAAATCATTTTTGTATTCAGAATATCAAATATAGCTTAGGCTGATTTTTTGATATTTTTCCGAAAAAAGTCAGTTTTTGATGAATAGTGAAACCACTGAGTAGTAGTTAAAAAAACTGTCCTTTTCATTTAAATGATGTTTTCCAATTCTGTGAATTGAATTTCGAAAATCCAACATACATGGCTGTTATCAAGAAGTAAAATTTGGTTCATTAAGATGAAAATATTTTTTGGTGAATAGTATGTTTTGACTTTTATTTACCGTGGTTAAAGGTAAATAGGTTAATTCAAGGTTAAAAGAATATTATAATAATTTAAAATTACCTTAACAGTTGTCCAAAACTTATTGGTTGGGTCATTAACGACCATGGTCATCTTTGCGTAGATTTGTGGAGCCCATTGAGCCACTTGGATGTGATAATGACAATTTAGGTTAATTAATTTAATGTAAAGACAAAATTGACATTAATAAAAATATTTTAGTAATTATTTTTTATATGGTGTTATATAAGTCATATTTTTGACTATAAATATTCCTTAGAAATCTAAAACGTTTTGCTAAATCATGGTATTTTTTTCATAATTTTTAGACAACAAATAAATAAACTTATGTATTACATAATAAGGATGTAGCATTTACCTCATTAATAAATCATTTAAATAAATAAGATTATAATGATTAAAATAATATCCAAAACATGTAAAATTCTGATTGGATGATTTTATTTTGAACATGAGTCATCTTCGCATCATATTTAATGATTTTTAGACCATTAAAAACCGAATATATTTATATAATAAAATAGTAGTTTCACACATTCCTAAAGAGACCTTCCCCCCCTATAAAATGAGGCCACTTATAACCAATTAGTCACACCTCTCAAGCCATTTGTCTCTACCAAAATCTTCCCGATTAAGCTCCCTAAATACCTATTCTCCCCATAGAAGCCTTACCTTATGCAGAAGGCACTTCAAGAAGTCCTTTTGGTTCTAACCAAAGTAAGTTACCCAAATTAAAGGTAACATTTTCTCTTAAATTGTATTCTTTTATTTTACATCTCTAACCCCTAAAATCTTTTTATTTCTTTATTTTGTAACAAAATCATAATCCTCAATATACTAGGATTTTTTTATGAGATGGATTCTAGATACAATTACACACAACTCCATCTAATGGATTAAGAACATAATGTTTCTGTGGATGGCAAACTAACGCCTCACGAAAGCATGATTGTTCAAATATCTCCAACCGCCTCTCATAGTGGCCATTATAATGGAAATTTATTTATATATGATATATATTATGTTTAGGTTTTATTTATGTTTCTATATTTTCCATTTATAGCATTCCTTTATGGTTTCCATAGTTGGTAAATATGATAATCTCATTTTAGGAAATGCGGACTACCACCCCCTCAAAGTGATTTGATTAGTTAATGGCTTATGGGGGATGTATAAAGGATGGAGTTAATGATATTATATATGATATTATACTAGAATTATAATATACCTATTTATCATTATGTTTTATTTCCATTAAAATAAGAAATAGAAATGAAAGTAGCGTTCATGCGTACGTACGACTTACCGTCTCCATGAATGGTGAATTTCATTTATTACCTCTAAATGATATGTACTATTATAAATACATGTATATACTGGATATATATTATATATATGATATCCAAATAATGAATATAATTCTGGATATAATTATCCATTGACCACATGAACAACATTTGATTATAAGATGTCCATTTTTGACTCCAGTGCCAAATATCGACAAAATGGACGTTATTAACTTAAATGATTACATAATTTTCATAACATGGTAATAAGTGATATAAAAGGAATAATAAACTTTAAAAAGTTTCTTATTCAAGTAGAAATTAACTTTATTTTATTATTCAAGAGATTAAATAATGATCGAGTCACGTTGGACATGAGGTAAGGGATCTGACCTCTGTCTTTCTTTTCAAGTACTCTCTTTTATGTCATTTCATTTATGATCCATGTTCTTATGTTGTAGGATGTTATTTTATATTATCCATACTGTAATTTTTATTTTAATATGATTAGAGACCCCCTATTACTGTCATAAATTCATTTTAAGAATTTTTAAGTGAAGCCGTTAGGCTGCCAAATTTTTGTTAGGGATTTCTTATCTCACTTTCAATTCCGTCATATTTCCATTGTTCACCACTTATTTATTGCATGTGGAGTATTTTGTACTGAATTTTGATATATATTATCCTAACTATAATTATATTCATGGTAATATGTGATTCATTTGGTGGTTATTAACTTTGGGTCATACGACTCGATTGATTACAACATGGTAATGGGTTTTTCATCTCACTTTTTTTCCCCGTGAGATTCATGCTATATTTTCCACTACTTATTTTTGTGTGGTTTATGTACTGCATATGATTTTATTCATTGTGTAAGATAATTTAATTTATCAGTATTTACATCTTTATTGTATTATCCTCCTTTCATGTGGTGTATGTTTCGTATGTTACCAAATCAGTAAGGGATCCTTTCACCCTCCTCTCTTTTAAAAGGATTCTTTTTATATGTATTCTAATTCATCTCTTCTTATGTTGGGATATGTTTTTATATATCCTTATTTTTGTAAATTTTATGTCGAAGTGAGGGGATACCCTTTTCTCTCTCATCAACTCAGTTTCTGAATTGTAATGTGACGCCGTTAGGTTGTCAAATATTTGCAAGGAAGATTCTTAACCCAATTTAAATTCTTTGGGTTCAACTTGTACTTATTGAATATGTCATCCTATGAATATGTGTGAATGACCTATGATTGTTTTACAATTAATATCTACTTATATTGGGTGTATTTATATTTTTCACACATAATTATGAGATTGATTTATCCTTAATTTAAGGATACCATCTTTATAAGGGATTTCATATCAATTTACATTTCCACTAAGACATCATTTTTGTTATGCACCAAATCCACTCTTATATGATGTATATACTATCCATTGACATATTATTTCTTTAATACCTTTATTTTTATGATATTATAAAGTCCTTATTAAATTTTATTCCACAATTATTTGTATTCAAGATTCTCTCATTTTGTTAAAAACTCTTTAACAAAAAAATCATTTTTAAATGTTTTAATGATATATAATTCTAAATCTTTATCTTTAATGTCCATGTTTTAGAAATGGTTTTTCGTATTTATTTATTTGTAAATTAATGTTTTAAAATCACAATTCCATTAAAATATTCAAAGTGTTATGGGACACTTTCATTCAAAAATCCTTTTTGAAAATGGGTTTTGAAAATGGATTAATTATTTCAATATCATGAAATTACTTCTTGTGATTGCAAATGAAATTTTATTGGTGAAATGTTTATATTTGAAATATTTTATGTGTTATTATTTTACTTGGACATTTGACAGCTGGTCACGTGATAAACCATATGACGGGTGGTGTCATGAATACCAGGATGGATGGTTACGTTATAACCTCCAATGAATTGGGTATGGAAGTCGGCCTTATGGCTATTCCATTTAGTGATATGTGTGGAAGTCGACCGTATGGTTATTCCATTTATGTATGTTTATTTCCCATGTTTTCTTTTTATGTTATGTGGTCTTTATATGGGTTTTATAGAAATCATATTGTTAAAAAACGGTAAGTAATGATCTTTTATTCAATGTAGAGTATTTAGTACTTCATAAAGGTGAAAAGTATTACTTATGTTAAATTATTCATATTTTACTTGTTGTTTTGAAAAACTAATAGTTTTTAAACTTTGTGTATCCCTTAACGAGCTTTTTATGCTCATCCCATGTTTTTGAAATGTTTTTCACATGACATAATCTGGAATAGGGTCAAGGATGGGATCAAGGAAAAGTCATGCTATCTTAAACATGGAACTATACATGACACTTTTTTTCAAGAGTTGTTATTTTGTGAAAAAAATGAAAATAGTGTAGAAGTGTCTACTTTGTATTATTTTGAGATGTAATAGCTATGTCGAAATTCTATTAAACTCTAAACCTGAAAAGATCATCAATTTGAATTATTCATTTAATTCAATATTATGTAATGTTTAAGGTTGGGTCCTTATAATGATGGTGTTGATTTATTTTCTTTTGAGGATTTTACATTATGTGTAAGTTGAAATGAAATATCATTTTAAGATTGCATTGTTTCTTGATTTAATCTACGTCTCTTTAGAATGGTATTCTACAAATGAAATAATAATTTTATAATGGAAAGGCATAGAGAGGGAAAAAACATTTCAAATCAACAACATGTGGTTGTTAGAAATGGATCTGAATAGTTTGTTGTAGTGATGGAGTAATTGACTCAAGCTACAAATGGTAGTGATATCCATGCATGAGACCATCCTGATTAACCACAGAAGAAAATGTCTACAGTGGAAGACTTTATGAGGAAACATTCCCCATCATTCAATGGATCATCTAACCCATTGGTAGATGAATGATGGATCAATAACCTAAAGAATATATTTTAAGTCATGAGATTTTCGGAATTTCAAAAATTAACTCTTCCATCTATCATTTTGAAGGTGAAGTTGATCAATGTTTGACATTAGTTATGAATACGAGAGAGAAAAATGATAT